>JAENJI010000012.1:14316875-14415647 GCA_018901935.1 Pugionium cornutum | reverse complement strand
GATGCACTCGGTTTGGAGTTTGAGGTTATTTTTTATTTTCTTGAATGCGACTTAAACTAATGCAAGAACTAAAAACAAAACAAGCAAAAGGATAGAAACAACCTGGTTTAGGAGCTTTAAGATCTGATACCAAAATGATACAAGCCTTGATTCAAGGATGTATGCGCGTGGGCTGTTTGTAGAAGATTAGGTGAGAAACTCAACCTTAGGCTTCTGGATGGGGGTTTTCTGATTGGTAAAAGATGGAAGGGTGAAGTGAACCACACGAGGGGTGATGAACCTCGTGATAAATCACAAACTTAGAGCTAGGAGGGCTGGTCTCAACTAGGTTCTAAGCGCACAAGCTTCTTTGAGAGAATAACTTGTAAAGAAAATTCGATCTTTATTAATTAGCAAAAAGGTTGTCGAACTACAATGCTGGAAGGAGCCTTATTAATATGCTCGACAGCTTGACCTTCTAGGGTCGACTCAAACAAAGAAAAGGAAAGTTTACAAAAGTGCACAAAAGGAAAAGATACAAAAGTGTATAACCGAAAAAAGGACCTATTCCTAAAATGTACTTGACTCAAAAATGTAAAGCATCTATATCCTACCCTGCAAAACAGAAAGAGGCATATATTCAAATTGAAACTTACCTTAACTTACCTCACAGCCAAGAAATGGAAGGTGGCCGTCCTTGTGGCATGCACGCGCCTTGCTCCTAGTCTTCGACTTGGAGTAGGGTTAAAACTCTTTGGGCCCTGACCTCTCTTGTCACTAAAGCCCAAGTCTCTGATGTTCCTTGGGTTGTTGAGAAGCCTTTGGACTCTACTTTGCTCTTCTGGCCCAATGTCCTTAGCTGATCTTCCTCTAGGAGCTTGTCGACCCATAAGCTGAATTTGTGGAAGAGTGCCCTTGATCTGCTTCTTGTCATTGCTCCTTGAGGTACCATTGGTGTAGATACTTCTTCTAGGTGCATTTCCTGGAGCTGGTAGCTCATTTGGTCCGAGTCCTCTTGTGTGGAAGTGGAAATGCACGTGTACTCGGCTGGATCGGCTGGATTGTGCGCGGTACTGGCTGGAATGCCTTCAGGACCGGCCAAGTTGATCCCGGAGTCGGCGGCATCACCAGAGGGACCGGCGGTGTCCTCCACGTCCCCACCAAGTGTGCCGGAAGCTTGGGCCTCTCCGCCGGCGATGCTGACCGGTCTGGTCCTATAGGTCGAGGGTCCGGCAGACGTGCCAGATGGTCCTGCTGTCTCGGGCAAGCTTCCTGGTCGGCCAGTCTGGTCTCCTGGCTGGATGTACGACCTGATGTCCTCATCACAACTGGATCTGCATACTTGCCTATGCTGAATGGTATGGTGACTTGTTCTGCGATTTTTAGCTCAGTTTCATCGTTCAGCCATTTGAGCTTGTATGGTCGAGGATGCCTTGTCTTTTGTAACCCTAGCTTAATTATCAACCAAATACTTTCTGGCTACGTTAGTACAAGAACCACCATCTATGATCAAGCTACATATCTTAGAGTATATTGTGCACCGAGAATGGAAAATGTTTTCTCTTTGTATGGTTTCTGGTTCAAAAAGAGCACTGAGGGATCTCGTTGTAACTAGAAGCTCTCCGGTATCAGGATAGTCCAACTGTTCTTCCTCAGAGTTTTCTGGTTTATAGTCATCTTCATCTTGAGACTCGTATTCGTCATTTGATTTAAGGATCATAACTCTCTGGTTTGGGCATTCTCTTGCATAATGGCCTTTTCCCTGACATTTAAAACAGGTTATGTCACGAGATCTTTGAGTTGGAATTTTACCTTGCTCTGGTTTATTGTTTTTAGACGTTTCAGCAATGGATTTCTTGAATCTGGATTCTATGTCGATGGCCTTTCCTTTGTCCAGAGCCTTTTGAGGTTGTTGATTCCAGGTAGACTTGCTACGATTTGCTGAGATAGTCTTCCTTTTTATGTGCTGCTCGGCCTGAACCACAAGATGCATCAACTCGCCCAAATCATGATAGGTTTGTCTCTCCACTTTTCTAGCAGTTCGATCTTGCAGACCATCTAGGAATTGAGCCATCAAAGTTTCTTCTGAATCTTCAGTCTCCAACCTGTTTCTAAGCATTTCATACTCATCAAAGTATTCTTCAACAGATTTAGAACCTTGAGTTAGTTTTCTAAATTTCTTCTGCAACTCTCTGTAGTAGTATGCAGGGACATATCTCCTCCTTAGTTGGAACCTCATGTCTTCCCAAGTAGTGATCTGACAATGTCTATGTCTTCTTCTTTCAGACACATCTCTGTCCCACCAAGCTAGAGCGCTTTCAATGAGTTGCGCAGCTGCTAGAGACACTTTTCTCTGATCTGAGTAGTTGTAATACTCAAATATGTATTCCATACGCCTTTCCCAATCAAGGTAGGCATCTGGATTAACCTTTCCAGCAAAGGTTGGTGCTGTGAGCTTTACGTCTCTGTTTCCATGCCAAGATTCTTCTACTCTATCTCTGTCACGTTGATATTGTCTTCTTGGTCTATGATTATGATCAGGTTCTGGTGGAAAATAATCTCCTAAGTCAGCTGTTTCATCCTCCTCATGATTCACACGTTGGGCATTCGCATTTCTGATAGGATTTCTGCAAATTGGTGGTGGTTGTTCTATTCTTGTCATTCGATCTCCTAGGTTCTGAAGTTGAATCTAAATAGCAGCAAGCATCTGAGCAACATTCACATCTACTGGTTCTCCCATAGTCACACAATCTGTCTCACACTAAACAAACAGATCAAGTGCAAAAGAAGTCGAATACACACAATCAAAAACAACTTAAAATGGATAGAACTAGTTGCAGCAGCAAAGGAAGTCGACTAGACACAATCAAAACAACTGAAAATCAACAAATCTAGTTGCAGCAGCAAAGGAAGTCAAATAGACACAATAAAAAACAACTAAAAATTGATAGATCTAGTTGCAGCAGCAAGGAAGTCGAATAGACACAATCAACACAACTGAAAATCGACAGATCTAGTTGCAGAAACACAAGCCATCAACAACTAAGGATGTTACTGGTTTCTTACACACAAAAACAACAGATTGGGGTTCGATTTTTATGGGTTTTATGAAGAGATGCAGTTTGACAGCAAGTTAACAAAGCAGTGACAGAGTAAAAAAACGAAAATGGGGGTAGATAAACCTGAATAGGAGCGATTAAGCTCAGATACCAGATGATGCAGGAACAAGAGGACTTGTTCAAGCAAGGGGAACTGCTGGAGAGACTCTAGCTGGCTGTACAGCACTTTCTAGAGACTCAAGAGTGATGGGTTGATGGTGACCCTTCAGCTGGCTGTAGAGCACTTTCTGGAGGATCTAAGTGAAGATTGAGTAGAGAGGTGGATCGAGAGACGCCACACAGATTATGGAAGGTCTGTGATAAGTCTAGAGCACTCAAGCTTCAAGGATTCTCACACAAGAAGGCTGGAGGCGTCACCTCCTTTCAAAGGAAGAAAAACTAGGTTTTTATTTCATAAAACTTAAGTGATTACATGCTGAGAAGAGACTTTATATACTAGTCCAGCAGCAGGTGCCTTCTAGGGCTGAAAATACATTATAATGAAATGACTAAAGCAAAAATAACAACAAGACATTAGGACCTAATGACAAATAAAAGACTATTAAACTTAACAGTCACATTCCTGCAAAAACAAGCAAATAAACTTGTTAATTCAAACATAAGAATTTTAAATACGCACCTTGGTCTCTTGTAGCTCCTTATAATGCCTTCTTAAGTTTCTTTAGCAATGATGAACAAGGTTGTATCTCTGAAGCCTTGTAAAACTGGAAGGAGTGAAATTGTGGTAGTCTTTAGTTGTTCATAGTCTCCTTCTTGTAATTCTTTAGTAAGTTCAGCTTCATGGAATCCTCCATCTTCTATGATTGTTATGGGATTCTCGACAGACTTGTTGAACATCTTACTAAGGTTTCTTGTGCCTGATCTTGTTTTTGGAGCTTTTCTCATAATAGGTATATTAATGGGCTCTTCCTCAGCTTCTAGTGAGCTAGTATTGATGTCCTCATCAGAAAAGCTTGAACCAGAACCACTGAACTATGACCAAGATTTGTCCGATGTAGATGATTCCTATGGATATGAGACATGGCATGAAGACTATTCAGAATATGATTTTGACAATGAAACAGAAGTTGAAGGACTCGAACCATAGCCACCAAATTACTATTCCAATGACAGAAGCTGGCCAAAGACAATCACACCTTGCCACTTTGTTGTGTCAAGCCGAGTGCCAACCTACACCACTCCAACTAGATCAAGGAATCGGACTAGTAAGGTATATATTTACAATTCCAAATCTCTAACATTTTCAGGTTATAACAAGGACCCAGATGAATACCTACGATGGGAAACCAGCATGATACAATGGCTGCGCTCAAACAACATCCCCAAAGAAGAGAAGCTCTCATATGCCGTTGATATGCTCATTGGAGATGCCTACAATTGGTGGTTGAAGGAAAATGCAGGGACCTTCTACAACAAACCAGTTCTTGATTGGGGAGACCTTAAGGCACGAATGTATAGGGAGTTTGTGAAGAAATACCAAACACGCAGAAACATCACCACACCACCTATGCACCCAACAACATCAAGGAGTGAGATGTCTACACCAAACATGCAGCCCTTTCATAAGCCCAAGCTTGCCTACTGCTCTGAGCATAACAACGTGTTTTCAAACACCTTAGAAGGAAAAAAGGTAGCTAAGCCGATGGTCAAACCAAAAATTGACCAGCAAGTTCAAAAGCCTCAAGCCATAGCACACATTAAACCATCAAAGCCATTGTTTGGAATACACGTTAAGGAAACACCAGGTAAGTCCTCTAACAATGTGAAAACAGATGAAAGTATATGCTATAGATGTCAAGAAAGAGGACACTTTGCTAAGACATGCCCAACTAGACAACCAATAACAAGCTTCCAAGTGGAACGCGAAAATGTTAAGCCTAAAAGTGTTAAGGCAATAAAAGAGCTTCAATTTGAAATTTCCAGTACTAGCATAATGCACTTTTCTTTTCCAAAGGTTGTTGAAACAGATCTAATAAAGCAAGGATTCAACAAAGATCAAGAAGACCCACCTGCTACATTAAACCGATATTCGGATCCGTGGAGAACCCAACATCTTGGAGGCAACAAAAAGCAACCAGCTGCAATGGAAAGGAGTGATTTCTTCATTTCTTATCAGGGAGCAACCGCCAGATGCACCATGGCCACATCCGAACAATTTAAGGGCCATAAACCAAGGTAATGCCCTAAACCCACAAGTAAATCAAGGTATTAACTTGCCTTCTTTATGTGCAGGCCAAACTGTTTTGAGGGAAACAAATTTCAAACGGGGAGGGTATGATGAGGTCATCGGCCCAACCCACGGCCAACTTCCCAGCCCAGCCGGCCCAAGGAACACAAAGGCGGTCAAATATGCGCAAAAGGATACATGGGTGTATCTTCATGAATCCAAGCCTAACCAAGAAGCGGCCAGCCAAGACGAAACCTGGCCTATAATCCTGACTCACAGAGGACACGCGGCGACATGGAGCTCACCCCAAACCAGGCCAGATCAATTCATGCTCCATACATCAAGTTAGAGTTTTCAAAACTTACCATATTTGGAACTTTCCTTATATGAAAGTCTCCAAATGTTTTTTTGGCGACCATGAGACTTTTGGGTACTTCTAGGAGCTCCCTTAAGCACTTCTAGAAGTGAAAATATGCCTTGGACGAGGCGGGTACATCCATGCCTTCAAATGAACCAATTGGAGGCCTTTATGGCAAGTGAGATGGCCAACTAGTTTAATCACTTGCAAACGAAAACATGGCATCCAGGAGATACTATTAAGGCCCTAAGGAAGCCCAAAATAAACCTTCCATGCACCAGCCACCATAGGATCAGGCGAATCTCTTTCCTCCAAGACTTTCCATATATGGACCGAAGTACACTTAATGTGTTCAGATTGCAATATCTCTATTCTTGGCAACTTGGTCACGTATTGAAGACTTTCCAAAGCATCCAGGATGTACCTAGACACCTTACATTCGCCCCAAAGCTCTCAAGATACGAGCGTATACACTTTCCTTGTTGGTCCAGCTAGACATTAATGGCCAACAGCCATATATTTTAAATGTATGATTTCCTTTTCTATTTTTTAGGTTTAGCACCGTTGCTATGAGCACTATATAAGCTCAGAACGACCTCATTGTAAAGATAGACCACCATTGAAATAAAAAGTTGAATACAAAGTATTTTTTTCAAAGCCTTGTCTTTGAACTTGTTCTTATTCTTTAGAAACTAAGTGTGTGATTCACTTCCTTTCTATTGAATGCACGGCCAGGTTAGTTTGAGAGATTCAAAACTCCCTTGGTTAACCTTTGATCGTGTGATTCAATCAAAACCCCCCTGCTTTTAGTTCCTTGCCCGCTTAAGACAAGAGAGATTCTAGGCCTTGCGAGTCATGGCCGTACCGCTTGTGAGATTGATACTCAATCTTACATCAATCCCCTCCCTTTTCAGTAGGTTTTGACCTCAAAACCGGTTCATCTGCATGGAAAGAGGCTAAGTCAGTTATGTTGAACGTGTTGGACACAATAAACTCACCTGGGAGCTCGGTCCGGTAGGCGTTGTTGTTGATCCTCTCCAGCACTCTGAATGGTCTATTTCCTCTTGGTGCTAGCTTGGAACTCCTTAGGTTTGGGAACCTCTCCTGCCATAGGTGTAGCCACACCCAATCTCCAGGTTGAAAGATCACCTCCTTTCTTCCCTTGTTGGCATGAGTCACGTACTGCCCGATCCTCTTCTCCAAGTTCTCTGCTACCTTCTGGTGTAACTTCCTTAAGAACTCTTCCTTGGATGCTCCGTTGAGGTTGGTCATCTGTGCTGGTGGCAGTGGCATTTTCTACAATGGTGTGAGAGGGTTGAAGCCGTATACTACTTCAAAGGGTGTCTTCTTGGTTGCTGAGTTCACGGTTCGGTTGTAGGCGAACTCTATGAATGGCAGGCACTCCACCCAAGTCTTGAGGTTCTTCCCTAGTGTAGTCCTGAGAAGAGTTGATAGTGTCTGGTTGACAACTTCAGTTTGGCCATCGGTTTGATGATGGCAGGTTGTAGAGAAGAGTAGCTTCGTGCCTAGCTTCCTCCAAAGGGTCCTCCAGAAATGGCTGAGGAACTTGGTGTCCCTGTCTGACACGATGGTCCTTGGCACTCCATGAAGCTGTACTATCTCCCTGAAGAACAGCTCGGCTGTTTGCGTGGCATCATTAGCATTGGCACACAGGATGAAGTGTGCCATCTTGGAGAATCTGTCCACCACTACAAAGATTGCATCTTTGTGGTTGATCTTGGGCAGACCTAGAACGAAGTCCATTGAGATGTCCACCCATTGATGTGTAGGTATGGGCAGTGGAAGATACAACCCGTGAGTGTGCACTCGGTACTTCGCCTTTTTGCAAGTGATGCACCTTGCACAATGGGCTTCTACTTACCTTTTGATGTGTGGCCAGTAGAAGTGCTCCTTGACCACGGCTAGAGTCTTGTCGACACCAAAGTGGCCCATGAGTCCTCCTCCATGAGCTTCTCAGATGATAAGCTCTCGTAATGATCCTTGTGGTATGCACAGCCTTCTCTCTCGGAACAAGAATCCCTCATGGATTTAAAATTTGCCATGACTCCTGTGCCTCACTCCTTGTAGCTCTCAGCAAAGTCAGGATCATCCTTGTATAGGTCCTTGATGTGCTCAAATCCTAGGACTTTTGCCTCCATGGTGGATATCAAGGCAAACCTCCTTGATAGTGCATCGGCTACCACATTGTCTTTGCCCTTCTTGTACTTGATGACGTACGGGAAGGTCTCTATGAACTCCATCTGGCATGTCTCCTCTTGAGATTGGTTTGCCCACTGAGGTGTTTGAGAGTCTCGTGATCAGTGTGGATCACAAACTACTTGGACAGCAAGTAATGCTGCCAAGTCTCCAATGCTCGGACAAGGGTATAAAGCTCCTTGTCGTAAGTGGGGTAGTTCAGTGAGGCACCACCTAGCTTCTCACTGAAGTATGCCACTGGCTTCCCTCCTTGGGTTAGCACTGCTCCTATGCCTATTCCAGAGGCATCACACTCCATTTCAAACGTCTTGTTGAAGTCGGGCAGGACTAGCACTGGTGCATGTGTAAGGCTGTCCTTCAAGGCCTGGAATGCCTTCTCCTCAGCTTTTCTGATCCAAGCCTCAATTCAAGGCTTATATGCGCGTGGGCTGTTTGGAGAAAGTTAGGTGAGAAACTCGACCTTAGACTTCTTGGATAGGGGTTTTTGGTTTGGTATTGGATGGAAGGGTGAGGTGAACCACACGAGGGGTGATGAACCTCGTGATAATTCACAAACTTAGAGCTAGGAGGGCCGGTCTCGACTAGATTCTAAGCGCACAAGTCTCTTTTGAGAGAAAGCTTGTTGGAAGAAAGTTCTACTTTATTAATATCAAAAAGGTTGTCGAACTACAATGCTGGAAGGAGCCTTATTAATATGCTCGATAGCTTGACCTTCTAGGGTCAACTCAAACAAAGAAAAGGAAAGTTTACAAAAGTGCACAAAAGGAAAAAGATACAAAAGTGTATAACCAAAAAAAGGACATATCCCTAAAATGTTCTTAACTCAAAAATGTAAAGCATCTAGATCCTACCCTGCAAAACAGAAAGAGGCATATATTCGAATTGAAACTTACCTTAACTTACCTCACGGCCAAGAAATGGAAGGTGGCCGTCCTTGTGGCATGCACGCGCCTTGCTCCTAGTCTTCGACTAGGAGTAGGGTTAAAAATCTTTGGGCCTTGACCTCTCTTGCCACTAAAGCCCAAGTCTCTGATGTTCCTTGTGTTGTTGAGAAGACTTTGGACTCTAATTTGTTCTTCTGGCCCATTGTCCTTAGCTGCTCTTCCTCTAGGAGCTTGTCGACCCATATGCTGAATTTATGGAAGAGTGCCCTTGATCTGCTTCTTGTCATTGCTCCTTGAGGTACCACTGGTGTAGATACTTCTTCTAGGTGCATGTCCTGGAGCTGGTAGCTCATTTGGTCCGAGTCCTCTTGTGTGGAAGTGGAAATGCGCATGTGGAAGTGGAAATGCGCGTGTACTCGGCTGGATCGGCTGTACCAGCTGGATTGTGCGCGGTACTGGCCGGGATGCCTTCAGGACCGGCCAAGTTGATCCCGGAGTCGGCGGCATCACCAGAGGGACCGGCGGTGTCATCCACGTCCCCACCAAGTGTGCCGGAAGCTTGGGCCTCTCCGCCGGCGATGCTGACCGGTCTGGTCCAATAGGTCGAGGGTCCGGCGGTACTGCCTGGTCCGGCAGACGTGCCAGATGGTCCTGCTGTCTCGGGCAGCTTCCTGGTCGGCCAGTCTGGTCTCCTGGCTGGATGTACGACCTGATGTCCTCATCAGCAAGTAATGATGCCAAGTCTCCAAGGCTCGGACAAGGGCATTAAGCTCCTTGTCATAAGTGGGGTAGTTCAGTGAGGCACCACCTAGCTTCTCACTGAAGTATGCCACTGGCCTTCCTCTTTGAGTTAGCACCGCTCCTATGCCTATTCCAGAGGCATCGCACTCCACTTCAAATGTCTTGTTGAAGTTGGGCAAGACTAGCACTGGTGCATAAGCAAGGCTGTCCTTCAAGGCTTGGAACGCCTTCTCCTGAGCTTCTCCCCAGCTGAATCCCACGTTCTTCTGCACTACTGCCGTCAATGGTGAGGCAATACTGCTGAAGTTGGGCACGAATCTTCTGTAGAAGCTGGCCAGACCGTGGAAACTCCTCACTTGGCTGATGTTGCTTGGTGTTGGCCATTCTTGTATTGCTCGAATCTTCTCTTCATCAACCTGTAAGCCCTGTGAACTTACAACAAAACCTAAAAAGACAAGTTTATCAGTACAAAAGATGCACTTCTTGAGATTGGCATAAAGCTCTTCTTGTCAAAGGGTTTTAAGTACCATCTCAAGATGTGTGAGGTGCTCCCGTAGACACTTACTATAAACCAATATATCATCAAAGTAAACCACTACAAACTTACTGATGTACGCCCTAAGAACTTGGTTCATAAGGCGCATGAAGGTGCTTGGGGCATTAGTCAAGCCGAATGGCATGACTGTCCACTCGTACAGCCCTTGCTTTGTCTTGAAAGCTGAAACACCCTTTCCGGATTATATCTCCGAAGAGGTTGTTCCCTTTCGGATTTACCAAGGAATTCCGAGTCTAAGGTCCATATTTTAAGGTCTCTTATCTAGTTTAAGTCCGCTTTTGAGTTATTCTGAGATTCATGAGTGTTTGTTAGAGTCATTTATAGAGTCATATATAAAAGATCCAGAATTTTATTGAATTATATAAGTAGGATTCGTTACAACATGATAGTTGGCCCGCAGGCTTCATATTCAACAATCCTAACTACCCGGATCCATACACCACCCATATACTCGGATCACCAGTCTTGCGCTCAAGCCAAATCCTTACCACGATCACCATCTTTTCCTGAAAAAGGCCAAAGCCGCTTAATTATCCTGGACTTAGCCAATATTACCCGAAAGGCTTAGAAACATGCATGAATGAATGCAACTCATGCAAAACCCGTTAAGTCGCTAAGTTCAACTTAGAATTCGACCAAGACAGACTCGGATCGGACTTGGGCAGATCCGATCGACCAGCCAGCCAAGGTAGGCATCACTCGAACCCTTTGGCCAGTCGCGACTTGCCCTAAAGACTCGATCCGGTCTAAGGGAAGTCCAAGCCGACTATCTGTCCGGAAAGGTTTCACCTAATCCCGATCATTCGGCCAAGTTCATCCACCAATCCCGCCTTGGATTCCCCTACTTACCGAATCACCGGGGAAGAGGAATCCCAGCGTAAAGGGAAGTGGATTACTTACCTTACCACGCCTAGCCTTTAATCGCGTACCCCAAAGTTGGTTTCCTGATCACAGGTTCACGATCTCTTACCTCCCTCATTATAACTCCTCTCGAATATTGCCTTAGAAAATTCTAGGATTTCTTCCTCTCCCAGCGTATGTCCTTGTGTCGCCCCAAGCCCTCTATTTATAGGGCTCGTGGTAGTTTTTTTCACGAACGGTCACGGCCTTTGTTCGACCAATCAGCGTTTCTGGTTGAACCGTTGTGCCTGGTCATGGCACTGGTTCGGCACCAACTGCCCGAACCATTGCTAGCTGGCCAGTTGGCCCCAACTACCAACCAGCTTGTCGACTGCCGACCAGCTCGCCCAGCTACCGACCAGCTCGCCCAGCTACCGGCCAGCTCGCCCAGCTATCGGCCAGCTCGCCCAGCTACCGGCCAGCTCGCCCAGCTATCTGCCAGCTCGCCCAGCTACCGGCCAGCTCGCCCAGCTGTCGGTCAGCTCGCCCTACCAATCTTTACTGAGGATCGGGGGTGTTACAAGTCTCCCCCACTTGAAGTGGATTCGTCCCCGAATCCAGACCAAATACCTGTTTGGTTTCCCACTCCTCGAACCACTTAGGAAATTCAGCCTTCATCTTGTCTTCGGTTTCCCAGGTGATTTCTTCAGTCCCATCGCACTTCCATACTACTTTGACCATCCGAACCACCTTTCTTCTGGTAACTCTTTCCATTCGGTCCATGATCCGAACTGGAATAGCTTCTAAGGTTAGGTTTTCCCTTAGTTCAGCAGGTGGTGCAGAAATGACTATGTCTTGATCCGATAGGCACTTCCTCAGTTGCGACATATGGAAGACATTATGGAACATGTCCATTTCGGGTGGTAAGTCTAGTTTGTATGCCACCAATCCAACCCTTTCTGTGATTTTAAACGGGCCTAAGTACCTTGGATTCAACTTCCCCCTCTTCGAAGTTCGATTCCTCCCTTTAAATGTGATGGTTTTCAAATATACCCAATCACCCACCTCGAACTCCAAATTCCTCCTTCGTTTGTCCGCATAACTTTTCTGTCTGTCTTGTGCTTCCTTCATTTTGGTCCTTAAGAATTTGATCTTTTCGGTGGTTTCATCCACAATATCTGGTCCAAGGGTCCTACGCTCCCCCACTTCGGTCCAACACAATGGGGTCCGACAAGGCCGCCCATACAATGCTTCGTAAGGAGACATTCCGATGCTCGTGTGGAAGCTATTGTTGTATGCGAACTCGGCCAAGGGCAAATATTTTTCCCATGATCCGCCCCAATCCAAAACACATGCACGCAACATGTCCTCAAGTGTCTGGATGGTTCGTTCGGATTGCCCATCTGTTTGGGGGTGGTAAGCCGTGCTCATGTTCACCCTCGTTCCTAAGGCTTTTTGGAATGCCTTCCAAAAATGGGCCGTGAATCGTGGGTCGCGATCTGAGACAATGCTTACCGGGACTCCATGCAATCGGACTATCTCTTCCACATAACGTGCTGCAATTCTTTCAGTCCCATCCGTTTTCTGAATAGCCAGGAAGTGTGCTGACTTGGTCAGCCTATCCACGACCACCTAGATAGCATGATGCCGTGCCCTTGTCCTTGGTAACCCACTCACAAAATCCATTGTGATATGGTCCCACTTCCATTCCGGAATGGGTAAGTTTTGCAGCAGCCCACTCGGAACTTGGTGTTCTGCCTTGACCAGTTGACAAGTCGGACACTTAGCCACCCATTCAGCTACATTCCTCTTCAGTCCTGCCCAATGGTAGTACCGCTTCAAGTCTCGGTACATCTTACTCGCACCCGGGTGAATTGCGAATCTGGACTGATGTGCTTCCCTTAGGATTTCTTCTCTTAATTCTGGTACATTAGGGGCGCACACTCGTCCTCTTATCACAATTGTCCCGTTGTTCGATTTCCCATACTCGGACTGATTGTTCTGGACCGCTTGGTTCAGCAGTCCATCTTTTTCTTGGGCTATTCGGATCTTACTCAATAGATCTGCCCGATTTGCTGCGTCTATACCCAATGGTTCTGGTTCGTTTGATATTGCATTCAAATGCATCATCTTAACCAGTCCGACAAGGGTTTCCGCATCCTTTCCCGCATGCACATCCGAACGCCTCCTACTCAAGGCATCCGCCACAAGATTTTCCTTTCCCGGATGGTAGGCAATATCTAGATCATAATCAGCCACGAATTCCATCCACCTTCTTTGCCTAAGGTTTAATTCGGGCTGACTGGAAATGTACTTCAGACTCTTATGGTCGGTAAAAACTTGCACTTTGGCTCCATACAAGTATGACCGCCAAATCTTTAATGCAAAGATTACTGCCGCCATTTCTAAGTCATGAGTGGGATAGTTTCCTTCATGTTTCCGCAATTGCCTTGATGCATAGGCAATCACCCTACCCTTTTGCATAAGAACAGCACCCAATCCAGTTCTGGATGCGTCTGTGTATACCGCATAAGGTTCATCCGGTTCAGGTAGTGCCAAGACTGGTGCAGTCGTTAGCATCTCCTTCAACCGTTGGAAACATTCCTCGCACTCGGCTGTCCACTCATACTTAACATCGTTCCCGGTTAGACTAGTCATGGGGTAAGCCATTTTCGCAAACCCATTGACAAACCGTCTATAGTATCCGGCCAAACCCAGGAAGCTCCTAATCTCAGTTGCATTCCGAGGCCTCGGCCAATCCTTGATAGCCTTAACTTTCTCCGGGTCTACTGACACCCCTTGGCCGGACACAATGTGTCCCAAGAACGCAATACTTCTCTGCCAAAAGCTACACTTGCTTAGCTTGGCGTAAAGTTTGTGCTCCCTTAACCGTTCCATCACCACCCTTAGATGATTTTGGTGCATTTCGTGCCCCTTTGAATAGACGAGGATGTCATCAATGAAAATGATAACAAACTCATCTAAACAATCCCGAAATACCCTATTCATCATCTTCATAAAGGCTGCCGGTGCATTGGTTAAACCGAATGGCATCACTACAAACTCGTAGTGTCCATATCTTGTCCGAAAAGCCGTCTTCCGAATATCCGATGACTCAATCGGAATTTGGTGATATCCCTGGGCCAAATCGATCTTTGAGAACCAGGTCGCACCTCTGAGTTGATCCAACAACTCATGAATTCGGGGTAATGGGTACTTGTTCTTTACCGTAACCCGATTCAATCCCCGATAATCGATGCAAAGCCTAAAGCTTCCATCCTTCTTTTTCACAAACAGCACCGGTGCACCCCAAGGTGACTCACTCGGCCTGATGAATCCTTTATCCAACAGTTCTTCCAACTGTTTCTTTAACTCAGCCATCTCGGCTGGAGCCATACGATAGGGTGCTTTCGAGATTGGGGTAATCCCTGGTTCCAATTCAATCGTGAATGGATCCGCCCTATCAGGTGGTAACCCGGACAAGGCCTGGAACACATCCGCGAATTCATTGACCACTGGGATATCCTTTAACTCCCAACTCTTCTTATTTCCCTCGGTGCTTATCGTGGCTACATAGGCCTCGCACCCCTTCTCTAGCATCCGTTCTGCCTGGATTGCTGAGATTACCAAACTTCCCGAGGTGGGTTGGATCCCTTGGAATTCCAATCTACCTTCCTCTTTCTCAAACCGAACTCGGCCCCTATGACACTCTAGGGTCGCCTTGTTCATTCCCAGCCAGTCCATACCCAAGATTACCTCGTAATCCTTGAGTTGGACGACTACCAAGTCGGCCGGCAAATTGACATTCCCAATCATAACCGGGATGTTCCGCACAATTCCCAGGGAATTCATTATTTGCCCTCCAGCCGCTTGTACTTTACCCATTCCAGAGATGGGTTCTCCTTGAATCCCACTCTTTTTAAACCATTCCGGGCTTACAAAGCAATGTGAAGCCCCGGAATCAAACAGGACGTGTGTTTCAACACCGCCCACAACCAAGGTCCCTACACATTCGTCCTGAATGCTAAGTACCCTACTGTTTATGCATGCCATGCAATGCTCAATTTTTATTTAACAGTTAGGGTTATGTACGTACCAGTGATCGAGCTGTACCTGCCCGTATTGCCCATGTCCCGCGATAGCTCATAAACCCGCGGTGTTACGGCCTGCCTCTTAGCCGCTGGCTCGATTACCCCACGGTAGTCTTTTCGTTCGGGTTGCCTTTCGGCTGTCCCTTTGGGACAATCCTTCCTGATGTGGCCTGACTTACCACAGTTGAAGCAAGTCCTCGAGTCATCACTCGGCAGTCCTTGCTGTCCGTAATCCATCCTTGGGCAGTTGCGGGTAGCATGTTCCTTGTTACCGCAACGTGCACATGCTCCCATCGCCTTCCAGCATTCCCCACCGTGCCTCCTACCACACGTCTTGCATTCCCTAACTTTTCCTAGGGGTTTGCTGGAGTCTTCAACCTTATCCCACTTTCTTCTCCGATCACCACCACTTGACTGGCCGTATCGATTAGGGAATTTGGATACTTTCAACCGGTTCTCCTCCTCGATCCCCTCCTCGATCAAAGCAGCCCTTTCCACCAATTCCGTGACTGATCCGAACTTCTGCGCCAAGCAGTGGTTACGGATTTCGACCCTTAGTCCACGCATGAACCGGCGCACTTGCCCGAGTTCATCCTCAAGATCTCTTCCCGCATAACGCCTTAAGCGGTTAAATTCTTCTTCATATTCCCGGACAGTTCGGTTCCCTTGAACCAATTCCAGGTAGGAACACTCTAATCGGTCCCACGCCTCTGGTGGAAAGAATTTCTTATTGAATTCTCCTTCAAACTCCTCGAAAGTTCGAATCCTTTCACCCAACCGTTTATCCACGGCAACCCATCAGTTATGCGCATCCCCTTCCAGGAAGTGGACTGCGATGTCTTTGCGGTAGTCACCGGGACACCTTGTTGATTGAAAGTTCCTCACCAAACGATTCTTCCACTCATCAGCCTTAATTGGGTCAGATCCCCCAGCGAAACTACATGTTTTAAGGTGTATCATGTGTTCTAGGATGCTCAAATACCCCACCTTCCTTCTAGCGGACTTAGGTGCGCCATCTAAGATGACCACATCCTGGTTCTCCATAGGAGCCGGTTCTTCGCCCATGTGTGGCACCTCAGGAACCGGTGCCTTGGGCTTAACCGCCTCAGTCAGTATAGCCAACTGACTTATCACGGTTCTCATTGTGTTCCACATTTCTTGTGGGCTCGGAACCGCATCAGGATTTACATCCACGGCTTCCTGGTCGCGTTGTCCTTCTTCACCCGCATGTGTGCGATGAGCAGTAGACTCCTCATCCTCACCCTCCGGATGGTCCTGCTCAGTGGCCGCCACTTGCGCCGTCGAAGGCTCAAATACATTCGGATTCGGCAAGGCTCCAATGTTTTGGCTCGGTTCACCACCTCTTGCCTTATCCTTCTTGCTTTTCCCAATCTTGCCACTCTTGCCCATCTGCAAAACCGTTTAGTTAGTCTCAACGTTTAACATGCGCAAGACCTGGTGCCCAATAAGTGGTGTCTACTTAACCCAAATCTAACCCGTCCTAGGACCAAGCATGCTCTGATACCAACTTGAAACACCCTTTCCGGATTATATCTCCGAAGAGGTTGTTCCCTTTCGGATTTACCAAGGAATTCCGAGTCTAAGGTCCATATTTTAAGGTCTCTTATCTAGTTTAAGTCCGCTTTTGAGTTATTCTGAGATTCATGAGTGTTTGTTAGAGTCATTTATAGAGTCATATATAAAAGATCCAGAATTTTATTGAATTATATAAGTAGGATTCGTTACAACATGATAGTTGGCCCGCAGGCTTCATATTCAACAATCCTAACTACCCGGATCCATACACCACCCATATACTCGGATCACCAGTCTTGCGCTCAAGCCAAATCCTTACCACGATCACCATCTTTTCCTGAAAAAGGCCAAAGCCGCTTAATTATCCTGGACTTAGCCAATATTACCCGAAAGGCTTAGAAACATGCATGAATGAATGCAACTCATGCAAAACCCGTTAAGTCGCTAAGTTCAACTTAGAATTCGACCAAGACAGACTCGGATCGGACTTGGGCAGATCCGATCGACCAGCCAGCCAAGGTAGGCATCACTCGAACCCTTTGGCCAGTCGCGACTTGCCCTAAAGACTCGATCCGGTCTAAGGGAAGTCCAAGCCGACTATCTGTCCGGAAAGGTTTCACCTAATCCCGATCATTCGGCCAAGTTCATCCACCAATCCCGCCTTGGATTCCCCTACTTACCGAATCACCGGGGAAGAGGAATCCCAGCGTAAAGGGAAGTGGATTACTTACCTTACCACGCCTAGCCTTTAATCGCGTACCCCAAAGTTGGTTTCCTGATCACAGGTTCACGATCTCTTACCTCCCTCGTTATAACTCCTCTCGAATATTGCCTTAGAAAATTCTAGGATTTCTTCCTCTCCCAGCGTATGTCCTTGTGTCGCCCCAAGCCCTCTATTTATAGGGCTCGTGGTAGTTTTTTTCACGAACGGTCACGGCCTTTGTTCGACCAATCAGCGTTTCTGGTCGAACCGTTGTGCCTGGTCGTGGCACTGGTTCGGCACCAACTGCCCGAACCATTGCTAGCTGGCCAGTTGGCCCCAACTACCAACCAGCTTGTCGACTGCCAACCAGCTCGCCCAGCTACCGACCAGCTCGCCCAGCTACCGGCCAGGTCGCCCAGCTATCGGCCAGCTCGCCCAGCTACCGGCCAGCTCGCCCAGCTATCGGCCAGCTCGCCCAGCTACCAGCCAGCTCGCCCAGCTGTCGGTCAGCTCGCCCTACCGATCTTTACTGAGGATCGGGGGTGTTACAAAAGCAGTCTTCCATTCATCACCTTCCTTCATCCTGACCTGGTGGTATCCACTCCTGAGGTCTATCTTGGAGAAGACCGTGGCTCCACTCAGCTCATCTAGCATGTCATCCAGCCATGGTATTGGATGCCGGTACTTGACAATGATGTTGTTGATTGCTCGGCAGTCCACGCACATTCGCCAAGTCCCTTCCTTCTTGGGCACTAGTAGCACTGGTACGGCACATGGACTGAGGCTCTCTCGAACATAGCCTTTCTCCAGGAGCTCCTTGACTTGCTTCTCAAGCTCCTTGGACTCCTCTGGACTCATCCGGTAGGCTGGCCAGTTGGGCAGGGCTGCTACGGGCTTTAGATCGATCTGGTGTTCTATGCCATGTAAAGGAGGCAAGCCTGCTGGTATCTCCTCTGGAAACACATCCTGGAACTTGTTGAGGAGAGTTGCTACTTCAGGAGGTAACTCTACCTGTTCTTTCTCTATATTCAACACTTCTTTGAAAACCATTAGTAGCATTAGATCCTTTGAGGCTAAAGCTCTCCGGACATGACTTGGTTGAATGATAAAATTAGATTTAATGAGCTTCTTTTCCTTACTCATTTGCTATTGAAGCTCATGTACCTGGGCAGGTGTGAGAGGAGCTAGGCTGACCTTTCTCTTGTCATGCACGAAAGTGTAGAGATTGGTTCGGCCATCATGCCTGGTCTCCTTGTCAAACTGCCATGGTCTTCCTAGTAGAAGATGGCCAGCTTGCATGGGCACCACATCGCACACGACTTGGTCTTGGTACTTGCCCACACTGAATGGCACAGTGACTTGCTCATGGATCTTGAGCTCCACTTTGTCATCGAGCCATCTCAGTCTATATGGTCGAGGATGCCTTGTCTTCTCTAGACCTAGCTTATCAACCACATATGCACTAGCAACGTTAGTGCAAGAACCACCATCTATGATGAGGTTACATACCTTGCCCTTGATGGTGCAACGGCTGTGGAAGATTTTCTCCCTTTGGATGGTCTCTGGAGGATCCACCATTGCACTGAGGATGCGTCTAGTGACCAGCACTTCCCCCACATCAGGGTACTCAATATCACCATAATCCTCTTCTGCTTCATAGTCCTCTTCATCTTGGGACTCATATTCTCCAGCCTTCGTAATCAGCATGACCCGGTTGTTTGGGCACTCCCTTGAGGTGTGTCCACGACCCCTACACTTGAAACAAGTGATGTCACGTGATCTTTGAGGGTTAGAAGACTTACCAAGCTCTCTCTGGTCACGGGTGGGTTCAGGAGGCTTGCTCTTGAACCTTGACTCGATCTCTATGCTCTTGCCTTTGTCTACATACTTGGGAATGTTGCTTGGTGCCCAAGGTGTCTTAGGCTTGCTGCAGATGTCTTGGCTCTTACGTTTGATGTGCTGCTCAGCCTGGACAGATAGGTGGAACAAGTCTTTAAAGTCATTGTAGATTTGCCTTTCCACCTTGCGGCTGATTCTTTGTTGGAGTCCATCCAAGAATTGTGCCATCAATGCTTCTTCATCATCATTGAGCTCCAATCTGTTCCTTAGCTTCTCGAACTCTTCATAGTACTCCTCTACTGATCTGGTACCCTGCTTAAGAGTACAAAAACGACGTTGCAAGTCCCTATGAAAGTAAGGTGGAACAAACCTTTGTCGCATGACATCCTTCATGTCGACCCATGAGTCTATGGGCCTCATTCTTTTCCTCCTTCTTTCAGATACCTCACGATCCCACCAGATGAGGGCATTATCCGTGAGTTGTGCTACTGCCATTGAGACTCTCCTAGGCCCTGGTTGGTTGTAATTATCAAAGATATGATCCATTCTTCTCTCCCAATCTAGGTAAGCTTCGGGGTCTACTTTTCCTGCAAAACTTGGAGCAGTTAGCTTAACATCAGGATGAGTTACGCGGTTGTAGGCGTGTTCATCTCCATCCTCATGATGTCGAGGAGGCATCCTTGGTCTCTGGTGAAGACCATATGGCTCTAAGCCATCATCTTCTGTCTCTGGTTGCCGTGGAGGTCCTCTCGGCCTATGGTGATAGTTATGAGGTTGTGTGTCCTCATCTCCATCTGCTTGGGGCTCCTCCTATTCGTGCCGTGTCCTAAGGTGCTCAGGACCCTCAGGACGGTCTTTCTCAGCTCTCACGTGCCTTATGGCCTGGAATCTCACCGGCCTCTCCACGCGCTCCAACCTCTCGCCTATTGATGCGAGTTGTGTTTGGAGAGTTGTGAACATGGCCATCATGGCCTCAGCTGCTTCTCTATTCTCTTCTGCCATTGCGTACTACAAAGAAAAAAGACAAGTTATGCTACTCCTAAATTGTTAGGAGGGTTTTCTTTTATAAATGGATTCGAAAAAATGCAAAAAGGAAAGTTCTAAGGAATGGAAAATTCGAAAATATGGAGATTTGAATAAAAGGAAATTTTCTTGACAACTATTGCTAGCTGTCCAATTCGAAATCTTTTGGTATTTTTCCTATTTTCTTTTCTTTTCTTTTTCTTTTCTTTTAATTTAACTTAAAAATAATAGAAATATGATTCTAACAAAAGGAAAGTCGAATATAGCAATGCAAGAATGATTCTAGAACCTAGTGATGCACGTAGGAACTAGATGCACTCGGTATGAACTTAGATGTTATTTTTTTTTATTTTCTGGAATGAAACTTAAACTAATGCAAGAACAAGAAACAAGACAAGCTAAAGGATAGAAATAACCTGGTTTAGGAGCTTTAAGCTCTGATACCAAAATGATACAAGCCTTGATTCAAGGATGTATGCGTGTGGGCTGTTTGTAGAAGATTAGGTGAGAAACTCAACCTTAGGCTTCTGGATGGGGGTTTTCTGGTTGGTAAAAGATGGAAGGGTGAAGTGAACCACACGAGGGGTGATGAACCTCGTGATAAATCACAAACTTAGAGCTAGGAGGGCTGGTCTCAACTAGGTTCTAAGCGCACAAGATTCTTAGAGAGAAAACTTGTAGGGAAAAAGTTCTACTTTATTAATAATCAAAAGGTTTTCGAACTACAATGCTGGAAGGAGCCTTATAAATATGCTCGACAGCTTGACCTTCTAGGGTCGACTCAAACAAAGAAAAGGAAAGTTTACAAAAATGCACAAAAGGAAAAGATACAAAAGTGTATAACCGAAAAAGGACCTATTCCTAAAATGTTTTTGACTCAATAAAAGTAAATATTCTAGATCCTACCCTGCAAAACAGAAAGAGGCAAATATTCTTATTGAAAACTTACCTTAACTTACCTCATGGCCAAGAAATGGAAGGTGGCCGTCCCTGTGGCATGCACGCGCATTGCTCCTAGTCTTCGACTTGGAGTAGGGTTAAAAATCTTTGGGCCCTGACCTCTCTTGCCACTAAAGCCCAAGTCTCTGATGTTCCTTGTGTTGTTGAGAAGCCTTTGGACTCTAATTTGCTCTTCTGGCCCATTGTCCTTAGCCGCTCTTCCTCTAGAAGCTTGTCGACCCATAAGCTGAATTTGTGGAAGAGTGCTCTTGATCTGCTTCTTGTCATTGCTCCTGGAGGTACCACTGGTGTAGATACTTCCTCTAAGTGCATGTCCTGGAGCTGGTAGCTCATTTGGTCCGAGTCCTCTTGTGTAGAAGTGGAAGTGTGCGTGTACTCGGCTGGATGGCCTGTACCGGCTGAATTGTGCGCGGTACTGGCCGGAATGACTTCAGGACCGGCCAAGTTGATCCCGGAGTCGACGGTGTCATCAGGGGGACCGGCGGTGTCATTCACGTCCCCACCAAGTGTGCCGGAAGCTTGGGCCTCTCTGATACAAGCCTTTATTCAAGGATGTATGCGTGTGGGCTGTTTGTAGAAGATTAGGTGAGAAACTCAACCTTAGGCTTCTGGATAGGGGTTTTCTGGTTGGTAAACGATGGAAGGGTGAAGTGAACCACACGAGGGGTGATGAACCTCGTGATAAATCACAAACTTAGAGCTAGGAGGGCTGGTCTCAACTAGGTTCTAAGCGCACAAGATTCTTAAGAGAAAACTTGTAAGAAAATTCGATCTTTATTAATTAGCAAAAAAGGTTGTCGAACTACAATGCGGGAAGGAGCTTTATTAATATGCTCGACAGCTTGACCTTCTAGGGTTGACTCAAATAAGAAAAAGGAAAAATTACAAAAGTGCACAAAAGGAAAAGATACAAAAGTGTATAATCGAAAAAAAGACCTATTCCTAAATTGTCTTTGACTCAATAAATGTAAATATTCTAGATCCTACCCTGCAAAACAAAAAGAGGCAAATATTCTTATTGAAAACTGACCTTACTTACCTCACGGCCAAGAAATGGAAGGTGGCCGTCCTTGTGGCATGCACGCGCCTTGCTCCTAGTCTTCGACTTGGAGTAGGGTTAAATATCTTTGGGCCCTGACCTCTCTTGCCACTAAAGCCCAAGTCTCTGATGTTCCTTGTGTTGTTGAGAAGCCTTTGGACTCTAATTTGCTCTTCTGGCCCATTGTCCTTAGCCGCTCTTCCTCTAGAAGCTTGTCGACCCATAAGCTGAATTTGTGGAAGAGTGCTCTTGATCTGCTTCTTGTCATTGCTCCTGGAGGTACCACTGGTGTAGATACTTCCTCTAAGTGCATGTCCTGGAGCTGGTAGCTCATTTGGTCCGAGTCCTCTTGTGTAGAAGTGGAAGTGTGCGTGTACTCGGCTGGATGGCCTGTACCGGCTGAATTGTGCGCGGTACTGGCCGGAATGACTTCAGGACCGGCCAAGTTGATCCCGGAGTCGACGGTGTCATCAGGGGGACCGGCGGTGTCATTCACGTCCCCACCAAGTGTGCCGGAAGCTTGGGCCTCTCTGATACAAGCCTTTATTCAAGGATGTATGCGTGTGGGCTGTTTGTAGAAGATTAGGTGAGAAACTCAACCTTAGGCTTCTGGATAGGGGTTTTCTGGTTGGTAAACGATGGAAGGGTGAAGTGAACCACACGAGGGGTGATGAACCTCGTGATAAATCACAAACTTAGAGCTAGGAGGGCTGGTCTCAACTAGGTTCTAAGCGCACAAGCTTCTTTGAGAGAATAACTTGTAAAGAAAATTCGATCTTTATTAATTAGCAAAAAGGTTGTCGAACTACAATGCTGGAAGGAGCCTTATTAATATGCTCGACAGCTTGACCTTCTAGGGTCGACACAAATAAAGAAAAGGAAAGTTTACAAAAGTGCACAAAAGGAAAAGATACAAAAGTGCATAACCGAAAAAGGACCTATTCCTAAAATGTTCTTGACTCAAAAATGTAAACCATCTAGATCCTACCCTGCAAAACATAAAGAGGCATATATTCGAATTGAAACTTACCTTAACTTACCTCACGGCCAAGAAATGGAAGGTGGTCGTCCTTGTGGCATGCACGCGCCTTGCTCCTAGTCTTCGACTTGGAGTAGGGTTACAAATCTATGGGCCCTGACCTCTCTTGCCACTAAAGCCCAAGTCTCTGATGTCCCTTGTGTTGTTGAGAAGCCTTTGGACTCTACTTTGCTCTTCTGGCCCATTGTCCTTAGATGATCTTCCTCTAGGAGCTTGTCGACCCATAAGCTGAATTTGTGGAAGAGTGCCCTTGATCTGCTTCTTGTCATTGCTCCTCGAGGTACCACTGGTGTAGATACTTCTTCTAGGTGCATGTCCTGGAGCTGGTAGCTCATTTGGTCCGAGTCCTCTTGTGTGGAAGTGAAAATGCGCGTGTACTCGGCTGGATTGGCTGTACAGGCTGGATTGTGTGCGGTACTGGCCGGAATGCCTTCAGGACCGGCCAAGTTGATCCCGGAGTCGGCGGCATCACCAGAGGGACCGGTGGTGTCATCCACGTCCCCACCAAGTGTGCCGGAAGCTTGGGCCTCTCCGCCGGCGATGCTGACCGGTCTGGTCCTATAGGTCGAGGGTCCGGCGGTACTGCCTGGTCCGGCAGACGTGCCAGATGGTCCTGCTGTCTCGGGCAAGCTTCCTGGTCGGCCAGTCTGGTCTCCTGGCTAGATGTACGACCTGATTTCCTCATCATTCCCTCCCTCTTCAGTAGGTTTTGTCCTCAAAACTGGTTCATCTGCATGGAAAGGGGCTAAGTCAGTAACATTGAACGTATTGGACACATTAAACTCACCTGGCAGATCGATCCGGTAGGCGTTGTTGTTGATCCTCTCGAGCACTCTGAATGGTCCATCTCCTCTTGGTGCTAGCTTGGAACTCCTTAGGTGTAGCCACACCTAATCGCCTGGTTGAAAGATCACCTCCTTTCTTCCCTTGTTGGCATGAGTCACGTACTGTCCGGTCCTCTTCTCCAAGTTTTCTGCTACCTTCTGGTGTAATCTCCTTATGAAATCTGCCTTGGATGCTCAGTTGAGGTTGGTCATCTCAGCTGGTGGTAGTGGTGTTTGCTCCAATGGGGTGAGAGGGTTGAAGCCGTATACCACTTCAAATGGTGTCTTCTTGGTTGCTGAGTGCACGGCTCAGTTGTAAGCGAACTCTATGAATGGCAGGCACTCCACCCAAATCTTTAGGTTCTTCCCTACTGTAGTTCTGAGAAGAGTTGACAGTGTCCTGTTGACAACTTCAGTTTGGCCATCGGTTTGAGGATGGCAGGTGGTAGAGAAGAGTAGCTTCGTGCCTAGCTTTCTCCAAAGGGTCCTCCAGAAAAGGCTGAGGAACTTGGTGTCCCTGTCTGATACGATTGTCCTTGGCACTCCATGAAGCCGTACTATCTCCCTGAAGAACAGCTCAGCTGTTTGTGTGGCATCATTGACATTGGCACATGGAATGAAGTGTGCCATCTTCGAGAATCTGTCCACCACTACAAAGATTGCATCTTTGTGGTTGATCTTGGGCAGACCTAGAACAAACTCCATTGAGATGTCCACCCATGGATGTGTGGGTATGGGCAGTGGGAGATACAACCCGTGAGGTTGCACTCGGGACTTTGCCTTCTTGCACGTGATGCATCTTGCACAATGAGCTTCTACTGTCCTCTTGATGTGTGGCCAGTAGAAGTGCTCCCTGACCACTGCTAGAGTCTTTTCGACACCAAAGTGGCCCATGAGTCCTCCTCCATGAGCTTCTCGGATGATAAGCTCCCTTAATGATCCTTGTGGTATGCACAGCCTTCTTTCTCGGAACAAGAATCCCTCATGGATGTAGAATTTTCCATGACTCCCTGTGCCACACTCCTTGTAGCTCTCAGCAAAGTCAGGATCATCCTTGTATAGATCCTTGATGTGCTCGAATCCTAGGACCTTTGCCTCCATGGTTGATATCAAGGCAAACCTCCTTGATAGTGCATCGGCTACCACATTATCTTTGCCCTTCTTGTACTTGATGATGTACGGGAAGGTCTCTATGAACTCCATCCACCTGGCATGTCTCCTCTTGAGATTGGTTTGCCCTCTGAGGTGTTTGAGAGTCTCGTGATCAGTGTGGATCACAAACTCCTTGGACAGCAAGTAATGCTGCCAAGTCTCCAATGCTCGGACAAGGGCATAAAGCTCCTTGTCATAAGTGGGGTAGTTCAGTGAGGCACCACCTAGCTTCTCACTGAAGTATGCCACTGGTCTCCCTCCTTGGGTTAGCACTGCTCCTATGCCTATTCCGGAGGCATCACACTCCACTTCAAACGTCCTGTTGAAGTCGGGCAGGACTAGCACTGGTGCATGTGTAAGGCTGTCCTTCAAGGCCTTGAATGCCTTCTCCTGAGCTTCTCCCCAGCTGAATCCCACGTTCTTCTTCACTACTGCCGTCAATGGTGAGGCAATACTGCTGAAGTTGGGCACGAATCTCCTATAGAAGCTGGCCAGTCTGTGGAAGCTCCTTACTTGGCTGATGTTGCCTGGTGTTGGCCATTCTTGTATGGCTCGAATCTTCTCTTCATCAACCTGTAGGCCCTGTGAACTTACAACAAAACCTAAAAAGACAAGTTTATCAGTACAAAAGATGCACTTCTTGAGATTGGCATAAAGCTCTTCTTGTCGAAGGGTTTTAAGTACCATCTCAAGATGTGTGAGGTGTTCCCGTAGGCACTTACTATAAACTAGTATATCATCAAAGTACACTACCACAAACTTACTGATGTACGCCCTAAGAACTTGGTTCATTAGGCGCATTAAGGTGCTTGGGGCATTAGTCAAGCCAAATGGCATGACTGTCCACTCGTAGAGCCCTTGCTTTGTCTTGAAAGCAGTCTTCCATTCATCACCTTCCTTCATTCTTACCTGGTGGTATCCACTTTTGAGGTCTATCTTGGAGAAGACCGTGGCTCCACTCAGCTCATCTAGCATGTCATCCAATCGTGGTATTGGATACCTGTACTTGACTGTGATGTTGTTGATTGCTCGGCAGTCCACGCACATGCGCCAAGTCCCATCCTTCTTGGGCACTAGTAGCACTGGTACGGCACATGGACTGAGGCTCTCTCGAACATATCCTTTCTCCAGGAGCTCCTTGACTTGCTTCTCAAGCTCCTTGGACTCCTCTGGAATCATCCGGTAGGCTGGCCGGTTGGGCAGGGCTGCTCCGGGCACTAGATCAATCTGGTGTTCTATTCCACGTAAAGGAGGCAAGCCTGCTGGTATCTCCTCTGGAAATACATCCTGGAATTTGTTGAGGAGAGTTGCTACTTCAGGAGGTAGCTCTACCTGTCCCTGTTCTACACTCAAAACTTCTTTGAAGACCATTAGTAACATTAAATCCTTCGAGGCTAAAGCTCTCCGGACATGGCTTGGTTGAATAAGAAAATTAGACTTGATAAGTTTCTTTTCCTTACTCATTTGGAGTTGTAGCTCGTGTACCTGGGCAGGTGTAAGGGGAGCTAGGCTGACCTTTCTCTTGTCATGCACGAAGGTGTAGAGATTGGTTCGGCCATCATGCCTGGTCTCTTTGTCAAACTGCCATGGTCTTCCTAGCAGAAGATGGCCAGCTTGCATGGGCACCACGTCGCACACGACTTGATCCTGGTACTTGCCCACACTGAATGGTACAATGACTTGTTCATGGATCTTTAGCTCCACTTTGTCATCGAGCCATCTCAGTCTATATGGTCGAGGATGCCTTGTCTTCTCTAGACCTAGCTTATCAACCACATATGCACTAGCAACGTTAGTGCAAGAACCACCATCTATGATGAGGTTACATACCTTTCCTTTGATGGTGCAACGGCTGTGGAAGATGTTCTCCCTTTGCATGGTCTCTGAAGGATCCACCATTGCACTGAGGATACGTCTAGTGACCAGCACTTCCACGCCATCAGGGTACTCAATGTCACCGTACTCTCCTTCTGGTTCATTGTCCTCTTCATCTTGGGACTCATATTCTCCTGCCTCCGTAATCAGCATGACTCGGTTGTTTGGGCACTCCCTTGAGATGTTTCCACGTCCCCTACACTTGAAACAAGTTATGTCACGTGATCATTGAGGGTTAGAAGACTTACCAGGCTCTCTCTGGTCACGGGTGGGTTCAGGAGGCTTGCTCTTGAACCTTGACTCGATCTCTATGCTCTTGCCTTTGTCTACATACTTGGGAATGTTGCTTGGTGCCCAAGGTGTCTTAGGCTTGCTGCAGATGTCTTGGCTCTTACGTTTGATGTGCTGCTCAGCCTGGACAGATAGGTGGAACAAGTCTTTAAAGTCATTGTAGATTTGCCTTTCCACCTTGTGGCTGATCCTTTCTTGGAGTCCATCCAAGAATTGTGCCATCAATGCTTCTTCATCATCATTGAGCTCCAATCTGTTCCTTAACTTCTCGAACTCTTCATAGTATTCTTCTACTGATCTGGTACCCTGCTTAAGAGTACGAAAACGACAATGCAAATCTCTATGAAAGTAAGGTGGAACAAACCTTTGTCGCATGAGGTCTTTCATGTCGACCCATGAGTCTACGGGTCTCATTCTCTTCCTCTTTCTGTCAGATACCTCACGATCCCACCAGATGAGGGCATTGTCCGTGAGTTGTGCTACTGCCATTGAGACTCTCCTAGATCCTGGTTGGTTGTAGTGATCAAAGATATGATCCATTCGCTTCTCCCAATCTAGGTAAGCCTCGGGGTCTACTTTTCCTGCAAAACTTGGAGGAGTTAGTTTAACATCAGGATAAATTACCCGGTTGTAGGTGTGTTCATCTCCATCCTCATGACGTCTAGGAGGCATTCTTGGTCTCTGGTGAAGACCATATGGCTCAAAGCCATCATCTTCTGCCTCTGGTTGCCGTGGAGGTCCTCTCGGCCTATGGTGATAGTTATGAGGTTGCGTGTCCTCATCTCCATCTGGCTTGGGTTCCTCCTGTTCGTGCCATGTCCTAAGGTACTCAGGACCCTCAGGACGATCTGGCTCAGCTCTCACGTGCCTTATGGCCTGGAATCTTACTGGTCTCTCCACGCGCTCCAACCTCTCGCCTATGGATGCGAGTTGTGTTTGGATTGTGGTGAACATGGCCATCATGGCTTCGGCTGCGTCTCTATTCTCTTCTCCCATGGTGTGCTACAAGGAAAGAAGACAAATTAGGGTGCTCCTAAATTATTAGGAGGGTTTTCTTTTTATATGGGGTTTGAAAAAAAAATGCAAAAAGGAAAAATCCTAAGGAAGGGAAATTCGACTACAAGAAAGAGGAAACTTCCTAGACAACTTGTGCTAGCTGTCCAATTCGAAATATCTTGGGTATTTTCCTATTCTCTTTTCTGTCCTTTTTCTTTTCTTTTCTTTTCTTTTTAATTTAACTTAAAATTAATGGAAATATGAATTAAACAAAAAGGAAAACGTGATTGGCAATGCAAAAGTGAATCTAAACCCTAGTGATACACGTAGGAGGCTAGATGCACTCGGTTTGGAGTTTGATGTTGTTTTTTTTTTCTTGAATGCGACTTAAACTAATGCAAGAAATAAAAACAAGACAAGCAAAAGGATAGAAACAACCTGGTTTAGGAACTTTAAGCTCTGATACCAAAATGATACAAGCCTTGATTCAAGGATGTATGCGTGTGGGCTGTTTGTAGAAGATTAGGTGAGAAACTCAACCTTAGGCTTCTGGATGGGGGTTTTCTGGTTGGTAAAAAGATGGAAGGGTGAAGTGAACCACACGAGGGGTGATGAACCTCGTGATAAATCACAAACTTAGAGCTAGGAGGGCTGGTCTCAACTAGGTTCTAAGCGCACAAGATTCTTAGAGAGAAAACTTGTAGGGAAAAAGTTCTACTTTATTAATAATCAAAAAGGTTGTTGAACTACAATGCTGGAAGGAGCCTTATTAATATGCTCGACAGCTTGACCTACTAGGGTCGACTAAAATAAGAAAAAGGAAAGTTTACAAAAGTGCACAAAAGGAAAAATACAAAAGTGTATAACCGAAAAAGGACCTATTCCTAAAATGTTCTTGACTCAAAAATGTAAACCAACTAGATCCTACCCTGCAAAACAGAAAGAGGCATATATTCGAATGTAAACTTACCTTAACTCACCTCACGGCCAAGAAATGGAAGGTGGCCGTCCTTGTGGCATGCACTCGCCTTGCTCCTAGTCTTCGACTTGGAGTAGGGTTAAATATCTTTGGGCCTTGACCTCTCTTGCCACTAAAGCCTAAGTCTCTCATGTTCCTTGTGTTGTTGAGAAGCCTTTGGACTCTAATTTGCTCTTCTGGCCCATTGTCCTTAGCCGCTCTTCCTCTAGAAGCTTGTCGACCCATAAGCTGAATTTGTGGAAGAGTGCTCTTGATCTGCTTCTTGTCATTGCTCCTGGAGGTACCACTGGTGTAGATACTTCCTCTAAGTGCATGTCCTGGAGCTGGTAGCTCATTTGGTCCGAGTCCTCTTGTGTGGAAGTGGAAATGCGCGTGTACTCGGCTGGATTGGCTGTACCGGCTGGATTGTGCGTGGTACTGGCCGGAATGCCTTCAGGACCGGCCAAGTTGATCCCGGAGTCGGCGGCATCACCAGAGGGACCGGCGGTGTCATCCACGTCCCCACCAAGTGTGCCGGAAGCTTGGGCCTCTCTGCCGGTGATGCTGACCGGTCTGGTCCTATAGATCGAGGGTCCGGCGGTACTGCCTGGTCCGGCAGACGTGCCAGATGGTCCTGCTGTCTTGGGCAAGCTTCCTGGTCGGCCAGTCTGGTCTCCTGGCTGGATGTACGACCTGATGTCCTCATCACCAAGTCTCTGATGTCCCTTGTGTTTTTGAGAAGCCTTTGGACTCTTCTTTGCACTTCTGGCCCATTGCCCTTAGTTGTTCTTCCTCTAGGAGCTTGTCGACCCATAAGCTGAACTTGTGGAAGAGTGCTCTTGATCTGCTCCTTGTCATTGCTCCTGGTGGCACTACTGGTGTGGAGACTTCCTCTAGATGCATGTCCTGAAGCTGGTAGCTTATCTGGTCCGAGTTTCCTTGTGTAGAAGTTGAAATGCTCGTGCACTCGGCTGGATCGGCTGTACCGGCTGGACTGTGTGAGGTACTGGCCGGAATGCCTTCAGGACCGGCCAAGTTAATCCCGGAGTTGGTGGCATCACCAAGGGGATCGACGGTGTCATCCACGTCGCCACCAAGTGTGCCGGAAGCTTGGGTCTCTCCGCCGGCAATGCTGGTCGGTCTGGTCCTATTGGTCGAGGGTCCGGCGGTACCACTTGGGCCGGCAGACGTGCCAGATGGCCCGGCTGTCTTGGGCAAGCTTCCTGGTCGGCCAGTCTGGTCACCTGGCTGGATGTACGACCTGATGTCCTCATCATTCTCCCCACCTGAACCCCACATTCTTCTTCACTACTGCCATCAATGGTGAGGCAATGCTGCTGAAGTTGGGCGTGAATCTTCTGTAGAAGCTGGCCAGGCCATGGAAGTTTCTCACTTGGCTGATGTTGCTCGGTGTTGGCCATTCTTGTATGGCTCGAATCTTTTCTTCATCAACATGTAAGCCTTGTGAACTTACAACAAAGCCTAAGAAAAAAAGCTTGTCAGTACAAAAGGTGCACTTCTTGAGATTGGCATAAAGCTCTTCTTGTCGAAGGGTTTTAACCACCATCTCAAGATGTGTAAGGTGTTCCCGTAGGCATTTACTGTAAACAAGTATGTCATCAAAATAGACTATTACAAACTTACTGATGTACGCCCTAAGAACTTGGTTCATAAGACGCATGAAGGTGCTTGGGGCATTAGTCAAGCCAAATGGCATGACTGTCCACTCGTAGAGCCCTTGCTTTGTCTTGATAGTAGTCTTCCACTCATCACCTTCCTTCATCCTGACCTGGTGGTATCCACTCTTGAGGTCGTGGCTCCACTCAGCTCATCTAGCATGTCATCCAGCCGTGGTATAGAATGCCGGTACTTGACTGTGATGTTGTTTATTGCTCGGCAGTCAACACACATTCACCAAGCCCATCTGATACAAGCCTTGATTCAAGGATGTATGCGCGTGGGCTGTTTGTAGAAGATTAGGTGAGAAACTCAACCTTAGGCTTCTGGATAGGGGTTTTCTGGTTGGTAAACAATGGAAGGGTGAAGTGAACCACACGAGGGGTGATGAACCTCGTGATAAATCACAAACTTAAAGCTAGGAGGGCTGGTCTCAAAAAGCGCACAAGTCTCTTTTGAGAGAAAGCTTGTAGGAAAAAGTTCTACTTTATTAATATCAAAAAGGTTGTCGAACTACAATGCTGGAAGGAGCCTTATTAATATGCTCGACAGCTTGACCTTCTAGGGTCGACACAAATAAAGAAAAGGAAAGTTTACAAAAGTGCACAAAAGGAAAAGATACAAAAGTGTATAACCGAAAAGGACCTATTCCTAAAATGTTCTTGACTCAAAATGTAAAGCAACTAGATCCTACCCTGCAAAACAGAAAGAGGCATATATTCGAATGTAAACTTACCTTAACTCACCTCACGGCCAAGAAATGGAAGGTGGCCGCCTTGTGGCATGCTGCAGCTTGCTCCTAGTCTTGACTTGGAGTAGGGTTAAATATCTTTGGGCCCTGACCTCTCTTGCCACTAAAGCCCAAGTCTCTGATGTTCCTTGTGTTGTTGAGAAGCCTTTGGACTCTACTTTGCTCTTCTGGCCCATTGTCCTTAGCTGCTCTTCCTCTAGAAGCTTGTCGACCCATAAGCTGAATTTGTGGAAGAGTGCTCTTGATCTGCTTCTTGTCATTGCTCCTGGAGGTACCACTGGTGTAGATACTTCCTCTAAGTGCATGTCCTGGAGCTGGTAGCTCATTTGGTCCGAGTCCTCTTGTGTAGAAGTGGAAGTGTGCGTGTACTCGGCTGGATGGCCTGTACCCGCTGGATTGTGCGCGGTACTGGCCGGAATGACTTCAGGACCGGCCAAGTTGATCCCGGAGTCGGCGGTTTCATCAGGGGGACCGGCGGTGTCATTCACGTCCCCACCAAGTGTGCCGGAAGCTTGGGCCTCTCCGCCGGCGATGTTGACCGGTCTGGTCCTATAGGTCGAGGGTCCGGCGGTACTGTCTGGTCCGGCAGGCGCGCCAGATGGTCCTGCTGTCTCGGGCAAGCTTCCTGGTCAGCCAGTCTGGTCTCCTGGCTGGATGTACGACCTGATGTCCTCATCATTCCCTCCCTCTTCAGTAGGTTTTGTCCTCAAAACTGGATCATCTGCATGGAAAGGGGCCAAGTCAGTAACATTGAACGTATTGGACACCTTAAACTCACCTGGAAGCTCGATCCGGTAGGCGTTGTTGTTGATCCTCTCGAGCACTCTGAATGGTCCATATCCTCTTGGTGCTAGCTTGGAACTCCTTAGGTTTGGGAACCTCTCCTGCCGTAGGTGTAGCCACACCCAATCGCCTGGTTGAAAGATCACCACCTTTCTTCCTTTGTTGGCATGAGTCACGTACTGTCCGGTCCTCTTCTCCAAGTTCTCTGCTACCTTCTGGTGTAACCTCCTTATGAACCCTGCTTTGGATGCTCCGTTAAGGTTGGTCATCTCAGCTGGTGGCAGTGGTGTTTGCTCCAATGGGGTGAGAGGGTTGAAACCGTATACCACTTCAAATGGGGTCTTCTTGGTTGCTGAGTGCACGGCTCGGTTGTGGGCGAACTCAATGAATGGCAGGCACTCCACCCAAGTCTTTAGGTTCTTCCCTAGTGTAGTTCTGAGAAGGGTTGATAGTGTCCTGTTGACAACTTCAGTTTGGCCATCGGTTTGAGGATGGCAAGTGGTTGAGAAGAGTAGCTTCGTGCATAGCTTTCTCCAAAGGGTCCTCCAGAAATGGCTGAGGAACTTGGTATCCCTGTCTGATACGATGGTCCTTGGCACTCCATGAAGCCGTACTATCTCCCTGAAGAACAGCTCAGCTGTTTGCGTGGCATCATTGACATTGGCACATGGGATGAAATGTGCCATCTTGGAGAATCTGTCCACCACTACAAAGATTGCATCTTTGTGGTTGATCTTGGGCAGACCTAGAACAAAATCCATCGAGATGTCCACCCATGGATGTGTTGGTATGGGCAGTGGGAGATACAACCCGTGAGGTTGCACTCGGGACTTTGCCTTCTTGCAAGTGATGCATCTTGCACAATGTGCTTCTACTGTCCTCTTGATGTGTGGCCAGTAGAAGTGCTCCTTGACCACTGCTAGAGTCTTGTCGACACCAAAGTTGCCCATGAGTCCTCCTCCATGAGCTTCTCGGATGATAAGCTCCCTCAGTGATCCCTGTGGTATGCACAGCCTTCTTTCTCGGAACAAAAATCCCTCATGGATGTAGAATTTGCCATGACTCCCTGTGCTACACTCCTTGTAGCTCTCAGCAAGGTCAGGATCATCCTTGTATAGATCCTTGATGTGCTTGAATCCTAGGACTTTTGCCTCCATGGTTGATATCAAGGCAAACCTCCTTGATAGTGCATCGGCTACCACATTATCTTTGCCCTTCTTGTACTTGATGATGTACGGGAAGGTCTCTATGAACTCCATCCACCTGGCATGTCTCCTCTTGAGATTGGTTTGCCCTCTGAGGTGTTTGAGAGTCTCGTGATCAGTGTGGATCACAAACTCCTTGGACAGCAAGTAATGCTGCCAAGTCTCCAATGCTCGGACAAGGGCATAAAGCTCCTTGTCATAAGTGGGGTAGTTCAGTGAGGCACCACCTAGCTTCTCACTGAAGTATGCCACTGGTCTCCCTCCTTGGGTTAGCACTGCTCCTATGCCTATTCCGGAGGCATCACACTCCACTTCAAACGTCTTGTTGAAGTCGGGCAGGACTAGCACTGGTGCATGTGTAAGGCTGTCCTTCAAGGCCTTGAATGCCTTCTCCTGAGCTTCTCCCCAGCTGAATCCCACGTTCTTCTTCACTACTGCCGTCAGTGGTGAGGCAATACTGCTGAAGTTGGGCACGAATCTCCTATAGAAGCTGGCCAGTCCGTGGAAGCTCCTTACTTGGCTGATGTTTCCTGGTGTTGGCCATTCTTGTATGGCTCGAATCTTCTCTTCATCAACCTGTAGGCCCAGTGAACTTACAACAAAACCTAAAAAGACAAGTTTATCAGTACAAAAGATGCACTTCTTGAGATTGGCATAAAGCTCTTCTTGTCGAAGGGTTTTAAGTACCATCTCAAGATGTGTGAGTTGTTTCCATAGGCACTTACTATAAACTAGTATGTCATCAAAGTAAACCACTACAAACTTACTGATGTACGCCCTAAGAACTTGGTTCATAAGGCGCATGAAGGTGCTTGGGGCATTAGTCAAGCCAAATGGCATGACTGTCCACTCGTAGAGCCCTTGCTTTGTCTTGAAGGCAGTCTTCCATTCATCACCTTCCTTCATTCTTACCTGGTGGTATCCACTTCTGAGGTCTATCTTGGAGAAGACCGTGGCTCCACTCAGCTCTTCTAGCATGTCATCCAGTCGTGGTATTGGATGCCTATACTTGACTGTGATGTTGTTGATTGCTTGGCAGTCCACGCACATGCGCCAAGTCCCATCCTTCTTGGGAACTAGTAGCACTGGTACAGCACATGGACTGAGGCTCTCTCAAACATATCCCTTCTCCAGGAGCTCCTTGACTTGCTTCTCAAGCTCTTTGGACTCCTCTGGACTCATCCGGTAGGCTGGTCGGTTGGGCAGGGCTGCTCCGGGCACTAGATCAATCTGTTGTTCTATGCCACGTAAAGGAGGCAAGCCTGCTAGTATCTCCTCTGGAAATACATCCTGGAATTTGTTGAGGAGAGTTGCTATTTCATGAGGTAGCTCTACCTGTCCCTGTTCTATACTCAACACTTCCTTGAAAACCATTAGTAACATTAAGTCCTTCGAGGCCAAAGCTCTCCGGACATGACTAGGTTGAATAAGAAAGTTAGACTTTACAAGTTTCTTTTCCTTACTCATTTGGAGTTGTAGCTCATGTACTCTGGCAGGTGTAAGAGGAGCTAGGCTGACCTTTCTCTTGTCATGCACGAAGGTGTATAGATTGGTTCGGCCATCATGCCTGGTCTCTTTGTCAAATTGCCATGGTCTTCCTAGTAGAAGATGGCCAGCTTGCATTGGCACCACGTCGCACACGACCTGGTCTTGGTACTTGCCCACACTGAATGGCACAATGACTTGCTCATGAATCTTGAGCTCCACTTTGTCATCAAGCCATCTCAGTCTATATGGTCGAGGATGCCGTGTCCTCTCTAGACCTAGCTTATCAACCATATACGCACTAGCAACGTTAGTGCAAGAACCACCATCTATGATGAGGTTACATACCTTTCCTTTGATGGTGCAACGGCTGTGGAAGATGTTCTCCCTTTGCATGGTCTCTGAAGGATCCACCATTGCACTGAGGATACGTCTAGTGACCAGCACTTCCACGCCATCAGGGTACTCAATGTCACCGTACTCTCCTTCTGGTTCATTGTCCTCTTCATCTTGGGACTCATATTCTCCTGCCTCCGTAATCAGCATGACTCGGTTGTTTGGGCACTCCCTTGAGATGTTTCCACGTCCCCTACACTTGAAACAAGTTATGTCACGTGATCATTGAGGGTTAGAAGACTTACCAGGCTCTCTCTGGTCACGGGTGGGTTCAGGAGGCTTGCTCTTGAACCTTGACTCGATCTCTACGCTTTTGCCTTTGTCCACTAACTTAGGCATGTTGCTTGGTGCCCAAGGTGTCTTAGGCTTGCTGCGGATGTCTTGGCTCTTACGTTTTATGTGTTGTTCAGCTTGCACAGATAGGTGGAACAAGTCCTTGAAGTCGTTGTAGATTTGCCTTTCCACCTTGCAGCTGGTCCTTTCTTGGAGTCCATCCAAGAATTGCGCCATCAATGCTTCTTCATCATCATTGAGCTCCAATCTGTTCCTTAACCTCTAACTCTTCATAGTACTCCTCTACTGATCTGGTACCCTGCTTAAGAGTACGAAAACGTCGTTGCAAATCCCTATGAAAGTAAGGTGGAACATACCTTTGTCGCATGAGGTCTTTCATGTCGACCCATGAGTCTACGGGTCTCATTCTCTTCCTCCTTCTGTCAGATACCTCACGATCCCACCAGATGAGGGCATTGTCCGTGAGTTGTGCTACTGCCATTGAGACTCTCCTAGGTCCTAGTTGGTTGTAGTGATCAAAGATATGATCCATTCGCTTCTCCCAATCTAGGTAAGCCTCGGGGTCTACTTTTCCTGCAAAAGTTGGAGGAGTTAGTTTAACATCAGGATGAATTACCCGGTTATAGGTGTGTTCATCTCCATCCTCATGACGTCTAGGAGGCATTCTTGGTCTCTGGTGAAGACCATATGGCTCAAAGCCATCATCTTCTGCCTCTGGTTGCCGTGGAGGTCCCCTCGGCCTATGGTGATAGTTATGAGGTTGCGTGTCCTCATCTCCATCTGGCTGGGGTTCCTCCTGTTCGTGCCATGTCCTAAGGTACTCAGGACCCTCAGGACGGTCTTGCTCAGCTCTCACGTGCCTTATGGCCTGGAATCTTACTGGTCTCTCCACGCGCTCCAACCTCTCGCCTATGGATGCGAGTTGTGTTTGGAGTGTGGTGAACATGGCCATCATGGCTTCAGCTGCGTCTCTATTCTCTTCTCCCATGTGTGCTACAAAGAAAGAAGACAATTAGGGTGCTCCTAAATTATTAGGAGAGTTTTCTTTTTATATGTGGTTTGAAAAAATGCAAAAGGAAAAATTCTAAAGAAAGGAAATTCGAAAAAAAGGAAACTTCCTAGACAACTTGTGCTAGCTGTCCAATTCGAATTCTTTTAGTATCTTTTCTATTTTCTTTTTCTTTTCTTTTTAATTAAACTTAAAAATAAAGGAAATATGACTTAAACAAAAAGGAAAACGTGAATGATAATGCAAAAGTGAACCTAAACCCTAGTGATACACGTAGGAGGCTAGATGCACTCGGTTTGGAGTTTGATGTTGTTTTTTTTTTTCTTGAATGCGACTTAAACTAATGCAAGAAATAAAAACAAGACAAGCAAAAGGATAGAAACAACCTGGTTTAGGAGCTTTAAGCTCTGATACCAAAATGATACAAGCCTCGATTCAAGGCTTATATGCGCGTGGGCTGTTTGGAGAAGGTTAGGTGAGAAACTCGACCTTAGACTTCTTGGATAGGGGTTTTTTGGTTGGTATTCGATGGAAAGGTGAAGTGAACCACACAAGGGGTGATGAACCTCATGATAAATCACAAACTCAGAGCTAGGAGGGCTGGTCTCAACTAGGTTGTAAGCGCACAAGATTCTTAGAGAGAAAACCTATCGGAAGAAAGTTCTACTTTATTAATATCAAAAAGGTTGTCGAACTACAATGCTGGAAGGAGCCTTATTAATATGCTCGACAGCTTGACCTTCTAGGGTCGACTCAAAGAAAGAAATGGAAAGATTACAAAAGTGCGCAAATGGAAAATGTACAAAAGTGCATAACCGAAAAAAGGACCTATTCCTAAAATGTCTTTGACTCAAACATGTAAAGAATCTAAATCCTACCCTGCAAAATAGAAAGAGGCATATATTCGAATTGAAACTTACCTTACTTACCTCACGGCCAAGAAATGGAAGGTGGCCGTCCTTGTGGCATGCACGCGCCTTGCTCCTAGTCTTCGACTTGGAGTAGGGTTAAATATCTTTGGGCCCTGACCTCTCTTGCCACTAAAGCCCAAGTCTCTGATTTTCCTTGTGTTGTTGAGAAGCCTTTGGACTCTACTTTGCTCTTCTGGCCCATTGTCCTTAGCTGCTCTTCCTCTAGAAGCTTGTCGACCCATAAGCTGAATTTGTGGAAGAGTGCTCTTGATCTGCTTCTTGTCATTGCTCCTGGAGGTACCACTGGTGTAGATACTTCCTCTAAGTGCATGTCCTGGAGCTGGTAGCTCATTTGGTCCGAGTCCTCTTGTGTAGAAGTGGAAGTGTGCGTGTACTCGGCTGGATGGCCTGTACCGGCTGAATTGTGCGCGGTACTGGCCGGAATGACTTCAGGACCGGCCAAGTTGATCCCGGAGTCGACGGTGTCATCAGGGGGACCGGCGGTGTCATTCACGTCCCCACCAAGTGTGCCGGAAGCTTGGGCCTCTCTGATACAAGCCTTTATTCAAGGATGTATGCGTGTGGGCTGTTTGTAGAAGATTAGGTGAGAAACTCAACCTTAGGCTTCTGGATAGGGGTTTTCTGGTTGGTAAACGATGGAAGGGTGAAGTGAACCACACGAGGGGTGATGAACCTCGTGATAAATCACAAACTTAGAGCTAGGAGGGCTGGTCTCAACTAGGTTCTAAGCGCACAAGATTCTTAGAGAGAAAACTTGTAGGGAAAAAGTTCTACTTTATTAATAATCAAAAAGGTTGTTGAACTACAATGCTGGAAGGAGCCTTATTAATATGCTCGACAGCTTGACCTACTAGGGTCGACTAAAATAAGAAAAAGGAAAGTTTACAAAAGTGCACAAAAGGAAAAATACAAAAGTGTATAACCGAAAAAGGACCTATTCCTAAAATGTTCTTGACTCAAAAATGTAAAGCAACTAGATCCTACCCTGCAAAACAGAAAGAGGCATATATTCGAATGTAAACTTACCTTAACTCACCTCACGGCCAAGAAATGGAAGGTGGCCGTCTTTGTGGCATGCACGCGCCTTGCTCCTAGTCTTCGACTTGGAGTAGGGTTAAATATCTTTGGGCCTTGACCTCTCTTGCCACTAAAGCCTAAGTCTCTCATGTTCCTTGTGTTGTTGAGAAGCCTTTGGACTCTAATTTGCTCTTCTGGCCCATTGTCCTTAGCCGCTCTTCCTCTAGAAGCTTGTCGACCCATAAGCTGAATTTGTGGAAGAGTGCTCTTGATCTACTTCTTGTCATTGCTCCTGGAGGTACCACTGGTGTAGATACTTCCTCTAAGTGCATGTCCTGGAGCTGGTAGCTCATTTGGTCCGAGTCCTCTTGTGTAGAAGTGGAAGTGTGCGTGTACTCGGCTGGATGGCCTGTACCGGCTGGATTGTGCGGGGTACTGGCCGGAATGACTTCAGGACCGGCCAAGTTGATCCCGGAGTCGGCGGTGGCATCAGGGGGACCGGCGGTGTCATTCACGCCCCCACCAAGTGTGCCGGAAGCTTGGGCCTCTCCGCCGGCGATGTTGACCGGTCTGGTCCTATAGGTCGAGGGTCCGGCGGTACTGTCTAGTCCGGCAGGCGCGCCAGATGGTCCTGCTGTCTCGGGCAAGCTTCCTGGTCGGCCAGTCTGGTGTCCTGGCTGGATGTACGACCTGATGTCCTCATCATTCCCTCCCTCTTCAGTAGGTTTTGTCCTCAAAACTGGATCATCTGCATGGAAAGGGGCCAAGTCAGTAACATTGAACGTATTGGACACATTAAACTCACCTGGCAGCTCGATCCGGTAGGCGTTGTTGTTGATCCTCTCGAGCACTCTGAATGGTCCATATCCTCTTGGTGCTAGCTTGGAACTCCTTAGGTTTGGGAACCTCTCCTGCCGTAGGTGTAGCCACACCCAATCGCCTGGTTGAAAGATCACCACCTTTCTTCCTTTGTTGGCATGAGTCACGTACTGTCCGGTCCTCTTCTCCAAGTTCTCTGCTACCTTCTGGTGTAACCTCCTTATGAACCCTGCTTTGGATGCTCCGTTAAGGTTGGTCATCTCAGCTGGTGGCAGTGGTGTTTGCTCCAATGGGGTGAGAGGGTTGAAACCGTATACCACTTCAAATGGGGTCTTCTTGGTTGCTGAGTGCACGGCTCGGTTGTGGGCGAACTCAATGAATGGCAGGCACTCCACCCAAGTCTTTAGGTTCTTCCCTAGTGTAGTTCTGAGAAGGGTTGATAGTGTCCTGTTGACAACTTCAGTTTGGCCATCGGTTTGAGGATGGCAAGTGGTTGAGAAGAGTAGCTTCGTGCATAGCTTTCTCCAAAGGGTCCTCCAGAAATGGCTGAGGAACTTGGTATCCCTGTCTGATACGATGGTCCTTGGCACTCCATGAAGCCGTACTATCTCCCTGAAGAACAGCTCAGCTGTTTGCGTGGCATCATTGACATTGGCACATGGGATGAAATGTGCCATCTTGGAGAATCTGTCCACCACTACAAAGATTGCATCTTTGTGGTTGATCTTGGGCAGACCTAGAACAAAATCCATCGAGATGTCCACCCATGGATGTGTTGGTATGGGCAGTGGGAGATACAACCCGTGAGGTTGCACTCGGGACTTTGCCTTCTTGCAAGTGATGCACCTTGCACAATGAGCTTCTACTGTCCTCTTGATGTGTGGCCAGTAGAAGTGTTCCTTGACCACTGCTAGTGTCTTGTCGACACCAAAGTGGCCCATGAGTCCTCCTCCATGAGCTTCTCCCCAGCTGAATCCCACGTTCTTCTTCACTACTGCCATCAATGGTGAGGCAATACTACTGAAGTTGGGCACGAACCTTCGGTAGAAGCTGGCCAGTCCGTGGAAACTGCTCACTTGGCTGATGTTGCTCGGTGTTGGCCATTCTTGTATTGCTTGGATCTTCTCCTCATCAACCTTTAGGCCCTGTGAACTTACAACAAAACCTAAGAAGACAATTTTATCAGTACAAAAGGTGCACTTCTTGAGATTGGCATAAAGCTCTTCTTGTCGAAGGGTTTTAAGTACCATCTCAAGATGTGTAAGGTGATCTCTTAAACACTTACTGTAAAATAAAATGTCATCGAAGTAAACTACAACGAACTTACTGATGTACGCCCTAAGAACTTGGTTCATAAGGCGCATGAAGGTGCTTAGGGCATTAGTCAAGCCAAATGGCCTGACTGTCCACTCGTAGAGTCCTTGCTTTGTCTTGAAAGCAGTTTTCCACTCATCACCTTCCTTCATTCTTACCTGGTGGTACCCACTTTTGAGGTCTATCTTGGAGAAGACCGTGGCTCCACTCAGCTCATCTAGAATGTCATCCAGCCGTGGTATCGGATGCCGGTACTTGACCATGATGTTGTTGATTGCTCGGCAGTCCACGCACATTCGCCAAGTCCCATCCTTCTTGGGTACTAGCAGCACTAGTACGACACATGGACTGAGGCTCTCTCGAACATAGCCTTTCTCCAGGAGCTCCTTGACTTGCTTCTCAAGCTCCTTGGACTCCTCTGGACTCATCCGGTAGGCTGGCCGGTTGGGCAGGGCTGCTTTGGGCACTAGATCAATCTGGTGTTCTATGCCACGTAAAGGAGGCAAGGCTGCTGGTATCTCCTCTGGAAATACATCCTGGAATTTGTTGAGGAGTGTTGCTACTTCATGAGGTAGCTCTACCTGTCCCTGTTCTATACTCAACACTTCCTTGAAAACCATTAGTAACATTAAGTCCTTCGAGGCTAAAGTATTGACATAGGAAAATCAAATAAGACCTATCTTGACCTACAAGGCAAGTGTGAGCACGAAATTCAGTTTGAATAACAAGGGAAAATAAAAAGGAGGGAGTTATTATTAACCACATGGTTAAAATGGTTAAATAGCTGCCTTGGGAGAAGAATCAAGGTGAAAAGGACATGTCCATGCTGCACAAAGTCTGCAGCTCTTCCCCTCTCTTCTCATTGGTTGTTGACAGGCTCCTCCTCTATTCAAACTCATCCACAAGTTTGAATTCGTTTTCTTTTGTGTTCACATTGTAAATCCTCTATAAAAGGGCTGTAAAGACTCAATGTATGAATATACTCTTAGGAGATTCTTCTCCAGAAGTCTAAGACATTTTCTCATCTTCTCATGCTTTTCTTTGAGTTTCTGGATTCAATTCTTCACATTTCTCCTTTCTAATCTCAATATTCTTTCATGGTATCAGAGCATAAGATCATTTTCTTATATTTTCTACTCAAATCTCTCAGTTTCTAATCTAATATTCTGTCAAAAATCTCTCAGCTTTTAAACTAAAACTCACAGTTTTATTCAACCATAAAAGCTGCCTCCTTTGAGCTCTTCAAAGCCTAACAATGGAGGATACAGTTCAAATCAGTTCCAGCCTGAAACCTACGATGATACCAGTTGTTCTCAAAGGCTTGAACTACACATTATGGTCAAGAACCATCAAGACAGCCATTTGTGGCAAAGGACTTTGGAATTACATCTTGGAGGATAATACTCCATCTATAGATGATCCAAAGGAGAAGAAGCATGAGGCAACAAGAAAAGAAGAAGCTAGGTGGTTCCAAGAAGATCAATCAGTCCTTGGATTCCTCCAAAATTCATTGGACCCATCCATTCTTGAAGCTTATTCACATTGTGAAACCGCCAAGTCTCTTTGGGACACTCTCAAGAGGGTATATGGGGATGTTTCAAACCTCAGCCGTGTGTATGAGGTTAAGAAGGCTCAATGATCTACACCAAGAGGATATGGAGTTCAGAAGATTAGGTGGTCAACATGGAGCCATGGGGTTTTCTGGTCCAACGATGGAAGGTGAAGGAACCAAGATGATGAACCTCTGATAAATCAAAACTTAGAGCTGAGGGCTGGTCTCATCTATTAAGCGCCTGAATCTCAGTTGAGCTCTGAGAAAAGTTCTCATTAATAATCAAAAGGTTTTTGAAGTAAGGAAGATTTGTGCTGACAATTGTTTGTGGAAAGGATAAAGAAAAGGAAAGTTTACAAAAGTGCACAAAAGGAAAAAATACAAAAGTGTATAACCGAAAAAGGACCTATTCCTAAAATGTTCTTGACTCAAAAATGTAAACCAACTAGATCCTACCCTGCAAAACAGAAAGAGGCATATATTCGAATGTAAACTTACCTTAACTCACCTCACGGCCAAGAAATGGAAGGTGGCCGTCCTTGTGGCATGCACTCGCCTTGCTCCTAGTCTTCGACTTGGAGTAGGGTTAAATATCTTTGGGCCCTGACCTCTCTTGCCACTAATGCCCAAGTCTCTGATGTTCCTTGTGTTGTTGAGAAGCCTTTGGACTCTAATTTGCTCTTCTGGCCCATTGTCCTTAGCTGCTCTTCCTCTAGAAGCTTGTTGACCCATAAGATGAATTTGTGGAAGAGTGCTCTTGATCTGCTTCTTGTCATTGCTCCTGGAGGTACCACTGGTGTAGATACTTTCTCTAAGTGCATGTCCTGGAGCTGGTAGCTCATTTGGTCCAGTCCTCTTGAAAGTGGAAGTGTACTCTGGATCTTCTACTTTCTTTTTCAATGACTGGAATTGAAGTTGATGGTTGTCATCAGACCTTGTCATTGCACCAAGTGATTACTTAGCTTTCTCCTGTGATGTTGAATCTGGTCCTATAAAGAGGTCTATCTGCATGCTAGATGGTCCTCTTGTCTCAGGCAAGCTTCCTGGTGCCAGTCTGATCTTGCTGGATGTCATTGATGTTCCTCATCAAAGGCTCTCAATGATCTACCAAGGATATGGGTTCACAGTTTAGGAGTTAATCAACATGGTCCGAAGACAAATTCTATGGATCCAATTATGAAAGGAAGGAACAAGACAAGATATTTGGGCTCCTTCTCAACCTAAATCCAGCCTTTAAGGATGTGATTAATATTGACATAGGAAAATCAAATAAGACCTATCTTGACCTACAAGGCAAGTGTGAGCACGAAATTCAGTTTGAATAACAAGGGAAATGAAAAAGGAGGGAGTTATTATTAACCACATGGTTAAAATGGTTAAATAGCTACCTTGGGAGAAGAATCAAGGTGAAAAGGACATGTCCATGCTGCACACAGTCTTGGTAACCACACCAAACAGTCATGAGACAGTCTGCAGCTCTTCCCCTCTCTTCACATTGGTTGTTGACAGGCTCCTCCTCTATTCAAACTCATCCACAAGTTTGAATTCGTTTTCTTTTGTGTTCACATTGTAAATCTTCTATAAAGGGGCTGTAAAGACTCAATGTATGAATATACTCTTAGGAGATTCTTCTCCATAAGTCTAAGACATTTCTCATTTTCTCATACTTCTCATACTTCTCTTTGAGTTTCCAGATTCAATTCTTCACATTTCTCCTCTATAATCTCAATATTCTTTCATGGTATCAGAGCAACAAGATCACTCTCTTATCTTTTCTACTCAAATCTCTCAGTTTCTAATCTAAAATTCTGTCAAAAATCTCTCAGTCTTTAGACTAAAAACTCACGTTTTTATTCAACCATAAAAGCTGCTTCCTTTGAACTCTTCAAAGTCTAACAATGGAGGATACAGTTCAAATCAGTTCCAGCCTGAAACCTACGGTGATACCAGTAGTTCTCAAAGGCTTGAACTACACATTATGGTCAAGAACCATCAAGACAGCCATTTGTGGCAAAGGACTTTGGAATCACATCTTGGAGGATAATACTCCATCTATAGATGATCCAAAGGACAAAAAGGATGAGGAAACAAGAAAAGAAGAAGCTAGGTGGTTCCAAGAAGATCAATCAGTCCTTGGATTCCTCCAAAATTCATTGGACCCATCCATTCTTGAAGCTTATTCACATTGTGAAACCGCCAAGTCTCTTTGGGAGACTCTCAAGAGGGTGTATGGGGATGTTTCAAACCTCAGCCGTGTGTATGAGGTTAAGAAGGCTCTCAATGATCTAAACCAAGAGGATATGGAGTTCACAAAATTCCTAGGAAAGTTCGAGTCAACATGGTCCGAGCTTGACATTTTGAGACCAAGTTCTATGGATCCAAAGGTGCTTAATGAAAGGAAGGAACAAGACAAGATATTTGGGCTCCTTCTCAACCTAAATCCAGCCTTTAAGGATGTGATTAAGTCCATCCTGAGAGAGCCAAAACTCCCAATTTCAAGAGGTGTGCTCACGCATTCAAAAGGAGCAAGGCAACATTGGTTTGTTTGGTGGTAAAGGAGAACTAGTCATTATTGATATAGGAAAATCAAATAAGACCTATCTTGACCTACAAGGCAAGTGTGAGCACGAAAATTCAGTTTGAATAACAAGGGAAAAGAAAAAGGAGGGAGTTATTATTAACCACATGGTTAAAATGGTTAAATAGCTATCTTGGGAGAAAAATCAAGGTGAAAAGGACATGTCCATGCTGCACACAGTCTTGGTAACCACACCAAACAGTCATGACTGCTGCACAGTCTGCAGCTCTTCTCCTCTCTTCTCATTGGTTGTTGACAGGCTCCTCCTCTATTCAAACTCATCCACAAGTTTGAATTCGTTTTCTTTTGTGTTCACATTGTAAATCCTCTATAAAAGGGCTGTAAAGACTCAATGTATGAATATACTCTTAGGAGATTCTTCTCCATAAGTCTAAGACATTTCTCATTTTCTCATACTTCTCTTTGAGCTTCCAGATTCAATTCTTCACATTTCTCCTCTATAATCTCAATATTCTTTCATGGTATCAGAGCATAAGATCATTCTCTTATCTTTTCTACTCAAATCTCTCAGTTTCTAATCTAAAATTCTGTCAAAAATCTCTCAGTCTTTAGAAACCATAAAAGCTGCTTCCTTTGCGCTCTTCAAAGCCTAACAATGGAGGATACAATTCAAATCAGTTCCAGCCTGAAACCTACGGTGATACCAGTAGTTCTCAAAGGCTTGAACTACACATTATGGTCAAGAACCATCAAGACAGCCATTTGTGGCAAAGGACTTTGGAATCACATCTTGGAGGATAATACTCCATCTATAGATGATCCAAAGGAGAAGAAGGATGAGGCAACAAGAAAAGAAGAAGCTAGGTGGTTCCAAGAAGATCAATCAGTCCTTGGATTCCTCCAAAATTCATTGGACCCATCCATTCTTGAAGCTTATTCACATTGTGAAACCGCCAAGTCTCTTTGGGATACTCTCAAGAGGGTGTATGGGGATGTTTCAAACCTCAGCCGTGTGTATGAGGTTAAGAAGGCTCTCAATGATCTACACCAAGAGGATATGGAGTTCAAAAAATTCCTAGGAAAGTTCCAGTCAACATGGTCCGAGCTTGACATGTTGAGACCAAGTTCTATGGATCCAAAGGTGCTTAATGAAAGGAAGGAACAAGACAAGATATTTGGGCTCCTTCTCAACCTAAATCCAGCCTTTAAGGATGTGATTAAGTCCATCCTGAGAGAGCCAAAACTCCCTGATTTCGAAGAGTTGTGCTCACGAATTCAAAAGGAACAAGGCAACATTGGTTTGTTTGGTGGTAAAGGAGAACTAGTCATGGCCAACAAAAGCGTGTTTAAGCAAGAGGATAGGAAGAGTGTGATGTGTGAGCATTGTAAGAGGAATGGCCACATCAAGGACAAGTGCTGGATACTTCATCCTCATCTCAAGCCAAACCGGTTCAAGGATTCAAAGGCTAACATCTCTCAAAAGGTTGTGACTGAACCGGCAAGTTCATCCAACCAAGGTGGGGAGCTAGCTATGAATGTATCCATGGAGTATGTTAAGAAGAGTGACTTGGAGGATCTCATCAAGGCCTATGCCTCAAAACTCTCCGGTATCACACTCTACTCCCATAAATTGCTTGATAAACCAGATCATAAGTTTGTAGTGGATTCAGGTGCTTCTCACCATATGATTAGCAATGCTAGGTTGTTAAAGAACATTGAACCATGTCTAGGACAAGTAACTATAGCTGATGGTAAGGGTATTCCAATTGAAGGAACCGGAAAATTAAGACTATTTGAAAAAGAAACTAATGCTTTCTTTGTACCTAAATTTAAGTCTAATCTAGTTTCTGTCAAAAGGGCTACTAAAGACCTCAATTGCAATGTTACATTTGGGCCTAACAATGTTTACTTTCAGGATATTAAGAGTGGTAAGATACTTGGAGGTGGTGGAACTCAAGATGAGCTCTATGTTCTTGAAGACACTCCTCCAAGCAATTTGGATTCCTTAGCTTTCAAATCCTGTGTTTTTGCTAATAAAGATGTCATATGGCATGCTAGATTAGGACATCCTCATGCTCGTGCCTTAAGCTTAATAATTCCTAATGTCACTTATGATCACTCAGTTTGTGAGGCTTGTATCCTTGGCAAACATTGTCGTGTTGTTTTCCCTAAATCATCTACAATTTATGAGCATTGCTTTGATTTAGTACATTCCGATGTTTGGACCTCACCTTGCATGTCTAGAGATAGGAATAAATACTTTGTGACCTTTATAGATGAGAAATCAAAATATACATGGGTTACATTACTTCCATCTAAAGATAGGGTTTATGAGGCATTTATAAACTTTCATAATTATGTTACTAATCAATTCAATGCCAAGATCAAAGTGTTAAGATCAGATAATGGAGGGGAATACACAAGTCAAAGATTCAAAGCTCACTTAAACAAACATGGAATACTACATCAAACTAGCTGCCCACACACCACAACAAAATGGAGTTGCTGAAAGGAAGAACCGACACTTAATGGAAGTAGCAAGATCCATGATGTTTCATACCAATGTTCCTAAAAGTTTTTGGGGAGATGCAGTCTTGGTTGCTTCCTACCTCATCAATCGGATTCCAACCAAAGTCTTGCAAGACATATCCCCATTTGAGGTACTCAATAAAACTAAACCTTCCATTGATCATTTACGTGTATTTGGGTGTGTGTGCTTTGTGTATGTTCCAGGTGATCTAAGAAACAAGTTGGAGGCAAAGAGCATCAAGTGTATGTTCCTTGGAAATTCGACAACACAAAAGGGTTATAAGTGCTATGATCCGAGCAACAACAGGACATATGTGTCTAGAGATGTCAAGTTCATAGAAGAACGAAGCTATTATGATCAGAAAGATTGGGAAGGATTGAAGGATATCTCAAGGTCACCTTCTGATTTGGCTACGAGTTTGAGGTTTCTCTTGAATCATTTGGGAAATGATCTGCCAAAGGATTCAAGACACGAAGAAGCAAGAACCTCAAGTAGTTCACAAGATACCCAAGAGAATGAACAAGGGGTGGTAACTCAAGAACCAACTCCAATCCAAGAAGAAGCTATGGCCCAAAACCAAGAACAAGACGACTTGGAAGTGGGTATAGAGGAACCTATTCACCAAATGGAAGAGGAAACGGGTTTAGAGGATGCTGCACCACCTGTTCAGCATTTAAGGAGGAGTACTAGACTTAGGAAAGACCCATCCAATTGGGTAAACACTAGGGTCTTCTACAACAACCAGGCCGTGGCTCATCCCATACAAGATGTTTGTTCCCTTGACCTCTTGCCGTCTAGTCATAAAGCATTCCTTGGAAAGATTGAACAAAGTCAGATTCCAAGGACTTATGAAGAAGCTAAGAGCAAGAAAGAATGGTTAGATGCAGTAAGAGATGAGAAGGGAGCTATGGAAAGGAATCATACATGGGATATACAAGAACTTCCAAAAGGCAAGAAGGCTGTGAGTTCCAAGTGGGTGTTCACCATCAAGTATAAGAGCAATGGGGACATAGAAAGGTACAAGGCACGTCTAGTTGCAAGAGGTTTCACTCAGACATACGGAGAGGACTATACTGATACATTTGCACCGGTGGCTAAGCTACACACTGTAAGGGTTGTTCTTTCACTACTACGAATCTGACTTGGGACTTATGGCAAATGGATGTCAAGAACGCATTCCTACAAGGAGAACTTGAAGAGGAAGTGTATATGACTCCACCACCAGGCCTTGAAGATCTTTGCAAAGAGGGACAAGTTCTAAGACTTAGGAAGGCAATATACGGGTTGAAGCAGTCACCAAAGGCCTGGTATAACAAATTAAGCTCCACACTTACTGACAATGGGTTTAGGAAATCCCATTCAGATCATACTTTGTTCATTCGTCAAAACTCCAAAGGAATCGTGGCGGTCTTGGTTTATGTGGATGACCTTATCATCACAGGAGATGATAAGGAAGGAATTCAGTCCACAAAGGCCATCTTAAACAGATCATTTGACATCAAGGATCTTGGAGAGTTGAAGTACTTCTTGGGTATTGAAGTGTGTCAGTCTCAGGAAGGGCTCTTTCTATCCCAAAGAAAGTATGCTCTTGATCTGTTGACAGACACGGGAAAGCTTGGGGCTAAACCGGCCAAAACTCCTCTTGAAGATGGCTACAAGGTCAATGGAAAGGGGGAGAAAGCTGATGAGTTATTTAAGGATGTTTCTCAGTATAGGAGACTAGTTGGGAAGCTAATCTACCTCACTCTCACACGACCAGACTTGTGTTTTGCTGTGAATCAAGTGAGTCAACATATGCAAAAACCTACTGTATATCATTGGAGCATGGTAGAAAGGATTCTTAGATACATCAAAGGATCTCCTGGTCAAGGCATATGGATGGGCAAGAATGGGAACACTGAGATTGTCGGATATTGTGATGCGGATTGGGCTGGTTATAGGGTGGATAGGAAATCAACCACTGGGTATTGCACCTTCGTTGGTGGGAACTTAGTCACTTGGAAGACTAAGAAGCAGAAGGTGGTATCATGTTCTAGTGCTGAAGCAGAATATAGGGCTATGAGGAAGCTGACAAATGAAGTAACTTGGCTCAAAGCGCTCTTGAAAGATTTCGGTATTGCACAACCAGGGCCAATTACCTTCCATTGTGATAATCAGTCAGCCATTCACATAGCTTCAAACTCAGTGTTTCACGAGAGGACCAAGCACATAGAGATCGACTGCCATAAGGTTAGGGAGAAAATTCAAGATGGAACCATTCTGCCACGTTATACAAGGAGTGAAGACCAACTAGCTGTCATCTTCACAAAGGCAAGTCTCAAAGTTTGCAAGAACATCTTTAGCAAACTTGGGCTTGTTGATTTATCACATCCATGATCAAAGGTCTCCTAATCCAAGAGCAACACACTCTTTTTCCCTTATTAAGGTTTTGTCCCAAGTGGTTTTCCATAATAAGGTTTTTAATGAGGTGTTGCCTTGGGTTCCCAAGCTTAAGACTTTAGGGTGATTCCAAAGTCTTTAGCTTGAGGGGGAGTATTGACATAGGAAAATCAAATAAGACCTATCTTGACCTACAAGGTAAGTGTGAGCACGAAAATTCAGTTTGAATAACAAGGGAAAAGAAAAAGGAGGGAGTTATTATTAACCACATGGTTAAAATGGTTAAATAGCTATCTTGGGAGAAGAATCAAGGTGAAAAGGACATGTCCATGCTGCACACAGTCTTGGTAACCACACCAAACAGTCATGACTGCTGCACACAGCCTTGGTAACCACACCAAACGTTCATGAGACAGTCTGCAGCTCTTCCCCTCTCTTCTCATTGGTTGTTGACAGGCTCCTCCTCTATTCAAACTCATCCACAAGTTTGAATTCGTTTTCTTTTGTGTTCACATTGTAAATCCTCTATAAAAGGGCTGTAAAGACTTAATGTATGTATATACTCTTAGGAGATTCTTCTCCATAAGTCTAAGAAATTTCTCATTTTCTCATACTTCTCTTTGAGCTTCCAGATTCAATTCTTCACATTTCTCCTCTATAATCTCAATATTCTTTCAGTCATGGCCAACAAAAGCGTGTTTAAGCAAGAGGATAGGAAGAGTGTGATGTGTGAGCATTGTAAGAGGAATGACCACATCAAGGACAAGTGCTGGATACTTCATCCTCATCTCAAGCAAAACCGGTTCAAGGATTCAAAGGCTAACATCTCTCAAAAAGTTGTTACTGAACCGGCAAGTTCATCCAACCAAGGAGGGGAGCTAGCTATGAATGTATCCATGGAGTATGTTAAGAAGAGTGACTTGGAGGATCTCATCAAGGCCTATGCCTCAAAACTCTCCGGTATCACACTCTACTCCCATAAATTGCTTGATAAACCAGATCATAAGTTTGTAGTGGATTCAGGTGCTTCTCACCATATGATTAGCAATGCTAGGTTGTTAAAGAACATTGAACCATGTCTAGGACAAGTAACTATAGCTGATGGTAAGGGTATTCCAATTGAAGGAACCGGAAAATTAAGACTATTTGAAAAAGAAACTAATGCTTTCTTTGTACCTAAATTTAAGTCTAATCTAGTTTCTGTCAAAAGGGCTACTAAAGACCTCAATTGCAATGTTACATTTGGGCCTAACAATGTTTACTTTCAGGATATTAAGAGTGGTAAGATACTTGGAGGTGGTGGAACTCAAGATGAGCTCTATGTTCTTGAAGACACTCCTCCAAGCAATTTGGATTCCTTAGCTTTCAAATCCTGTGTTTTTGCTAATAAAGATGTCATATGGCATGCTAGATTAGGACATCCTCATGCTCGTGCCTTAAGCTTAATAATTCCTAATGTCGCTTATGATCACTCAGTTTGTGAGGCTTGTATCCTTGGCAAACATTGTCGTGTTGTTTTCCCTAAATCGTCTACAATTTATGAGCATTGCTTTGATTTAGTACATTCCGATGTTTGGACCTCACCTTGCATGTCAAGAGATAGGAATAAATACTTTGTGACCTTTATAGATGAGAAATCGAAATATACATGGGTTACATTACTTCCATCTAAAGATAGGGTTTATGAGGCATTTATAAACTTTCATAATTATGTTACTAATCAATTCAATGCCAAGATCAAAGTGTTAAGATCAGATAATGGAGGGGAATACACAAGTCAAAGTTTCAAAGCTCACTTAAACAAACATGGAATACTACATCAAACTAGCTGCCCACACACACCACAACAAAATGGAGTTGCTGAAAGGAAGAACCGACACTTAATGGAAGTAGCAAGATCCATGATGTTTCATACCAATGTTCCTAAAAGTTTTGGGGAGATGCAGTCTTGGTTGCTTGCTACCTCATCAATCGGATTCCAACCAAAGTCTTGCAAGACATATCCCCATTTGAGGTACTCAATAAAACTAAACCCTCCATTGATCACTTACGTGTATTTGGGTGTGTGTGCAATTGTGTATGTTCCAGGTGATCTAAGAAACAAGTTGGAGGCAAAGAGCATCAAGTGTATGTTCCTTGGATATTCGACAACACAAAAGAGTTATAAGTGCTATGATCCGAGCAACAACAGGACATATGTGTCTAGAGATGTCAAGTTCATAGAAGAACGAAGCTATTATGATCAGAAATATTGGGAAGGATTGAAGGATCTCTCAAGGTCACCTTCTGATTTGGCTAAGAGTTTGAGGTTTCTCTTGAATCATTTGGGAAATGATCTGCCAAAGGATTCAAGACACAAAGAAGCAAGAACCTCAAGTAGTTCACAAGATACCCAAGAGAATGAACAAGGGGTGGTAACTCAAGAACCAACTCCAATCCAAGAAGAAGCTATGGCCCAAAACCAAGAACAAGACGACTTGGAAGTGGGTATAGAGGAACCTATTCACCAAATGGAAGAAGAAACGGGTTTAGAGGATGCTGCACCACCTGTTCAGCATTTAAGGAGGAGTACTAGACTTAGGAAAGACCCATCTAATTGGGTAAACACTAGGGTCTTCTACAACAACCAGGCCGTGGCTCATCCCATACAAGCTGTTTGTTCCCTTCACCTCTTGCCATCTAGTCATCAAGCATTCCTTGGAAAGATTGAACAAAGTCAGATTCCAAGGACTTATGAAGAAGCTAAGAGCAAGAAAGAATGGTTAGATGCAGTAAGAGATGAGAAGGGAGCTATGGAAAGGAATCATACATGGGATATACAAGAACTTCCAAAAGGCAAGAAGGCTGTGAGTTCCAAGTGGGTGTTCACCATCAAGTATAAGAGCAATGGGGACATAGAAAGGTACAAGGCACGTCTAGTTGCAAGAGGTTTCACTCAGACATACGGAGAGGACTATACTGATACATTTGCACCGGTGGCTAAGCTACACACTGTAAGGGTTGTTCTTTCACTACTACGAATCTGACTTGGGACTTATGGCAAATGGATGTCAAGAACGCATTCCTACAAGGAGAACTTGAAGAGGAAGTGTATATGACTCCACCACCAGGCCTTGAAGATCTTTGCAAAGAGGGACAAGTTCTAAGACTTAGGAAGGCAATATACGGGTTGAAGCAGTCACCAAAGGCCTGGTATAACAAATTAAGCTCCACACTTACTGACAATGGGTTTAGGAAATCCCATTCAGATCATACTTTGTTCATTCGTCAAAACTCCAAAGGAATCGTGGCGGTCTTGGTTTATGTGGATGACCTTATCATCACAGGAGATGATAAGGAAGGAATTCAGTCCACAAAGGCCATCTTAAACAGATCATTTGACATCAAGGATCTTGGAGAGTTGAAGTACTTCTTGGGTATTGAAGTGTGTCAGTCTCAGGAAGGGCTCTTTCTATCCCAAAGAAAGTATGCTCTTGATCTGTTGACAGACACGGGAAAGCTTGGGGCTAAACCGGCCAAAACTCCTCTTGAAGATGGCTACAAGGTCAATGGAAAGGGGGAGAAAGCTGATGAGTTATTTAAGGATGTTTCTCAGTATAGGAGACTAGTTGGGAAGCTAATCTACCTCACTCTCACACGACCAGACTTGTGTTTTGCTGTGAATCAAGTGAGTCAACATATGCAAAAACCTACTGTATATCATTGGAGCATGGTAGAAAGGATTCTTAGATACATCAAAGGATCTCCTGGTCAAGGCATATGGATGGGCAAGAATGGGAACACTGAGATTGTCGGGTATTGTGATGCGGATTGGGCTGGTGATAGGGTGGATAGGAAATCAACCACTTGGTATTGCACCTTCGTTGGTGGGAACTTAGTCACTTGGAAGACTAAGAAGCAGAAGGTGGTATCATGTTCTAGTGCTGAAGCAGAATATAGGGCTATGAGGAAGCTGACAAATGAAGTAACTTGGCTCAAAGCGCTCTTGAAAGATTTTGGTATTGCACAACCAGGGCCAATTACCTTCCATTGTGATAATCAGGCAGCCATTCACATAGCTTCAAACTCAGTGTTTCACGGGAGGACCAATCACATAGAGATTGACTGCCATAAGGTTAGGGAGAAAGTTCAAGATGGAACCATTCTGCCATGTTATACAAGGAGTGAAGACCAACTAGCTGACATCTTCACAAAGGCAGCAAGTCTCAAAGTTTGCAAGAACATCTTTAGCAAACTTGGGCTTGTTGATTTATCACATCCATGATCAAAGGTCTCCTAATCCAAGAGCAACACACTCTTTTTCCCTTATTAAGGTTTTGTCCCAAGTGGTTTTCCTTAATAAGGTTTTTAATGAGGTGTTGCCTTGGGTTCCCAAGCTTAAGACTTTAGGGTGATTCCAAAGTCTTTAGCTTGAGGGGGAGTATTGACATAGGAAAATCAAATAAGACCTATCTTGACCTACAAGGCAAGTGTGAGCACGAAATTTAGTTTGAATAACAAGGGAAATGAAAAAGGAGGGAGTTATTATTAACCACATGGTTAAAATGGTTAAATAGCTGCCTTGGGAGAAGAATCAAGGTGAAAAGGACATGTCCATGCTGCACACGGTCTTGGTAACCACACCAAACAGTCATGAGACAGTCTGCAGCTCTTCCCCTCTCTTCACATTGGTTGTTGACAGGCTCCTCCTCTATTCAAACTCATCCACAAATTTGAATTCGTTTTCTTTTGTGTTCACATTGTAAATCCTCTATAAAAGGGCTGTAAAGACTCAATGTATGAATATACTCTTAGGAGATTCTTCTCCATAAGTCTAAGACATTTCTCATTTCTCACGTGAAGTGGTCGCAAAATAGTAGTCGCAAAATAAATCAGTCGCAAATTTGCGACTGATTTGCGACCACGGAAATAGTGGTTCATTTTGCGACTAATTTGCAACCACATGGTGGTGACTATTTTTGCGACTAATTTGCCACTGAATTTCCGTAACAAATTTTGCCATTGTTTTGCGACTACATATGTGGTTGCGAAATATATAGTCACAAATCAATCATAAAATTTTGTGACTGATTTGCGAGTACAAGAGTAGTCCAGTCGCAAATCAGTCACAAAATTTTGTGACTGATTTGCGGCTACGTTTCTACTGTAGTCACAAATCAGTCACAGAATATTGTGACTGCTTTGCAACTGCGTTTCTCCTATAGTCGCAAATCAGCCACAAAAAATTGTGACTCATTTGTGACTACAGGTCACAAATCAGCCACAATTTTTTGTGACTGATTTGTGAGCACATGTATGAAGGAGTCGCAAATTGGTGGCAAAAATTGCGACAGATTTGGGTCTGACTTGCGGCTACAACGTAATTAGATTAAAAAAAATTTAAAATTTAAATTTTAAAATTTTAAATTTTTTATAAATATTAATGTAATAATTTATAATTTATGGTTTAATATTCATATTATTTAATTTTTTGTGTAATTTATAATAAAATTATTTGAAAATATTTTTGAAAAATAATTTCCAAAATTATTATGTTTTAATAATATTTTTAAATTTTAATTATGAATATTTTTTTAAATTATTTAATATTATAAATAGGTTTTATTAATGAATAATAAATATTATAATATTAAATGAAAAATATATGAACTATATAATATAAAATATTGAATAAAAAGAAATAAAAAATTAAAATTCTAATATTTATTATTGAAAATTTAATTTACAGAAAAAAATAATTTTCAGGCGGCGAAAATGGGATCGAGGTCGGAGCCGTCGATGGTTCTCCTGTGCAATCGTTATCCCACATATAGGAGGCGAATGCAGGATCCGCCGTTGGAAATACCCGAGGAGCATCTCCAAGCTCGAGATCTTCTTTTGGTTTTCTCTATTCAGCTCTTCCATCTTCTGATTTCTTTCCAGAATCTACGCGTTTTGTTGTTTAATTAACGCGTTTTGTTCTTGAAGCATTACGTACTCGGATGAATTGGTTTGCATCCCAGTACGTCTACTCGTAGACTGTACGCGGTTTAGGCTATCGAGTCCATAAAGATGGCCTCGGTCATCCGCAACAGAAGATTACAAAATAACAAAAATAAAAATTAAATAATAAATTTAATTATTTAATTAATTATAAAATATGTTATAACAAAAAAATTTGAAAATTTTTTTTACCTGAATGAAGATCTCATTCTTCTGTTCTGGAGTCAGCTCAATTGGACGGGAAGTTCCATCAGATGTTTCTGTTGGATCGACCTCCACGATTGCCATCTTCTCTTGGATGTTTCGTTCGTATGCTTCACGGATTTGTTTTGCTTTCAAATCTACATACGAACCATCCGGTCTTGTGTGCGTCTTTATAAAAACCTCACCTATTGAGACTGGTAGTCCCAAATTATGTTCCTTCACAGATATTGAAATAAATTGTAGTTAATTAATAACAAAAATGTTCATTAAATTTAAAGAAACAAAATGACTTACCATTTCCTACTGGACCTGAATGTAGGATTTTTGGCCCAACAAATATTTGTGCGGGCCAAGACCATCCCGAGCGGAATTGTGGTTATGAGAGGATTTGGTATTTCTCTCGGTAGACATTTCTGTTCCCCCAATAGTCTGTCATAATTTTGTACAGACTTGGGGAAATCCATCGGGGATGTTTGCCGGTTGTATGAACCATGCTCACCATCCCTTTCATCTGTCTTATGCAGACGATCTCAAACTCTTTTCGTACCACCGGGGTGATCACAGGATACCAGGTGTACGATTGCTTGAAATTAAATTATAAAATATTAATATATATTATTTAAATATTATAAAGTATATATAAGTTAAAAAAATAACTTATCGCAAACTCTATGAAATATTTTTCCTGCCTCTCAACAGGTACGACAGTCCAACTATAGTACGGGCCGTCAAATTTATTTTTCAAAATTTTTTCGATTTGATGGGTAATAGCCCCGTTATCGCGGTCAAACCTAATATTTCAATTATACAGAGAAATTTTAAATTTATATTAATATAATTACAATTATAATAAATATTTATTAAAAAAATTAATTATTTAGAAAACTTCTTACCACAATGTATTAGGAGCCGCTTATATCACTGTCAAATACTGCTCGCGGCCCGGAGTTTGTAACAAACTATCAAGAGTGATAGTTTGTTCATCCGTTCCCGTTTCGCAATCGGGAATTTGTTCCTCCTCATGTTCATCCGATTCCTGAAACCGTGGAGGTGTTTGGGTTTCAGGAACGGAGTGAGGGGTAAATGTATATTGCGGAGGGAGGCGGGATGTCGCTCTATTAGCGCATGGTGAAGGGTTTGGAGGCCGAAGAGGTTCCACAGCCGGAAGACGATGCGATAGATCGTCGTCCACGACCTCTCAACGACCTACCGCTACTTGCCATTTTTTCTAAATGATTTCTGTTTAGAGAGGATTTTAATTGAGAAGTTTTGAGTGAATTGTGCAAAATGAGGGAAAACCTTCGAGTATTTATAGTTTTTTTTGCGACAACGTACATGGTCGCAAATCAGTGGCAAAATTTGAATTTAATGAAGTAGTCGCAAATCATTCGCAAATTTGCGACTAATTTGTGACCACCAATTAATTTGATGGGAACCGAAAACGTTCAAACTCCCACCAAATTAATTGGTGGTCGCAAATCAGTCACAAATTTGCGACTATTTTGCGACCACATGTTCTGTTTTCAAGAATTATAGTGGTCGTAAATCAGTCGCAAATTTGTAACTTATTTGCGACCATTAATTAATTTGGTGGGTGTTTGAACATTTTCGAAAACTTTCAAACTCTCACCCAATTAATTGGTCGTCGTAAATCAGTCGCAAATTTGCGATTGAATGGCGACCACTATTGTAATTCTCGGAAACAATTTGCGACTGATTTGCGATCACATTTACATATATTTAATATATTACACGTGGACGCAAATCAGTCGCAATTGTTCGAGTGATTTGCGACCACAGTTACATATATTGAATTTATTACACATAGTCGCAAATCAATCGCACAATTGCGACTGATTTGCGACCACATGTATTAATTGTGACTGAAATGCCACCACATTGCCAATGCAGTGGCGATGTAGTGGCAAATCAGTAACAAATAATATCCTAAACCCTAAATTTTGAGATTGTGATGAATACATATAATTATATAAGATTGATTAATTGATTATAAGTTATACAAATTTTAATTACTATGAAAATAATAACATTTACCAAATTTGCAAATAATTTACCTAAAACACTTAACAAATTTACTTAACCTTATACTTCTTATATACATTTCAAATGTTTTCTAAATATGAAATCATTACAATTAAAGTTTTCAATATATGTTATCACTTATAATGGTTAGTAGTCAAATTAATTTGGAAATACAAGTTTTAAATGTGGAAAATACTTAGGGAAAATGTGAATTTACCATATGTGGTCGCAAATCAGTCGCAAATTTTGAGATTGTGATGAATACATATAATTATATAGATATGGATACGTACATCGAATATGATCTAAGCAAAAAGGAAAACGTGAATGGTAATGCAAAAGTGAATCTAAACCCTAGTGATACACGTAGAAGGCTAGATGCACTCGGTTTAGAGTTTGATGTTATTTTTTTTATTTTTCTTGAATGCGACTTAAACTAATGCAAGAACAAGAAACAAAACTAACTAAAGGATAGACACAACCTGGTTTAGGAGCTTTAAGCTCTGATACCAAAATGATACAAGCCTCGATTCAAGGCTTATATGCGCGTGGGCTGTTTGGAGAAGGTTAGGTGAGAAACTCGACCTTAGACTTCTTGGATAGGGGTTTTTTGGTTGGTATTCGATGGAAAGGTGAAGTGAACCACACAAGGGGTGATGAACCTCATGATAAATCACAAACTCAGAGCTAGGAGGGCTGGTCTCAACTAGGTTGTAAGCGCACAAGATTCTTAGAGAGAAAACCTATCGGAAGAAAGTTCTACTTTATTAATATCAAAAAGGTTGTCGAACTACAATGCTGGAAGGAGCCTTATTAATATGCTCGACAGCTTGACCTTCTAGGGTCGACTCAAAGAAAGAAATGGAAAGATTACAAAAGTGCGCAAATGGAAAATGTACAAAAGTGCATAACCGAAAAAAGGACCTATTCCTAAAATGTCTTTGACTCAAACATGTAAAGAATCTAAATCCTACCCTGCAAAATAGAAAGAGGCATATATTCGAATTGAAACTTACCTTACTTACCTCACGGCCAAGAAATGGAAGGTGGCCGTCCTTGTTGCATGCACCCGCCTTGCTCCTAGTCTTCGACTTGGAGTAGGGTTAGTAATCTTTGGGCCCTGACCTCTCTTGCCACTAAAGCCCAAGTCTCTGAAGTCCCTTGCATTGTTGAGAAGCCTTTGGACTCTTCTTTGCATTTCTGGCCCATTGTCCTTAGTCGATATTCCTCTAGGAGCTTGTCAACCCATAAGCTGAACTTGTGGAAGAGTGCTCTTGATCTGCTCCTTGTCATTGCTCCTGGTGGCACTACTGGTGTAGAGACTTCCTCTAGATGCATGTCCTGAATCTGGTAGCTTATTTGGTCTGAGCCTCCTTGTGTCGAAGTTGAAATGCTCGTATACTGGGCTGGATCGGCTGTGCCGGCTGGACTGTGCGAGGTACTGGCCGGAATGCCTTCTGGACCAGCCAAATAGATCCCGTAGTCGGCGGCGTCACCAATGGGACCGGCGGTGTCATCAACGTCGCCACCAATTGTGCCGGAGTGTTGGGCCTCTCCGTCGGCAATGCTGGTCGGTCCGGTCCTGTTGGTCGAGGGTCCGGCGGTACCGCTTGGGCCGGCAGACATGCCAAATGGCCCGGCTGTCTCGGGCAAGCTTCCTGGTCGGGCAGTCTGGTCTCCTAGCCGGACATACGACCTGATGTCCTCATCATCCCCTCCCTCTTCAGTAGACTTTGACCTCAAAACTGGTTCATCTGCATCGAAAGGGGCTAAGTCAGTTACGTTGAACGTGTTGGACACATTAAACTCACTTGGGAGCTCAATCCGGTAGGCGTTTTTGTTGATCCTCTCCAGCACTCTGAATGGTCTATCTCCTCTTGGTGTTAGCTTGGAACTCCTTAGGTTGGGGAACCTCTCCTGCCGTAGGTGTAGCCACACCCAATCGCCTGGTTGAAAGATCACCTCCTTTCTTCCTTTGTTGGCATGAGTCACGTACTACCCTGTCCTCTTCTCCAAGTTCTCTACTACCTTCTGATGTAACTTCCTTATGAACTCTGCCTTGGATGCTCCATTGAGGTTGGTCATCTCTGCTGGTTGTAGTGGCGTTTGCTCCAATGGGGTGAGAGGGTTGAAGCCGTATACTACTTCAAATGGTGTCTTCTTGGTTGCTGAGTGTATGGCTCGGTTGTAAGCAAACTCTATGAATGGTAGGCACTCCACCCAAGTCTTGAGGTTCTTCCCTAGTGTAGTCCTGAGAAGAGTTGATAGTGTCCGGTTGACAACTTCAGTTTGGCCATTGGTTTGAGGATGGCAGGTGGTAGAGAAGAGTAGCTTCGTGCCTAGCTTCCTCCAAGGGGTCCTCCAGAAATGGCTGAGGAACTTGGTGTCCCTGTCTGATTTGATGGTTCTTGGCACTCCATGAAGCCGTACTATCTCCTTGAAGAACAGCTCGGCTGTTTGCGTGGCATCATTGACATTAGCACATGGAATGAAATGTGCCATCTTGGAGAATCTGTCCACCACTACAAAGATTGCATCTTTGTGGTTGATCTTGGGCAGACCTAGAACGAAGTCCATTGATATATCCAACCATGGATGCGTCGGTATGGGCAGTGGGAGATACAACCCGTGAGGTTGCACTCGGGACTTTGCCTTCTTGCAAGTGATGCACCTTGCACAATGAGCTTCTACTGTCCTCTTGATGTGTGGCCAGTAGAAGTGTTCCTTGACCACTGCTAGTGTCTTGTCGACACCAAAGTGGCCCATGAGTCCTCCTCCATGAGCTTCTCCCCAGCTGAATCCCACGTTCTTCTTCACTACTGCCATCAGTGGTGAGGCAATACTGCTGAAGTTGGGCATGAATCTCCTATAGAAGCTGGCCAGCCCGTGGAAGCTCCTCACTTGGCTGATGTTTCCTGGTGTTGGCCATTCTTGTATGGCTCGAATCTTCTCTTCATCAACCTATAGACCCTGTGAACTCACAACAAAACCTAAAAAGACAAGCTTATCAGTACAAAAGGTGCACTTCTTGAGATTGGCATAAAGCTCTTCTTGTCGAAGGGTTTTAAGTACCATCTCAAGATGTGTAAGGTGATCTCTTAAACACTTACTGTAAAATAAAATGTCATCGAAGTAAACTACAACGAACTTACTGATGTACGCCCTAAGAACTTGGTTCATAAGGCGCATGAAGGTGCTCGGGGCATTAGTCAAGCCGAAGGGCATGACTGTCCACTCGTAGAGCCCCTGCTTTGTCTTGAAAGCAGTCTTCCATTCATCACCTTCCTTCATCCTGACCTGGTGGTATCCACTCTTGAGGTCTATCTTGGAGAAGACCGTGGCTCCACTCAGCTCATCTAGAATGTCATCCAGCCGTGGTATCGGATGCCGGTACTTGACCATGATGTTGTTGATTGCTCGGCAGTCCACGCACATTCGCAAGGTCCCATCCTTCTTGGGCACTAGCAGCACTAGTACGACACATGGACTGAGGCTCTCTCGAACATAGCCTTTCTCCAGGAGCTCCTTGACTTGCTTCTCAAGCTCCTTGGACTCCTCTGGACTCATCCGGTAGGCTGGCCGGTTGGGCAGGGCTGCTCCAGGCACGAGGTCAATCTGGTGCTCTATGCCTCGTAGGGGAGGTAAGCCTGCTGGTATCTCTTCCGGGAACACATCCTGGAACTTGTTGAGGAGAGCTGCTACTTCAGGAGGTAGCTCTACCTGTTCTTTCTCTACATTCAATACTTCTTTGAAAACCATTGGTAGCATTAGATCTTTCGAGGCTAAAGCTCTCCGGACATGACTTGGTTGAATAAGAAAATTAGATTTAATGAGCTTCTTTTCCTTACTCATTTGCTTTTGATGCTCATGTACCTGGGCAGGTGTGAGAGGAGCTAGGCTGACCTTTCTCTTGTCATGCACAAAAGTGTAGAGATTGGTTCGGGCATCATGCCTGGTCTCCTTGTCAAACTGCCATGGCCTTCCTAGCAGAAGATGGTCAGCTTGCATGGGCACTACGTCGCACACGACTTGGTCTTGGTACTTGCCCACACTGAATGGCACAGTGACTTGCTCATGGATCATGAGCTCCACTTTGTCATCGAGCCATCTCAGTCTATATGGTCGAGGATGCCTTGTCTTCTCTAGACCTAGCTTATCAACCATGTATACACTAGCAACGTTAGTGCAAGAACCACCATCTATGATGACGTTACATACCTTGCCCTTGATGGTGCAACGGCTATGGAAGATGTTCTCCCTTTGGATGGTCTCTGAAGGATCCACCATTGCAGTGTGTATGCGTCTAGTGACCAGCACTTCCCCCACATCAGAGTACTCAATGTCACCGTACTCTTCTTCTGGTTCATAGTCCTCTTCATCTTGGGACTCATACTCTCCAGCCTCCGTAATCAGCATGACCCAGTTGTTTGGGCACTCCCTTGAGATGTGTCCACGACCCCTACACTTGAAACAAGTGATGTCACGTGATCTTTGAGGTTAGAAAACTTACTAGGCTCTCTCTGGTCACGGGTTGGTTCAGGAGGCTTGCTCTTGAACCTTGACTCGATCTCTATGCTCTTGCCCTTGTCTACGGGCTTAGGCATGTTGCTTGGTGCCCAAGGCGTCTTAGGCTTGCTGCGGATGTCTTGGCTCTTACGTTTGATGTGCTGCTCAGCCTGGACAGATAGGTGGAACAAGTCTTTGAAGTCATTGTAGATATGCCTTTCCACCTTGCGGCTGATTTGCCTTTCCACCCATTGCGTACTACAAGGAAGAAAACAAGTTATCCTGCTCCTAGAATCGATTAGGAGGATGCTTATATAGAGAATTTGAAAATTATGCAAAAAGGAAAATCTGAGAAAAGGAAAGATTTGAAAAAAATGAAAGATTTGAAAAAATGGAAACTTTCTTGACAACTATTGCTAGCTGTCCAATTCGAATTCTTTTGGTATTTTTCCTGTTTTCTTTTTCTTTTCTTTTTAATTTAACTTAAAAATAATGGAAATATGATCTAAGCAAAAAGGAAAACGTGAATGGTAATGCAAAAGTGAATATAAACCCTAGTGATACACGTAGAAGGCTAGATGCACTCGGTTTGGAGTTTGATGTTATTTTTTATATTTTTTTTTGAATGCGACTTAAACTAATGCAAGAACAAGAAACAAAACTAACTAAAGGATAGAAACAACATGGTTTAGGAGCTTTAAGCTCTGATACCAAAATGATACAAGCCTCGATTCAAGGCTTATATGTGCGTGGGCTGTTTCGAGAAGGTTAGGTGAGAAACTCGACCTTAGACTTCTTGGATAGGGGTTTTTGGGTTGGTATTCGATGGAAAGGTGAAGTGAACCAAACGAGGGGTGATGAACCTCGTGATAAATCACAAACTTAGAGCTAGGAGGGCTGGTCTCAACTAGGTTATAAGCGCACAAGATTCTTAGAGAGAAAACTTGTCGGAAGAAAGTTCTACTTTATTAATATCAAAAAGGTTGTTGAACTACAATGCTGGAAGGAGCCTTATTAATATGCTCGATAGCTTGACCTTCTAGGGTCGACTCAAAGAAAGAAATGGAAAGATTACAAAAGTGCACAAATGGAAAATGTACAAAAGTGTATAACCGAAAAAAGGACCTATTCCTAAAATGTCTTTGACTCAAAAATGTAAAGAATCTAAATCCTACCCTGCAAAACAGAAAGAGGCATATATTCGAAAAGAAATGGAAGGTGGCCGTCCTTGTGACATGCACGCGCGTTGCTCCTAGTCTTCGAGTTGGAGTAGGGTTAGGAATCTTTGGGCCGTGACCTCTCTTGCCACTAAGCCCAAGTCTCTGAAGTCCCTTGTATTGTTGAGAAGCCTTTGGACTCTTCTGTGCACTTCTGGCCATTGTCCTTAGTCGATCTTCCTCTTGGAGCTTGTCGACCCATAAGCTGATTTTGTGGAAAAGTGCTCTTGATCTGCTCCTTGTCATTGCTCCTGGTGGCACTACTGGTGTAGAAACTTCCTCTACATGCATGTCCTGAAGCTGGTAGCTTATCTGGTCCGAGTCTCCTTGTGTAGAAGTTGAAATGCTCGTGTACTCGGCTGGATCGGCTGTACCGGCTGGACTATGCGAGGTACTGGCCGGAATGCCTTCTGGACCGGCCAAATTGATCACGGAGTCAGCGGCGTCACCAATGGGACCGGCGGTATCATCCACGTCGCCACCAATTGTGCCGGAGTGTTGAGCCTCTCTGTCGGCAATGCTGATCGGTCCGGTCCTATTGGTCGAGGGTCCGGCGGTACCGCTTGGGCCGGCAGACGTGCCAAATGGCCCGGCTATCTCGGGCAAGCTTCCTGGTCGGGCAGTTTGGTCTCCTGGCCGGACATACGACCTGATGTCCTCATCACAAATACTCTTTCTTCATACACATCTCCGGTGGTAAATTATATGGAGTGATAATCACCGGCCATAATGAATGATTACGAGACATCCCAAATGGGTTGAACCCATCAGTACATAAGCCAAGATAAACGTTTCGAGATTCAGCAGCAAATCTAGGATGTAGATATTGAAAAATTTTCCACTCTACAGCATTTGATGGATGACTCATTTCTCCGTCTTCTGCTTCATGCTCTACGTGCCACCTGCGGTTTTCTCGCTTTGATACATTCTTTTAAGTCTATCACCTATAGGTAAATACCACATACGACTAAAAGGTATTTTCGTCCTGCCCTCGCTTGGCTTATACCGGGGGGAATCGCAAAATTTGCATTTTTCCCATTTCTCATCTTCTTTCCAGAATATCATACAATTTTGAACACACTCATCAATTGTATAAGACGGGAGGCCTAAATTTTGCATCAATTTTTCGGTTTCATAATATGAACCCGTTGCCAGATTCTCCTCGGGTAAATATTCTGTAAACAGCTCCGCCCAAGAATCCATACATTTTTTTGGTAAATTAAAATCAGACTTGATGTTCATAAACCGAGCAGCTAAAAATAATTGTGAGTGCCCTTCATGACAACCATCATACAATGGATTTTTCGCAGCTTCTAACATGTTGTAAAATTTTTGTGCTTCTTCATTAGGCCGTTCTTCTTCATTATAATTATAATTTTCTTCGTTCTGATTATAGTACTGATGATCATCAGTCGTTGTCTCACGAAATGCATCCGTCACCATTTCAACATACCTATTACCGGATATACCAACTGTTTCATCACTACTACAATCACGTGTATCTCCCTGATTTCTTTGTACGTCACCCCGCCTAGTACTCGTCCCTAATTGAACATTCAGCTCTTCTCCATGTTTATACCAAATATAATAATTTGGCATAAATCCTCGACTATATAGATGACTCCATATTTTTCGTTCCGAAATAAATTTATCATTTTTGCAATTAATACAAGGACAGAAAAACTTACCTCCGCTATTTTGAGCTATAGGTTGACTACTTGAAAAATTCATGAACTGCTTATGCCTTGTGCAAATTCGGCCGATATATTTCTTGTTTCATTATCAATTCTTCTGTACATCCAATCTCTCGAATTGTTATAATTTCCCCACATGTTTTAAATGAATTTTTTCCTTCGATTTTACAAATGAGAGAATGGGATGGTGCATATATATACAACATTTTGCCACTACTTTGCCACTACTTTGCCACTGATTTGCCACTACTTTGTGACTACAACAATGTAGTCACTTAAATGTCGTTATACCTAACACTTACATGTTTTTTATGTTGGCACTTTGCCACCACTTTGTGACTACAAAGCCACTACAGAACGTAGTCGCAAGTTGGTCGCATTTTTAGCAACCAATAAGCGACTACCACCTGATTTTCCATATGTAGTCGTTAATCAGTCGCTATTTTGCGGCTGATTAGCAACTCCCTAGGTCAGTCACAAGGCAGTCGCATTTCAGTCGCTAATTGGTTGCGTATTGCGACCAACATGCGACTATACTTATTGGTCACATTTTTGCGACCAATTTGCGACTACTTTGCCGTTGTCACAAATTAGTCGCTAAAACATGGCAAATGTGGTCGCAAAAATTGCGACCACGTATGTAGTCGCAAATCGTAGTCACAAATTGGCAGTTTTCTTGTAGTGTACTAAGCTATAAATCAAAAGTTACGTACAATTTAGTGCAAAAATGTCAAGTTGATCGGCCAGTTAAAATGATCAATCTAAACTGCTCATTGGTGGTTATTGTGTTAGGGCTTATAAATGAAACATAATGCATGGCATCTCGTAGTTTTGGATTGATTGGATTACTTGGACGCTTTGTTGTGTCTAGTCCTGTCTCAAATTTTGTCAAAATATAGATAATTGAGCTAAAACGTGGGCACATGATTTGTGTCATTCTGAGCTCTAAATCAAAAATTTTGAACGATTAATATTACCATTCTAAACTAATCAATGGTACTCATTTAGTAAACGCTTATAAATGAAGCATAATCTATGGCATTACATGGTTTAGGATTGATTAGATTACTTGGACGCTTTTTCGTATCTAGTTATGCCTCAAATTTGGTCACAATATAGAAAATTAAACTAGCTTAACATGGGCATTGGATTCGTGTCATTCTGAGCTATAAATCAAAAGTGACGGACAATTTAGTGTAGCCATGTCAATTTGATCGGCCAGTTAAAATGATCATTCTACACTAATCATTGGTGCTCATTGAGTAAAGGTTTATCAATGAAGCATAATGAATGGAATCACGCAATTTGGGATAGATTGGATTACTTGGATGCTTTTTCGTATCTTTTTTGTCACAATTTTTTCTTAATATAGAAAATTGAGCTAGCTTAACGTGGGCATTGGATTCATGTCAATTTGAGCTATAAATCAAAAGTTACGAACGATTTAGTACAGAAATGTCAAGTTGATCGGCAAGTTATTATGATTATTCTAAACTGATTATTGGTGCTCATTTAGTGAAGGCTTATAAATGAAGTATAATGCATGGCATCACGTAGTTTGGGATAGATTGGAATACTTGGATGCTTTGTTGCATCTAGTTTTGTCTCAAATTTTGTCACAATATAGAAAATTAAACTAGTTTAACGTGGGAATTGAATTCGTGTCATTCTAAGCTATATAAAAAAAGTTGCGAACGATTTAATGCAAACATGTCAAGTTGATCGACTAGTTAAAATGATCACTCTAAACTGATCACTGGTGCTCATTGAGTAAAGGAATGCGTGGCATATTGCAGTTTGGTGTAGATTTGATTTCTTGAACTCTTTGTCGTATGTAGTTCTGTCTCAAATTTTGTCACAATATAGAAAATATATCTAGCCTAACGTGAGTATTGGATTCTTGCCATTCGGAGCTCTAAATCAAAAGTTACGCAAGATTTAGTATGGACATGTCAAGTTGATCGGCCAGTTAAAGTGATCATTCTAAACTGATCATTGGTGCTCATTGAGTAAAGGCTAAGAAATGAAACATAATACATGTGATGAGGACATCAGGTCGTACATCCAGCCAGGAGACCAGACTGGCCGACCAGGAAGCTTGCCCGAGACAGCAAGACCATCTGGCGCACCTGCCGGACCAGACAATACCGCCGGACCCTCGACCTATAGGACCAGACCGGTCAACATCGCCGGTGGAGAGGCCCAAGCTTCCGGCACACTTGGTGGGGAAGTGAATGACACCGCCGGTCCCCCTGATGACACCGCCGACTCCGGGATCAACTTGGCCGGTCCTGAAGTCATTCCGGCCAGTACCGCGCACAATCTAGCCGGTACAGCCGATCCAGCCGGTACAGCCGATCCAGCCGAGTACACGCGCACTTCCACTTCTACACAAGAGGACTCGGACCAAATGAGCTACCAGCTCCAGGACATGCACTTAGAGGAAGTCTCAACACCAGTGGTACCTCAAGGAGCAATGACAAGAAGCAGATCAAGGGCGCTCTTCCACAAATTCAGCCTATGGGTCAACAAGCTACTAGAGGAAGATCGACTAAGGACAATGGGCCAAAAATACAAGGAAGAGTCCAATAGCTTCTCAACAACACAAGGGACATCAGAGACTTGGGCTTTAGTGGCAAGAGAGGTCAAGGCCCAGAGATTTGTAACCCTACTCCAAGTCGAAGACTAGGAGCAAGGCGCGTGCATGCCACAAGGACGGCCACCTTCCATTTCTTGGCCGTGAGGTGAGTTAAGGTAAGTTTACATTCGAATATATGCCTCTTTCTGTTTTGCAGGGTAGGATCTAGTTGCTTTACATTTTTGAGTCAAGAACATTTTAGGAATAGGTCCTTTTTTCGGTTATGCACTTTTGTATCTTTTCCTTTTGTGCACTTTTGTAAACTTTCCTTTTTCTTTATTTGTGTCGACCCTAGAAGGTCAAGCTGTCGAGCATATTAATAAGGCTCCTTCCAGCATTGTAGTTCAACAACCTTTTTGATTATTAATAAAGTAGAACTTTTTCCCTACAAGTTTTCTCTCTAAGAATCTTGTGCACTTAGAACCTAGTTGAGACCAGCCCTCCTAGCTCTAAGTTTGTGATTTATCACGAGGTTCATCACCCCTCGTGTGGTTCACTTCACCCTTCCATCGTTTACCAACCAGAAAATCCCTATCCAGAAGCCTAAGGTTGAGTTTCTCACCTAATCTTCTACAAACAGCCCACGCGCATACATCCTTGAATCAAGGCTTGTATCATTTTGGTATCAGAGCTTAAAGCTCCTAAACCAGGTTGTTTCTATCCTTTTGCTTGTTTTGTTTTGTGTTCTTGCATTAGTTTAAGTTGCATTCAAGAAAAATCAAAAAAATAACCTCAAACTCCAAACCGAGTGCATCTAGCCTCCTACGTGTATCACTAGGGTTTAGATTCACTTTTGCATTGCCATTCACGTTTTTCCTTTTGTTTAAATCATATTTCCTTTATTTTTAAGTTAAATTAAAAAGAAAACAAAAAGAAAATAGAAAGAATACTAAGGGAATTCGAATATGACAGCTAGCACAAGTTGTCAAGAAAGTTTCCTTTTTCTCAAATCTTCACATTTTTTTGAATTTCCTTTCCTTAAGATTTTTCCTTTTTGCATTTTTTTCAACCCCATATAAAAAGAAAACCCTCCTAATCATTTAGGAGCACCCTAATTATCTTCTTTCTTTGTAGCACACCATGGGAGAAGAGAATATAGACGCAGCTGAAGCGATGATGGCCATGTTCACCACACTCCAAACACAACTCGCATCCATAGGCGAGAGGTTGGAGCGCGTGGAGAGACCAGTAAGATTCCAGGCCATAAGGCACGTGAGAGCTGAGCAAGACCGTCCTGAGGGTCCTGAGTACCTTAGGACACGGCACGAACAGGAGGAATCCCAGCCAGATGGAGATGAGGACACGCAACCTCATAACTATCACCATAGGCCGAGAGGACCTCCACGGCAACCAGAGGCACAAGATGATGGCTTTGAGCCATATGGTCTTCACCAGAGACCAAGAATGCCTCCTAGACGTCATGAGGATGGAGATGAACACACCTACAACCGGGTAATTCATCCTGATGTTAAGCTAACTCCTCCTAGTTTTGCAGGAAAAGTAGACCCCGAGGCTTACCTAGATTGGGAGAAGCGAATGGATCATATCTTTGATCACTACAACCAACCAGGACCTAGGAGAGTCTCAATGGCAGTAGCACAACTCATGGACAATGCCCTCATCTGGTGGGATCGTGAGGTATCTGACAGAAGGAGGAAGAGAATGAGACCCGTAGACTCATGGGTCGACATGAAGGACCTCATGCGACAAAGGTTTGTTCCACCTTACTTTCATAGGGATTTGCAATGTCGTTTTCGTACTCTTAAGCAGGGTACCAGATCAGTAGAGGAATACTATGAAGAGTTCGAGAAGTTAAGGAACAGATTGGAGCTCAATGATGATGAAGAAGCATTGATGGCACAATTCTTGGATGGACTCCAAGAAAGGATCAGCTGCAAGGTGGAAAGGCAAATCTACAACGACTTCAAAGACTTGTTCCACCTATCTGTGCAAGCTGAACAGCACATCAAACGTAAGAGCCAAGACATCCGCAGCAAGCCTAGGACACCTTGGGCACCAAGCAACATGCCTAAGACAGTGGACAAAGGCAAAGGCGTAGAGAACGAGTCAAGGTTCAAGAGCAAGCCTCCTGAACCCACCCGTGACCAGAGAGAGCCTGGTAAGTCTTCTAACCCTCAAAGATCACGTGACATAACTTGTTTCAAGTGCAGGGGACGTGGACACATCTCAAGGGAGTGCCCAAACAACCGAGTCATGCTGATCACGGAGGCAGGAGAATATGAGTCCCAAGATGAAGAGGACTATGAACCAGAAGGAGAATATGGTGACATTGAGTACCCTGATGTGGGGAAGTGCTGGTCACTAGACGTATCCTCAGTGCAATGGTGGATCCTTCAGAGACCATCCAAAGGAGAACATCTTCCATAGCCGTTGCACCATCAAGGGAAAGGTATGTAACCTCATCATAGATGGTGGTTCTTGCACTAACGTTGCTAGTGCGTATATGGTTGATAAGCTAGGTCTAGAGAGGACACGGCATCCTCGACCATATAGACTGAGATGGCTTGATGACAAAGTGGAGCTCAAGATTCATGAGCAAGTCACTGTGCCATTCAGTGTGGGCAAGTACCAAGACCAGGTTGTGTGCGACGTGGTGCCCATGCAAGCTGGCCATCTTCTACTAGGAAGACCATGGCAGTTTGACAAAGAGACCAGGCATGATGGCCGAACCAATCTATACACCTTCGTGCATGACAAGAGAAAGGTCAGCCTAGCTCCTCTTACACCTGCCCAAGTACATGAGCTACAACTCCAAATGAGTAAGGAAAAGAAACTTGTCAAGTCTAACTTTCTTATTCAACCTAGTCATGTCCGGAGAGCTTTAGCCTCGAAGGACTTAATGTTACTAATGGTTTTCAAGGAAGTGTTGAGTATAGAACAGGGACAGGTAGAGCTACCTCATGAAGTAGCAACACTCCTCAACAAATTCCAGGATGTATTTCCAGAGGAGATACCAGCAGGCTTGCCTCCTTTACGTGGCATAGAACACCAGATTGATCTAGTGCCCGGAGCAGCCCTGCCCAACCGGCCAGCCTACCGGATGAGTCCAGAGGAGTCCAAGGAGCTTGAGAAGCAAGTCAAGGAGCTCCTGGAGAAAGGCTATGTTCGAGAGAGCCTCAGTCCATGTGTCGTACTAGTGCTGCTAGTGCCCAAGAAGGATGGGACCTTGCGAATGTGCGTGGACTGCCGAGCAATCAACAACATCATGGTCAAGTACCGGCATCCGATACCACGGCTGGATGACATTCTAGATGAGCTGAGTGGAGCCACGGTCTTCTCCAAGATAGACCTCAAGAGTGGATACCACCAGGTCAGGATGAAGGAAGGTGATGAATGGAAGACTGCTTTCAAGACAAAGCAGGGGCTCTACGAGTGGATAGTCATGCCCTTCGGCTTGACTAATGCCCCGAGCACCTTCATGCGCCTTATGAACCAAGTTCTTAGGGCGTACATCAGTAAGTTCGTTGTAGTTTACTTCGACGACATTTTATTTTACAGTAAGTGTTTAAGAGATCACCTTACACATCTTGAGATGGTACTTAAAACCCTTCGACAAGAAGAGCTTTATGCCAATCTCAAGAAGTGCACCTTTTGTACTGATAAGCTTGTCTTTTTAGGTTTTGTTGTGAGTTCACAGGGCCTACAGGTTGATGAAGAGAAGATTCGAGCCATACAAGAATGGCCAACACCAGGAAACATCAGCCAAGTGAGGAGCTTCCACGGACTGGCCAGCTTCTATAGGAGATTCATGCCCAACTTCAGCAGTATTGCCTCACCACTGATGGCAGTAGTGAAGAAGAACGTGGGATTCAGCTGGGGAGAAGCTCAGGAGAAGGCATTCAAGGCCTTGAAAGACAGCCTTACACACGCACCAGTGTTAGTCCTTCCCGACTTCAACAAGTCGTTTAAAGTGGAGTGTGATGCCTCTGGAATAGGCATAGGAGCAGTGCTAACCCAAGGAGGGAGACCAGTGGCATACTTCAGTGAGAAGCTAGGTGATGCCTCACTGAACTACCCCACTTATGACAAGGAGCTCTATGCCCTTGTCCGAGCACTGGAAACTTGGCAGCATTACTTGTTTGTCCAAGGAGTTTGTGATCCACACTGATCACGAGACTCTCAAACACCTCAGAGGGCAAACCAATCTCAAGAGGAGACATGCCACGTGGATGGAGTTCATAGAAACCTTCCCGTACATCATCAAGTACAAGAAGGGCAAAGACAATGTGGTAGCCGATGCACTATCAAGGAGGTTTGCTTTGATATCAACCATGGAGGCAAAGGTCCTAGGATTCGAGCACATCAAGGATCTATACAAGGATGCTCCTGACCTTGCTGAGAGCTACAAGGAGTGTAGCACAGGGAGTCATGGCAAATTCTACATCCATGAGGGATTCTTGTTCCGAGAAAGGAGGCTGTGCATACCACAAGGATCACTAATGGAGCTTATCATCCGAGAAGCTCATGGAGGAGGACTCATGGGCCACTTTGGTGTCGACAAGACTCTAGCAGTGGTCAAGGAGCACTTCTACTGGCCACACATCAAGAGGACAGTAGAAGCACATTGTGCAAGATGCACCACTTGCAAGAAGGCAAAGTCCCGAGTGCAACCTCACGGGTTGTATCTCCCACTGCCCATACCCACACATCCATGGGTGGACATCTCAATGGACTTTGTTCTAGGTCTGCCCAAGATCAACCACAAAGATGCAATCTTTGTAGTGGTGGACAGATTCTCCAAGATGGCACACTTCATCCCATGTGCCAATGTCAATGATGCCACACAAACAGCTGAGCTGTTCTTCAGGAGATAGTACGGCTTCATGGAGTGCCAAGGACCATCGTATCAGATAGGGACACCAAGTTCCTCAGCCATTTCTGGAGGACCCTTTGGAGAAAGCTAGGCACGAAGCTACTCTTCTCAACCACTTGCCATCCTCAAACCGATGGCCAAACTGAAGTTGTCAACAGGACACTATCAACTCTTCTCAGAACTACACTAGGGAAGAACCTAAAGACTTGGGTGGAGTGCCTGCCATTCATTGAGTTTGCCTACAACCGAGCCGTGCACTCAGCAACCAAGAAGACACCATTTGAAGTGGTATACGGTTTCAACCCTCTCACCCCATTGGAGCAAACACCACTGCCACCAGCTGAGATGACCAACCTCAACGGAGCATCCAAAGCAGAGTTCATAAGGAGGTTACACCAGAAGGTAGCAGAAAACTTGAAGAAGAGGACCGGACAGTACGTGACTCATGCCAACAAAGGAAGAAAGGAGGTGATCTTTCAACCAGGCGATTGGGTGTGGCTACACCAACGGCAGGAGAGGTTCCCAAACCTAAGGAGTTCCAAGCTAGCACCAAGAGGAGATGGACCATTCAGAGTGCTCGAGAGGATCAACAACAACGCCTACCGGATCGAGCTACCAGGTGAGTTTAATGTGTCCAATACATTTAATGTTACTGACTTGGCCCTTTTCCATGCAGATGAACCAGTTTTGAGGACAAAACCTACTGAAGAGGGAGGGAATGATGAGGACATCTGGTCGTACATCCAGCCAGGAGACCAGACTGGCCGACCAGGAAGCTTGCCCGAGACAGCAGGACCATCTGGCGCGCCTGCCGGACCAGACAGTACCGCCGGACCCTCGACCTATAGGACCAGACCGGTCAACATCGCCGGCGGAGAGGCCCAAGCTTCCGGCACACTTGGTGGGGGCGTGAATGACACCGCCGGTCCCCCTGATGACACCGCCGACTCCGGGATCAACTTGGCCGGTCCTGAAGTCATTCCGGTCAGTACCGCGCACAATCCAGCCGGTACAGCCGATCCAGCCGAGTACACGCGCACTTCCACTTCTACACAAGAAGAATCGGACCGAATAAGCTACCAGCTCCAGGACATTCACTTAGAGGAAGTCTCAACACCAGTGGTACCTCAAGGAGCAATGACAAGAAGCAGATCAAGGGCGCTCTTCCACAAATTCAGCCTATGGGTCAACAAGCTACTAGAGGAAGATCGACTAAGGACAATGGGCCAAAAATACAAGGAAGAGTCCAAAAGCTTCTCAACAACACAAGGGACATCAGAGACTTGGGCTTTAGTGGCAAGAGGGGTCAAGGCCCAGAGATTTGTAACCCTACTCCAAGTCGAAGTCTAGGAGCAAGGCGCGTGCATGCCACAAGGACGGGCACCTTCCATTTCTTGGCCGTGAGGTGAGTTAAGGTAAATTTACATTCGAATATATGCCTCTTTCTGTTTTACAGGGTAGGATCTAGTTGCTTTACATTTTTGAGTCAAGAACATTTTAGGAATAGGTCGTTTTTCGGTTATGCACTTTTGTATCTTTTCCTTTGTGTACTTTTGTAAACTTTCCTTTTTCTTTATTTGTGTCGACCCTAGAAGGTCAAGCTGTCGAGCATATTAATAAGGCTCCTTCCAGCATTGTAGTTCAACAACCTTTTTGATTATTAATAAAGTATAACTTTTTCCCTACAAGTTTTCTCTCTAAGAATCTTGTGCACTTAGAACCTAGTTGAGACCAGCCCTCCTAGCTCTAAGTTTGTGATTTATCACGAGGTTCATCACCCCTCGTGTGGTTCACTTCACCCTTCCATCGTTTACCAACCAGAAATCCCCTATCCAGAAGCCTAAGGTTGAGTTTCTCACCTAATCTTCTACAAACAGCCCACGCGCATACATCCTTGTATTGGATTCTTGCCATTCGGAGCTCTAAATCAAAAGTTATGCAAGATTTAGTACGGACATGTCAAGTCTATCGGCCAGTTCAAGTGATCATTCTAAACTGATCATTGGTGCTCATTGAGTAAAGGCTTAGAAATGAAGCATAATACATGGCATCACATAGTTATGGATAGATTGGATTACTTCGACGCTTTATCGTATCTATTTTTGTCTCAAATTTTGTTACACTATAGAAACTTTAGCTAGCTTATCCTGGGCATTAGATTCGTGTGTTTCTGACCTCTAAATCAAAACTTACGGACGATTTAGTGCAGCCATGTCATGTTGATCGGCCAGTTAAAATGATCATTCTACATTGATCATTGGTGCTCATGGGGTAAAAGCTTATAAATGAAAAATAATACATGGCATCACGCAGTTTGGGATAGATTGGATTATTTGGATGCTTTGTCCTATTTATTTATGTCTCAAATTTTGTCACAATATAGAAAATTGAACTAGTTTAAAGTGGGCATTGATTCGTGTCATTCTAAGCTATAAATCCAAAGTTACAAACGATTTAGTGTAGACATGTCAAGTTGATCGTCCCATTAAATGATCACTCTAAACTGATCATTGGTGCTCATTAAGTAAAGGACTGCATGACATCTCGTAGTTTGGGATAGATTGGATTATTTCGATGTTTTGTCATATCTATTTCTGCCTTAAATTTTGTCACAATATCGAAAACTGAGGTAGCATAACATGGGCATTGGATTTGTGTCATTATGAGGTATAAATCAAAAGTTACGGCCCACTAAATGCAGATATGTCAAGTTGATCGGCCAGTTAAAACGATCATTTTAAACTGATCATTAGTATCCATTCAATAAAGGCTTATCAATGAAGCATAATACATAACATCACACAGTTTTGGATAGAATTGATTACTTGGAGGACTTTTCAAACCAAATGTAGAAAATTGAGCTAGCTTAACGTGGGCATTGGATTTGTGTCATTCTGAGGTTTAAATCAAAATTTACAGAAGATTTAGTGCGGATATGTCAAGTAAATCGACAAGTTAATATGATTATTCAAAACTGATCATTGGTACTCATTAAGTAAAGCCTTATAAATGAAGCATAATCTATGGCATCATGCGGCTTGGGATATATTGGATTTCTTGGACGCTTTGTCATATCTAGTTCTATCTCAAATTTTGTCATAATATAGAAAATTGAACTAGCTTAACGTGGGCGTTGGATTCGTGCATTATGAGCTCTAAATAAAAAGTTACGGATGATTTAGTGCGAACATGTCAAGTTGACCGGACAGTTAAAAGGATCATTCTAAACTGATCATTGGTGCTCATTAAGTAAAGGATTAGAACTGAAACATAATGCATGGCATCATATAGTTATGGATAGATTGGATTACTTGGAAGGTCTGTCATATCTATTTCTACCTCAAATTTTGTTACACTATAGAAAATTTAGTTAGCTTAACGTGGGCATTGGATTCATGTGTTTCTGAGCTTTAAATCAAAAGTTACGGATGTTTAGTGCAGCCATGTCAAGTTGATCGGCCATTTAAAATGATCATTCTAAACTGATCATTGGTGCTCATGGAGTAAAAGCTTATAAATGAAGAATAATGCATGGCGTCACGCAATTTAGGATGGATTGGATTACTTGGACGCTTTGTCGTATTTATTTATGTCTAAATTTTTTTCAAAATATAAAAAATTGAACTACTTTAATGTGGGCATTGGATTCATGTCATTCTAAGGTATAAATCAAAAGTTACAGATGATTTAGTGCATAAATGTCAAGTTGATCATCCAATTAAAATGATCACTCTAAGTTGATCACTTGTGCTCATTGAGTAAAGGAATGGATGACATCTCACAGTTTGTGATAGATTGATTACTAGGACACTTTGTCGTATCTATTTCTCTCTTAAATTTTGTCACAATATAGAAAATTGAGCTAGCATAACGTAGACATTGGATTTGTATCATTATGAGCTATAAATCAAAAGTTAGGGGTGATTTACTGCAGATATGTCAACTTTATCGGCCTACTAAATTGATCGTTTTAAACTAATCATTAGTGCTCATTGAGTAAAATATTATAAATGAAGCATAATGCATGACATCACACAGTTTTGGATAGATTTGATTACTTGGATGCTTTGTCGTATCTATTTATGTCTCAAATTTTGTCACAATATAGAACGTGGGCATTGGGTTTGTGTCATTCCAAGCTCTAAATCAAAAGTTATAGACGATTTAGTGCAAACATGTCATGTTGATCGGCCAGTTAAAATTATAATTCTAAACTGATCATTGGTGCTCATTGCGTAAAGGCTTATAAATGAAGCGTAATACATGGATTGGATTGCTAGGACATTTTCTCGTATCTATTTCTGTCTAAAATTTTATCACAATATAGAAAATTGAGCTAGTTTATTGTGGGTATTGGATTTGTGTCATTTTGAGCTCTAAATCAAAGTTACGGACGATATAGTGCAGACATGTCAAGTTGATCGACCAGTTAAAATGATCAGTCTAAACTGATTATTCTAAACTGATCATTGGTTCTTATTGAGTAAAAGCTTATAAATGAAGCATAAAGCATGACATCACGCAGTTTGGGATAGATTGGATTACTTGTCGTATCTATTTCTAACTCAAATTTTGTCAAAATGTAGAAAATTGAGCTAGTTTAACGTTGGCATTGGATTCGTGTCATTATGAGCTCTAAATCAAAAGTTATGGACAATTTAGTGTAGAAATTTTAAGTTGATCGGCTAGTTAAAGTGATCATTCTAAATTCATCAGTGGTGCACATTAAGTAAATGCTTATAAAGGAAGCGTAAAGCATGGCATCACGCAGTTTGTGATAGATGGGATTACTTGGACACATTATCGTATGTAGCTATGTGTCAAATTTTGTCACAATAAAGAAAATTTAGGTAGCTTTACGTGGGTGTTGAATTTGTGTCATTTTGAGCTCTAAATCAAAAGTTACACAGGATTTAGTGCGGACATGTCAAGTTGATCAGCCAGCTTAAGTGATCATTCTCAACTGATCATTGGTGCTCATTAAGTAAAGGCTTACAAATGTATCATAGAGCATGGCACCAACCAGTTTGGATAGATTGGATTACTTGGACGCTTTCTCGTCTCTATTTCTTCCTTAAATTTTGTCAAAATATAAAAACTTGAGCTACATTAATGTGGGCATTGGATTCGTGTCATTCTAAACTCTAAATAAAAATTAATGGAAGATTTAGTGAGGAGATGTCAAGTTGATTGGCCAGTTAATATGATTATTCTAAACTGATCATTGGTTCTCATTGAGTGAAGGCTTATAAATGAAACATAATACATGACATCACACATTTCGGGATAGATTGGATTTGTTGGACGGTTTTTCGTATCTAGTTCTGTCTCAAATTTTGTCATAATTTAGAAAATTGAATTAGTTTAACGTAGGCATTGAATTCGTATTATTGTGAGTTATAAATCAAAAGTTACAGACGATTTAGTGTAGACATGTCATGTTGATCGGCTAGTTAAAATGATCATTCTAAACTGATAATTGGGCTCATTGTGTAATAAAAGCTTGTAAATAAAGAATAATGTATGACATCACGCAGTTTGGGATTGATTGAATTACTTGGATGCTTTATCGTATCTATTTCTATCTCAAAATTTTTCAAAATATAGAAAATTGATCAAGCTTAACATGGGCATTGGATTCCAGTCATTCTAAGCTCAAAATCAAAAGTTACATACGATTTAGTGCGGCCATGTCAAAATTATTGGCCGGTTATTTTGATCCTTCTAAACTGATCATTAGTGTTCATTGAGTAAATTCTTATAAAAGAAGCATAATCCATGACATAACGCAGTTTTAGATAGATTGGATTACTTGGACTATTTTTCATATCTATTTTTGTCTCAAATTTTGTCTCAAATTTTGTCTCAATATAGAAGATTGAACTAGTTTAACGTGAGCATTGATTCATTTCATTCTCAGTTCTAAATCAAAACTTACAGAATATTTAGTGCAGACAGGTCAAGTTAGTCGGCCAATTAAAATGATCATTTTGAACTGATCATTGGTGCTCATTAAGTAAAAGCTTATAAATGAAGAATAATGCATGGCATCTCGCAGTTTTTGATAGATTTATTACTTGGAGGATTTGTCGAAGCAATTTTAGTCTTAAATTTTATCATAGTATAGAAAATTGAGCTACCTTAACATGGGCATTGGATTCGTGTCATTTTGAGCTATAAATAAACAAGTTACAAATGATTTAGTACGGACATGTCAAGTTGATTGGCCAAATAAAATGATCATTCCAAACTAATCATTGGTACTCATTGAGTAAATGCTTATAAATGAAGCAAAATGCATGGCATCACATTGTTTGGGATATATGGGATTACTTGGACGCTTTGTCGTATCTATTTCAGTCTCAAATTGGTTCACAACATAGAAAATTGAGTTAGCTTAACCTCGACATTGGGTTCGTGTCATTATGAGCTCTAAATCAAAAGTTACAGACGATATAGTCCGGAAATTTCAAGTTGATCGGCCACTTAAAGTGATCATTCTAAACTGATCATTGGTGCACATTAAGTAAATGCTTATAAATGAAGCATAAAGCATGGCATTACGCAACTTGTGATAGGATTACTTGGACACTTTTTCATACCTATTTCTATCTCAAATGTTTTTCAAAATATAAAAAATTGAGCTAGCTTAACATGGGCATTGAATTCCTGTCATTTTGAGCTATAAATCAAAAGTTACCGACGATTTAGTACAAAAATGTCAAGTGGATCGGCAAGTTAAAATGATCATTGTTGCTCATTGCGTAAAGGCTTATAAATGCATGACAACACACAGCTTTTGATAGATTTAATTACTTGGAGGACTTGTTGAAGCAATTTTAGTTTAAAATTTTATCACAATATGGAAAAGTGAGCTAGGTTAACGTGGGCATTGGATTTGTGTCATTCTAAACTATGACTCAAAAGTTAGCGATGATTTAGTGCGGACATGTCAAGTTTATTGGCCAGTTAAAATTATTATTCAAAACTGATCATTGGTGCTTATTGAGTAAAAGTTCATAAATGAAGCATAATGCATGGCATTATATTGTTTGGGATAGATTGGATTACTTGGACACTTTGTCATCTCCATTTTTGTCTCAAATTTTGTCACAATATAATAAACTGAGCTAGCTTAACGTGGGTATTGGATTTGTGTTATTCTGTGCTCTAAATTAAAAGTTACGGATGATTTATTGCGGATATTTCAAGTTGATGGGGTAGTTAATATGATCATTCTAAGCTGATCATTGGTGCTCATTGAGTAAAAGCTTATAAATGCAGCATAATGCATGACATCACACAGTTTTGGATAGATTGGATTACTGGATGCTTTGTCGTATCTATTTATGTCTCAAACTTGGTATCAACATAGAAATTTGAACGAGTTTAACGTGGGCATTGGATTCATGTCATTATGAGCTATAAATCAAAACTTACGGACGATTTAGTGCATACAAGTCAAGTTGATTGGCCAGTTAAAATTAGCATTCAAAACTGATCATTGGTGCTTAATGAGTAAAACCTTATAAATGAAGCATAATGCATGGCATCACGCAGTTTTGGATAGATTGGATTACTTGGAAGCTTTGTCGTATCTATTTCTGTCTCAAATTTTTTCTCAATATATAAAATTGACCTAGCTTAACGTGTACATTGGGTTTGCGTCATTCTGGTCTATAAATCAAAAGTTATTAACAATTTAATTAAGACATGTCAAGTTGATCGACCAGTTAAAATGATTATTCTTAACTGATCAATGGTGCTCATTGAGTAAAGACTTATAAATGAAGCATACTGCATTACATTACGTTGTTTTGGATTGATTTTATTACCTGGAGCATTTGTCGAAACAATTTTAGTCTTAAATTTTATCATACTATAGAAAATTGAGCTAGCTTAACATGGGCATTGGATTTGTGTCATTCTGTGCTATAAATAAAATATTTACAGACGATTTAGTGCAGGCATATCAAGTTGATCGGCCAAATAAAATGATCATTCTAAACTTATCATTGGTGCACATTGAGTAAAGGCTTATAAATTAAGAAAAATACATGGCATCACACAGTTTGGGATATATTGGATTACTTGGACACTTTGTCATCTCCATTTCTATCTCAAATTTCATCACAATATAATAAACTGAGGTAGCTTGACGTGAGTTTTGGATTCGTGTTATTCCAAGCTCTAAATTAGAAGTTACGGATGATTTAGTGGAGACTTGTCCAGTTGATCAGCCATTAATATGATCATTCTATACTGATCATTGGTGATGTATGACATCACACAGTTTTTGATAGATTGGATTACTTGGACTCTTTGTCGTATATATTTCTGTCTCAAATTTGGTCTCAATATAGAAATTTGAACTCGCTTAACGTGGGCATTCGATTCGTGTCATTCTGAGCTATAGATCAAAAGTTATAGACGATTTTAGTGCATACATGTCAAGTTGATCGGCCAGTTAAAATGATCATTCTAAATTGATCATTGGTGCTCATTGAGTAAAAGCTTATAAATGAAGCATAATGCATGGCATCACGTAGTTTGGGATAGATTGGATTACTAGGACGCCTTGTCATATCTATTACTGTCTCAAATTTTTTCTTAATACATTAAAGAGAGTTTGGTTAATGAAGGCATTGGATTCGTGTCATTCTGATCTATAAATCAAAAGTTACTAACGATTTGGTTAAGATATGTCAAGTTGATCGACCAGTTAAAATGATCAATCTAAACTGATCAGTGGTGGTCATTGAGTAAAGACTTATAAATGAAGCATAGTGCATGGTATTATGTAATTTTGGATAGATTTTATTACTTGGAGGATTTGTCGTAGCAATTTTAGTATTAAATTTATCATAATATATAAAATTGAGCTAGCCTAACGTAGGCATTGGATTCGTGTCATTCTACGCTATAAATAAAATATTTACAGGCAATTTAGTGCGGACATATTAAGTTGATCGGCCAAATAAAATGATAATTCTAAACTCATCTTCGGTGCACATTGAGTAAAGGCTTATTAATGAAATATAATGCATGGCATCACGCAGTTTGGAATATGTTGAATTAGTTGGATGGTTTGTCGTATCTAGTTCTGTCTCAAATTTTATCAAAATATAGAAAATTGAACTTGTTTAACATGGGCATTGGATTCTTCTCATTCTGAGTTATAACTCAAATGTTACAGACGATTTAGTGCAGACATGTCAAGTTGATCGGCCAGCTAAAACGATCATTATAAACTGATCATTGGTGCTCACTGAGTAAAAGCTTATAAACGAACAATAATGCATGGAATAACATAGTTTGCGATATATTGGATTACTTGGATGCTTTGTCATATCTATTTTTGTCTCAAATTTTGTCAATATATAAAACATTGAACCTAGCTTAACATGGGCATTGGATTAGTGTCATTTTGAGCACTAAATCAAAAGTTACTAACAATTTAGTGCGGACATGTCAAGGTGATCGGCCAGTTAATATGATTATTAGAAATTGATCATTTGTGCTCATTGAGTAAAGGCTTATAAATGATGCACAATGCATTGCATCAAGCAGTTTGAGATAGATTGGATTACATGGACGCTTTATTGTATCAACTTATATCTCAAATTTTGTCACAATATAGAAATTTGAACTAGCTTAACATGGGCATTAGATTCATGTCATTTTGAGCTATAAGTCAAAAGTTACTGATGATTTAGTGCAGACATGTCAAGTTGATTAGAAAGTTAATATGATCATTTTATGTTGATCATTGGTGCTCATTGAGTAAAAACTTATAAATAAAGAATAATGCATTGCATCAAGCTGTTTGGATAGATTGGATTATTTGGACGCCTTGTCATCTGTATTTCTGTCTCAAATTTTGTCAATATATAGAAAATTGAGGTAGCTTAACGTGGGCATTGGATTCGTGTCATTTTGAGTTCTAAATCAAAAGTTACAAATGATTTAATGCAGACATGTCAAGTTGATTGGCCAGTTAATATGATTATTCTAAACTGATCATTGGTGCTCATTGAGTAAAGGCTCTTAAATGAACAATAATGCATGGAATACCGTAGTTTGGGATATACTGGATTACTTGGATGCTTTGTCGTATCTATTTTTGTCTCAAATTTTTTCAAGATATAGAAAATTTGCCTAGCTTACCGTGGGCACTGGATTAGTGTCATTTTGAACTCTAAATCAAAAGTTACCAATGATTTAGTGCAAACATATCAAGTTAATCGGCAAGTTAATATGATTATTCCAAACTCATCATTTGTGCTCATTGAGTATAGGCTTATAAATGAAGCATAATGCATGACATCACGAAGTTTAGGAAAGTTTGGAATACTTGGATGCTTTGTATTATCTAGTTCTGTCTCATATTTTATCATAATATAGAAAATTGAACTATTTTAATGTGGGCATTGGATTCCTGTCATTCTCAGCTATAAATCAAAAGTTACAAATGATTTAGTGCAGACATGTCAAGTTGATTAGCAAGTTAATATGATCATTCTATGTTGATCATTGGTGCTCATTGAGTAAAAACTTATAAATAAAGAATAATGCATTGCATCAAGCTATTTGGATAGATTGGATTATTTGGACGCCTTGTCATCTGTATTTCTGTCTCAAATTTTGTCAATATATAGAAAATTGAGCTAGCTTAACGTGGGCATTGGATTCATGTCATTTTGAGCTTTAAATCAAAAGTTACAAATGATTTAATGCAGACGTGTCAAGTTGATTGGCCAGTTAATTTGATTATTCTAAACTGATCATTGGTGCTCATTGAGTATAGGCTTATAAATGAAACATTATGGTAGGATTCATGTAGTTTGAGATAGATTGTATTACTTGGACATTTTGTTGTATCTATTTTTATCTCAAATTTTGTCACAATATAGAAAAATGAGTGGGCATCGGATTCGTGTCATTATTAGCTCTAAATCAAAATTCACGGACGATTTAGTGTGGACATGACAAGTTGATCGGCGAGTTAAAATGATTATTCTAAACTGACCATTGGAGCTCATTGAGTAAAGGCTTATAAATGAACCATAATGCAAGGCATCACAAAGTTTGGAATATATTGGATTACTTGGATGCTTTGTCGTATCTAGTTTGGTGTCAAATTTTGTCACAATATAAAATATTGAACTATCTTAATGTGGGCATTGGATTCGTGTCATTCTGAGCTATAAATCAAAAGTTACAAAAGATTGAGTGCAGACATGTCAAGTTGATCGGCCAGTTAATATGATTATTCTAAACAGATCATCGGTCCTTATGTATTATTAATGAAGCACAATGCATGGCATCACGCAGTTTGGGATAGATTGGGTTACTTGGACACTTTGTTGTATCTAGTTCTGTCTCAAATTTTATCATAATATAAAAAATTGAACTAGCTTCTTGTGGGAATTGGATTCACGTCATTTTGAGTTATAACTCAAATGTTACAAACGGTTTCGTGTAGACATGTCAAGGTTATCAGCCAGCTAAAGTGATCATTCTAAAATGATCATTGGTGCTCATTGAATAAAAGCCTATAAATGAATAACAATGCATGGAATAATGTAGTTTGGGATACACTGGATTACTTGGATGCTTTGTCGTATCTATTTTTGTCTCAAACTTTTTCAAAACATAGAAAATATACCTAGCTTAACATGGGCATTGGATTATTGTCATTTTAAGCTCTAAATCAAAAGTTACAAATGATTTAGTGTGGACATGTCAAGTTCATTGGCCAATTAGTGTGATTATTCCAAACTGATCATTTGTGCTCATTTGAGTAAAGGCTTAAAAATGAAGCATAATGCATTGCATCATGCCGTTTAGGATAGATTGGATTACTTGAATGCTTTGTCGTATCTAGTTCTATCTCAAGTTTTGTCACAATATAGAAAATTGAACTAGCTTAACGTGGGCATTGGATTCGTGTCATTCGGAGCTATAAATAAAAAGTTACGGACGATTTAGTTCAAACATGTCAAGTTGATTAGCAAGTTAATATGATCTTTCTAAGTTGATCACTGGTGCTCATTGAGTAAAAGCTTATAAATGAAGAATAATGCATTGCATCAAGCTGTTTCGGTAGATTGAATTACTTGGATGCTTTGTCATCTCTATTTCTTTCCCAATTTTTTTCAATGTATAGAAAATTGAGCTAGCTTAACGTGGGTATTGGATTCGTGTCATTTCCGTATCTATTTTTGTCTCAAATTTGTCACAATATAGAAAAATGAGCTAGCTTAACCTGCGCATTCGATTCGTATCATTCTCAGATCTCAATCAAAATTTACGGACGAATTAGTGCGGACATGTCAAGTTTATCAGACTATTAACATGATTATTCTAAACTGACCATTGGAGCTCATTGAGTAAAGTTTTATAAATGAAGCAAAATGCAAGGCATCACACAGTTTGGGATAGATTGGATTACTTGGAGGCTTTGTCGTATCTACTTATGTCTCAAATTTTGTCACAATATAGAAAATTGAACTAGCTTAATGTGGGCATTGGATTCGTGTCATTCTTCTGAGTTATAACTCAAAAGTTACAGACGATATAGTGCAGACATGTCAAGAGTATCTGCCAGTTAACATGATTATTATTAAGTGATCATTGGTGCTCATTGAGTAAAGGCATATAAATGAAGCAAATGCATGGTATCACACAGTTTGGGATATATTGGATTATTTGGATGCTTTGTCCTATCTATTTCTATATAAAATTTTGTAAAAAACATAGAAAATTGAGCTAGCTTAACCTAGGCATTGGATTTGTGTCATTTTGATATCTAAATCAAAGTAATAGACGATTTAGTGCAGACATGTCAAGTTAATCGGCTAGTTAATATGATTATTCTAAACTTTACATCTGTCCTTATGTTTTATTAATGAAAAATAATGCATGACATCACCCAGTTTGGGATAGATTGGATTACTTGGATGCTTTGTCGTATCTAGTTCGGTCTCAAATTTTATCATAATATAGAAAATTGAACTAGCTTAACGTGGGCATTGGATTCGTGTCTTTCAGAGTTATAACTCAAATGTTACAGACGATTTAGTGCAAACATGTCAGGTTGATCGGCAAGTTAAAATGATCATTCCAAACTGATCATTGGTGCTCGTTGAGTAAAAGCTTATAAATGAACAATAATGCATGGAATAACATAGTTTGGGATATACTGGATTACTTGGATGCTATGTCGTATCTATTTTTGTCTCAAATTTTGTCAAGATATAGAAAATTTACCTAGCTTACCGTGGGCACTGGATTAGTGTCTTTTTGAACTCTAAATCAAAAGTTACAAACGATTTAGTGCAAACATATCAAGTTGATCGGCAAGTTAATACGATTATTCCAAACTCATCGTTTGTACTCATTGAGTAAAGGCTTAAAAATGAAGCATAATGCATGACATCACGCAGTTTAGGACAGTTTGGAATACTTGGATGCTTTGTATTATCTAGTGTTGTCTCATATTTTATCATAATATAGAAAATTGAACTATTTTAACATGGGCATTTGATACAAGCCTCGATTCAAGGCTTATATACGCGTGGGCTGTTTGGAGAAGGTTAGGTGAGAAACTCGACCTTAGACTTCTTGGATTGGGGTTTTTGGGTTGGTATTTGATGGAAGGGTGAAGTGAACCACACGAGGGATTATGAACCTCGTGATAAATCACAAACTTAGAGCTAGGAGAGCTGGTCTCAACTAGGTTCTAAGCGCACAAGCTTCTTTGAGAGAATAACTTGTAAAGAAAATTCGATCTTTATTAATTAGCAAAAAGGTTGTCAAACTACAATGCTGGAAAGAGCCTTATTAATATGCTCGACAGCTTGACCTACTAGGGTCGACTCAAATAAGAAAAGGAAAATTTACAAAATTGCACAAAAGGAAAAGATACAAAAGTGTATAATCGAAAAAGGACCTATTCCTAAAATGTCTTTGACTCAATAAATGTAAATATTCTAGATCCTACCCTGCAAAACAGAAAGAGGCAAATATTCTTATTGAAAACTTACCTTACTTACTTCACGGCCAAGAAATGGAAAGTGGCCGTCCTTGTGGCATGCACGCGCCTTGCTCCTAGTCTTTGACTTGGAGTAGGGTTAGGAATCTTTGGGCCCTGACCTCTCTTGCCACTAAAGCCCAAGTCTATGATGTCCCTTGTGTTGTTGAGAAGTCTTTGGACTCTACTTTGCACTTCTGGCCCATTGTCCTTAGTCGATCTTCCTCTAGGAGTTTGTTGACCCATAAGCTGAATTTGTGGAAGAGTGCCCTTGATCTGCTTCTTGTCATTGCTCCTTGAGGTACTACTAGTGTAGAGACTTCCTCTAGGTGCATGTCCTGGAGCTGGTAGCTCATCTGGTCCGAGTCTTCTTGTGTAGAAGTGGAAATGCGCGTGTACTCGCCTGGATCGGCTGTACCGGCTGGATTGTGCGAGGTACTGGCCGGAATGCCTTCAGGACCGGCCAAGTTGATCCCGGAGTCGGTGGCATCAGCAAGGGGACCGGCGGTGTCATCCACGTCGCCACCAAGTGTGCCGGAAGCTTGGGCCTCTCTGTCGGCAATGCTGACCTGTCTGGTCCTATTGGTCGAGGGTCCGGTGGTAGTGCTTGGTCCGGCAGACGTGCCAAATGGCCCGGCTGTCTCGGGCAAGCTTCCTGGTCGGCCAGTCTGGTCTCCTGGCTGGATGTACGACCTGATGTCCTCATCATCCCCTCCCTCTTCAGTAGGTTTTGTCCTCAAAACTGGTTCATCTGCATGGAAAGGGGCTAAGTCAGTTACGTTGAACGTGTTGGACACATTAAACTCACCTGGGAGCTCGATCCAGTAAGCGATGTTATTGATCTTCTCAAGCACTTTGAATGGTCCATCTCCTCTTGGTGCTAGCTTGGAACTCCTTAGGTTTGGGAACCTCTCCTGCCGTAGGTGTAGCCACACCCAATCGCCTGGTTGAAAGATCACCTCCTTTCTTCCCTTGTTGGCATGAGTCACGTACTGTCCGGTCCTCTTCACCAAGTTTTCTTCTATCTTCTGGTGTAACTTCCTTATGAACTCTGCCTTGGATGCTCCGTTGAGGTTGGTCATCTTAGATGGTGGCAATGGCGTTTGCTCCAATGGGGTGAGAGGGTTGAAGCCATATACTACTTCAAATGGTATCTTTTTGGTTGTTGAGCGCACGGCTCGGTTGTAAGCAAACTCTATGAATGGCAGGCACTCCACCCAAGTCTTTAGGTTCTTCCCTAGTGTAGTCCTGAGAAGATTTGATAGTGTCCTGTTGACAACTTCAGTTTGGCCATCGGTTTGAGGATGGCAGGTGGTAGAGAAGAGTAGCTTTGTGCCTAGCTTCCTCCAAAGGGTCCTCCAGAAATGGCTGAGGAACTTGGTGTCCTTGTCTGATACAATGGTCCTTGGAACTCCATGAAACCGTACTATCTCCCTGAAGAACAGCTCAGCTGTTTGCGTGGCATCATTGACATTAGCACATGGAATGAAGTGTGCCATCTTGGAGAATCTGTCCACCACTACAAAGATTGCATCTTTGTGGTTGATCTTGGGCAGACCTAGAACAAGGTCTATTGAGATGTCCACCCATGGATGTGTAGGTATGGGCAGTGGGAGATACAACCCGTGAGGTTGCACTCGGGACTTTGCCTTCTTGCAAGTGATGCATCTTGCACAATGAGCTTCTACTGTCTTCTTGATGTGTTGCCAGTAGAAGTGCTCCTTGAGCACTGCTAGAGTCTTGTCGACACCAAAGTTGCCCATGAGTCCTCCTCCATGAGCTTCTCGGATGATAAGCTCCCTCAATGATCCTTGTGGTATGCACAGCCTTCTCTCTCGGAACAAGAATCCCTCATGGATGTAAAACTTGCCATGACTCCCTGTGCCGCACTCCTTGTAGCTCTCAGAAAAGTCAGGATCATCCTTGTATTGGTCCTTGATGTGCTCGAATCCTAGGACCTTTGCCTCCATGGTTGATATCAAGGCAAACGTCCTTGATAGTGCATCGGCTACCACATTGTCTTTGCCCTTCTTGTACTTGATGACGTACGAAGGTCTCTATGAACTCCATCCACCTGGCATGTCTCCTTTTGAGATTGGTTTGCCCTTTGAGGTGATTGAGTGTCTCATGATCAGTGTGGATCACAAACTCCTTGGAAAGCAAGTAATGCTGCCAAGTCTTCAATGCTCGGACAAGGGCATAAAGCTCCTTGTCATAAGTGGGGTAGTTCAGTGAGGCACCACCTAGCTTCTCACTGAAGTATGCCACTGGTCTCCCTCCTTGGTTTAGCACTACTCCTATGCCAATTCCAGAGGCATCACACTCCACTTCAAACGTCTTGTTGAAGTCGGGCAGGACTAGCACTGGTGCATGTGTAAGGCTGTCCTTCAAGGCCTGGAATGCCTTCTCCTGAGCTTCTCCCCAGCTGAATCCCACGTTCTTCTTCACTACTGTCGTCAATGGTGAGGCAGTACTGCTGAAGTTGGGCACGAATCTCCTATAGAAGCTGGCCGGTCCGTGGAAGCTCCTTACTTGGCTGATGTTGCCTGGTGTTGGCCATTCTTGTATGGCTCGAATCTTCTCTTCATCAACCTGTAGGCCCTGTGAACTTACAACAAAACCTAAAAAGACAAGTTTATCTGTACAAAAGGTGCACTTCTTGAGATTGGCATAAAGCTCTTCTTGTCGAGGGGTTTTAAGTACCATCTCAAGATGTGTGAGGTGTTCCCGTAGGCACTTACTATAAACTAGTATATCATCAAAGTAAACTACCACAAACTTACTGATGTACGCCCTAAGAACTTGGTTCATAAGGCGCATGAAGGTGCTTGGGGCATTAGTCAAACCAAATGGCATGACTGTCCACTCGTAGAGCCCTTGCTTTGTCTTGAAAGCAGTCTTCCATTCATCCCCTTCTTTCATCCTGACCTGGTTGTATCGACTCTTGAGGTCTATCTTGGAGAAGACCGTGGCTCCACTCAGCTCATCTAGCATGTCATCCAGCCATGGTATTGGATGCCGGTACTTGACAGTGATGTTGTTGATGGCTCGGCAGTCCACGCACATTCTCCAAGTCCCATCTTTCTTGGGCACTAGTAGCACTGGTACATCACATGGACTGAGACTCTCTCGAACATATCCTTTCTCCAAGAGCTCCTTGACTTGCTTCTCAAGCTCCTTGGACTCCTCTGGATTCATCCGGTAGGCTGGCCGGTTGGGCAGGGCTGCTCTGGGCACTAGATCGATCTGGTGTTCTATGCCACGTAAAGGAGGCAAGCCTGCTGGTTCTGGAAACACATCCTGGAACTAACACATCCTGGAACTTGTTGAGGAGAGTTGCTACTTCAGGAGGTAGCTCTACCTGTTCTTTCTCTATATTCAACACTTCTTTGAAAACCATTAGTAGCATTAGGTCCTTCGAGGCTAAAGCTCTCCGGACATGACTTGGTTGAATGAGAAAATTAGATTTAATGAGCTTCTTTTCCTTACTCATTTGCTGTTGAAGCTCATGTACCTGGGCAGGTGTGAGAGGAGCTAGGCTGACCTTTCTCTTGTCATGCACGAAAGTGTAGAGATTGGTTCAGCCATCATGCCTGGTCTCCTTGTCAAACTGCCATGGTCTTCCTAGTAGAAGATGTCCAGCTTGCATGGGCACCACATCGCACACGACTTGGTCTTGGTACTTGCCCACACTGAATGGCATAGTGACTTGCTCATGGATCTTGAGCTCCACTTTGTCATCCAGCCATCTCAGTCTATATGGTCGAGGATGCCTTGTCTTCTCTAGACCTAGCTTATCAACCATATATGCACTAGCAACGCTAGTGCAAGAACCACCATCTATGATGAGGTTACATACCTTGCCCTTGATGGTGCAACGGCTGTGGAAGATGTTCTCCCTTTGGATGGTCTCTGAAGGATCCACCATTGCACTGAGGATGCGTCTGGTTACCAGCACTTCCCCACATCAGGGTACTCAATGTCACCATATTCCTCTTCTGGTTCATAGTCCTCTTCATCTTGGGACTCATATTCTCCAGCCTCTGTAATCAGCATGACCCGGTTGTTTGGGCACTCCCGTGAGATGTGGCCACGATCCCTACACTTGAAACAAGTGATGTCACGTGATCTTTGAGGGTTAGAAGACTTACCAGGCTCTCTCTGGTCACGGGTGGGTTCAGGAGGCTTGCTCTTGAACCTTGACTCGATCTCTATGCTCTTGCCTTTTTCTACAGGCTTGGGAATGTTGCTTGGTGCCCAAGGTGTCTTAGGCTTGCTGCGGATGTCTTGGCTCTTACGTTTTATGTGCTGTTCAGCCTGGACAGATAGGTGGAACAAGTCTTTGAAGTCATTGTAGATTTGCCTTTCCACCTTGCGGCTGATTCTTTCTTGGAGTCCATCCAAGAATTGTGCCATCAATGCTTCTTCATCATCATTGAGGTCTAGTCTGTTCCTTAGCTTCTCGAACTCCTCATAGTACTCCTCTACTGATCTGGTACCCTGCTTAAGAGAACGAAAACGACGTTGCAAGTCCCTATGAAAGTAAGGTGGAACAAACCTTTGTCGCATGACATCCTTCATGTCGACCCATGAGTCTATGGGCCTCATTCTTTTCCTCCTTCTGTCAGATACCTCACGATCCCACCAGATGAGGGCATTATCCGTGAGTTGTGCTACTGCCATTGAGACTCTCCTAGGCCCTGGTTGGTTGTAATGATCAAAGATATGATCCATTCTCCTTTCCCAATCTAGGTAAGCTTCGGGGTCTACTTTTCCTGCAAAACTTTGAGGAGTTAGCTTAACATTAGGATGAGCTACCCAGTTGTAGGTGTGTTCATCTCCATCCTCATGATGTCTAGGAGGCATCCTTGGTCTCTGGTGAAGACCATATGGCTCAAAGCCATCATCTTCTGCCTCTGGTTGCCGTGGAGGTCCTCTCGGCCTATGGTGATAGTTATGAGGTTATGTGTCCTCATCTCCATCTGGCTGGGGGTCCTCCTGTTCGTGCCGTGTCCTAAGGTGCTCAGAACCCTCAGGACCCTCAGCTCTCACGTGCCTTATGGCCTGGAATCTCACCGGTCTTTCCACGCGCTCCAACCTCTCGCCTATTGATGCGAGTTGTGTTTGGAGAGTGGTGAACATGGCCATCATGGCTTCGGTTGCTTCTCTATTTTCTTCTGCCATTGCGTACTACAAAGATAGAAGACAAGTTATGCTACTCCTAAATTGTTAGGAGGGTTTTCTTTTTATAAGGGATTCAAAAAAATGCAAAAAGGAAAATTCTAAGGAATGGAAAATTCGAATATATGGAGATTTGAATAAAAAGAAATTTTCTTGACAACTATTGCTAGCTGTCCAATTCGAAATCTTTTGGTATTTTTCCTATTTTCTTTTTCTTTTCTTTTTCTTTTCTTTTAATTTAACTTAAAATAATAGATATATGATTCTAACAAAAAGGAAAGTCGAATATAGCAATGCAAGAATGATTCTAGAACCTAGTGATGCACGTAGGAACTAGATGCACTCGGTATGAACTTAGATGTTATTTTTTGATTTTCTGGAATGAAACTTAAACTAATGCAAAAACAAGAAACAAGACAAGCTAAAGGATAGAAACAACCTGGTTTAGGAGCTTTAAGCTCTGATACCAAAATGATACAAGCCACGATTCAAGGCTTATATGCACGTGGGCTGTTTGGAGAAGGTTAGGTGAGAAACTCGACCTTAGACTTCTTGGATAGGGGTTTTTGGGTTGGTATTTGATGGAAGGGTGAAGTGAACCACACGAGGGATTATGAACCTCGTGATAAATCACAAACTTAGAGCTAGGAGAGCTGGTCTCAACTAGGTTCTAAGCTCACAATCTTCTTTGAGAGAATAACTTGTAAAGAAAATTCGATCTTTATTAATTAGCAAAAAGGTTGTCAAACTACAATGCTGGAAAGAGCCTTATTAATATGCTCGACAGCTTGACCTACTAGGGTCGACTCAAATAAGAAAAGGAAAATTTACAAAATTGCACAAAAGGAAAAGATACAAAAGTGTATAATCGAAAAAGGACCTATTCCTAAAATGTCTTTGACTCAATAAATGTAAATATTCTAGATCCTACCCTGCAAAACAGAAAGAGGCAAATATTCTTATTGAAAACTTACCTTACTTACTTCACGGCCAAGAAATGGAAAGTGGCCGTCCTTGTGGCATGCACGCGCCTTGCTCCTAGTCTTTGACTTGGAGTAGGGTTAGGAATCTTTGGGCCCTGACCTCTCTTGCCACTAAAGCCCAAGTCTATGATGTCCCTTGTGTTGTTGAGAAGTCTTTGGACTCTACTTTGCACTTCTGGCCCATTGTCCTTAGTCGATCTTCCTCTAGGAGTTTGTTGACCCATAAGCTGAATTTGTGGAAGAGTGCCCTTGATCTGCTTCTTGTCATTGCTCCTTGAGGTACTACTGGTGTAGAGACTTCCTCTAGGTGCATGTCTTGGAGCTGGTAGCTCATCTTGTCCGAGTCTTCTTGTGTAGAAGTGGAAATGCGCATGTACTCGGCTGGATCGGCTGTACCAGCTGGATTGTGCGAGGTACTGGCCGGAATGCCTTCAGGACCGGGCAAGTTGATCCCGGAGTCAGTGGCATCACCAAGGGGACCGGCGGTGTCATCCACGTCGCCACCAAGTGTTCCGGAAGCTTGGGCCTCTCTGCCGGCAATGCTGACCGGTCTGGTCCTATTGGTCGAGGGTCCGGCGGTACTGCTTGGTCCGGCAGACATGCCAAATGGCCCGGCTGTCTCGGGCAAGCTTCCTGGTCGGCCAGTCTGGTCTTCTAGCTGGATGTACGACCTAATGTCCTCATCAACATTGGATTCGTGTCATTCTGAGCTATAAATCAAAAGTTACGGACGATTTAGTGCAGACATGTCAAATTGATTAGCAAGTTAATATGATCATTCTATGTTGATCATTGGTGCTCATTGAGTAAAAACTTATAATTATAGAATAACGCATTGCATCAAGCTGTTTGGAGAGATTGGATTATTTGGACGCCTTGTCATCTCTATTTCTGTCTCAAATTTTGTCAATATATAGAAAATTGAACTAGCTTAACGTGGGCATTGGATTCGTGTCATTTTGAGCTCTAAATCAAAAGCTACAAATGATTTAATGCAAACATGTCACCTTGATTGGCCAGTTAATATGATTATTCTAAACTGATCATTGGTGCTCATTGAGTAAAGACTTATAAAGAAACATTATGGATGGATTCATGCTGTTTGAGATAGATTATATTACTTGGACGCTTTGTCGTATCTATTTTTATCTCAAATTTTGTCACAATATAGAAAAATGAGCTAGCTTAGCGTGGGCATTGGATTCATGTCATTATGAGCTCTAAATAAAAATTTCAGACGATTTAGTGTGGACATGACAAGTTGATCGGCCAGTTAATATGATTATTTTAAACTGACCATTGGAGCTCATTGAGTAAAGGCTTATAAATGAACCATAATGCAAGGCATCACAAAGTTTGGAATATATTGGATTACTTGGATGCTTTGTCGTATCTAGTTCGGTCTCAAATTTTGTCACAATATAAAATATTGAACTATCTTAATGTGGGCATTGGATTCGTGTCATTTGGAGTTATAACTCAAAAGTTAAAAACAATTTATTGCAGACATGTCAAGTTGATCGGCCAGTTAATATGATTATTCTAAACAGATTATCGGTCCTTATGTATTATTAATGAAGCATAATGCATGGCATCACGCAGCTTGGGATAGATTGGATTACTTGGACACTTAGTCATATCTAGTTCTGTCTCAAATTTTATCATAATATAAAAAATTGAACTAGCTTCTCGTAGGCATTGGATTCATGTCATTCTGAGTTATAACTCAAATGTTACAGACGATTTTGTGTAGACATGTCAAGGTTATCGGCCAGCTAAAGTGATCATTCTAAAATGATCATTGGTGCTCATTGAATAAAAGCTTATAAATGAATAACAATGCGTGGAATAATGTAGTTTGGGATACACTGGATTACTTGGATGCTTTGTCATATCTATTTTTGTCTCAAACTTTTTCAAAATATAGAAAATATACCTAGCTTAACATGGGCATTGGATTAGTGTCATTTTGAGCTCTAAATCAAAAGTTACAAATAATTTAGTGTGGACATGTCAAGTTTATTGGCCAGTTAGTATGATTATTCCAAACTGATCATTTGTGCTCATTGAGTAAAGGCTTAAAAATGAAGCATAATACATTGCATCATGCCATTTAGGATAGATTGGATTACTTGAATGCTTTGTCGTATCTAGTTCTATCTCAAGTTTTGTCACAATATAGAAAATTGAACTAGCTTAACGTGGGCATTGGATTCGTGTCATTCGGAGCTATAAATAAAAAGTTACGGACGATTTAGTTCAAACATGTCAAGTTGATTAGCAAGTTAATATGATCTTTCTAAGTTGATCACTGGTGCTCATTGAGTAAAAGCTTATAAATGAAGAATAATGCATTGCATCAAGCTGTTTCGGTAGATTGAATTACTTGGATGCTTTGTCATCTCTATTTCTTTCCCAATTTTTTTCAATGTATAGAAAATTGAGCTAGCTTAACGTGGGTATTGGATTCGTGTCATTTCCGTATCTATTTTTGTCTCAAATTTGTCACAATATAGAAAAATGAGCTAGCTTAACCTGCGCATTCGATTCGTATCATTCTCAGATCTCAATCAAAATTTACGGACGAATTAGTGCGGACATGTCAAGTTTATCAGACTATTAACATGATTATTCTAAACTGACCATTGGAGCTCATTGAGTAAAGTTTTATAAATGAAGCAAAATGCAAGGCATCACACAGTTTGGGATAGATTGGATTACTTGGAGGCTTTGTCGTATCTACTTATGTCTCAAATTTTGTCAAAATATAGAAAATTGAACTAGCTTAATGTGGGCATTGGATTCGTGTCATTCTTCTGAGTTATAACTCAAAACTTACAGACGATATAGTGCAGACATGTCAAGAGTATCATCCAGTTAACATGATTATTATAAAGTGATCATTGGTGCTCATTGAGTAAAGGCATATAAATGAAGCAAATGCATGGTATCACGCAGTTTGGGATATATTAGATTATTTGGATGTTTTGTCCTATCTGTTTCTATATAAAATTTTGTAAAACACATAGAAAATTGAGTTAGCTTAACCTAGGCATTGGATTCGTGTCATTTTCATCTCTAAATCAAAAGTAATAGACGATTTAGTGCAGACATGCAAGTTAATCGGCTAGTTAATATGATTATTCTAAACTTTTCATCTGTCCTTATGTTTTATTAATGAAGCATAATGCATGATATCGCGCAGTTTCGGAAAGATTGGATTACTTGTATGCTTTGTCGTATCTAGTTCGGTCTCAAATTTTATCATAATATAGAAAACTGAACTAGCTTAACGTGGGCATTGGATTCATGTCATTCAGAGTTATAACTCAAATGTTATGGAGATTTAGTGCAAACATTTCAAGTTGATCGACAAGTTAAAATGATCATTCTAAACTGATCATTGGTGCTCGTTGAGTAAAAGCTTATAAATGTACAATAATGCATGGAATAACGTAGTTGGGGATATACTGGATTACTTGGATGCTTTGTCGTATCTATTTTTGTCTCAAATTTTGTCAAGATATAGAAAATTTACCTAGCTTACCGTGGGCACTGGATTAGTGTCATTTTGAACTCTAAATCAAAAGTTACAAACGATTTAGTGCAAACATATCAAGTTGATCGGCAAGTTAATATGATTATTCCAAACTCATCATTTGTGCTCATTGAGTAATGGCTTATAAATGAAGCATAATGCATGACATCACGCAGTTTAGGACAGTTTGGAATACTTGGATGCTTTGTATTATCTAGTTCTGTCTCATATTTTATCATAATATAGAAAATTGAACTAGTTTAACGTGGGCATTGGATTCGTGTCATTCTGAGCTATAAATCAAAAGTCACAGACTATTTAGTAAAGACATGTCAAGTTGATTAGCAAGTTAATATGATCATTCTAAGTTGATAATTTTTGCTCATTGAGCAAAAGCTTATAAATGAAGAATAATGCATTGCATCAAGATGTTTTGATAGATTGGATTATTTGGAAACTTTGTCATCCCTATTTCTGTCTCAAATTTTGTCAATATATAGAAAATTGAGCTAGCTTAACGTGGGCATTGGATGGATTTCTGACATTTTGAGCTCTAAATCAAAAGTTACAAATTATTTAGTGCGGACATGTCAAGTCGTATCTAGTTTTGTCTCAAATTTTATCATAGTATAAAAAAATTGAACTAGTTTAACGTGGGCATTGGATTCGTGTCATTCTTAGTTATAACTCAAATGTTACAGACGATTTAGTGCAGACATGTCAAGTTGATCGGCCAGCTAAAATTATCATTCTAAACTGATCATTGGTGCTCAATAAGTAAAAGCTTATAAATGAACAATAATGCATGGAATAACGTAGTTTTGGATATACCTGATTACTTGGATGATTTGTCGTATCTGTTTTTGTCTCAAATTTTGTTAATATATAGAAAATTGACCTACCTTAACATGGGCATTGGATTAATGTCATTTTGAACTCTAAATCAAAAGTTACTAACAATTTAGTGCAAACATATCAAGTTGAACGGAAAGTTACTATGATTATTCCAAACTCATCATTTGTGCTCATTGAGTAAAGGCTTATAAATGAAGAATAATGCATTGCATCATGCAGTTTGGGATAGATTGGATTACATGGATGCTTTGTCATATCTAGTTCAACATCAAATTTTGTCACAATATAGAAAATTGAACTAGCTTAACATGGGCATTGGATTCGTGTCATTCTGAGCTATAAATCAAAAGTTACGGACTATTTAGTGCAGACATTTCAAATTGAATAGCAAGTTAATATGATCAATCTAAGTTGATAATTGGTGCTCATTGAATAAAAGCTTATAAATGAAGAATAATGCATTGCATCAAGCTGTTTGGATATATTGAATTATTTGGATGCTTTGTCACCTCTATTTCTGTCTCAAATTTTGTAACAATATAGAAAAATGACCTAGAGTAACATGGGCATTGGATTCATATCATTCTGAGCTCTAAATCAAAATTCCAACGATTTAGTGCGTACATGTCAAGTTGATTGGCCCGTTAATATGATTATTCTAAACTTTCCATTGGAGCTCATTGAGTAAAGGCTTATTAATGAACCATAATGCAAGGCATCACACAGTTTGGGATAGATTGGATTACTTGGAGGTTTTGTCGTATCTAGTTTTGTTTTAAATTTTGTCACAATATAGAAAATTGAACTAGCTTAATGTGGGCATTGGATTCGTGTAATTCTGAGTTATAACTCAAAAGTTACAGACGATATAGTGCAGACATGTCAATAGTATCAGCCTGTTAACATGATTATTATAAACTTATCATTGGTGGTCATTGAGTAAAGGCTTAAAAATGAAGAAAAATGAATGGTATCACGCAGTTTGGGAGATATTGGATTACTTGGATGTTTTATCCTATCTATTTATGTATAAAATTCTGTAAAAACATAGAAAATTGAGATAGCTTAACTTGGGCAATGGATTCGTGTCATTTTGAGCTCCAAATCAAAAGTTATAAACGATTTAGTGTAGACATGTGAAGTTAATCGGCCAGTTAATATGATTATTCTAAACTGTTCATCGATCGTTATGT
>JAENJI010000012.1:14255555-14316375 GCA_018901935.1 Pugionium cornutum | reverse complement strand
CTGCTTTGATCGGAATAATCCTCGAAGATTTCTCAGAAAAGTATTCTTCAGCCGGAATAAACTGTTTTTCTCACCAAAGCAGACTTCTCCGAGAAGTGGATTATGACAGAGATTTGAAATTTTTCTGTGGATAATATAAGAGCAGGTAAAATATTTGTAATTGATGATGATGATTTCGTTGTTGATGAAGATGAGAATAAATTTTACTCGAATGGTGAGGATTACATTCTTTACAGTAAAATGAAAGATGAATAAATTTAGTTTTAGTGTTGAGTATCTCAGAAAATTAAGTTGCGAGAAAGGACAAAGTACAAAGTTTTCCGAGAAGTCTGAAAAGAAGCATGCCGAGAAGTTTGCAAAGAAGTTTGCGAGATTTATACAATAAAGTTTGCGGATATAAGTATGCCAAATTATTATGTTTGGTATAAATATGGAGAAGAAGTGAATATTGAGTTAGACACGAGTAGTCGTTGTGATGATATAGAAATCAGGGAGGTATATGTGGTACTAGTGAAGAAACAGTAGGTACATCCAGTAATAGATATGTTGAAATGGTGACAAATGAATTTTGTGAGAATACGACTCATGAATACTATAATCATCACTAGGAATACTTTAATAATATAGAGGAACCTAATTGAGATGCACAAATTTTTTACAAAATGTTACAAACTGCCAAAAATCCATTGTATGATGGTTGTCATGAAGGACATCACATTTATTTTTAGCTGCTTGGTTCATGAACATTAAGTCTAATTTTATCTTGCTGAAAAATGCATGGACTCATGGGCAGAGCTGTTTACTGAATATTTGCCCGAGAAGAATCATGCAACAGATTTATATTATGAAACAAAAAACTGATACGAAATTTAGGGCTCCCATTTTATACAATTGATATGTTTGTTCACAATTGTATGATCTTTTTGAAAGAAGATGAAAAATAGAAAAAAAAATTCCCAATTCCCTCCGATATAAGCCAAGCAAAGGTAGAGCGAGAATACTTTTGATTCGTATGTGGTATTTACTTATAGGCGACAAACTTAAGACAATGTATCAAAGCGAGAAAACTGCAACGACAATGAGATGGCACGCAGAGCATGAAGCAGAAGTCAGAGAAATAAGTCATCAATCTGATGTTGCGGAGTGGAAAATTTTCAATATTTACATCCAAGATTTGCTATTGAATCTCGAAATATTTATTTTGGCTTATGTACTGATGGGTTTAATACATTTGGGAAGTCTCGTAATCATTCATTATGATCAGTGACTATCACTCTATATAACTTGCCCCCTAATATGTGTATAAAGTTTCTTACAATTCTGAATTCAGAGTCAAATCATCCTCGCTCTAGTCTTGATATATTCCTCTGACCTTTGATTGATGAGCTGAAAGAATATATGGTGTGTCTTTCAATCAAAATTTCAATTTCAGCCTATGAAATATTCTCAGGATGGACAACTCATGGTAGACTGTCTTGTCCAATTTCTATGAATGATACCAAGACATTTCAATTACTAAATGGTAGAAAAACGTATTGGTTTGATTGTTATAGAAGGTTTCTTTCTAAGGATCATCCATTACAAAAAAATAAAACAATTTTTTTAAAGGGCAAACACGCTTTGAATGACTATCATCCACAATCATTGACAGGCGAACAAATTTTATAGACTGAATAAAATCTGTCAATCATTTATCAACAACTAACTGCGGTAGAAACGGTCATAAAACAAAACAGAAAGGGTATGGAAGCTGGCATAATTGTCACAAAGAAAGCATATCTTGGGAGTTATCATACTGGACAGATCTTAACCTACGATATAATTTTGATATGATGCATATAGAGAATAATTTCTTTGATAACATATAAATACTATTATGAATGTCAAGGATAAATCAAAAGATACAGTTAAGTCAAGGTTGGATATTGCAAAATTTTGCTCTAAAAAGGAGTTGCACATCGATGGTCGGGGTAATGATCCGTTCTCTTTATTTAGATTGAAAAAAAAAATCCAAAGAACGTTTATTGGAATATATCAAAAATGAGGTTAAATTTTCGAACGGCTACGCGACATATTTACCAAATTGTGTGAATATGGATGGACTAAAGTTTTCGGGGATGAAAAGTCATGACTGTCATATTTTTATGGAGAGCCTTCTGCCATTTATATTTGAATAACTTTTAGCACGAAACATTCATCTGGCATATCATATATACAACTAAAAATATTTTATTTATATATATATATAATAATAATAAATGTAAGTATTAATTACATGATTCAAATTTGAGTAATATAGGGATTGGAAGATTTTTCACGATCTATGCTTTAGATCATTACAGTAAAATCGTGTCCGAATTCTGAACGAAAAAATAGTTATAATTTTGTGCAATTTGAAGAAGATCTTTCCAACTGCATTTTTTGACGTCATGTATCACCTACCTATGCATCTCCCATATGAATCTCAATTGGGTGGACTTGTGGAATATAGGTGTATGTATCTATTTGAAAGGTTTTTAAAAAAATTGAAAAGCAAAGCGAAGAACAAATGATATGTTGTAGGATCGATTGTTGAATCATATGTGAATGATGATATATCTTACTTCTCAGAGAATTATTTTGCTGCCTATATACGCACAAAAACTAGGTAGTTACCGTAAATTATTGTGTATATTAATTAATTTATACATTTAATTACTTTATTTTTCATGTTGAATTGTGTATAATATATAGACGTCCTTGTGTATCTGAATACTAGAGTGCCGGATATATTTACTCACATGGATCGTCCAAGTGGTAAAAGTAAAGAAATATCGTTCTCCAAAAAAAAAATACAAATATGCACATGCATATGTTTTGCAAAATTGTAAATATTTTCGTCCACTTGAGAGGTAATAAGTTATTATAAAAACAATTTAATTTATTATATTACAATTTCATTCTAATTAACCAATATATATTATATTTTCATCTAATTTTGTAGCATGTTTGAAGATCAAATTTGTTATACGTATCTATATCTTTCGGAAGATGATATTTCATCAAAAATAGAGGAAGAGTTCCCTATATAGGTTCGAGATTATGTATGCATATAATTAATACATATATGTTATTTTTAATAATTTTGAAATACTAATTAGTGAGTATATATATATATATATATGTGATCATAGGTCAATGGAATCACTTCAACATATATACGGGCTTTTCTGACATGGGCTCAAGAATTAGTGCAAGGACCTATAAAAAAAGCGATAACTTGGCCGAATCTATTTTACAAGAGGTTATATGTTTCACACGAATAAACATGAACATAGTAGAAAGAAATGTAACTACGATATTTGTGTCAAAAGAGAGAATTACTCAGATGCATCTCATGAAGCTGATTTTTACATGATTTTAATAGATATGATTCAAATTGAGTATGTTGGACTCCTAAAAATTGAAGATCACACATTTTAAATGTGAATGGTACGATCGTACGCTTTTCAAAGAAACTCGAAAGTCAAAAAATGGCGTCGTTGATGTCTTATCATCAAGAAAATAGTACAAATAAGACTATTTATTTTAGGTACATAAATAATTTCTAAATAACTAATTATTAAGTAATATTATTATATATATTACGTAAATTTCTATAAATTTGTTTATATAATTAACTAATTTACGTTTCATTATATAATGTACCGCAACCTCTCAAACAGATCAAGTGTGCTATATTCCTTATCCGTACACCAAATCGTCATCAAAACAAACGTGGTTTAGTGTTCTGAAAGTTAATTCGAGATCTAATATTTTAGAAAACTACAAAAACAAAGACGAGATCCTTTTACAACAAAAAAATGATAAAGAGGTAAAGATGATGAAGAGGTAATGATGACGAGATAAAAATGAATTGTTTGGTTGATAGAGTTAATCAAAGCGAAGAAATTGATTTCGAGGTTGGAGTTGCCGAAATAGAAAATGAATTTTAATGTAATATTTTATCTTATGATGACGATGAGAACGAAGAAATGTAATAAATTTTACTTATAAAAATGATATTACAAATTTGTGCAAATGTAAAAATGATATTTTTCTATAAACATTTATGTACAAAAACTCTCAAAACAATATATTGCACATGTCATTCTCCTGCCCATTCTCCATTTTCACCAAATCTCAAATTTTCAGTCCCTAGTTTGTCTCTTCGGATCACACCATGTGGCAATGTCGGAACACTCTTTTTCATTGGCCATTCAGCACTTCTTATAGTTTTTACTACAAATTTTTTAAGATGTGGTCGCAAATTGATTGCTATTTTTGCGACCAATTTGCGATTACTGGATATTTTTTGGTACGTTGTCACAAATTGGTCGCAAAAGTAATGACTAATTTGCGACTACATTGTAATGTTTACCATATGGTTGCAAATTGGTCGCTATTTTTGCGATCACATGTGTATTTTTACATGTTTGTTATGTATTTTCACATTTAAAACTTATAATTTTAATCATAGGTATGTACAAATCATTATTAGTCACAAAAGTTTAAACAAAACCATAAATATGTTGTACTAAATTTATTAGACATATAATGATTATATGAGTAGTATAAGGTTAAGGAAATGTATTAACTGTTTTAATTAAATGATATATAAATTTAGTGAATATGTTAATTATTGTTGTTTACTTATTAATTCAAGATTATACAACTCATAATGATGTAATTAATCTCATATAACTTATAATTTAAAAATTCTTATAATTTATGGTTTAGGGTATTAATTGTGACTACTTTGCCACCATATTTCCACTACATTTGGAATGTGGTGGTCTATTGTTCACAATTAGAAGGTGTAGTCGCAAATTGGTCGCAAAAAATTAATCAATTTGTGACTATATTTTACAAATTTCATAAATGTACGCAAATTAGTTGCTATTTTTGCGACTAATTTGCGACCACAAGTGTAATTTTACATGTTTGTTATGTATTTTTTACATTTAAAACTTATATTTTCAATCTTAGTTATGTACAAATCATTATAAGTCAAAAATATAAACAAGACATAATTATGTTGTTCTAAATTTATAAACATATAATGTTTATATTACTATAAAGTTAAGGAAATGTGTTAAGTGTTTTAGTTAAATTATATATAAATTTGATAAATGTGTTAATTGTTGTTGTTTACTTAGAAATTGAAGTTCATACAACTCATAATAATATAATCAATCTCATATAATTCATAATTTTAAAAACAATTCTTATAATAAGGGTTTGGGATATTATTGTTGACTAATTTGTCATCACATTGCCACCACATGACAAAATTACATATGTGGTAGCAATTGAGCTTTCAGCCAATTCATACATGAACTTTGACCCGTGGTTACGATTTGATAATGAACTTTGGCGTTGTGCTCTTTCATACATGAACTTGTTGTTTTAAGCCGTAACATGCATTGACTTGACGGTGTTAGTCAAACCATTAATCGTTGCTTAGTCAGATAATAGATATTTAAATAAATCTAATTAATTACTTAACCACTAACCTAAACAACGTCGTATACATATTGTGAGGGAATTAAACAAAACGAAGTCGTATTTGATTAAAACTAGGCAACGTCGTTTTACGAATCGAATGGGTTTGTTCAAAACATTGTGTGGCTTCGTTTATTTCATCTTTTATTTTCCGATTTCCTGCAAATTTCTCCAAGTATCGAAACCTCTAGCAACTTCCTGCAAATTTCAAGCAAAGTCTTGCAAATATCAAGCAAATTCGAGGTCGATTCGGCAATTAATCGAATAAAATGAGGTATGTGTATTGGCAGGAGTGAAATCCGATTGTATTAGGGGTTTTTTGGGGGTTTTTGTAAGTGTGATTTGCGGGTGGAAATTACGAACATATATACTGTTTTCTAGGTTAAATGATCGTAAAAAGGGGATGAATCAACTAGTCGAATTTTTGGGTATAATTTTGTAACTGTTTTTTTGCCTATCAAGTGTTTGCAAAAATATCTGAACTATGCTGTTGCGATTTTTGATGTCTAATTGATTGTTTTTTTTGTGTGTTACAGTTCTGATAATGATGCAGACGATCCCAACAATACAATATTCACTTGTTATTACAATAGAAAATTTCAGACAATTGATGGTGTTCTGAATTATGATGGAGGGGAGGTTTTGATTGTAGAGACACAGCCAGAAAACTTGTTTACGAGCTTAAAAGAAGATCTCAAAGTATCTCTATGTTTTCAGCGGCTGTGGTACAAGCTTCTGTTTGAAGCATTGACATATTTGAAATACATGGTTGCCGGTGATGGAATGTTTCAGAAGATGTGTGCAGCGGCTCATTACACGCATGCAATAGATGTGTATATGGAGGCAAAAAATGCTGGAGAAGGGAACAATCATGTGGCTATTGAAAATGAAGAGCAGTATGACGAGCAAAATGATGATCAGAATGAAGACGAAAATGAAAAAACCTATGATGAGGAAGCTCGGATTGAATCACATATGGATGATTTTGTTGGTGATGAAGAAAACCTAAATTACCACGATACTCCAGTGAACTCAGAAGATGAGAAACCACAAAGTAGGCGATATGAAACTTGGAGAAGAGGAAGTGGTGAGATTAAGCTTGGTCAAGTATTTGCTAGCATAAAAGAGTTCAAAGAGGTTGTTGTCAAGTATTAGGCGGTTGTAAATGTGGAAAACACATATACATGGGCCAATTCATACAGTATTTATTGTGTGGTCGCAAATTGACCACAATTCATGTATGAATTGGCCGAAAGCTTATTTACAACCGTGACCAATTTATTATGTGAATTGGTCGCTTATTTACAACTGTGGGCCAATTTATTGTGTGGTCGCAAATTTACTACCAATTTGCGATCACCATTTATTTGGAGGGGAGGGGGAGGGGGAATTCAAAACTTTTTGCGAATTTCAACTCCCCGCGAATTAATACGTGGTCGCAAATTTACAACTAATTTGCGACCACGTATTAAATTGGTTATTTTGTGACCAATTTGCGAACACATCTATAGTTTCAAATTTTGCCTATATATACATGACTTTCTTTCCTCATTTCACATTCCAACTTTCTAAACCTTTCAAACACTTTCTCAAAGATTTTCCCAAACACTTTGCCAAACACTAAACACTTTTCCTAATGGTAAGTAGCGGTAGATCCATGAGAGGTAATGGAAAACGACAAATCCTGTCATCTTCTGGCCATATTTCATCGGCCTCCTAGAATCTGTCACCAGCAGCTTATAGAGCGACATCCCACATTCCTCCTTGATACACGTTCACCCTGTACTCGGTGCCTGAAAGCGAACTGTCTCGTTGGTTTCAGGAATCCGAGGAGATTGAAGACAAAGAAGTTCCGCCATCTAGAACATAAATGGGGGAACAAACTATCACACTAGATAGTTTGTTATAAACCCCGGAGCAGGACTAGTACTTGACTATGATGTCCCTAGTGCCGGCGTCAAAAACAACACATGATAAGTATTTTAATACTTTCAATTATTTATTTAAAATTATAATAAATAATAAATAATAAATATAAATGAAATGAATTATAAATATTTAAATTTAATTTATAACTAAATATTTATAAAAATTTATTTTAAAATACTTATATTTAATAAATTTAATTTATATGACAAATGGGTTATAACCCGTTAAATTTCAAAAATTATATAAAAAAAATTTGATGGCCCCTACTATAGTTGGACGGTTGTGCCAACTGAACGACAAGAAAAATACTTTATTTAATTTATGTTAAGTATTTTACTACTATTATTAAAATTTAAATTTCGTAAGCAATCGTACATATGGGATCCTGTGATCACTTCGGTGGTACGAAAGAATTTTGAGTCCATCTGTATTAGACGGATAAAAAGAATGGTAAGCACGATTCATACAATCGGCAAACCTCCAAAGTGGATCTTTTCGTGTCTGTATAAAATAGTGACAGATTACTAAGAAATAGAAATGGCGAATGAGAGGAGTTGCAAATCTTCCAACACTCGGAACTCCTCTCGGGATGGCCTTGGATCGCACAAACATTTATCGAACCAAAAATCCTACATCTAGATTTAACAAGAAATGATAAGTAATTTAAAATTACAAAATTTAAATTTAAATTTCACTCTTTATTTATTTATAATATTTTAAAAAAATTAGGAAAATAATTTGGGACAACTGGTCTCTATTGGAGAAGTCTTTATAAAGACTCACATTCAGAAAGATGGGACGCATGTGGATTTGAAAGCCAAACAAATCGGTAAAACACTGAAAAAACATTAAAGAAAAATTGGCGATTGTTGAGCTGGATCCTATTGAAACATCTGATGGTACTTCGAGTCGACTAGAGCAGATCCAAGATGAAATGAATGAAATATTCATTTAGGTAAATATAATTTAATTTTTTTAACGTTTATTTTATTTATTTTGATTTTAATTACTAATTTTTTTAAGTCTTCTACTCCGGATGATAGAGGATGTTCTTACGGTCTTAGCAGCCTTAACAGGATTCACGGGTCCGATAGACGCAGCTTCGGATCAATATCTTCCGATTTCGTCGTGCTTCAAGTTCAACTTTTCACCGCACAGTGTCAAATCGAAGAACAAATTGTACCAAATGCTCGTATGGAAGTACCAAATGCTCATATGGAGGAACGAGTTTTGCAATTTTATGAAGAATGAAGACCATGTCAATTATGGGATCAGGATCAACAAAGCCGCATACATAGTTTGAAGATGCTTGTCAGCTACTTCCAACGGACGGATCCCAAATTTACAACATTTATGCTAGACAATACATCACCTAGACCATCAAACGCGTCACCATCATTTTTGACATCGGATTTTCAATTGCACCTCCCGATAACAATTAGTTTCTTTTATGTAATTACAATTATTATTTGAATTGGAATTTTAATTTTATAATTAATACAATTTTAGAATTTTACTTATTACTTATTAATAATAAAAATTAATAATTAATATTTTATTAAATTATGGATTGTTTAAAATTTAATAATTTTTGTAATTTTTTATACAATTTTTTTTTAAAAAAAAATATCCATATGTGTTCGCAAATTGATCGCAATTTTTGTGACCAATTTGAGACCATAATGTATACATACAAAGCGTGATCGCTAATTGGTCATAAATGTTTTGTCACCAATTTGTGACCAGATCGAAAATTACATTGTGATCGCAAATTTGGTCACAAATATTTGTGACCAATTTGCGACCACTCTTCTAACAAAAAAAATCGTGTTCGCAAATTTGTGAGTAATTTGGACCACATTGTTTTATAAAACACCAGTGGTCGCAAATTGGTTACAATTTTTTGTGACCAATTGATGACTATTTTAAATTATATGTATATATATATATATATTAATTTTATAATATTTTTTAGTCATAAATTGATCATAAAATTTTCTGACCAATTTTGCGACCACAATTTTTGTTACCAAGGCGTGGTCGCAAATTGGTTGAAAATTTTATAACTGCTTATGAGTGGTAAATTAGTCGCAAAATATGTGAAAACGTTGTGGATGCTAATTGGTTATAAAATATACAACTATTACCGTGGTCGCCAAATAGTCCTAAGTTTACGACCAATATGCGACCACAATAATTTGTAACAAAAGATTTGCGACCATAGCATGTGATCGCAAAGTAGTCGCAAATAGACGATTTATGACCATTTTGTAACCACTCGTGTGATTACAAATTGGATGTTTTCTTGTAGTGCTACTTCGTGACAGTAAGCTTTGCGGTTTTGCTTTGAAGCACTTTCACTTTTCCTTAGCCTCGCAATGCTCATACTACAAGGAAGACATTAACCTCCTCTCAGAGGATTGACATCGTGATTATATTCAGCCACACCAATTTATCCTACTAAGTGTATTTCCACTCGAACTTTAAGAGTTTCTACTAGTTACATAAATCGAATATATTTTTTTCTAAACTAACCAATCTTTCTATATTTTGCATCTTTCCACAACACTGTTAATTAGTAACATTTGCCATTTAAATAAATTTTAACCTAGTTTCAAAATAGAAATCGAACAAATAAGATTGATTTAACCCTTAATTGAATTTTAGTTAAAATAATAAGCCGATCCGATCTGTAAAAATCTGACCTGTACGAATATATAACTCGATTTAAATGGCTATAATATTGTTTTTTCAAATAAATTTATGGAAATTAGAGTATTATATATGTTGTTGCTGGTTATGGTTTTAATTTAAGTTAGGTTAAGGGATAAACTAATCTTAGATGCTCGATTTTTTTTAAACTAGGTTTAAATTTTATTTAAATGGAAATGGTGAGTAATTAACAGCTTTGTGAAAATATATAAAATACAGAAAGATGGCATAGTTTAGATAAGAGCATAATTGGTTTGTATATCGAATAGACCAACCTTTAAAGTTCATGTGGAAATAAGGTTATTTGAATAAGTTTGTGTAGTGTAAAGAAATGAACCCTATACTATTTAGTTATAAAGATAAGAATTACAAAATAAACAAATGAACTTACATCGCCGACTCGTTTCGAGCAGATTGCAAATTTTCACGATCCTCTTTCTCAAGCTGATGAAGCTTGTGGCAGTTTACAATGTGACTTCCAAAACTGTCGAACGACGTGAGACATTGTCACGACATAGTTGGTAACTGAGTAATTCGAATGGTGCTTAAAGTCCCAATATTATTTTAGTTTTTTGTCAATGCCAAGCTTCTCCTTTTCTCGAGAGGTTTGAAGCTCATTTTGGACACCAGTCGCTCGGGTAGAAGTAAGAAGCTCTCCACTTATCATCTTTGTTGGAGGCCTGGTAAGCACATCACGGTTTCAATTATGCCCCAAGTATAAAGCGCCCTGAGAGCTTGGGTTCATAGTTACCATGCATAACTCAGACGTAATTGGGATGTCAATAGAAAACCCTTACTCTTTATCACGATATTGACGAAGAACAGAGAGAGAAAGAGAAGAGCAAATGAAAGAGAAAACTCTGTTATTGAATTTACTTTATATCGTTCCTATTATATATATAAAAGGAATGTCGGCTAACTTAATTCCGTTAACTAATAACTAACCAACTGTTAACAAACTAACATCTACTAGCTAATACACCTCATTCAAACCTGTGACTTTTTCCTAGAAAGATACATGCTTGAATTTGACATTTTAGACAAAAGAGAATGAAAGGATGAAGATGGCAAAGCTTTTGTTAAGTTGTCAGCATGTTGATTCCTGGTGTGAACATGAAGAATGTTGAGGAAACCACACTTCAACTCATCGCGAACTTTGTGACAATCAACCTCCACGTGTTTAGTATGTTCGTTAAACACCGGATTGGAGGCAATGTGCATTGTGGATTTGTTATCACAGAAGAGTTTAGCCGGCACAGACGGAGAAACACAAAGCTCTTTTAGTAACTGAGCAAGCCAAAGTAACTCACAAGTTGCATTAGCCATTGAACGATATTCTGCCTCCGTGCTACTCCTACTAACCATATACTGCTTTTTCGACTTCCAAGAGAACAAAGAGGTACCAAGATAAACGCAATACCCTGAAATACAACGTCGAGAATCTGGGCAGGAAGCCCAGTCGGTATCGGCAAAGGCATTAAAACAAGATCTGACTTTACCTAGTAAAAAAGGGCTTGACCTGAATTAGACTTCAAATTTATACCAAACCACTCGCTGTGCAACCAACATATGAACATCAGTTGGTTTTGATAAAAAATTGACTGAGTTTGTGGACAGCGAAAGTGATTTCAGGTCTAGAAATGGTAAGGTAGAGAAGTCGACCAATTAATTCACGATAAGGAGTTATCAAGCGGAATGCCTATCTCAGTCCCAAGCTGAACTGTAGAATCTAAAAAACAGAACAAGACTTAGATCCCAACATTCCAGTAGACTCTAAAAGATCCAAACAGTATTTGCGTTGACTGAGAGAGATTCCGTGAGAAGAACGAGCAATTTTCAACCCAAGAAAATATTTCAGATTGCCCATATCTTTGACTTTGAAAGAACGATGAAGAATGTCCTTAACCTGTTGAATAGCAAGCTCATTATTTCTAGTGATAATGATATCATCAACATAGACAAGTAGAGCAACCAAGGAAGATCCTTCAGTTCGAACAAACAAGGTATGTTCAGCAGCTGATTGTTTGAAACTAGCAGCAAGAAGAACCCATGAAAATTGATGATACCATTGCCAAGAAGCTTGCTTAAGTGCATATAAAGACTTATGCAAAAGGCAAACCGGATAAGGAGGCAGAACTTGTCCAATAGGAGGAGTATAACATAGAGGTAATGCCATATAGATTTTCTCATCAAGAATGCCATGAAGAAAAGCATTTGAAACGTCCATCTGATTTAAACTCCATCCAAGCCGAGTAGCAATCACCAACAAAACCTTTACTGTTACCAACTTCACAACAGGGGAGAAGGTATCAATAAAGTCTATTCCTTCCTATTGGGTGAATCCCTTAGCAACAAATCGAGCTTTTTGACGATCAATAGTGCCAGGATTGTATTTAAGTTTATAAACCCATTTACAGCCCACAACATTCTTTCCAAGTGGTAAAGAAACCACTGAAAAATTCTGGTTCTGTTCAAGAGAAGCAAGTTCTTCATTGATACTTTTTATCCATTGAGGAGACTTTATAGCTTGTGCAAACGTTGTTGGTTCAGTCTCAGTAGTAATAGATAAAATGTAAGATTTGTAAGAAGGAGACAAACAATCATAGGAGAGGAATTAAGACAAAGGAAAAGAAGTAGAATGAGAAGAAACATCTGAATTAGCTAAAAGGTAACAATGATACTCAGAAAGATAAATGGGTACCTTTGAAGTTCTTTGTGATCTCCGAGTAGTCAAGGTGTTTCGAGCAGGCAAATCCATGACAGTTTCTTGTATTTGAGATGTTGTGTTAGAGTGAGAAGTAGACCCATTAGAGGAAGGAAGAGAAGGCACGGGAAAAGGGTCTTCACAGAAAGAAGTCACGGGAAAAGGGTCTTCACAGAAAGAAGGCACGGGAAAAGGGTCTTCACAGAAAGAAGGCCGAGGAGAAGGTTGAGGCAAATTAAGATGGAGAAGGTTGAGGCAAAATAAGATGGAGAAGGTTGAGGCAAAATAAGATGGAGAAGGTTGAGGCAAAATAAGATTGGGAAATGGATCAGATAAAGAGGAAGAATCAATGTGAGTTTTGAAAGGAAATATGGTGTAACACCCGTCTCCATAATACATGACACGTGTTCTCGTCTCATACTTAGCTTATAATTCATTTGAAACCTCATATAAAGTATAGGTAATAATTCTTTTTATTAAAAGAATTCTCTCAATCCAACTATAATATTATTAAAAAGACATAAGGTAATAACTTTTAAAAAAAATCCGACGATATTCAAGATTCAAAATAAAATATATAAATAATATTTAAAAATTCCCAAACGAAGCACCACCCCGAGTCACGGCATCACTACTGCTCGAACTCACCTGCATCCAAAAGGAGGCTTGAGTAACAGAATTACTCAGTGAAGCAATCACGCCTACCCACATATTCCCATTATACAAGTATGTATATAATCTTGATAATTACTTTATTTAGCAAAGAAAACTAGCATGATTGATTCCACCAAAAAGTTGACACAAATACTACCAAAATATATGTATTTAAAACGTGCTTTCCTAAGTCTCAACCATTCTTCCTCATCCCTAACCACGTCGGTATAAGGATTTGGAACCCCCAAAGCCACGTCGGCTTTCCACCACGGCCACGTCGGCCTATTTGCTCACGTCGAGCTCCCGTCACGTCGATGGTTGTTTCCGGCCTGCCAGCCGTTAATGAACTACGACTCAACACCGCTGTTGTCGTAGCCCAACACCCATCAACGCAGTTGAACCAACTAACGTTGCTCCAATAAACCATACCCGCGTTACGTGAATATCACATTCACCAGAACTTATTCCCACATTATCAATTCAGCCATTATACTTACTTATACTCAATGTTTAATATTTATTTATAATAATTATATTAATTTATCCCAGTTAATTAATTGATTATGGTTCATTTTATTATACCACAATCCACCATAATTAATTTAATATCCTTAACCAGTAAACCAACACATAATAATTTATCTCTCTTAATAATTAGGTCAACATGATAATTTCACTTAAAATAATAAATTAACCAAAATTTCTACTATTTTCTCCCACCACACTACACAAGTACACCACCGCATTCCTATTCTTTTTTTAATATTTATTTATTTATTATCTAATAAATCCCTAATAGGTTTAACTCCTTTTTTATGATAAAAACACCATTAATCATTTTGCAAAATTAACTAAAACCCTAATAGCACAGCTGGTTTCAACCTCTAATTTTCTCCCTAAACGAAGCATCATCGAAATACATATACATAATTGTATAATGAAAATCATAGATCATGCCTCACCTCACTGCAAAACCTGGGTTAATGGAATGTTGGAATCGTCTGTCGTGCGTAGATTTCTCTTCCTCCGACGATGGTACACACGAACACCTGGGCTCTCCAACGCTGAACTTTCCACTCCTCTGCTCTGTCGAAATCTCTCTCTTTCTTCTTGTTTTTGTTTCTGATGTGCGGCTGCCTCTAATCCCCTTTGACGACGTCTTATATAGCCATTAAGGTTAATTAGGGTTTCAGGAGAATTGTCCGTTATACCCTCACTTCTATTTATGTGGGCCTCTTGGTTTAAATTTTGGCCCGGTATGTTACAATTCTCCCCCACCACGGAAGAATTCGTCCCCGAATTTGATGGTTCCACCGCACTCTCGTTGTGGTCCTTAAAAAGACCAGGGTAATCAATTCTCATATGATGTTCAGACTCCCACGTCTCTTCTTCAATTCCGTCTCTTTCCCAACGAACACGCACTGATTTAACATTCTTCCCTTGCATATCAATTTTTCGTTGTCCAGTGATTTTTACCGGTTTACTAAGAATTGTCAAGTTTTCTTTTAAATCCTCTGGGGATTGCTGCATAATGAGTTGGGTTTCCTTGACAACTTTTCGGAGGACTGATACATGAAACACATTATGAAACGCTGCTAACTCCTTTGGTAATCTCAATCTATATGCAACTGTACCAATCCTTTCAATAATTGGATAAGGCCCCATAAAACGTGGTTTGAGTTTTCCCAACTTCTTGTTCTTATCTGCTCCTCTGAATACCCTCATTTTCAAATACACCTCGTCTCCCACACTAAACTCCAATTCCCTTCTCCCTTTATCAGCGTAACTCTTCTGACGATCGTGAGCCTCCTTTAGTCTAGCACGAAGAATTTCCACTTGATCCACTGTCTCTTGAACCAACTCAGGTTCCAAGTCTCTACGCTCTCCCACTTCTGTCCAGCAAAGTGGTGTCCGACAAGGCCGCCCATACAAAGCCTCATATGGTGACATTTTTATGCTACTATGATAGCTATTGTTGTATGCGAACTCTGCTAACGGTAAATATCTCTCCCAACGACCTCCCCAATCCAACATACACGCTCGTAACATATCCTCAAGGGTTTGAATTGTTCTTTCCGATTGTCCATCTGTCTGTGGGTGATATGCGGTACTCAGATGCACTTTTGTCCCAAGTGCCTTTTGGAATGCCTGCCAAAATATTGAGGTAAATTTTGGGTCTCGGTCTGAAACAATGCTCACTGGAACGCCATGCAGCCTAACAATCACTTCCACATATACTCTTGCTAAGTGGTCCACGTTGTCTGTCTTCCTGATCGCTAAGAAATGAGCTGACTTCGTAAGTCGATCAACAATTACCCAAACCGTATCCAGTTTACTAATTGTCTTTGGGAGCCCTGTCACGAAATCCATAGTGATCATATCCCATTTCCATTCAGGCAACGGTAGACTTTGCAATAACCCACCAGGTACTCTACGTTCTGCCTTTACTAGTTGGCACGTAGGGCATCTCGCTACCCATTCTGCGCTGTCCCGTTTTATACCGTTCCAATGATAGTAACGTTTTAGATCTCGATATAGCTTTGTCGCCCCCGGATGGATTGCAAAACGTGAGTGGTGTGCCTGCGATAAGATCTCATCCTTTAATTCCTTAACATTGGGTACACAAACCCGATTCCTATACAAGTAGGTTCCGTTGTCTGCGGTATGGTATCCTTCCACATTATTATCCACAGCCTTTCTGAGTGTATTGTCTACCTTTTGAGCCTCACATATTTTCCAAAGTAAGTCTGCCCGGTTTATGGCTTCCAATCCTATGGAATCTTTCGTAACCGTAGTAGCACACAAACTTAATTTTTCCAAGGAAGCCACTAACTCCTCTGCTTCCCGTTCTTTTGATATGTCATTTCTCCTTCTACTTAATGCATCTGCTACCATGTTAGCCTTTCCGGGGTGGTATGCGATTTCTAAGTCATAATCTACTAGTAGTTCCATCCATCTCCTCTATCTCAGATTAAGATCTGGTTGCGTAAATATATATTTTAAACTCTTGTGATCAGTAAAAACTTGGACTTTTTCCCCATATAAATACGCACGCCAAATTTTTAAAGCAAAAACAACTGCTGCCAATTCTAAATCATGGATGGGATAATTTGTCTCATGTTTTCTCAACTGTCTAGACGCATAGGCAATTACTCGTTCTTGCTGCATCAGCACACAACCCAGTCCTGACCCAGATGCGTCAGTGTATACCAAATATGGTATCCCGGTCCTTGGTAAAACCAATATTGGAGTCTTAGTCAAATGCCCTTTCAACCTTTCAAAGCTCTCTTCACACTCTTTGGTCCAATTAAATTTCACATCCTTTCCCATAAGTTGAGTCATAGGCTTGGCTATACTCGCAAATCCTTCAACGAATTTTCGATAGTAACCCGCTAGGCCCAAAAAACTACGGACCTCTGTTGCGTTTCTAGGTGTCGGCCATCCCATAATTGTTGCAATTTTTTCCGGATCCACTGATACTCCAGCTTCAGACACAACGTGACCTAGAAAGCCAATCTTCCTCTGCCAGAAACTACACTTGCTCAACTTAGCATATAACTTGTATTCTCGCAACTTTTCTAGTACCATCCTTAAGTGCTCCATATGTTCCTCCCGACTCTTAGAATAAATTAGGATGTCGTCAATGAACACAATAACAAATTTGTCCAAATACTCCCGAAACACATTGTTCATGAGCTTCATAAAAGCAGCTGGTGCATTAGTCAAACCAAATGGTATTACCACAAATTCGTAGTGACCATAGCGTGTCCTGAAAGCTGTCTTCCTTATATCCTCTTCAGCAATCGTAATCTGGTGGTAACCTGACGTTAGATCGATCTTAGAGAACCATGAAGCTCCTTCTAATTGGTCCAATAGCTCGTCAATTCGTGGTAATGGGTACTTATTTTTGATGGTCACTTTATTCAATCCACGATAGTCAATGCAAAGTCTAAAACTTCCATCTTTCTTTTTCACAAACAATACAGGTGCCCCCCACGGCGAACTACTAGGTCTGATAAATCCTTTACTGGTTAAATCTTCTAATTGCTTCTTTAGCTCAGCCATTTCTGCAGGGGCTAACCGGTATGGTGGCTTAGACACGGGAGTGGTTCCAGGCTCTAAATCGATGGTAAAATCGTCACCTCGTGATGGTGGAACTCCCTTTAATGGTTCAAATACATCCTCGTATTTTGCTGCTACTGGGATACCACTTAGCTCAAATTCTTCTAATTTTCTTTCAATCGTGATTGTTGCCAAGTAAGCCTCACTCCCTCTATTGATAAGCCCTTCTGCCTGAATCATAGAAACTATGGGAATTCCACATTGCACTCGAACCCCTTGAAACGTCAATCTTCCTCTAGCACTAGCAAAGGTAACGCGTGCACGTCGACAATCCAACATAGCTTGATGGCGTGTAAGCCAATCCATACCCAATATTACTTCATAACGTTTTAACTTCATCTCTACAAGGTCTCCCAGTAATTTCACTCCTTCCAAGATTACAGGGACCTCCTTGTAAGTCCCTAGTGATTCTACCACTTCTGCCCCCGCTGTTTCAACCCTTCTTGCTTTTCTAGAAAACTCCCCTTTAAAACCCCAACACTTTGCGAATTCAGGACTAACAAAACTATGTGTGGCTCCAGAGTCAAATAAGGTATGAGCGATCGTTTCTCCGACCGAAATCGAGCCTACATGGTTTATTTTTCTAAGAAACAGTACCAATGAAGTATAGAAAACCAAATAATCCACGTGCGTCTAAGTAAAAATAACAGGCAAAGATTCTAAACATACCTGCGATCGGTTCGGCGCCCTCCTCGACATCTACTGCAAACACCCGAGGTTCCACAGCCTGTCTTTTTGGGGGTGGTGGTGGAATACGCTCCCTCGCCCTATCTCTGTCCCCTAGCTGCCTCGTTGGACAGTTTTTTGAGATATGTCCTGGTAGCTTACAATTGTAACAGAGATCATCTCCACTTGGACAATGCATCTTGGTATGTCCGGTCTGACCGCACCTGAAACAAGTAAGCACTCCTCTAACCTGCATCGGGCCCATATTATGATTATCTGTGGTACGTCTCTGCGGCTCAGTCAGTTTTCCCACCCTTGCTTGGGCCGCTTTTGCTTGTTTGGTTTCTGCCTCAATGCCCTGTTCCACTAAAGACGCTGTTTCCACTAAATCGACCATGCTATTGTATTTCCGCACCATGCAACAATTTCTCACCTCTAACCTCAAACCTCTTTGAAACTTGAGAATCATGTCATATTCGCTTGTTCCTCTTCCTGCGAACCTCCTAAGTCGACGAAACTCTAGATCATACTCCCGAACTGACTTAGCCCCTTGTCGAAGGTCGGCAAACAATCCGACCATTTGGTCTAAAACCTCTTGTGGAAAGTATTTCCGTGCAAATTCCTCCTTAAAGTCATGCCAGTTCACCAAGTGGTTTGCATGAGTGTTAGCGACCACACCATCCCACCAAACTTGTGCTTCGTCCCTTAGGTATTGAATCGCCAATTGCTTCCTAAATTCAATTGGACACATGATTGTCTCGTAGTTCCTCTCTAACATCCTCATCCAATTGTCTGCTGCAATTGGGTCGATCCCTCCACTAAACATCTCCATGTTCAAACTCCTTAACATCTTCAAGGCATCCCAATACGTGGGCCCCTGGTCCCGTACGGGTACCCTTTGCATTAGAGGGGACGGCGGTGGGTATTGAGGTGCCACAAACTCTTGAACAGGAGGTTCGGGTGCAGCGAACTCCGGAGCTGCCTGCTCAGGCACTGCAACTCGTGGTATCTGATTTGATGCAGGAATTTGCTGCAACAAAGGCGCTAACACCTCACGCAGACTTTGCATCATAGCTGCACTGAGTGCCGTATAATCCACCACGGGAGCAACAACAGCTGGTTGCTGAACTGGGGCAACACCTTCCTGCTCCAACGATTGATCCATATGGTTGCGCTCACGATCTCCACTACGCAGACCAGCCCTACGATTAACTTTCCTTGGCGGCATACTGTCCAAATAAACACCAAATCCATATATCATTCCAATAGTATTATAAATCAACGAAAATTAATTGACTTCACGACAATTACTCTGAGTGGTGCTCCCCCATTGAAAATATATTTTTTTTTTTTAAAAAAAAAAAAAACCTTAAATAACGCTCTCCGGATCAGAACCGGAGTAGCAACCTTGCTCTGATACCAAAATTGTAACACCCGTCTCCATAATACATGACACGTGTTCTCGTCTCATACTTAGCTTATAATTCATTTGAAACCTCATATAAAGTATAGGTAATAATTCTTTTTATTAAAAGAATTCTCTCAATCCAACTATAATATTATTAAAAAGACATAAGGTAATAACTTTTAAAAAAAATCCGACGATATTCAAGATTCAAAATAAAATATATAAATAATATTTAAAAATTCCCAAACGAAGCACCACCCCGAGTCACGGCATCACTACTGCTCGAACTCACCTGCATCCAAAAGGAGGCTTGAGTAACAGAATTACTCAGTGAAGCAATCACGCCTACCCACATATTCCCATTATACAAGTATGTATATAATCTTGATAATTACTTTATTTAGCAAAGAAAACTAGCATGATTGATTCCACCAAAAAGTTGACACAAATACTACCAAAATATATGTATTTAAAACGTGCTTTCCTAAGTCTCAACCATTCTTCCTCATCCCTAACCACGTCGGTATAAGGATTTGGAACCCCCAAAGCCACGTCGGCTTTCCACCACGGCCACGTCGGCCTATTTGCTCACGTCGAGCTCCCGTCACGTCGACGGTTGTTTCCGGCCTGCCAGCCGTTAATGAACTACGACTCAACACCGCTGTTGTCGTAGCCCAACACCCATCAACGCAGTTGAACCAACTAACGTTGCTCCAATAAACCATACCCGCGTTACGTGAATATCACATTCACCAGAACTTATTCCCACATTATCAATTCAGCCATTATACTTACTTATACTCAATGTTTAATATTTATTTATAATAATTATATTAATTTATCCCAGTTAATTAATTGATTATGGTTCATTTTATTATACCACAATCCACCATAATTAATTTAATATCCTTAACCAGTAAACCAACACATAATAATTTATCTCTCTTAATAATTAGGTCAACATGATAATTTCACTTAAAATAATAAATTAACCAAAATTTCTACTATTTTCTCCCACCACACTACACAAGTACACCACCGCATTCCTATTCTTTTTTTAATATTTATTTATTTATTATCTAATAAATCCCTAATAGGTTTAACTCCTTTTTTATGATAAAAACACCATTAATCATTTTGCAAAATTAACTAAAACCCTAATAGCACAGCTGGTTTCAACCTCTAATTTTCTCCCTAAACGAAGCATCATCGAAATACATATACATAATTGTATAATGAAAATCATAGATCATGCCTCACCTCACTGCAAAACCTGGGTTAATGGAATGTTGGAATCGTCTGTCGTGCGTAGATTTCTCTTCCTCCGACGATGGTACACACGAACACCTGGGCTCTCCAACGCTGAACTTTCCACTCCTCTGCTCTGTCGAAATCTCTCTCTTTCTTCTTGTTTTTGTTTCTGATGTGCAGCTGCCTCTAATCCCCTTTGACGACGTCTTATATAGCCATTAGGGTTAATTAGGGTTTCAGGAGAATTGTCCGTTATACCCTCACTTCTATTTATGTGGGCCTCTTGGTTTAAATTTTGGCCCGGTATGTTACATATGGTCTCATGAAAAACCACATTTCTGGAAACACAAATCACATTGATTTCAAGGTCAAGCACTTTGTATCCCTTAAATACAGAGGTGTAACCAAGGAAAACAGAAGGTTTAGCCTTGGGAGAGAATTTTGTTCGAAATTTGGGATAAGTGGACACATAAGAGAAACAGAATACACGTGATCAGTAGCACCACTATCTATTATCCAAGCATCAGAGAGTATAATATTTGCTAATGCAGAAATAGATTGATGTTGATATGTGAAGGTATTATATTGAAAAAGTAAACAAGAAGAGAGAAAAGGGATATTTAAGGATGAAAAAGATGAAGAAGGGAAGGAAGACGAGATATTACCAGCTGTTGCAGCACAAGCCATAACGCCATTCTCTGTAATTGATGAGGATGAATGAGAACTTGAAGACTCTTGTCCAAGAATGTGGTTGCTAAGGTGATACGAGCATGGAAAGCACACAAAAGGAGAAGCTCATGGCTAGGAATGAACCAGTGGAACATGAAGAATCTCTTGCACTACCAGCTGGACCATTAACCCGAGCCAAAGCCAAGAAAATCAAAGAGGCAATCAGCCGCATGCTCAACAAGGAGAATGCACAACAAATTCACTTGAGCTTGAATGGAGAAGTGCCTAAAAGCACTCTGATTTTAGTACAAGCTCAAGACAGCATACAAATGGGTATGTGATCAATTTGTACTCTTTTTCTCTTATCCAAGTTTTTTCCCATTGGGTTTTCTTGGTAAGGTTTTTAATGAGGCAATTAATCACATTACAACCAGCCCAATTTGTTGTTTAAAATCAAAATGAGTTCAATTAAAAATGCTCAAAATTGGCGTCATCAAAGGGGGGGGGGGGGGGGAAAGTGTCTACATTCATAGTCAAAATAAGAGTTAATGAAGTCAAGGTCTTTGGTCAAGGTCTTTGGTCAAGTCTTCCCTTGTAATTGTAACCAATTTAATGTTGTAGGCTCCTCATATTTACGTCCCCTTATAGTATAAATAGGGGCTTTCAGTTGTAAACTTGATCATTCAACTTTTCAAATAAAAACAGCTTCTTTTCTTAAGTTTGAGAGTGATTCTCTTCTTAATCTGATTGTTGGTGTGTAATATCCTTCAGTCAACATTTAGTAGCCTTAGTGTGTAATATCTAAGCTACTATCTTAGGTAAATCAGTAGTCTTTCCGCAGCTACTGTGTGACCCTTCAATCCACAACCTTTGAACAGATTGAATTTTGATTCATTCTGTTGCAAAGCCTATCTCAACCGCATCCAGAAGTGCATTCCTTGGGAGGTTCGCATCATAAGGTGGGAGATAAGGCTGTGAACTTGTTCTTTTTTGAATGAGCTAAGATGTAGAGCTGCATTGCCTGAAGACAGAGATTTGGATGGCTGTGTTCTGACAAAATCTTCATTCAAGACATTTGCAACAATAATATCCTTGGAAGATGATTTCTGAGACTTCCATTGTTGTGGTGCATTCGGAAGAGAGAATTGTTTCTGAGAAAGAAAAGTTGACTGGTGTGTAACTGGTCCTTTGTAGTTATTGTGGCCAGGAGGGTAGCCATGAAGCTTGTAGCATTTATTGACTACATGACCTGACATACCACAATAGGTGCACACAGGACAAGGCTTAAGATTGTAATTCGCATAAGTAGTAATATGCTGATTATCAGAACTGGCCTGAAAAATAGCATTATCCACAGGATTGATTGGCCGAAACACTCACTGTCGTTCCTCTTGACACACAATGTTAAAAACTTCTTCAATACTAGGTAAATGTTTTATCATCAGAACTTGCCTCTTTGTAGAATCAAAAGATTCATTTAGTCCCATAAGAAACTTCATAATACGATTCCTGTCTAACATCACCTTCCATTTTTTTGCAGTTGCACATTCACACTTGCCACAAGTGCAAAGAGGCAGTTCAACAAAATTGGTCTAAATCTCTCACAAGGTCACTAATTCAGTATAGTAGAATATCACATCACGTGAGCCTTGAACTAAAAGACACAAGTTTTGTTCTATCTCGAATATCCGAGTTAGATTATCTTGTTGAAATCTGTTCATCAAACTATTCCAGACTGCTTCAGCAGTTGGCATATACAACAAACTTTCACTAATGTTCTTTACAACTGAATTTAAAAGCCAAGTGGAAACCATATCATTATAGCGAGACGAAGAACCAGCGTTAACATCATCATCAGCAAGTTTTCTAATGGTTCCATTGACAAATCCAAGTTTATTTCGAACATTTAATGCTAATTGAACTAACCTTTTGTAGGAATGGAAATCAAAACCTCCTGTTAGTTTCTCAGAAACTAAAACAAGGCCAGAATGATTGTTGCTGTGAGATAATAGGGATTTTCGTAGAAATCGGTAGTTTGTCAAAAATTCATTGGACGAAGAGATCAAAATCCAAGAGTTGAAAAGAAAAAGAAAGAAATCGACGAAAAAGCAAGAGAAATGTACGAAAAAATCAGAAAAAGAAAATAAAAAGAAAACCGGCGATTGTACAAATCATTGCTACAAGTTGAACGAAAAATGAAATAAGGAGATCGTGAAACAATTGGTAGGGCGATGTACTCATGATCAACAGACGGAGATTAGGTGGAAGAAAAAAAATTTCTCTGATACCATATCACGATATTGACAAAGAACAGAGAGAAAAAGAAATGAGCAAATGAAAGAGGAAACTTTGTTATTGAATTTAGTTTACATCGTTCCTAATATATACAAGAGGAATGTCGGCTAACTTAATTCCATTAACAAACAGCTAACTAACTGTTAACAAACTAACAACTACGTTGAGGGTTTGTAATCCTAAGACGATTTTGACAAAATTTGAGCATTGTTGTGAGACGAAAAAGGGTATGAAGCTCGACAAACTAGCTCCTCCACCTCGTGAAATTACTACTTAGATATTGCGAGATCAAGGTCTGGAAGATCGGGAGAGCAACTCTTCCTCCTCATGGAATCTGATACAAGCCTTGATTCAAGGATGTATGCGCGTGAGCTGTTTGGAGAAGTTTAGGTGAGAAACTCGACCTTAGACTTCTTGGATAGGGGTTTTTGGGTTGGTATTCGATGGAAAGGTGAAGTGAACCACATGAGGGGTGATGAACCTCGTGATAAATCACAAACTTAGAGCTAGGAGGGCTGGTCTCAACTAGATTCTAAGCGCACAAGATTCTTGAGAGAAAACTTGTTGAGGAAAAAGTTCTATCTTTATTAATATCAAAAGGTTGTCGAACTACAATGCTGGAAGGAGCCTTATTAATATGCTCGACAGCTTGACCTTCTAGGGTCGACTCAAATAAGAAAAGGAAAACTTACAAAAGTGCACAAAAGGAAAAGATACAAAAGTGTATAATCGAAAAGGACCTATTCCTAAAATGTCTTTGACTCAATAAAAGTAAATATTCTAGATCCTACCCTGCAAAACAGAAAGAGGCATATATTCGAATTGAAACTTACCTTAACTTACCTCATGGCTAAGAAATGGAAGGTGGCCGTCCTTGTGGCATGCAAGCGCCTTGCTCCTAGTCTTTGACTTGGAGTAGGGTTAAGAATCTTTGGGCCCTGACCTCTCTTGCCACTAAAGCCCAAGTCTCTGATGTCCCTTGTGTTGTTGAGCAGCCTTTGGACTCTACTTTGCTCTTCTGGCTCATTGTCCTTAGCTGATCTTCCTCTAGGAGCTTGTCCACCCATAAGCTGAATTTGTGGAAGAATGCCCTTGATCTGCTTCTTGTCATTGCTCCTGGTGGCACTACTGGTGTGGATACTTCCTCTAGATGCATGTCCTGAAGCTGGTAGCTTATCTGGTCCGAGTTTCCTTGTGTGGAAGTTGAATTGTTCGTGCACTCGGCTGGATTGGCTGTACCAGCTGGACTGTGCGAGGTACTGGCCGGAATGCCTTTAGGACCGGCCAAGTTGATCCCGGAGTTGGTGGCATCACCAAGGGGACCGGCGGTGTCATCCACGTCCCCACCAAGTGTGCCGGAAGCTTGGGCCTCTCCACCGGCAATGCTGGTTGCTCTGGTCCTATTGGTCGAGGGTCCGGCAGTACTGTTTGGACCAGCAGGCGTGCCAGATGGCCCGGCTGTCTCGGACAAGCTTCCTGGTCGGCCAGTCTGATCTCCTGGCTGGATGTACGACCTGATGTCCTCATCATCCCCTCCCTCTTCAGTAGGTTTTGTCCTCAAAACTGGTTCATCTGCATGGAAAGGGGCTAAGTCAGTAACATTGAACGTATTGGACACATTAAACTCACCTGGTAGCTCGATCCGGTAGGCGTCGTTGTTGATCCTCTCGAGCACTCTGAATGGTCCATCTCCTCTTGGTGCTAGCTTGGAACTCCTTAGGTTGGGGAACCTCTCCTGCCGTAGGTGTAGCCACACCCAATCGCCTGGTTGAAAGATCACCTCCTTTCTTCCCTTGTTGGCATGAGTCACGTACTGTCCGGTCCTCTTCTCCAAGTTTTCTGCTACCTTCTGGTGTAACCTCCTTATGAACTCTGCCTTGGATGCTCCGTTGAGGTTGGTCATCTCAGCTGGTGGTAGTGGTGTTTGCTCCAATGGGGTGAGAGGGTTGAAGCCGTATACCACTTCAAATGGTGTCTTCTTGGTTGCTGAGTGCACGGCTCGGTTGTAAGCGAACTCTATGAATGGCAGGCACTCCACCCAAGTCTTTAGGTTCTTCCCTAGTGTAGTCTGAGAAGGGTTGATAGTGTCCTGTTGACAACTTCAGTTTGGCCATCGGTTTGAGGATGGCAGGTGGTAGAGAAGAGTAGCTTCGTGCCTAGCTTTCTCCAAAGGGTCCTCCAGAAATGGCTGAGGAACTTGGTGTCCCTGTCTGATATGATGGTCCTTGGCACTCCATGAAGCCGTACTATCTCCCTGAAGAACAGCTCAGCTGTTTGTGTGGCATCATTGACATTGGCACATGGAATGAAGTGTGCCATCTTGGAGAATCTGTCCACCACTACAAAGATTGCATCTTTGTGGTTGATCTTGGGCAGACTTAGAACAAAGTCCATTGAGATGTCCACCCATGGATGTGTAGGTATGGGCAGTGGGAGATACAAGCCGTGAGGTTGCACTCGGGACTTTGCCTTCTTGCAAGTGATGCATCTTGCACAATGAGCTTCTACTGTCCTCTTGATGTGTGGCCAGTAGAAGTGCTCCTTGACCACTGCTAGAGTCTTGTCGACACCAAAGTGGCCCATGAGTCCTCCTCCATGAGCTTCTCGGATGATAAGCTCCTTAATGATCCTTGTGGTATGCACAGCCTTCTTTCTCGGAACAAGAATCCCTCATGGATGTAGAACTTGCCATGACTCCCTGTGCCACACTCCTTGTAGCTCTCAGCAAAGTCAGGATCATCCTTGTATAGGTCCTTGATGTGCTCGAATCCTAGGACCTTTGCCTCCATGGTTGATATCAAGGCAAACCTCCTTGATAGTGCATCGGCTACCACATTGTCTTTGCCCTTCTTGTACTTGATGACGTACGAGAAGGTCTCTATGAACTCCATCCACCTGGCATGTCTCCTCTTGAGATTGGTTTGCCCTCTGAGGTGTTTGAGAGTCTCATGATCAGTGTGGATCACAAACTCCTTGGACAGCAAGTAATGCTGCCAAGTCTCCAATGCTCGGACAAGGGCATAAAGCTCCTTGTCATAAGTGGGGTAGTTCAGTGAGGCACCACCTAGCTTCTCACTGAAGTATGCCACTGGTCTCCCTCCTTGGGTTAGCACTGCTCCTATGCCTATTCCAGAGGCATCACACTCCACTTCAAACGTCTTGTTGAAGTCGGGAAGGACTAGCACTGGTGCGTGTGTAAGGCTGTCCTTCAAGGCCTGAATGCCTTCTCCTGAGCTTCTCCCCAGCTGAATCCCACGTTCTTCTTCACTACTGCCGTCAGTGGTGAGGCAATACTGCTGAAGTTGGGCATGAATCTCCTATAGAAGCTGGCCAGTCCGTGGAAGCTCCTTACTTGGCTGATGTTTCCTGGTGTTGGCCATTCTTGTATGGCTCGAATCTTCTCTTCATCAACCTGTAGGTCCTGTGAACTTACAACAAAACCTAAAAAGACAAGCTTATCAGTACAAAAGGTGCACTTCTTGAGATTGGCATAAAGCTCTTCTTGTCAAAGGGTTTTAAGTACCATCTCAAGATGTGTGAGGTGTTCCCGTAGGCACTTACTATAAACCAAGATGTCATCAAAGTAAACTACTACAAACTTACTGATGTACGCCCTAAGAACTTGGTTCATAAGGCGTATGAAGGTGCTTGGGGCATTAGTCAAGCCAAATGGCATGACTGTCCACTCGTAGAGCCCTTGCTTTGTCTTGAAAGCAGTCTTCCACTCATCACCTTCCTTCATCCTTACCTGGTGGTATCCACTTTTGAGGTCTATCTTGGAGAAGACCGTGGCTCCACTCAGATCATCTAGCATGTCATCCAGCCGTGGTATTGGATGCCGGTACTTGACTGTGATGTTGTTGATTGCTCGGTAGTCCACGCACATGCGCCAAGTCCCATCCTTCTTGGGCACTAGTAGCACTGGTACGGCACATGGACTGAGGCTCTCTCGAACATATCCTTTCTCCAGGAGCTCCTTGACTTGCTTCTCAAGCTCCTTGGACTCCTCTGGACTCATCCTGTAGGCTGGCCGGTTGGGCAGGGCTGCTCCGGGCACTAGATCAATCTGGTGTTCTATGCCACGTAAAGGAGGCAAGCCTGCTGGTATCTCCTCTGGAAATACATCATGGAACTTGTTGAGGAGAGTTGCTACTTCAGGAGGTAGCTCTACCTGTTCTTTTTCTACATTCAACACTTCCTTGAAAACCATTAGTAACATTAAATCCTTCGAGGCTAAAGCTCTCCGGACATGGCTTGGTTGAATAAGAAAATTAGACTTGATAAGTTTCTTTTCCTTACTCATTTGGAGTTGTAGCTCATGTACCTGGGCAGGTGTAAGAGGAGCCAAGCTGACCTTTCTTTTGTCATGCACAAAAGTGTAGAGATTGGTTCGGCCATCATGCCTGGTCTCTTTGTCAAACTGCCATGGTCTTCCTAGCAGAAGATGGCCAGCTTGCATGGGCACCACGTCGCACACGACTTGGTCTTGGTACTTGCCCACACTGAATGGCACAATGACTTGCTCATGGATCTTGAGCTCCACTTTGTCATCCAGCCATCTCAGTCTATATGGTCGAGGATGCCTTCTCTTCTCTAGACCTAGCTTATCAACCATATATGCACTAGCAACGTTAGTGCAAGAACCACCATCTATGATGAGGTTACATACCTTGCCCTTGATGGTGCAACGGCTGTGGAAGATGTTCTCCCTTTGGATGGTCTCTGAAGGATCCACCATTGCACTGAGGATGCGTCTAGTGACCAGCACTTCCCCCACATCAGGGTACTCAATATCACCATACTCCTCTTCTGGTTCATAGTCCTCTTCATCTTGGGACTCATATTCTCCAGCCTCCGTAATCAACATGACCCGGTTGTTTGGGCACTCCCTTGAGATGTGTCCACGACCCCTACACTTGAAACAAGTGATGTCACGTGATCTTTGAGAGTTAGAAGACTTACCAGGCTCTTTCTGGTCACGGGTGGGTTCAGGAGGCTTGCTCTTGAACCTTAACTCGATCTCTATGCTCTTGCCTTTGTCTAAGGGCTTGGGCATGTTGCTTGGTGCCCAAGGTGTCTTAGGCTTGCTGCGGATGTCTTGGCTTTTACGTTTGATGTGCTGCTCAGCCTGGACAGATAGGTGGAACAAGTCTTTGAAGTCGTTGTAGATTTGCCTTTCCACCTTGCGCTGATTCTTTCTTGGAGTCCATCCAAGAATTGTGCCATCAATGCTTCTTCATCATCATTGAGCTCCAATCTGTTCTTTAGCTTCTCGAACTCTTCATAGTACTCCTCTACTGATCTAGTACCCTGCTTAAGAGTACGAAAACGACGTTGCAAGTCTCTATGAAAGTAAGGTGGAACAAACCTTTGTCGCATGAGGTCTTTCATGTCGACCCATGAGTCTATGGGCCTCATTCTCTTCCTCCTTCTGTCAGATACCTCACGATCCCACCAGATGAGGGCATTGTCCGTGAGTTGTGCTACTGCCATTGAGACTCTCCTAGGTCCTGGTTGGTTGTAATGGTCAAAGATATGATCCATTCTTCTCTCCCAATCTAGGTAAGCCTCGGTGTCTACTTTTCCTGCAAAACTTGGAGGAGTTAGCTTAACATCAGGATGAGTTACCCGGTTATAGGCGTGTTCATCTCCATCCTCATGATGTCTAGGAGGCATTCTTGGTCTCTGGTGAAGACCATATGGCTCAAAGCCATCATCTTCTGCCTCTGGTTGCCGTGGAGGTCCTCTCGGCCTATGGTGATAGTTATGAGGTTGTGTGTCCTCATCTCCATCTGGCTGGAGTTCCTCCTGTTCGTGCCGTGTCCTAAGGTGCTCAGGACCCTCAGAACGGTCTTGCTCAGCTCTCACGTGCCTTATGGCCTGGAATCTCACCGGTCTTTCCACGCGCTCCAACCTCTCGCCTATGGATGCGAGTTGTGTTTGGAGTGTGGTGAACATGGCCATCATGGCTTCGGTTGCTTCTCTGTTTTCTTCTGCCATTGTGTGCTACAAAGAAAGAAGACAAGTTAGGATGCTCCTAAATTATTAGGAGGGTTTTCTTTTTATAAGGATTCGAAAATTTGCAAAAAGGAAAAAATCTGAGAATTGGAAATTCAAAGATATGAAGATTTGAAAAAAGGAAACTTTCTTGACAACTTGTGCTAGCTGTCCAATTCGAATTCTTTTAGTATCTTTTCTATTTTCTTTTTCTTTTCTTTTTAATTAAACTTAAAAATAAAGGAAATATGATTTAAACAAAAAGGAAAACGTGAATGGCAATGCAAAAGTGAATCTAAACCCTAGTGATACACGTAGAAGGCTAGATGCACTCGGTTTGGAGTTTGATGTTATTTTTTTTTTTCTTGAATGCGACTTAAACTAATGCAAGAACTAAAAACAAAACAAGCAAAAGGATAGAAACAACCTGGTTTAGGAGCTTTAAGCTCTGATACCAAAATGATACAAGCCTCGATTCAAGGCTTATATGCGCGTGGGCTGTTTGGAGAAGGTTAGGTGAGAAACTCGACCTTAGACTTCTTGGATAGGGGTTTTTGGGTTGGTATTTGATGGAAGGGTGAAGTGAACCACATGAGGGGTGATGAACCTCGTGATAAATCACAAACTTAGAGCTAGGAGGGCTGGTCTCAACTAGATTCTAAGCGCACAAGATTCTTGAGAGAAAACTTGTTGAGGAAAAAGTTCTATCTTTATTAATATCAAAAGGTTGTCGAACTACAATGCTGGAAGGAGCCTTATTAATATGCTCGACAGCTTGACCTTCTAGGGTCGACTCAAATAAAGAAAAGGAAAGTTTACAAAAGTGCACAAAGGAAAAGATACAAAAGTGTATAATCGAAAAAGGACCTATTCCTAAAATGTTCTTGACTCAAAAATGTAAAGCATCTAGATCCTACCCTGCAAAAAAAGAAAGAGGCATATATTCGAATTGAAACTTACCTTAACTTACCTCATGGCCAAGAAATGGAAGGTGGCCGTCCTTGTGGCATGCACGCGCCTTGCTCCTAGTCTTCGACTTGGAGTAGGGTTAAGAATCTTTGGGCCCTGACCTCTCTTGCCACTAAAGCCCAAGTTTCTGATGTTCCTTGTGTTGTTGAGAAGCCTTTGGACTCTACTTTGCTCTTCTGGCCCATTGTCCTTAGTTGATCTTCCTCTAGGAGCTTGTCCACCCATAAGCTGAATTTGTGGAAGAGTGCCCTTGATCTGCTTCTTGTCATTGCTCCTGGTGGCACTACTGGTGTGGATACTTCCTCTAGATGCATGTCCTGAAGCTGGTAGCTTATCTGGTCCGAATTTCCTTGTGTGGAAGTTGAATTGCTCGTGCACTCGGCTGGATCGGCTGTACCGGCTGGACTGTGCGAGGTACTGGCCGGAATGCCTTCAGGACCGGCCAAGTTGATCCCGGAGTTGGTGGCATCACCAAGGGGACCAGCGGTGTCATCCACGTCCCCACCAAGTGTGCCGGAAGCTTGGGTCTCTCCGCCGGCAATGCTGGTTGCTCTGGTCCTATTGGTCGAGGGTCCGGCGGTACTGCTTGGACCGGCAGGCGTGCCAGATGGCCCGGCTATCTCGGGAAAGCTTCCTGGTCGGCCAGTCTGGTCTCCTGGCTGGATGTACGACCTGATGTCCTCATCAGAATCGCTGCACGAAACTCAACCCATGGATCGAAGGAATCACGGCGAGGCAGCTTGAAGAATCATTGCTCGCTGCGAGGTGATGTCGCTGCTCGGAAGTCGCGAGATCGTGAGAGCAGCTCCCCATCTCTTCGAATTTCTGCTCAAAGCTCGAGACATGGCTCGAAGGACTCGTGGCAAAGCAGCTCGATCACTGCTTACAGCGGGATGAGGTCGCAGCTCGGAGATTGGAGTATAGGACGAAGGAAAAAATTTTGGTTAAAAAGTAATCCGGATTTAAACAAAAATTGTGAAAATAAAAAGGATTAAAAAGATCTTCAAAGAGATTATCAAGATATTCAAGGATATTATGAAGATCTTCATAAAAAAGTATGAAGACGTTGAATAGACAACTCCAATCCATATTTGAAGATTCGAAGAAATTCAAGTGAAATTTGTTAGAATTCGAGGTAGAAATATCTCAGCAACACAAATATAATTCCAAAAATGCAAGTAATAAGTCAACATAATGTGGCTCCTAGAGAAAATTTTAAAAGCGAAGAAAAGAAATTTACCTTCGAAATGTGAGCTCCTTCACCAATTTCTGAAGAGCCATAGGAGTCGCAGGATCGGTTAAATATCAAAAAATCAAAAATTGTGAATTGCAAAACCAAGGAATTAAAATTCCAAAATCTGAAACTCATGGGCTTTCCGTTTTGGCACTACGTGAAAGATCACCGAACGACGTGGAAATTAGTGTGTTACTTTTTAAGGGCTGTCGAGTCGCTGACTCATGCTATCTTAGCCTTCATCTTTTTAAAATTATCGATATAAGACCGTATCGGTTCCGTCTCGGCTTGCATAACATTCCAGAGGTCGGCTTCTGTCATTCCATTTTCCATAAACAAGGAATGATCCGCGAGGTCCGATATCCAAAATGGCTAGCTAATCCAGTGGTGGTGAAAAAGAAAAACGGAAAATAATGGGTCTGCGTTGACTTCACCGATCTAAACCGGGCATGTCCTAAAAATAGCTTCCCACTTCCACACATTGAAAAACTGGTGGAGACAACGGCGGGAAACTAGTTGCTAACTTTCATGGAAGCATTCTTTGGGTACAATCAAATTCTTATGCACCCTGACGACCAAGAAAAGACGTCATTCATTACCGACATGGGAACCTACTTTTATAAGGTCATGTCGTTCGGTCTAAAAAACGCCGGATCTACTTATCAAAGGCTGGTGAACCAAATATTCTTAAAGCAAATCGTAAAAATAATTGAGGTTTACATAGACGACATGCTCGTAAAATCGGCCCGTGCTGAAGAGCACGTGGAGCACTTGAATGAGTGCTTTAGCGTGCTGAATTAATTCAAAATGAAACTCAACACCACAAAGTGTACATTTGCGGTAACCTCGGGAGAGTTCCTCGGTTACTTAGTCACGGAGCGTGGAATCGAGGCTAATCCCAGCCAGATCTTGGTTTTCTTGCGAATGAGTTCTCCCAGAACCATGAAGGAAGTCCAGTGTCTAACAGGACGAATCGCAGCCTCAAACAGATTTATCTCCCAATCAACAGAAAAGAGCCTCCCATTCCTCAAACTATTAAGAGGAAACAAAACATTCATCTAGAACGAGGATTACGAGCGGGCGCTCGCCGAGCTGAAGCCCTACCTTTCTAGTTATCCGATATTGGTCAAACCGCAGCCAGGAGATCCCCTATACTTGTACGTGGTCGTATCTACAGTAGCAGTCAGCGAGGTGCTGATCTTAGAAGAGCAAGGGGAGCAAAGGCCAGTAGGCGGTTGGTCGAGGCCAAAACACGATATCCAACCTTCGAGAAGCTAGCCCTTGTAGTGATAATGGTAGCCCGGAAGTTGAGGACCTCCTTCCAGTTGCACACAATTGTCGTCATGACAACCCAACCACTAAGAGAGATACTCCACATCCCAAACCAATCGGGCCGGTTAACGAAATGGGCGATCAAATTAAGTGAGTACGACATCTAATATTGAATAAGAACAAGTATTAAAGCCCTAGTCCTCGCCGACTTCGTCATCAAATTACCTAAAGACAGCTTCGGAGAAGCATGCCGCAGTGGGGAGATGGACTCTCCATGTGGACGAGTCATCAACGAAAAATGGATCTAGAATCGGAATACGACTAACACCTTCGACCAGGGAGATTATCGAACAATTTTTTAGACTATTGTTCAATGCCTCCATTAAAAAAGTGGAATACGAATCATTAATCACCGGTTTAAAGTTGGCGAGTGGGATCGGGATCGACAAGCCGGAAGCATTTACGAATTCTCAGCTCGTGGCCTGTCAATTTAACGGCGATTATGAAACCAAAGATGAATGAATGGAAGCATACCTTGGAATAATTCAAGGACTAATACGCTTGTTTAACCATTTCGAACTTAAGGGGATCCCACGGGCTGAAAATGCAGCAGTTGACGCCCTGGCAACCTTGGCGTCCACAACCGAACCGTTGGTCAAAAGGGTGATCCCAGTCGAGAGCATCGAGGCACCGATCATAGAGTTTACTTCTCAGGTAAACTTCATCTTCGATGGTGGGTGCAGCATGGAAAGTGAATCTGATGAACAACAATCCGCTCAGATCAAAGGACAACATCAAATCGAATATTGGAGAATCCCGATAAAGAAGTACATAGCCACGACATCGGTCCCTCGCGATAAATGAGACGCAAAGAAACTCAAAGTAATTAGCGCTCGGTTTTGTGTGATTTACACTACAAGAAAACTGCCAAAATGCCACTGTATTTTGTGACTACGTCTGTGGTTGCAAATTTTGTGACTACATTTGCAACGGTTTTGCGCCTAATTTGCGACTACAAAGATGTAGTCGCAAAATAGTCACAAAAATGTGACTAAAACGTGTAATCGCATATTGGTTGCAATACGCAACCATTATGCGACTAAACTACGATTAATTGACGTCTGGAGGAGGCCGTCGTTATTCATTCGCTAATTTGCGACTGATTAGCGACTATATGTGGAACAACCACATGTTAGTCGAATATTGATCGCTAAATATGTGACCATTGTGCAACTACATTTGGAGTGGCTCTTTAGTCACAAAGTGGTGGCAAAGTGACAACATAAAAAACATGTGCATTGTAGGTATACCGACTTTTAAGCGACTACGCTGTTGTGGTCGCAAAGTAGTGGCAAAGTAGTGGCAAAGTAGTGGCAAAGTAGTGGCAAAGTAGTGGCAAAGTAGTGGTAAAATCTTGTATATATAGACCCCATCCCATTCTCTCATTTGTATAATCAAAAGGAAAAAAAATTCAAACATGTGGGGAAATTATAATAATTCGGGAAAGATTGGATGTACAGGATTGATAATCAAATAAGAAATATATCGGAAGAATTTGCACAAGGCATGAAGCAGTTAATGAATTTTGCAAGTAGTCAACCAATAGCTCAAAGTAGTGGAGGTAAGTTTTTTGTCCTTTTATTAATTGTAAAAACGATAAACTTATTCCGGGATGGAAAATATGGAATCATCTATATAGTCGAGGATTTATGCCAAATTATTATATTTGGTAAAACATGGAGAATAGCTGAATGTTCATTTAGAGACGAGTAGTCGGGGTGATGTTCAAAGAAATCAAGGAGGTACGTGTGGTACTAGTGAAGAAACAGTTGGTACATCCGGTAATAGATATATTAAAATGGTGATGGATGCATTTCGTAAGACTATAACTGATCAGTAATATAATCAGCACGAGAAATAATATAATAATTTTGAAGAACCTAATGTAGAATCATAAATATTTTACAACATGTTAGAAGCTGCAAAAAATCTATTGTATGACACTCATAATTATCTTTATCTGCTCGGTTCATGAACATTAAGTTTGATTTTAATCTACTAGAAAAATGCAGGGATTTTTGGGCGGAGATGTTTACAGAATATTTTCCAGTGGAGAATCAAACAACAGGTTCATATTATGAAACCGAAAAATTGATGCGAAATTTAGGGCTTCCGTTTTATACAATTGACGTGTGTGTTCACAATTATATGATCTTTTGGAAAGAAGATGAGAAATGGGTAAAATGCAAATTTTGTGATTCTCCCCGATATAAGCCAAGCGAGGGTAGGACGAGAATACATTTCAGTCGTATGTGGTATTTACCTATAGGCGATAGACTTAAGAGAATGTATCAAAGCGAGAAAACCGAAAAAGCAATGAGGTGGCACACAGAGCATGAAGTAGAAGACACAGAAATGAGTCATCCATCTGATGTTGTGGAGTGGAAAACTTTTCAAGATCTACATCCGGATTTGCTGATGAATCTCAAAATGTTTATCTTGGGATATGTACTGATGGGTTCAATCCATTTGGGATGTTTGGTAATCATTCATTATGGCCGATGATTATCACTCCATATAACTTGTCACCGGATATGTGTATGAAAAAAGAGTATTTGTTTCTAACAATTTGAATTCGGGGCCAAATCATCCGCATGCTAGTCTGGATATATTTCTTAGATTGATGAGTTGAAAGAATTGTGGTGTACGGGAGTTGATGCATACGATGTATTGTTGAATTATTGCAATCTAAAAACCATGTTACTGTGGACGATAAGCAATATTTCCGCTTATCGAATATTGTCAGGATGGATAATGCATGGTAGACTGTCTTGTCCAATTTGTATGATGATACGAAGGCATTTCAATTACCAAATGGTAGAAAGACGTGTTGGTTTGATTGTCACAAAAGGTTTCTTCCTCAGATTCATCTGTTACAGAAAAATAAAACAAATTTTTTAAAAAGGAAGCACGAATTGAATTACTATCCTCCACAATCATTGATAGGCGAACAAGTTTTTTACGATCGAATAAAAACTGTGAATCATCAAATAACATCTGATTGCGGAGAAAATGGCCATGAAAATAAAGAAGAAAGTTATGGTAGCTGGCATAATTGACACAAAAAAGTATATTTTGGGAGTTGCCGTACTGGACGGATCTTAACATTCGACATAATCTTGATGTAATGCATATAGAGAAGAACTTTTTCGATAACACCATTAATACTGTTATGAATGTGCAGGTGAAATCAAAAAATACAATTTTTTATAATTTTTTATGTACATTAAATTTTTTATATTTATTGTAATTATTTTTTCTAATCTTCTAGTCTTATTTTAATTGTTTTTGTAGTTTTCCGTTGCGGATGACCGAAGCTGTCTTTACGCACTCGCTAGCCTAAACCACGTGCACGAGTCGGGTAGGCGTAGTGGGTTACAATCTACTATCGCCGACTACGTTGCGCTTCAGGAGCAACTAATAGCCGTGCAACGCCGAATCGAAGAACAAAACACAATCAACGTGCGTAATGAAGAACGAAATGCGCAAATTGAAGAACAAAATGCGTAAATTCTGGAAGAAAATCGGAAGATACTAAAAGTGAAAAAAGAAAATCAAAAGAAAATTTGCAGCTTGGAGATGCTTGTCGGCTATTTCCAACGTACGGATCCCACATTCGCATCTTTTATGCGGGATAACGATGGCCCGGATGAACTTTCGACCATTCAAATACTATTTTCGCATTCGGATTTTCAATTTCCGCCGCCGGAGAATTAGATTTATTTTTTGTTGTAAATTGAATTTTTTAATAAAAAATTATATTATTAATTTTTATTTTTTAATTACTTTTTATTTTATAAAATAATAATTAATAAAATTTATTTAATTATAATAATATTTATAATTATAAAATAATTTATTTAAACAAATATTAGAAATATAATATGAAAAATTATATTCATTATTAATTAATTAATAATATTAATAATAATTAAAATTTTTTCAAAAATAATAATTAACTAAAATATCTTGAAATTAAAATTAAAAATTATTATTTTTAGTTTAAATAATAATTTTAATTTTATTTTCAAAATATTTTATCTAATTATTTTTTTTAATCTAATTTGGTTGTCCCTTCTTGGAACCAATTTGTGACCACATTTTTTTTAAAAAACTATATTCAGTCGCAAATCAGTTACAAATATGTGCGACTGATTTGCGAATACAACTATTTTTTTTTGAAAAATTCATCATCAGTCGTAAATGAGTCGTAAATATTTGCGATTGAATATATTACGTTGTCGCAAATCAGTCACAAAAGTTTGTAACTACGGATCAATCACAAACTTTTGTGATCGCAAATCAATCACAAACTTTTGTGATCGCAAATCAATCACAAACTTTTGTGTCTGATTAGCAACTACGGATTTTGCAACCACATATATAGTTGCAAAGTACTGGTAAAATTTGTTACTGAAAACTAGTCGCAAAGTAGTCGCAAATAAAATCACCAACGTTTGGTCGCAAATCAATCGCAAATTGTACTAATATTGTCGTGGTCGCAAATGAGTCGTTAAATTACGACTGATTTGCGACTAAATAATTTTGCGACAAAGATTTTGCGAGTACCTTGTGTGGTCGCAAAGTCATTGTTTTCTTGTATTGTAAAGACAAGTTTTACAAACGAAGCATGGGCGGGCCGTATTTGAATTGCGTCAATAAAGAGGATGCAGAAATGGTAATGAGAGAAATGCATGAAGGGTTGTGTGGGAGCCACTCATCAGGTCGTAACCTCGCACTAAGAATCAAATGACAAGGGTACTATTGGCCGACCATGCTAGCAGACTTTGAGCGATACACGAAACATTGCCACGGGTGCCAGAGGCATGCCCCTATAAATCATCATCCGACAGAGGAGCTTCAATCACTTTCAGCCACTTGCATCCTTCAACAGGAAACATAAAGTATCTCTTGGTGATGACAGATTAATTCTCGAAATGGGTAGAAGCAGAGTCATACAAATCGATTGTGGACTCGAAGCTTCATATGGAAAAACGTAACATACAGACATGGTTTGCCCTACGTTATCATCACGGAAAACGGATCGCAGTTCATCTCTAAAAATTTTGAGAAATTCTCCGAAACATCGAAAATTCGTTTAAGCAAATCAAGCCTGTGTTATCCACAAGGGAACGGACAGGCCGAAGCGACAAACAAATCAATACTAAGCAACCTAAAGTGGAGACTTGGAGCCCACAAGGGAAACTAGGCAGAGGAGTTGCAAGGAGTATTATGGGCGTACCAAACTAACCCACGAAAGTCAACCAACGAAACACCATTCTCCCTACTTTATGGAGTCAAAGCAGTTGTCCCTGCTGAAGCCGCAATACCAAGTCTAAGAAGGGAGTCTATCCTGGAAAACGAAGCAATCAACGACGAGTTACAGGACAATCTCGATATAATAAAATAAAGACAAGATCAGGCCCTAATACGGATGTAGAACTATCAGTAGAGCGCAACAAGGTATTATAATTCGAGAGTCAAACCTCGAAGATTTGGAGTAGGCGAGCTGGTACTACGAAGAGCGTTCGAAAATACTGTAGAAGTCGGAGCAGGAAAGTTGGGGCTTACATGGAAAGGTCCATACAAAATCGCAAAAATAATTAAGCACAGAGTATACATACTGGAGACTCTTAACCAAAACCCAGTGATAAGATCATCGCAATTCATCTAGAGAAATATTTTTGTTAAATTATTCCATTTCAACATTTCAATGTAATTCAAAAATAAATAAAGTTTCTTTTCACAAGTTGTGTTCCAGATAACGCGATGTGAACAAGAAATCATATAAAAAAGGGTGCAATGAGCTCCTCCTAAAAATATGGACATGTAACCGTTACAGAAACAAAAAGCAATTTGCTAAAATAATACAGCCAGCAAAGCTCGGCACGACGATATAAAACCCTAAAAGGGATAAGAGTGCAATCAGCTCCTCGTTAAAACACGGACACGTAGCCATTATAGAAACGAGAAGTATTTTGCTAAAATAATACAGCCAGCACAGCTCGACACGACAATATAAAATCCTAAAAGGGGATAAGAGCGCAAGCAGCTCCTCGTAAAAACATAGACACGTAGCCGTTACCAAAATGAGGAGCATTTCACTAAAATAATATAGCCAGCACAGCTCAGCACGATAATATAAAACATTAAAAGGTGATAACAGTGAAAGCAGCTCCTCGTAAAAGCACGGACACATAGCTACTACAGAAATGAGGAGCACTTCGCTAACATAATACAGCCAGCACTGCTCGGCACGACGGTATAAAACCCTAAAAGGGGATAAGAGCGCAAGTAGCTCCTCGTAAAAACACGGACACATAGCTGTTACAGAAACGAGGAGCATTTCGCTAAAATAATACAACCAGCACAACTTGGTACGACAATATAAACCGTAAAAGGGGATAAGAGCGCAAGCAGCTCCTTGTAAAACCATGGACACCTAGACGTTAAAAAAATGAGAAACACTTCGCTAAAATAATACAGCCAACACAGCTCAGCACGATAATGTAAAATCTTAGAGAGGGATAAGGGCGCAAGCAGCTCCTCGTAAAAACACGGACACATAGCCATTATAGAAACGAGGAGTACTTCGCGAAAATAATATATCCAGCACAACTTCGTCTACGGATAGAAACAACAAAGTATATCAAACCGCCACAGCAAGTGCGAAATAAAAAGCAACATCAGCAAAGAAATTTTTTGAAAAGAACATCAAACATCACCAGGAGCGACGTCTGCAGATTCGGAAGGAACACGGATGCAAACAGTACCAAAGTTTGACCCAGGGATGCAAATGGAATCTAGGTTTGACCCAAACTCATCAACCAAAGGATCAAGGGACTCCGACTTTGGAACTTCAGACCCTGGAACCAGAACTAATCTGGAGAACTCAACGTCAGAAACTACAAGCATGATAGGTCAATCTCTGGAAGCGCACCCTCCACATCAAGTAGCTCATGAGCGGCAACCTCCTTATCGCGAGTGGCAACATCAAGCTATGCCCTCAAGTCCTCTATCTCACCCTTGATAATCTCCTCAAGAAGCTCTGAATTTGCTCTCGTTTCAGTAGAGCAAGACAAGGAGTTCCGCAGCTTCTCCACTCCCGAAAGATATGATCAAAGCTGGACCATGTGCACCTTCACCTCGCTATTGAGTTCAGCCAGTGCAACGCAAATAGCCTAACTCACGTCCCGATTACGAGCCTCGAGAAGATCGTTATATTTAAGCTTCACACTCCTAATCTGGGCAGTGAGATGAACATTCTTCTCGAAAAGATCAAAGTTTTGGGTAAGGGCGTTCGACAACTTTTTTTCATAATCATCACGGGAAATCTCCGTTTTCCTGAACGCATACTCGGAACGATTTAACTAGAGGATAATCTTGTCAACAGATTTGACTTTCTCAGTGTCATCCTCCCTAAGGATAAGATTCTTCACCTCAGACTCCAACGATTTGATCTTCTCCTTGGCCACGTGAAATTCTGACTTAGTGAGTGAACGCAGTTGCCTCTCGTATAAATCCATTGAGCGGTTATACTCTGCCATGAGCTACAAAATAAAAGTACATGAGAAACGACAAAGTAAGACATGATAAAAAGAAAGAGGAATAGAAGAAACTTACATCTCCCAAACGTTTTGATAAGTTGAGATAGTTCTCCTTGTGCGCTTTCCCCAGTGTATCGAACGAAGAAAGTTCACAGCTAGGCTTCCTGAATTGCTGAGCAATGCGAGCCATAGCATCGGAATCCTCAACGATATTCGAATCGGAATTGTACTCAAAGTGGAAGAAATATTTCAGTCTCTTAGCACCGTCCCAGGGCCTCATGCGATCCAAAGCAGAATGTCTTTGCTTGATGTCATGGTGATCACCGCCCTCACCATTAATAGGAGGACCCTGAGAGTCCTCTCCAACGAAAACCATCTCATCGACTCGCCCAGAAGAAGGCAGGACAGGGGGCATTCCAGATCAACAACCTCATGAGGAAAATCACCACCCAGTGCGGGAAGAGCCATGAAAATAGAGCGAGGAGGCGAACCAGGGGGAATGGAGTGAAGAGGCAAATCAGGGGGCTTGGAGCGAGGGGGCGAAGTGATACAAGCCTCAATTCAAGGCTGTATGAGCGTGGCCTGTTTGGAGAAGTTTAGGTGAGAAACTCGACCTTAAACTTCTGGATACAAGTTTTCTGATTGGTAATGGATGGAAGGTTGAAGTGAACCACACGAGGGGTGATGAACCTCGTGATAAATCACAAACTTAGAGCTAGGAGGGCTGGTCTCAACTAGGTTCTAAGCATACAAGTCTCTTGAGAGAATAACTTGTAGAAAGAAAATTTGATCTTTATTAATTATCAAAAATGTTGTCGAACTACAATGCTAAAAGGAGCTTTTTTAATATGCTCGACAGCTTGACCTTCTAGGGTCGACTCAAGAAAAGAAATGGAAAACTTACAAAAGTGCACAAATGGAAAACTTACAAAAGGGCATAACCAAAAAAGGACTTCTAGCTAAAATATCTTTGACTCAAAATGTAAACAATCTAAATCCTACCTAGCAAAACAGAAAGAGGCAAGTATTTAATTTGGAAACTTACCTTTCTTACTTTCGGCCAAGAAATAGAAGGTGGTCGACCTTGTAGCATGCACGCGCCTAGCTCCTAGTCTTCGACTTGGAGTAGGGTTACGAATCCTTGGACCTTGACCTCTCTTGCCACTAAAGCCCACGTCTCTGAAGTCCCTTGCATTGTGGAGAAGCCTTTGGGCTCTTCTTTTCACTCTTGGCCCACTTTTCCTTGTCGAGCATCTTCTAGCAGCTTGTTGACCCACAAGCTGAACTTGTGGAAGAGTGCCCTTGATCTGCTTCTTGTCATTGCTCCTGGTGCCACCACTGATGTAGAGACTTCCTCTAGATGCATGTCTTGAAGCTGGTAGCTAATCTAGTCCGAGTCCCCTTGTGTAGATGTTGAAATGGTGGTGCACTCAGCTTGATCGGCTGTACCGGCTGGACTGTGCGAGGTAATGGCCAAAATGTAATATGAGCCGGCCAAGTTGATCCTGGAGCCGGTAGCATCACCAATTGGACCGGCGGTGTCATCCACATCGCCACCAGTTGGGCCGGAGGTTTCGGACTCTCCGCCGGAAATGTTGGTCGGTCCGGCCTGGCTAGTCGAAGGCCCGGCGGTAGACGTCGAGGGAAAACCCCTCCTCCTCTGCCGACCTTTGTAGACCGACTATGATCCGGATAAAATTGGGGCACAACTACAATAACGCAAGCCAAAGTTCGTGCATCAGATGAACAAAAATCTCAGAAAGTGGGAAGGACAACCCGCATGTCCAGAAGTAGACCTTGAAGGCACAACAATATCCCGGAGGATGAAACTCAGGAGAATTGGACGAGCTGGGAATAATGATCTCGATGGACCGGTCGATTAAGTCAGACGACCAAAGATCGCGCTTGCTAGATTCAGAACCATCAAACAGGATATAAATGTCCAAAATAGTATAAAAGGGAGCACCCCATTTTGTAAAAAGATCAAATTGTTGAGAAATAAATAGAACTATTTAGATAATTCTTTTGTGTGAAAGCTGAATTGTTTATTCGGTTCTAAGAGAAGTGCAGATTGATAGAGTTAGATTCGACCGAATGAATCCGAACCGTAATTAAAGACCTATAGTACGGGCTAATGTATAATCCAACCCATGGTGGGAATGCAACAGAAACTACCTAAAGCCGAGAACGAGGTGAAAAGACCAAACGATGCCCATTTTAGAAAAGAATGCAAACTAAAAAAAACAACCATGAATAAATTTATTGCGAATCATGAATAAATAGAAAATTTTCAAATGACTGTATGTTGTAACAGAATAAGACTGAAAACGGACTCATTTATCGGATTCAGCATAATTCACTACTTAACTCTCAAAATCCAAACTGTTCATCCCTTATTGTGAAATCATTGTGAGTTTAATTTAACAACTTCCGCTCACCAACAAATGATCTTGATATCTATATGTTCTTAGTTTGTGTAGATTCATCTTTTATTACGAATCTTACTTTTAGATCATTATTAACCATTGTAATGATTGATCATAAAAAAAGATTATACATTTTAACAAAAAACTAGATTCATACCCACGCCATGCGTGGAAAAAAATATTCGCAAATTATATTTTATTAATAAATATATATTAAATATTTATATAATTTTAACTTTTATTTAAAATTACTTTTAATATTAATTTTTGTATATACAAATTAAAAAAATAATAATTATTTTTTACGAATATAATAGTATTTTTTGTTAGTTTAATAAAATATATTAATTATATAATCAAATTAATATCAGTGGTATGTATTATAATTATTCTAATAAGTTAAACTAATTTATATATTTATTTGAAATTTACTTTAGTAATAACACGCTAGCATGGTATTTCTGTTAATAACACGTCAGAGTAAAGTTATTTTAATTAAAATGTTTCTCAAATAATGTATTAGGAATTATGATATTAACTTAAATCTATTTATATTTATTTGAAATTATTTATAAATTAACATATAAAAAATTTAAAGAAATAAAAAGTATTATTTTTGCAAATGTAATAGTATTTTTTGGTTAGTTGAATAAATTATATTTATTCTCTAACCAAATTAATATCAGTGGCATGTATTGTAATTATTCTAGTAAGTTAAACCCTTTTATATATTTAAGTTGAAACTCCATATGGTTTTGACACATCAGCATGATATTTTTGTTATTAACACGTAAGAGTAAGATTACTTTTGCTAAAAAGTTTCTCAAATAATATATTAGGGATGTGATTAAGATTATTTGAAGTACTTCCAAATTCGCGTAGTAACATTTTTAAGGTAAGCAAATGTTAATAAATTAAAACAATGAAGTTAGAATGGGATTTCACCTTTATAATTTTATGGTTGATCCTAGATAATGCATATCATTTTGATAACACCCTTATTTTAAATATTCTTATATAGTTTCCATAGTTTGAAAGCATTTTCATTTTATTTTTGAAGTGTTTTTTAATGTTTATTGCGTTTTATGAATTTCCTAAATCACTTCAAGAAATATAGGCAACAACGACCAAAATTAAACAATTCAAATTTTGAGGATAAATCGTGATCACTAATGGACTGAGCATTTCACACCAATAAATCCAAACCATTTGTTGCTGACAAGATAGAACAAGAAATAAACTTTCAAATGCAAGCGGTGTTTAAGTCAACCCAATGGAACATTCAAATGTTATTCCAAGACAACACATATTGCCAGATTCTCATCGTTCTACAGCCGGACCATCTTTAGCCTGCGGTTAGACAACCCATGATCGCGACTAACATGCCCTACACTCTCAACCTTTTTCTGACCGTGTGCGGTTTCTGAACTATACAAATTGCATGGCATGTGGCCGTAACACTTCTAGTCCAAGGTCATTGTGGCTCGAACAGCCCAAAATCATCTGCTAACTGCGTCTCAACCCAATATGGCTTGGACAATCCAAAACCTCGGTTTCTTCAATAGAATTAACCTTAATTAACTTAATGATTTTGACCCATGTAAATACATGCTTATTAGGTTTTAGGCAGAAAGAATCGTCACGAACTCAACATACACAAAAATTCTAAGTTCATGAACTAGATTTATGAGCCAAAAATTTTATAGGTTGCGAGAATTGACGTAAGAAAATTTGTGAATGCTAATCAAAACCTTTACTTACTATGTGTTAATCTGCATAATCACTTATGAAAAATGAGTGATTATGTAGACTTGCATAATTAGTAGCCAATGCGTGAATTGATTTTTTTATATAACAATCTCATTGATCAAAATTTATCTAACATATTTGTTTCAATTTATCCATGATAACCGGAGATATTTTTACTGTCCAATGCTTTCTTTGGTTGAATTACTAGAATTTATTTGCAATTTATTTCTATGATATTCATGTACCTAGGAAAACCAAAAAAATTTGGACCTCTGTTTAATTTATTTAAACTCATAGTGTGACGATTTCTGCGTTGGAATCAATTCATAAATACTTAATGTGATTGTATTTGTAATTGCAGATTTGATTATATGTGAAACTTTTATCCCACAATAAGTTTTTTGGCGTCATTGCCAAGTTGTGTTACTTTTTGGATTTCGGGGTGAAAATCTAAAACCCTTTTTATCATCTTTTTAGTAGCTAACTCAACTGGATTTATATTAAAAAAAAAAAATTAAGGTGCATGGCAAAAAGAAACAAAAATTATAAAGATCTCGCACTATTTTATCTAGATATCGAAAAAATAGAACAAGTAAAAAACAACATGTTCGTCAACAAAGATTATTGAGAATATCGATCAAAACATACATGAAACTGTTGCTAACAAGCAAGCGCAGCTACAGAATATTGCTGAAAGGAACCCCTTTCTCAACATCTAACCACCTCTACTTGTACTCAACCCCTCTACTTGTACAAAATCACAGACGCCCTATGCTTCAATTTTACAAATTTTGATATTCCTAACCAATATTTCTAAAAATCTCCCAGCCATTCGATCACATAGATCCCAAAGTAAAGACTATAATATCAAAATACAAATCATTTTCTTGGTGAAACAATTTCAATTTCATGGGCTAAGCGAGTGTCCTATAGAAGACTGTGAATTAAAAGTTGAGAAATGAAAAATGAAAAATGAAAAAGACGATAATAAAACGACTTTCTTTTCTATTCCATTATCACTCTTGTTTTTCATTTTACAACATATATCTCTATTTATAATGATTTTTAAAACCTTATTGTATTTTTCACGTGGCATCATCTACGAGTAGTCTTCATTATCAAGGGTTGAAAATATGTTCCAGGTTTTGGTTGGAGTCGTACTGGTCTTCGTCAGAGTCTCCAGCTGTTGTGCTCTGCATTTTTTATTTTGTAATGTTGCAGATCGTCTTTGCTCTGTTTTCTGCGATCGTCCTTGCTCTTTTTGCTGTATTTTTGTTTTTTTGCAGGTTTTGCAGGTTCTTAGGCAGAAACAAATGCAATGGGCTTTGTCGATCCAAAGCCTAGACTTGTGTTGATGTGTGATTTGCCGTTGTAGTGTCCATGTTGTTTGATATCCCCCCGCAAACTTGGAGTAGGTGGAAAATCGACTCCAAGTTTGAATCGCAAACTTGTGAAAGAATCGCGTGGTAGAGACTTCGTGAATATATCCGCGAGTTGGAGATGTGCAGGGATGTGTTTAACAACGAGTGAGCCAAGAGAAACTCATTCACGAACGTAGTGATGATCGAGATTAAAGTGTTTAGTATGCGAGTGAAATGCAGGATTGGCGGTAAGTTATACCGAGGATAAGTTATCACAATATAGTTCAGGCGTGACTCGAAGAGGAATTCACAATTCCTTTAAGACTGAGTTTATCCATGTCAATTCTGATGTGGTTTCCGAAAGAGATCGATATTCAGCTTCGGTAGAACTCTTAAAAACCGTTGGTTGCTTCTTGGACGACCATGAAATGAGATTATTACCTAAGAAAGTGCAATAACCACCAGTGGAGCATTGAGTTAGGCGCCAACCGGCCCAATCACTATCGCTGTAAGCACGAAGGATGAAATCCATAGCCGCTGAAAAAGAGATGCCCATTGTTGTAGTGCCATATATGTACATACCGTAAATACGTTTAAGTAATGAGAAATCTGACTGTGTTAGAGCGTGCATCTTCTGACACATGTAATTCACTGCAAATTAAATATTAGGACTTGTGAATGTTAAGTACTGCAGCTTACCAGCAAGGCTCCTGAAATATGTGGGGTTATCGAAGGGCTCGTCTTGAGCTGATGCAACAGGCAATTGCAAGGGAAGTGGAGTGGGCATGGGTGAGCAGTTTCCCATGGCAGCCATTTCTAGAAAGTCTTCAACATATTTTTGTTGTGAGAGAAAGAGACCGGTCTGGTGAAATTGGGCTTGAATTCCCAAAAAATAGTGTAGCTGCCCCAAATCCTTCATTTTGAACCGTTTGTGGAGCTCATGGATGAGTGATGTGAGTATCTCAGAGTTGTTGCCCGTCAAAACCATATCATCGACATAAAGAAGAAGCAGAAGAATGGTGTCGTTGTTGGTATAAACGAACAAATAAGGGTCTGGTTTACTACAGACAAATCCGAATTCTAAGAGATATGTACTGAATTTATCGAATCATACACGAGAAGATTGTTTTGTACCATACATAGACTTGTGTAGATGACACACATGGTTGGGTCTTGTGCTGTCAATAAAGCCTGGTGGTTGTAACATGTACACTGTTTCAGTGAGATCACCGGGTAAAAACGCATTTTTAACATCCAATTGCTTGATGTTCCAATGCATTACCATCGCAACATGCAACACGAGTCTTATTGTAGCTGTACGAACAACGGGACTATAGGTCTCTAAATAGTCGATGCCTTCCGCTTGATTAAATCTTTTGGCGACTAAACGAGCCTTTAGCTTGTCCAAGGTACCATCGGAATTGAGCTTAGTGCGAAATACCCACTTGTTATCCAAAACATGCATATCCGAAGTGTAAGGAACAAGAGTCCAAGTATGGGTTTCCTTGCAGTTGTTCAGCTCTTCTTGCATTGCAGATTTCCAACCTCGATGTTTTAAGGCTTCAGTCACTGTGCGTGGTTCTGGAAACGAGGCTTTGTGAGTGAGCAGAACATATCTTGGATTAGGTTTAGTTATGCCAGATTGAGAACGTGTAACCATACGAGGCCGAGGTGAAGCAGATGGAAGGACTGTAATATCGCTAGGAATCTCTTCAGCAATTCTTGTGCTATGCATAGAGTGATGAGGTGACCGAGTTGACATTGGATCAAGACTCTGGTTGGAGGTATCGTGAGGAAGAATAGATGTTGTACTTGTCGATTACTCGAGAGTCGGTTGTGTTGACTCAGTAGTGTGACTATCTGTTGTAGCTGTTGAAAAATCACCCAAAAAACTGCCCATGATCGTGGATGGAAGATTGAGCAGAAGACAAGATGTTTCTGCCGGATTGATCGGGAAGAACATATTGTGGTATCGTTTGCTGTAGAGGTGGATTTTGATCATCTGGACTAGGTGTTGCAGTGGACAAGGAATGACCTAATACCGGAGGTGTCTTAGAGCTCCACGTTTTCAGCCAAGCAGAGATGAGTTGGTGATGAGGACATCAGGTCGTACATCCAGCCAGGAGACCAGACTGGCCGACCAGGAAGCTTGCCCGAGACAGCAGGACCATCTGGCGCGCCTGCCGGACCAGACAGTACCGCCGGACCCTCGACCTATAGGACCAGACCGGTCAACATCGCCGGCGGAGAGGCCCAAGCTTCCGGCACACTTGGTGGGGACGTGAATGACACCGCCGGTCCCCCTGATGACACCGCCGACTCCGGGATCAACCGCCACGATTCCTTTGGAGTTTTGACGAGTGAACAAAGTATGATCTGAATGGGATTTCCTAAACCCATTATCAGTAAGTGAGGAGATTAATTTGTGATACCAGGCCCTTGGTGATTGCTTCAACCCATATATTGCCTTCCTAAGTCTTAGAACCTGTCCCTCTTTGCAAAAATCTTCAAGGCCTGGTGGTGGAGTCATATACACTTCCTCTTCAAGTTCTCCTTGTAGGAATGCGTTCTTGACATCCATTTGCCATAAGTCCCAAGTCAGATTCGTAGCTAGTGAAAGAACAACCCTTACAGTGTGTAGCTTAGCCACCGGTGCAAATGTATCAGTATAGTCCTCTCCATATGTCTGAGTGAAACCTCTTGCAACTAGACGTGCCTTGTACCTTTCTATGTCCCCATTGCTCTTATACTTGATGGTGAACACCCACTTGGAGCTCACAGCCTTCTTGCCTTTGGGAAGTTCTTGTATATTCCATGTATGATTCCTTTCCATAGCTCCCTTCTCATCTCTTACTGCATCTAACCATTCTTTCTTGCTCTCAGCTTCTTCATAAGTCCTTGGAATCTGACTTTGTTCAATCTTTCCAAGGAATGCTTGATGACTAGATGGCAAGAGGTCAAGGGAACAAACAGCTTGTATGGGATGAGCCACGGCCTGGTTGTTGTAGAATACCCTAGTGTTCCTAAGTCTAGTACTCCTCCTTAAATGCTGAACAGGTGGTGCAGCCTCCTCTACAACCGTTTCCTCTTCCATTTGGTGAATAGGTTCCTCTATTCCCACTTTCAAGTCGTCTTGTTCTTGATTTTGGGCCATAGCTTCTTCTTGGATTGGAGTTGGTTCTTGAGTTACCACCCCTTGTTCATTCTCTTGGGTATCTTGTGAACTACTTAAGGTTCTTGTTTCTTCGTGTCTTGAATCCTTTGGCAGATCATTTCCCAAATGATTCAAGAGAAACCTCAAACTCGTAGCCAAATCAGAAGGTGACCTTGAGAGATCCTTCAATCCTTCCAAATCTTTCTGATCATAATAGCTTTGTTCTTCTATGAACTTGACATCTCTAGACACATATGTCCTATTGTTGCTCGGATCATAGCACTTATAACCCTTTTGTGTTGTCGAATATCCAAGGAACATACACTTGATGCTCTTTGCCTCCAACTTGTTTCTTAGATCACCTGGAACATACACAAAGCACACACACCCAAATACACGTAAATGATCAATGGAAGGTTTAGTTTTATTGAGTACCTCAAATGGGGATATATCTTGCAAGACTTTGGTTGGAATCCGATTGATGAGGTAGCAAGCAACCAAGACTGCATCTCCCAAAAAACTTTTAGGAACATTGGTATGAAACATCATGGATCTTGCTACTTCCATTAAGTGTCGGTTCTTCCTTTCAGCAACTCCATTTTGTTGTGGTGTGTGTGGACAGCTAGTTTGATGTAGTATTCCATGTTTGTTTAGATGAGCTTTGAATCTTTGACTTGTGTATTCCCTCCATTATCTGATCTTAACACTTTGATCTTGGCATTGAATTGATTAGTAACATAATTATGAAAGTTTATAAATGCCTCATAAACCCTATCTTTAGATGGAAGTAATGTAACCCATGTATATTTCGATTTCTCATCTATAAAGGTCACAAAGTATTTATTCCTATCTCTAGACATGTAAGGTGAGGTCCAAACATCGGAATGTACTAAATCAAAGCAATGCTCATAAATTGTAGACGATTTAGGAAAAACAACACGACAATGTTTGCCAAGGATACAAGCCTCACAAACTGAGTGATCATAAGCGACATTAGGAATTATTAAGCTTAAAGCACGAGCATGAGGAGGTCCTAATCTAGCATGCCATAAGACATCTTTATTAGCAAAAACACAGGATTTGAAAGCTAAGGAATCCAAATTGCTTGGAGGGTCTTCAAGAACATAGAGCTCATCTTGAGTTACACCACCTCCAAGTATCTTACCACTCTTAATATCCTGAAAGTAAACATTGTTAGGACCAAATGTAACATTGCAATTGAGGTCTTTAGTAGCCTTTTTGACAGAAACTAGATTAGACTTAAATTTAGGTACAAAGAATGCATTAGTTTCTTTGTCAAATAGTCTTAATTTTCCGGTTCCTTCAATTGGAATACCCTTACCATCAGCTATAGTTACTTGTCCTAGACATGGTTCAATGTTCTTTAACAACCTAGCATTGCTAATCATATGGTGAGAAGCACCTGAATCCACTACCAACTTATGATCTGGTTTATCAAGCGATTTATGGGAGTAGAGTGTGATACGGGAGAGTTTTGAGGCATAGGCCTTGATGAGATCCTCCAAGTCACTCTTCTTAACATACTCCATGGATACATTCATAGCTAGCTCCCCTCCTTGGTTGGATGAACTTGCCGGTTCAGTCGCAACCATTTGAGAGATGTTAGCCTTTGAATCCTTGAACGGGTTTGGCTTGAGATGAGGATGAAGTATCCAGCACTTGTCCTTGATGTGGCCATTCCTCTTACAATGCTCACACATCACACTCTTCCTATCCTCTTGCTTAAACACGCTTTTGTTGGCCATGACTAGTTCTCCTTTACCACCAAACAAACCAATGTTGCCTTGCTCCCTTTGAATCCGTGAGCACACCTCTTCGAAATCAGGGAGTTTGGCTCTCTCAGGATGGACTTAATCACATCCTTAAAGGCTGGATTTAGGTTGAGAAGGAGCCCAAATATCTTGTCTTGTTCCTTCCTTTCATTAAGCACCTTTGGATCCATAGAACTTGGTCTCAACATGTCAAGCTCGGACCATGTTGATTGGAACTTGCCTAGGAACTTTGTGAACTCCATATCCTCTTGGTGTAGATCATTGAGAGCCTTCTTAACCTCATACACACGGCTGAGGTTTGAAACATCCCCATACACCCTCTTGAGAGTGTCCCAAAGAGACTTGGCGGTTTCACAATGTGAATAAGCTTCAAGAAGGGATGGATCCAATGAACTTTGGAGGAATCCAAGGACTGATTGATCTTCTTGGAACCACCTAGCTTCTTCTTTTCTTGTTGCCTCATCCTTCTTCTCTTTTGGATCATCTATAGATGGAGTATTATCCTCCAAGATGTAATTCCAAAGTCCTTTGCCACAAATGGCTGTCTTGATGGTTCTTGACCATAATGTGTAGTTCAAGCCTTTGAGTACTACTGGTATCACCGTAGGTTTCAGGCTGGAACTGATTTGAACTGTATCCTCCATTGTTAGGCTTTGAAGAGCTCAAAGGAGGCAGCTTTTATGGTTGAATAAAACTGTGAGTTTTTAGTTTAAAGGCTGAGAGATTTTTGACAGAATTTTAGATTAGAAACTGAGAGATTTGAGTAGAAAATATAAGAGAATGATCTTATGCTCTGATACCATGAAAGAATATTGAGATTAGAGAGGAGAAATGTGAAGAATTGAATTCAGAAACTCAAAGAAAAGCATGAGAAGATGAGAAAATGTCTTAGACTTCTGGAGAAGAATCTCCTAAGAGTTCTTTCATACATTGAGTCTTTACAGCCCTTTTATAGAGGATTTACAATGTGAACACAAAAGAAAACGAATTCAAACTTGTGGATGAGCTTGAATAGAGGAGGAGCTTGTCAACAACCAATGAGAAGAGAGGGGAAGAGCTGCAGACTGTCTCATGACTGTTTAGTGTGGTTACCAAGACTGTGTGCAGCATGCATGACTGTTTGGTTTGGTTGCCAAGACTGTGTGCAGCATGGACATATCCTTTTCACCTTGATTCTTCTCTCAAGGCAGCTGTTTAACTTATTTAACCATGTGGTTAAGAATAACTCCCTCCTTTCTCTTTTCTCTTGTTATTCAAACTGAATTTTCGTGCTCACACTTGCCTTGTAGGTCAAGATAGGTCTTATTTGATTTTCCTATGTCAATAAAATGATCAATTTAACTAGCCGAGAAACTTGACATATTCGCACAAAAGCATCTTTAACATTTGATTTAGAGGTCTAAATGACATGAATCCAACGTCCACATTAATCTAGCTCAGTTTTCTATATTATGACAAGATATGAGATTGAAAGAGCTACGACAAAGCCTCCAAGTAATCTAATGTGTTCCAAACAGCGGGATTCCATGCATTATGCTTCATTTGTAAACTTTTGCTCAATGATCACCAATGATTAGTTTAGAAGGATCAATTTAACTAGTTTATAAACTAGAAAAATCCGTAATAAATCATCCATAACTTTTCATTTAGAGTTCAGAATGACACGAATCCAACGGCCACGTTAAGCTAGCTCAATATTCTATATTGAGACCAACTTTAGGACTGAAATAGCTATTACAAAGCCTCTGAGTAATCAAATCTATCCCAAACTTTGTGATGCGATGCATTAAGCTTCGTTGTAAACCTTTGCTCATTGAGCACCAATGATCAGTTTAGAATGATCATTTAAATTAGTTGATCAACTTGAAATGTCCCTACTAAATCGTTTTTAACATTTGATTTAGAGCTCAAAATGATATGAATCGAACTCCCGCGTTAATCTACCTCAATTTTGAATATTGTGACAGCATTTGAGGCTCAAAGAGCTTCGGTAAAGCCTCCAAGTAATCCAATGTATCCCAAACTGCATGATGCCATGCATTATGCTTCATTTAGATGTCGTTACTCAACGACCACCAATGATCAGTTCAGAAATATCATCTTAACTGGCCGATCAACTTGACATGTTCGCACTAAATCGTCCGTAACTTTTGATTTAGAGTTCAGAATGACATGAATCCAACGCCCATGTTAAACTAGCTCAATTGTCTATATTGTGATAACATTTGAGACTGAAAGGGCTACCACAAAGCATTCAACTAATCCAATCTATCCTAAACTGTGTGATGCCATGCATTATGCTTCATTCATAAGCGTTTACTCAAGGAGCACTAACGATGAGTTTAGAATGATCACTTTAACTGGCCAGTCTACTTGACATGTCCGCACTAAATCGTCCGTAACTTTTGATTTATAGTTCAGAATGACACGAATCCAACGCCCACGTTAAGCTAGCTCAATATTCTATAATGTGACAAAATTTAAGTCCGAAATACCTACGAAAAAGCCTCCAAATAACCCAATCTATCCCAAACTGCGTTATGCCATGCATTATTCTTCATTTGTAAACCTTTGATCAATGAGCAACATTGATCAATTTTGAATGATCAGTTTGGAATAATTAATTTAACTAGCTGAAAAACATGACATGTCTGCACTAAATCGTCCGTAATTTTTGTTTTACAGTTCAGAATAACATGCAGCGCCCACGAAAAGCTAGCCCAATTATCTATATTGTGACAAAATTTAAGACCAAAATGGCTACGACAAAGCCTACAAGTAACCCAATGCATCCCAAACTGCGTGAGACCATGCATTATGCTTCATTTATAAGTCTTAACTAAAGGAGCACCAATGATCAGTTTAGAATGAATATTTTAACTGGCCGATCAGCTTGACATGCACGTACTAAATCGTCCGTAACTTTTAATTTAGTGTTCAGAATGACACGTATCCAACGCCCACGTTAAACTAGCTAAATTTTTTATATTGTGACAACATTTGAGGCTAAAAGAGCTACTACAAAGCCTTCAAGTATTCCAATCTATCCTGAACTGCGTGATGCCATGCAGTAAGCTTCAATTATAAGCCTCTACTCAAGAAGCACTAATGAGTAGTTTAGAATGATCATTTTAGAATGTTCCCTTTAAGTGGTAGATCAACTTGACATGTCCGCACCACATCATCCGTTACTTTTCAGTTAGAGTTCAGAATGACACGAATCCAATGCCCATGTTAAAGTAACTCAATTTTCTATATTGTGACAACATTTGAGACTGAAAAGACCTATCACGAAGCCATCAAGTAATCCAATATATCCTAAACTGCGTGATGTCATGCATTATGCTTCATTACTAAGCCTTTATTCAAGGAGCACTAAAGATTAGTTTACCATGATCAGCTTAGAATGATCAGTTTCGAACGATCACTTTATTTGGCTGATCCACTTGACATGTCCGCAATAAAACATTCGTAACGTTTGATTTAGAGTTCAGAATGACACGAATTCAATTCCTACTTTAAAGTAGCTCAATTTTCTATATAGTGACAATATGTGAGACTGAAAGAGCTTCCACAAAGCTTTCACGTAATCCAATCTATCCTAAACTGCGTGATGCCATGCATTCTGCTTCATTTATAAGCCTATACTAAAGGACCACCAATCATCAGTTTAGAATGATCATTTTAACTGGCCGATCAACTTGACATGTACGCACTAAATCTTCCGTAACTATTGATTTAGAGTTCGGAATGACACGAATCCAAAGCCCAAGTTAAACTGTCTCAATTTTCTATATCTTGACAACATTTAAGACTCAAAGTGCTACCACAAACCCTTCAAGTATTCCAATCTATCCTAAATTGCGTGACGCCATGCATTATGCTTCATTTATTAGCCTTTACTCAGGGAGCACTAATGATCAGTTTAGAAGTAACTAATTGAACCCACAACCTTATTAGCATAGTCCTTTAACGCGGTTGGGCTACCTTAACCTTATTCTCTTGGATGTAATCCCTACAATAAAAGACTATTTCTGTTTTCTTTCCCATTCTAGGTATTCCTCAGGGTCATTGGTTCCATGGAAAGAGGAAATTTTGATCTTAAGGCCAGCTAATGGGTCGCGAGGGTTAGCTTGGTTATTTCTAGGTATCCGGTCTTCTTGTGGTCTTCTTCACCTAGATTGGTGTGACCTAGATGAGTGACTGTAATACTGCTCAGTATCAGAAGGTGTTTGGTGTCTCCTCAGTCGGTAACTGATGAATATTTCTATCTCAGCCTTCATTGTTGCCGTACTTTCATTCATCATGGCTTTAAAGGAATCGAGAAGTTGTTTGTTGGAGTTTGAGGATTCCTCTCCATTGTCTGTTCCCACCATGGTTGCTGAAAAATTCAGACCAATAAATTAGTAAAATGCTCAAAGGAGAACACAAACTAGGAAAAACAAATCGCAAAAGACAAAGACACAGAGAAAACAAATGAACCCTAACCAAAACGATCTCTAGACCTATGAAATCCAGTTTGGTAAATGATGAATCTAACAACCTTTAACTCATTTCAAATGTTTTCACTTGAATTTCCTAAATCTATTAAGTCTTAATAACAAGTTTTGATCATGTTGCAGCTCCAAAATATTCAATTAATTCACAAAATCTAGATAGAACTTAGTTAGTGCTTCCGAGAACTCTAATGATGCCGATTGAGAGTAGATTGATTCTATCATCTAACGAAAAGTTCCTGAACGTTTTTTGCATTGATATTCAAGTTCTTTAGAGTTCTGAGATCAAGGTCTAACAGGAAACAAACCCAGATCAAGGTCTAACAGAAACATTCAAAACAAATCGCAAAAAGGAAGATGAAAGGTCACCAAAAGTTCTTGAGAAACGATGAGAGGGTGCGAATGGGTTTTGATAGATACAACCTGGTTTGGACTGTGCTATGATACCACTTGATGTGATCCTGGTTAGGATCAGGTACCTGAATGTCTCCAAAATGTTCTGCAAATGATAGTAAACTGAATGTGGATGCGCGGAAGTGAAGAAGATGGTGAATCTGTGACTTGATGATGGTCTCGAGAGCTTGTGTGGAATGAGTGATACTTCTAAAGGATGGTGGAAGATCCTTAGACTATCAGCTTGCTCGGTGTGAATGATGAATACCAGACACATTAGGCAAGAGGTGGAATGAAGTGAAACTTCCAAGGGATATGGACAGCCCTTAGACTTTTGGCTCTTGAGAATTATGGAATGATGATCCAGATTACTTAATCAAAGAGATGATAAGGGGAGATTAAGAAGAAATTTTTTGATATTAAAATATTTTATGATTTGAAGAGGGGATACAAGAGAGTATTTATAGGATCCAATGGGTGCATAGGAATAGACAAAGACTCCTAGGAAACCACCAAGGCATTTGAGAGGAACTAGGAAATTACCAAAACAATTAAGAATGATCAAGAGTAAGAAGTAAATAACATCTTGACTGATCCTTCCTTTTCATTTGCGTGAATAATAGGGTAGAATGGGCCTTGGTTCATCAATAGGCTGTGGTAAAGTATCTTGGGCTTGCCTCATTAAAAACCCCTCTCTTAGAAAATCCAATGGACAAAACTAAGAGGAGGGAAAAAGAGTACAGTCCAAGATACCTCTCTTGATGAGGTCTAGGTGGCTTGAATCACAAACATGGTGGTTGGTTTTGCACAAACTAAGCTGGCCTGAATTGTGTTGAGAAGCTGTTCTAGTGTTGTCTTGAGTTTGGGTTCCTTGTACCGAGTAATAATGGAACCATTGGAGATTTAGAAGGCTTTATCTTCAGCTTCCTCTGGTTCTAGCTATTCCTAAACTTCCTCATTCACTTCTTCTTGCTCAGGTTCAAGCAGTTCCTTTAGTTCTGCTTCCTTTCTGGCCATGCTCACATCAATTTATAAGTCTTTATTCAAGAAGCGCCATTGATTACTTTAGAATAATCATTTTAACTGGCCAATCAACTTGACATGTACGCATGAAATCATCCGTAACTTGTGCTTTAGAACTCCTAATGATGCGAATCCAACGCCCACGTTAAGATAGCTCAATTTTCTATATTGCGATAACACTTGAGACTGAAAGAGCTAACACAAAGCCTTCAAGTAATCCAATCTATCCTAAACTGCATGATGTCACACATTATGCTTCTTTTATAAACCTTTACTCAAGGAGTACTAATGATCAGTTTAGAATGACCAGTTTGGAATGATCACTTTAACTGTCCGATCAACTTGACATGTCCGCACTAAATCGTCCATAACTTTTGATTTAGATTTCAGAATGAAACGATAGCTAAATATTCTATATTGTGACAAAATTTAAGACCGACATAGCTACAACAAAGCCTCCAAGTAATCCAATCTATCCCAAATTGTGTGATGGCATGCATTATGCTTCATTTATAAGCCTTTACTCAATGAGTATCAATTATCAGTTTAAAATGATCATTTTAACTAGCTGATCAACTTGACATGTCCGCACTAAATCTTCTTTAACATTTGAATTAGATTTCAAAATGACATGAATCACACGTTGATACAAGCCTCGAATCAAGGCTGTACGCATGTGGGCTGTTTGGAGAAGATTAGGTGAGAAACCTTAAGCTTCTGGATGGGGGTTTTCAGTTTGGTAATGGATGGAAGGGTTCAGTGAACCACACGAGGGGTGATGAACCTCGTGATAAATCACAAACTTAGAGCTAGGAGGGCTGGTCTCGACTAGGTTCTAAGCGCACAAGTCTCTTGAGAGAAAAACTTGTAGAAAGAAAATTCGATCTTTATTAATATCAGAAAAAGGTTGTCGAACTACAATGCTGGAAGGAGCCTTATTAATATGCTTGACAACTTGACCTTCTAGGGTCGACTCAAAGAAAAATGGAAAACTTACAAAAGTGCACAAATAGAAAGTTACAAAAGTGAATAATCGAAAAATGACTTCTACCTAAATTGTCTTTGACTCAAAATGTAAACATTCTAAATCCTACCCTGAAAAACAGAAAGAGGCAAATATATAATTTGAAAACTTTACCTATCGGCCAAGAAATGGAAGGTGGCCAACCTTGTGGTATGCACGCGCCTTGCTCCTAGTCTTCGACTTGGAATAGGGTTAGGAATCGTTGGGCCTTGACCTCTCTTGCTACTAAAGCCCAAGTCTCTGAAGTCCCTTGTAGTGTTGTGAAGCCTTTGGACTCTTCTTTGTGCTCTTGGCCCAATGCTCTTTGTCGATCATCCTCTAGGAGCTTGTCGACCCACAAACTGAACTTGTGGAAGAGCGCCCTTGATATGTTCCTTGTCATTGCTCCTGGTAGCACCACTGGTGTAGAAACTTCATCTAGATGCATGTCTTGAAGCTGGTAGTTTATCTGGTTCGAGTCTCTTTTTGTAGATGCTAAAATGGTGGTGCAATCGGCTAGATCGGCTGTACCGGCTGGACTGTGCGAGGTACTGGCCCAATTGTCATCGGAGCCGGCCAAGTTGGTCCCAGAGCCAGCAGCATCACCAATTGGGCCGGCGGTGTCATCCACGTTGCCGCCAGTTGGGCCGGAGGTTTGGGCCTCTCCGCTTGAAATGTTGGTCCGTCCGGCCCGGTTGGTCGAAGGCCCAGCGGTACCGCTGGGGCCGGCAGACGCGCTAAATGGCCCGGCTGTCTCGGGCAAGCTCCCTGGTCGGCCACTCTGGTCTCCTGGCCGGCCATACGATCTGATGTCCCCATCATCCCCTCCCCCTTTAGTAGGTTTTGACCTCAAAACTGGTTCATCTGCATGGAAAAGAGCTAAATCAGTTACGTTGAATGTCTTAGACACATTAAACTCACATGAAAGCTCGATCCGGTAGGCGTTGTTGTTGATCCTTTCCAGCACTCTGAATGGTCCATCTCCTCTTTGGGCCAGCTTGGAACTCCTTAGGTTCGGGAACCTCTCCTGCCGTAGGTGTAGCCACACCCAATCGCCTGGTTGAAAAATCATCTCCTTTCTTCCCTTGTTGGCATGAAACACGTACTGCCCGGTCCTCTTCTCCAAGTTTTCTGCTACCTTCTGGTGTATCTTCTTTATGAAATCCGCCTTGGATGCTTCGTTCAGGTTGGTCATCTCTGCTGGTGGCAGTGGCGTTTGCTCCAAAGGTATTAGGGGATTGAAGCCGTAGACTACTTCAGAAGGGGTCTTCTTGGTTGCTGAGTGCACGGCTTGGTTGCTGAGTGCACGACTCGGTTATATGCGAACTCTGTGAATGGCAGGCACTCCACCTAAGTCTTGAGGTTCTTCCCTAGTGTAGTCTTGAGAAGAGTCGAAAATGTCCGGTTGACTACTTCAGTTTGGCCATCGGTTTGAGGATGGTAGGTGGTAGAGAAGAGCAACTTTGTGCCTAGCTTCCTCCAGAGGGTCCTCCAGAAGTGGCTGAGGAATTTGGTGTTCCTGTCTGACACGATGGTCCTTGGCACTCCGTGAAGCTGTACAATCTCCATTAAGAACAGCTTGGCTGTTTGTGTGGCATCATTGACATTGGCACATGGGATGAAATGTGCCATCATGGAGAATCTGTCCACCACTACAAAGATAGCATCTTTGTGGTTGATCTTGGGCAGACCTAGAACGAAGTCCATTGAGATGTCCACCCATGGATGTGTAGGTATGGGCAGAGGGAGGTACAACCCGTGAGGGTTCACTCGGGACTTCGCCTTTTTGCAGGTGATGCACCTTGCACAATGGGCTTCTACTGACCTCTTGATGTGTGGCCAGTAGAAGTGCTCCTTGACCACTGCTAGTGTCTTGTCGACACCAAAGTGGCCCATGAGTCCTCCTCCATGAGCTTCTCGGATGATAAGCTCCCGTAACGATCCTTGTGGTATGCACAACCTTCTTTCTCGGAACAAGAACCCCTCATGTATGTAGAACTTGCCATGTCTCCCTGTGCCACACTCCTTGTAGCTCTCAGCAAAGTCAGGATTATCCTTATATAGGTCCTTGATGTGCTCGAATCCTAAGACCTTTGCCTCCATGGTGGATATCAAGGCAAGCCTCCTGGATATTGCATCGGCTACAACATTATCCTTGCCCTTCTTCTACTTAATGACGTACGGGAAGGTCTCTATGAACTCCATCCACCTGGCATGTCTCCTCTTGAGATTGGTTTGCCCTCTGAGGTGTTTGAGAGTCTCGTGATCAGTGTGGATCACAAACTCCTTGGACAGCAAGTAGTGCTGCCAAGTCTCCAAGGCTCGGACTAGGGCATAGAGCTCCTTGTCGTAGGTGGGGTAGTTCAGTGAGGCACCACCTAACTTCTCACTGAATTATGCCACTGGCCTT
>JAENJI010000012.1:14133794-14254692 GCA_018901935.1 Pugionium cornutum | reverse complement strand
AGAATCCTCCGAATATTTTTGTCTTGGATTGGTGATCTTTTTCGATAGAAATATATATTGAATACAAAAAAAATTGGGAGAGGATAGGCTCATTACATGAAAAATATGGGAATGAAAGTCTCATAAATAATTGATAAATGATTGGAATAAGTGTCAATCGATTTGAAAATCATCTCATTGGTACTACTTGAGTAAAGTCTTATAAATGAAACATAATACATGACATCACATAGTTATGGATACATTGGATTACTTGGAGACTTTGTCGTAGCTTTTTCAGTCTCAAATGTCGTCATAATATGGAAAATTGAGCTAGTTTAACCTTAGCGTCTTGTCATTTTGAGCACTAAATCAAAAGTTAAAGACGATTTAATGCGGACATGTCAAGTTGATCAGCTAGTTAAAGTGATCATTCTAAATTGATTTGTTGCTCCTTGAGTAAAGGCTTATAATGAAGCATAATGCATGGCATTAGGCAGTTCGAGATAGATTGGACTACTTGGATGCTTTGTCGTAGCTATTTGGTTTTAAATTTTGTCAAAATATTGAAAAGTGAGCTAGCTTAACGTGGGTGTTGGATCCATATCATTTTGAACTCTAAATCAAATGTTTCAGATGATTTAGTTCCAACATGTCACATGTTGATCAGCCAGTTAAAATGATCATTCCAAACTGATCATTTGTACTACCTGAGTAAAGGCTTATAAATGAAGCACAACACATGACATCATGTAGTTTTGGATACATTGGGTTACTTGGGGGCTTTGTCCTAGCTTTTTGAGTGTCAAATGTTGTCATAATATGGAAAATTGAGCTAGTTTAACATTAGCGTTGGACTCAAGTCTTTTTGAGCACAAAATTAAAAGTTAAAGACGATTTAATGCCGACATGTCAAGTTGATCAGCTAGTTAAAGTTATCATTCTAAATTGATCATTAGTGCTCCTTGAGTAAAGCATAAATGAACCATAATTCATGGCATCAGCCAGTTCGGGATAGATTTGATTACTTGGAGTCTTTGTCGACCTATTTCGGCCTTAAGATTTATCGCAATATAGAACATTGAGCTAGGTTAACGTGGGCGTTGGATTCGTATCAATTTGAACTCTAAATCAAATGTCTCAGACGATTTACTTCCAACATGTAATGTGGATCGGCCTGTTGAAATGATCATTTTAAATTGATCATTGGTACTGATTGAGTAAAGGCTTATAAATGAAGCATAACACATGACATCACGTAGTTTTGGATACATTGGATTACATGGGGCTTTGTTGTAGCTTTTTCAGTCTCAAATGTTGTCATAATATAGAAAATTGAGCTAGCTTAACTTTAGCGTTGGACTCCAGTCATTTTGAGCATAAAATTAAAAGTTTAATACGATTTAATGCAAATATTTCAAGGTGATTAGCTAGTTAAAGTTATCATTCTAAATTGATCATTGGTGGCCATTGAGTAAAGACTTATAAATGAGGCGTAATGCATGGCATCACGTAGTTTGGGATAGATTGGATTACTGGGATGCTTTGTCATAGCTATTTCGGTCTTAAATTTTGTAACAATACAGAAACTTGAGCTAGCTTAACGTGGGGGGTTGGATTCGTGTCATTATGAACTCTAAATCAAAAGTTATGGACGATTTAGTTCATACATGTCAAGTTTATCGGCCAGTTAAATTGATCTGTCTAAGATGATCATTGGTGCTCATTGAGCAAAGGTTTACAAATGAAACATAATGCATGATATCACGCAAATTAGGATAGATTGGATTACTTGAAGGTTTTTTGGTAGTTTTTTCAGACTCGAATGTTGTCACAATACAGAAAATTGAGCTAGATTAACATGGGTGTTGGATTTGTGTCATTCGGAATTCTAAATCAAAAGTTACGGATGATTTAGTGCATACAAGTCAAGTTGATCGGCCAGTTAAATTGATCTTTTTAAGATGATCAATTGTTGTCATTGAGCAAGGTTTACAAATGAAGCATAATGCATGGCATCCCGCTGTTCGGGAAATGTTTTATTAATTGGAGGGTTTGTCGTAGCTATTTCAGCTTTAAATTTTTTCACAATATAAAAATTGTGCTAGCTTAATGTGGGTGTTGGATCCATGTCATTCTGAAATCTAAATCAAAAGTTACGGACGATTTAGGGCGGACATGTCAAGTTGATCTGCTGTTAAATGTTCATTCTATACTGATCATTGCTGCCCATTAAGCAAAGACTTATAAATGAGGCGTAATGCATGGTATCACGTATTTTGGGAAAGATTGGATTACTTGGAGGCTTCGTCGTAGCTATTCCGGTCATAAGTTTTATCATAATATAGAAAATTGAGCTAGCTTAATGTGGGCGTTATTCGTGTCATTCTGAACTCTAAATCCATAGTTATGGACGATTTAGGGTGCACATGTCAACTTTTATCGACCAGTTAAATTGATCTTTCTAAACTGATCATTGGTGCTCATGGAGCAAAGGTTTACAAATGAAGCATAATGCGTAGCATCACATAGTTTGGGATAACTTCAATTATTTGGAGGTTGTTTCGTAGCTATATCGGTCATAAATTTATTTAGAATGTAGAAAATTGAGGTAGCTTACCGTGGGCAATGGATTCGTGTCATTCTGAACTCTAAATCAAAAGTTCCAGACAACTTAGTGTGGACATGTCAAGTTGATCGGCCAGTTAAAATGATCATTCTAAACTTATCGGTGCTCCTTGAGTAGAGGCTTATAAATGAATCATAATGCATGGCATCACGCAGTTTGGGATACATTGGATAACTTGAAGGATTTTTGGTAGCACTTTCACTCTTAAATGTTGTCACACTACAGAAAGTTGAGCTAGCTTAATGTGGGCGTTGGATTCGTGTCATTATGAAGTATAAATCAAAAGTTACAGATGATTTAATGCGTACATGTCGAGTTAATCGGCCAGTTAAAGTAATCATTCTACACTTATCATTGGTGCTCATTGATTAAAGACTTATAAAGGAGACATAATGCATGGTATCACGTAGTTTGAGATATATTGAATTACTTTGAGGCTTTGTTATAGCTATTTCGGTCTTAAATTTTGTAACAATATAGAAAATTGAGCTAGCTTAACGTGGGGGGGCTCGATTCGTGTCATTCTGAACTCTAAATCAAAAGTTATGGACGATTTAGTGCGTACATGTCAAGCTTATCGGGCAGTTAAATTGATCTTTTTAAGATGATCATTGGTGCTCATTGAGCAAAGGTTTACAAATAAAGCATAATGCATGGTATCACGCAGTTTAGGATAGATTGGATTTCTTAAAGGCTTTGTGGTAATTGTTTTAGTTTCAAATGTTGTCACAATACCGAAAATTGAGCTAGCTTAACATGGGCATTGGATTCGTGTCATTCTGAGCTCTAATTCAAAAGTTACAGACGATTTATTGCATATATGTCAAGTTGATCGGCCAGTTTAATTGATCTTTCTAAGATGATCAATTGTTCTCATTGAGCAAAGGTTTACAAATAAAGTACATTCCACGGCATCATGCTGTTAGGGAAAGATTTGATTACTTGTAGGCTTTCTTGCAGCTATTTTGGTCTTAAATTTAGTCACAATATAAAAAATTGAGCTAGCTTAACGTGGGTGTTGGATTCATGCCATTCTGAAATGTAAATCAAAAGTTGCAGACATGTCAAGTTGATCGGCCATTAAAATGATCATTCTAAACTGATCATTGGGGCTACTCTATTAAAGGCTTAAAATGAAGAATAATGCATGGCATCACGTAGTTAGGGATACATTGAATTACTTGAAGGCTTTATCGTAGCTCTTTCAGTCTCAAATGTTGTCACAATATAGAAAGTTGAGCTAGCTTAACATGAGTGTTGGATTCGTGTCATTCTGAACTCTAAATCAAAAGTTATAGAAGATTTAATGTTTATATGTCAAGTTGATCGGCCTGTTAAAATGATCATTCTATAATGATCATTGGTGCTCATTGACTAAAGACTTATAAATGAGGCATAATGCATGGTATCACGTAGTTTGAGATAGATTGGATTACTTGAAGGATTCGTCGTAACTATTTCGGTCATAAATTTTGAAAAAGATAGAAAATTAAGCTAGCTTAACGTGGGGCGATGGATTCGTGTCATTCGGAACTCTGAATCAAAAGTTATGTGCGTACATGTCAAGTTTATCAGCAAATTAAATTGATCTTTCTAATATGATCATTGGTGCTCATTGAGCAAAGGTTTACAAATGAAGCATCACTACAAGAAAACATGCGATTTGCGACCACGGTTGTGGTCGCAAAGTAGTCGCAAAACTGTATTTTGCGACTACTTTGCGACCACGTGAAGTGGTCGCAAAATACTAGTCGCAAAAAAAAGTAGTCGCAAATCAGTCGCACATTTGCGACTTATTTGCGACCACGGAAATAGTGGTTCTTTTGCGACTAATTTGCGACCACAAGGTGGTGACTATTTTTGTGACTAATTTGCCACTGAATTTCCGTAACAAATTTTGCTACTGTTTTGCGACTACGTTTTTGGTTGCTAAATATGTAGTCGCAAAACAGTCACAAAATTTTGTGACTGATTTACGACTACGGGAGAACCGCAGTTGCAAATCAGTCACATTTTTTTGTGACTGATTTGCGACTACAGGAGAACCGCAGTTGCAAATTAGTCACAAGTTTTTGCGACTGCACAACTCTCGTAGTCGTATATAAGTCACAATTTTTTGTGACTGTTTTGCGACTGCACAACTCTCGCAGTCGCAAATCAGTCACAAAAAAATTGTGACTGATGTGCGACTACAAGAGAACCGCAGTCGCAAATCATTCGCAATTTTTTGTGACTGATTTGCGACCACATGTATGAAAGAGTTGCAAATCGGTGGCAAAAATTGTGACTGATTTAGGACTAATTTGCGACTACACCGTAATTAGATTTTTAAAAAAATATTATATTTTTTATTATTATTGAAATAATTTCGTATATATTTTGGAAAAAATATAATATTAATTATTTAAATTTAATTTCGAAATATTTAAATTATTTTAAAAAAATGTAAAATAATATTTGTAAATTTAAATTTGAATAATAATTTTGGAAATTAATTTCAATAATGATATTAATATTTTGTAATTAGAAATATTAATAAAATAATTTATATTATTATGTTTTAATATTAAATATTAATATAAGCTTATAATTGGTTTAAAATTCATATTATTTAATTTAATACTAATTTTTATTAATGAATTAAAAATATTATAATATTAAATGAAAAATATGTGAACTAATTAATATAAAATATTGAATAAAAAGATATAAAAATTTAAAATTATAAAATTTATTATTGAAAATTATTTAATACATGAAAAAAAAAAATCTAATTCTCAGGTGGCGGAAATTGGAAAGCTGATGGCGAAAATGGGGTGGTGGGCGGAGCCGTCGATGGTTCCCCTGTGCAATCGTTATCCCGCATATAGGAGGCGAATGCGGGATCCGTCCGTTGGATATATCCGAGGAGCATCTCCAAGCTATCTTCTTCTGGTTTTCTTTGTTCATCTCTTCAATCTTCTCATTTCTTTCCATAATCTGCGCGTTTTATGCTTTAATCAACGCGTTTTGTTCTTAAAGCATTACGTACTCGGGTGAATGGGTTTGTACCCCAGTACGTCTACCCGTAGATTGTACGCGGCTGAGGCTACCGAGTCCATAAAGTCAGCCTCGTTCATCCGGAATAGATGACTACAAAATAACAAAAACATAATTTAAATAATAAATTGAATTATTTAATTAATTACAAAAATATGTTAAAAAAAAAAACTTTGAAAATTTTTTTTACCTGAAGGAAGATCTCATTCTTCTGTGCTTGAGTCAGCTCAATTGGACGGGAGGTTCCATCAGATGTTTCTGTTGGATCGACCTCCACGATCGTCATCTTCTCTTAGATGTTTCGTTTGTATGCTTCACAAATTTGTTTTGCTTTCAAATCTACATACAAACCATCTGGTCTTGTGTGAGTCTTTATAAAGATCTCACCTATTGAGACTGGTCGTCCCAAATTATGTTCCTTCACATATATTGAAATATTATTTAATTGCTACCAAAAATGTTAATTAAATAAAAAAAATTTTGACTTACCATTTCCTGCTGGATCTGAATATAGGATTTTTGGCCCGATAAATGTTTATCCGGGCCAAGACCATCCTGAGCGGAGTTGTGGTTATGAGAGGATTTTGTACTCCTCTTGGTAGATGTTTCTGTTCCCCAATAGTCTGTCATAATTTTGTACAGACTTGGGGAAATCCATCGGGGACGTTTTCCGGTTGTATGAACCGTGCTCACCATCGCTTTCATCCGCCTTACGCAGACGGTCTCGAACTCTTTTCGTACCATCGGGGTGATCAGAGGATCCCAAGTGTACGATTGCTTGAAATTAAATTAAAAAATATTAATATATATTATTTAAATATTATAAAATATATACAATTTAAAAAACAAAACTTACCGCAAACTCTATGAAATGTTTTTCCTGCCTCTCAGAAGGTACGACGGTCCAACTATAGTACGGACCGTCAAATTTATTTTTCAAAAATTTTGCGATTTGACGAGTAATAGCACCGTTATCGCGGTCAAACCTAATATTTCAATTATACAGAGAAATTCTAAATTTATATTAATATAATTACAATTATAATAAATATTTATTAAAAAAATTATTATTTAGAAAACTTCTTACCACAATGTATTAGGAGCCGCTTCTGGAGACAGCACAGTCAAATACTGTTCACGGCCCGGAGTTTGTAACAAACTATCAAGAGTGATAGTTTGTTCATCCGTTCCCGTTTCGCAGTCGGGAATTTGTTCCTCCTCATTTTCATCCGATTCCTGAAACCGTGGAGGTGTTTGGGTTTCAGAAACGGAGTGAGGGATAAAAGTATATTGGGAAGGGAGGTGGGATGCTGCTCTATTAGCGGATGGTGAAGGGTTCAAGGAGGCCGAAGAGGTTCCTCGGCCGGAAGACGATCTAAAAGATCGTCTTCCACGACCTCTTAACGACCTACAACTACTTGCCATTTTTAGAGAGTGTTTTTAGAAAGTGTTTAGATAGTGTTTAGAGAGATTTTGAATATGAAGTTTTGAGAGATTTGTGAAAAATGAGGGAAAACCTTCGTGTATTTATAGTTTTTTTGCGACCACGAACGTGGTCGCAAATCAGTGGCAAAAATGATGTAGTCGCAAATCGGTCGCAAATTTGTGACTGATTTGCGACTACCAATTAATTTGGTGGGAAACAAAAACGTTCAAACTCCCACCAAATTAATTGGTGGTAAATCAATCGTCAATTTATAACTGATTTGCGACCACCTGATCATTTATCGAAACTGTAAATGTGGTCGCAAATCAGTCGTAAATTTGCAAACTGTGGTCGCAAACTGTAATATATATATATATATATTATATTACTTATATTCATATATATATATATATATAATAAAATAATTAATTCATAAACATAACAATTAATTTAGGTTACCTGTTTTTCGTGCGTATGTGTTCACCAAAGTAATGTTCTAAGAAGTAAGATATCTCATCATTCACATATGATTCAACAATCGACCCTGCAGCATATCGTTTGTTCTTCGCCTTGCTTTTAAGTTTTTTAAAAAACCTTTCAAATGGATACATCCACCTATATTGCACAGGTCCACCAAGTTCAGCTTCGTATGGTAGATGTACAGGAAGATGCTCCATGATGTCGAAAAATGAAGGTGGAAAGATCTTTTCCAAATTGCACAAAATTATGACTATATTTTCCTTCAGAATTTGGACACGGTTTTGTTGTAATGATCTGGAGCATAAATCACGGAAAAATCCTCCAATCCCTATATATATATTAATTACCATCGACAATTAATTAGTTCAGGCAATTATTATTAATTTACGTATTTCCAATTAAAAATATAGTTATTACTATATTTACCTGATAATGCTAGATGAACGTTCCGTGGTAAAAGTTCTGCAAATATAAAAGGGAGAAGTCTTTCCATAAAAACATGGCAGTCATGGCTTTTCATGCCCGAGAACTTTAGTCCATCCATATCCACACAATTTGCTAAATCTGCCGCATAGCCGTCCGGAAATTTGACATCATTTTTTATACATTCCAATAACCGTTCTTTCGCTTTTTGGGTCAATTGAAATATAGGGAATAGAGCATTACCCCAACCATCCACGTGCAACTCTTTTCGAGAGCAAAACTTTGCAATATCCAACATTGACTTAACTGTATCTTTTGATTTCTCTTTCACATTCATAACAGAATTAATGATGTTATCGAAGAAATTCTTCTCTATATGCATCACATCAAGATTATGTCGAAGGTTAAGATCCGTCCAGTACGGTAACTCCCAAAATATACTTTCTTTGTGCCAATTATGCCAGCTGCCATAACCTTCTTCTTTACTTTCATGACCGTTTCCGCCGCACTCAGATGTTCTTAAAGGATTGACAGTTTTTATTCGCTCGTACAAAACTTGTTCACATGTCAATGATTGTGGAGGACAGTCATTCAAAGCGTGCTTCCCTTTTAAAAAATTTGTTTTATTTTTCCGTAACGGGTGACCATTAGGAAGAAACCTTCGATGACAATCAAACCAACACGTCTTTCTCCCATTTGGTAATTGATTTAGATTGAAATTTTGATACATCGTATGCATCGAACCATAATTCTTTCAACTCATCAATCGGATGATTTGGCCCAATTCAAAATAGTTAGAAACAAATACTCTTTCTTCATACACATCTCGGTGGCAAATTATATGGAGTGATAATCACGCATAATGAATGATTACGAGACATCCCAAATGGGTTGAACCCATTAGTACATAAGCCAAGATAAACATTTCGAGATTCAGCAAATCTAGGATGTAAATTTTGGTCTTAAATTTTGTAACAATATAAATAATTGAGCTACCTTATTGGATTCGTGTCATTCAGAATTCTAAATGAAAAGTAATGGACGATTTAGTGCGTACATATCAAGTTTATCAGCCAGTTAAATTGATCTTTCTAAGATAATCAATGGTGCTCATTGAACAAAGGTTTACAAATGAAGCATAATGCACGGTATCATGCAGTTTAGGATAGATTGGATTACTTAAAGGCGTTGATGTAGTTGTTTCAGTATCAAATGTTGTCACAATACCGAAAATTGAGCTAGCTTAACATGTGCGTTGGATTCGTGTCATTCTGACCTCTAAATCAAAAGTTATAGACGATTTAGTGCATATATGTCAAGTTGATCGACCAGTTTAATTGATCTTTCTAAGATGATCAATTGTTCTCATTGAGCAACGGTTTACAAATGAAGTATATTCCATGGTATCATGCTGTTTGGGAAAGATTTGATTACTTGTAGGGTTTCTCGCTATTTCGGTCTTAAATTTAGTCATAATATAAAAAATTGAGCTAGCTTAACGTGGGTGTTGGATTCATGTCATTCTAAAATCTAAATCAAAAGTTACGGACGATCTAATGCGGACATGTCAAGTTGATCGGCCATTAAAATGATCATTCTAAACTGATCATTGGGGCTACTTGATTATAGGCTTAAAAATGAAGCATAATGCATGGTATCACGTAGTTAGGGATACATTGTATTACTTGAAGGCTTTATCGTAGCTCTTTCATTCGCAAATGTGGTCACAATATAGAAAGTTGAGCTAGCTTAACATGGGCGTTTGATTTGTGTCATTCGGAACTCTAAATTAAAAGTTACAGACTATTTAATGCGTACATGTCAAGTTGATCGGCCTGTTAAAATGATCATTCTATACTGATCATTGGTGCTCATTGAGTAAAGACTTATAAATGAGGCGTAATGCATGGTATCACATAGTTTGGGATAGATTGGATTACTTGAAGGATTTGTCGTAACTATTTTGGTCATAAATTTTGTAACAATATAGAAAATTGAGCTAGCTTAACGTGGTGATGCGAACCTCCCAAAGAATGCACTTCTGGATGCGGTTGAGATAGGTTTTGCAACAGAATGAATCGAAATTCAACATGTTCAAAGGTTGTGGATTGAAGGGTCACACAGTAGCTGCGGAAAAACTACTGATTTACCTAAGATAGTAGCTTAGATATTACACACTAAAGCTACTAAATGTTGACTGAAGGATATTACACACCAACAATCAGATTAAGAAGAGAATCACTCTCAAACTTAAGAAAAGAAGCTGTTTTTATTTGAAAAGTTGAATGATCAAGTTTACAACTGAAAACCCCTATTTATACTATAAGGGGACGTTAATATGAGGAGCCTACAACATTAAATTGGTTACAATTACAAGGGAAGACTTGACCAAAGACCTTGACCAAAGACCTTGACTTCATTAACTCTTATTTTGACTATGAATGTAGACACTTTTCCCCACTTTGATGACGCCAATTTTGAGCATTTTTAATTGAACTCCTTTTGATTTTAAACAACAAATTGGGCTGGTTGTAATGTGGTTCATTTGCCTCATTAAAAACTTTACCAAGAAAACCCAATGGGAGAAAACTTGGATAAGGGAAAAAGAGTACAAATGGATCATATACCCATTTGTATGTTGTCTTGAGCTTGTACTAAAATCAGAGTGCTTTTAGGCACTTCTCCATTCAAGCTCAAGTGAATTTGTTGTGCATTCTCCTTATTGAGCATGCGGCTGATTGCCTCTTTGAGTTTCTTGGCTTTGGCTCGGGTTAATGGTACAGCTGGTAGTGCAAGAGATTCTTCATGTTCCAGTGGCTAGGAATGAACCAGTGGAACATGAAGAATCTCTTGCACTACCAGCTGGACCATTAACCTAGAATCAAAGAGGAATCTTAGGATAATCAAAAATGCTTCAATCCACATGAGTTGATCACAAAATTGATTTTAGTATTCATCTGTATGTATTTCAACTGTTCCCAAGATTCCTTGAGGTTCTTCATTCTGATATCTAAATCAAAAGTTACGGACGATTAAGTGCGTACATGTCGATTTTATGAGCCACTTAAAATGATCATTCTAAAATGATCATTGGTGCTCCTCTATTAAAGGCTAATAAACGAACCATAATGCATGGCATCACAGATTTGGGATACATTGGATTACTTAGAGGCTTTGTTATAGCTATTTCGGTCTTAAATTTTATCACAATATAGAAAATTGAGGTAGCTTAACATGGGTGTTGGATTCATGTCATTCTGAACTCTGAGTTAAATGTTACGGATGATTTAGTGCGGAAATGTCAAGATTATCATGTAGTTAAATTGATCATTATAAACTGATCATTGGTGTTCATTGATCAAAGGTTTACAAATAAAGCATAATGCATGTTATCACGCAGTTTGGGATATATTAAATTACTTGGAGACTTTATCGTAGCAATTTTGGTCTTCAATTTTGTCACAATATAGAATATTGAGCTAGCTTAATGTGGGCGTTGGACTCGTGTCATTCTGAACTCTACATCAAAAGTTATGGATGATTTAGTGCATATATGTCAAATTTATCGGCTAGTTAAATTGCTCATTATAAAGTGATCATTGGTGCTCATTGAGCAAAGGTTTAGGAAATGAAACATAATGCATGGTATCACGTAGTTTGGGACACATTGGATTACTTGGAGGCTTTTATGTTGCTCTTTCAGTCTCAAATGTTGTCACAATATTGAAAATTAAGGTAGATTAACGTGAACATTGGATTCATGTTATTTTGAGCTCTAAATCAATTATTAATCATGATTTAGTACGGACAAGTAAAGTTGATCAGCTAGTTAAAAAGATCATTCTAAAATGATCATTGTTGCTCCCAAAGTAAAGGCGTATAAATGAACCATAATGAATGGTATCACGCAATTTGGGAAAGATTGGATTACTTGGAGGCTTTGTCATAGCTATTTCGGTCTTAATTTTTGTAAAAATATAGAATATTGACCTACCTTAAGCGATCGGTCAGTTAGATTCGTATCATTGTGAACTTTAAATTAAAAGTTACAAACGATTTAGTGCGCACTAGTCAAGTTGATCGGTCAGTTAAATTGATCATTTTAAACTGATCATTACTACTTCTTGACTAAAGGCTCATAAATGAATCATAATACATGACATCTAGTGCTGTCAAGCGGGTCGGACCCACCCCGCATGACCCGCCTCGCGGCGGGTTAAAGATTTTTTTTCAAAAAAATTTTTTACCCGCAAAACCCGCGAATCATTTTTTTAAAACCCGCACCCGCCCCGCATTAATCTAGCGGGTTTGCGGATGACCCGCGACCCGCTTTGTTTTTAAATTTTTTTAAAAATATTTAATTAAAATAAATCTAAATAATAATAAATCTAAAATTAATACATCAAATATATCATAATTCAATTTTTTAAACATCAAATTATATAAATTTTGAATATCAAGTTTGGTATTAAATTGGTTTATAATTAAATTGGTTTAAAATTAAATTAGTTTATAATTATATTAGTTTAAATTTTGGTCAAATAATTTTGACCCAAAATTTGCGGGTACCCGCCAACCCGCAAAATAATAAAACGAAACCCGCACCCGCCCCGCTATACCAAAATTTTGACCCGCACCCGCCCCGCATATAAACTTTTTTTTTCCTTCGACCCGCACCCGCCCCGCGGCGGGTCAAACGGGGCGGGACCTGCGGGTAATGAGCCAAATTGACAGGCCTAATGACATCACATCATTCAAGATAGATTGGATAACTTGGAGGCTTTGTCTTATCTATTTCAATCTTAAATTTTATCACAATATAGAAAATTGAGGTATGTTAACGTGGGCATTGGATTCATGTCATTTTGAATTCTAAATCGAAAGTTACGGATGATTTAGTACAAACATATCATGTCAGCAAGCTGAAATTATTATGACTTTTAAAACATTATGATTATGATATTTTACTAGTCCATCTACATTTACTATTTATCGTTTTCTACTCTAAACTCAATTTTAAAATATTCAAATATTTTAATCTTGTAAATTAATAAGAAAATTTAATTTTAGTTGTGATTTCGCAATATCTAACAATACACATGTCAAAAGCAAGCAATACAATACTTGTATATAAACATGAAGCACGGACTTAAGAAAATATTGAAAGAGACATAACCAAAGATTTTTTATTAGAAATTGCATAAGAAAAAAAAATCAAATCCTCACATTAATCCAATATAATCTAATCCATGTATTTTACCGGTTATATTAGTTGCTTTTAGTGATGTTAAAATGGGTTTATAATTAATGGGTTTTTAGTGGATACTTACAAATTTAAAAACCCATTTATATCCATTTATTAAAATTTACATTAATGAGTTTAAATGGGTATTCATTTAAAATCCATTTATTAAAAGGGTTTTTGTTTTAAAAAAATAGGTACCCTATTAAATCCATTTATATTTTATTCTTTGTTTAATCAACAATGATTCAAACAAATATTTTATAATAAGTAATCAATAACTTTTTGTAAAAAATAAAGAATAAAAATTACGTTTCAGTAAAAAATACAAAATTATATTTTTAACGTAAAAATGCGGAATTATATTTTGGTGGGAAAATACGGAATTATATTTTTCTGAAAAACTAATTAATTATGTTTTTGCCGAAAAATGCGAAATCACGTTTTTGACAAGAAAATATAAAATTATATTTTTGGCGAGAAATTATGAAACTAACGGAAAAATATGAAATCATGTTTTTAGCGGAAAAATGTTGAATTACGTTTTGGTGGAAAAATATGGAATTACGTTTTTGACGGAAAAATTCTGAATTACGTTTTTGGTATAAAATATTGAATTACGTTTTTACGAAAAAATATAGAATCACGTTTTGAATGAAAAATACTTAATTTTTAACAAAAATGTAGAATAATTTCGTGATAGAAAATGAATTTAAACGGAGTGAATTCTAAATAAGGTAACTTTACCCATTATAACATTTAAAAATGTTAGAAAACTCAAATTTCCTATGAAACATAGGACAAAATTTAATATTTTATTTTATTAAAAATATTTTAATATATTTATAAAAAGTAATATTTTTAACAAATAAATAAAGTTATTACCTATTTTTAAAATAAAAATTACAATATTATTTTATTATGAATATAATGGTTATAAATAAATATAAACAAAAAGAAAAAAATATAACCTAAAATGTATTAAATGGTTAAATTGGTTTGAATGGGTTTAAATGGGTTAGTGTAATTATAAATGGGTCTAAATGGGTAACCCTATTAAATCTTATAATCAATGGATTTTATAGGATTTGAGGTTTAAATGGGGTGAGTTTTATATGGGATGGGTTTAAATGGGGTGGGTATACCCATTTTAACATCCCTAGTTGCGTTAAGTAGAACTGAGTGCGTATAAACTAAATAATATGTGTATGTCTACCTGATATATATCTCATTACGCTCTGTTGTATAGCTTTCAGTTCCACTATATTCATTATAATTATATGCATTGCAATTCATACTCACATCACTATACTTACGCATGGAAATTATTGTTTATGTACACTTATTTCTATCAATAATAAGTAACCTCACAATCAATTCGTACGTAAGCCTTGTCATCTGTTTTGTATCTTTTGATGAATATAAACAAATCTAATACTATGTGATAAAGAACAAGCATTTTATTAGTTTCATATGTACATCACCGCTTAATTATTCGCAAAGAAGAAGTCAAGATTCACACGAACTGGGATGGGTGATAGCTTACAAAAATCCTTAAAATTATTTCAACTATTATGTGTGAAATCAATTCACACGAACCAGAAAATTGAAGGGCTATCAACATCTACCTACGAAAATTAATTTAAGTTCTTGCAAAATCAATTTTAAGAGAGGAAATTTCTGGTAAAAACTTACATTTCTGTCTGAACTTACAGACGCGAGAAGAAATTTCCGGCGATGACAGCGGTGGAAGGGGAGGCGAGAGGAAGTTCCGGCGACGATAGTGGTAGGAGGGGAAGAGGCAGAGATGGAGAGAAAACATGATTAGAACTGAAACTAGAGAAATAGGTTTGTCGGTTATATTAGATGTTTCCATCCGAAAATACCGTCGGTAATCCATCGGTTAAATAATAAATATTTTTACGAAAACCCGTGTCGTAAATTAAGATTCCCACATATAATTTAAAAGCTTCAGAAAGCCATCGGTCATTTACGACGGATTTCTAACAAATACTAAAATTTCTGCATGTATGCCAAATAGTCAGTTCACGTTGCATATTTTCGATAGCTTTCCAACGGATATGTTTCGACGGCCTTCGACGGCAATCCATCGGTATGAACAAAATTTAATTTTTATATATTTAAAATATAATTTCTGAAATTGTTAAGAATTTTAAAAATTATTAACATTATTTGATCTAATGCAAATTTAAAATACAATTTCAAAAATTTAGTATTTAATTAGATTTTGAAGTTTTTTTATGTTTTGCTTGCTTATAGTATTGTTAATAGTATTGTTCTATTGATTACAAGTTCCCTAGTTACGGTTTTCGATTTATATTGAAACGAAGAAGAATGTGGGGGTAAGCTGGGGAGAAGCCCAAGAGAAGGCATTCCAGGCCTTGAAGGACAGCCTCACTCACACCCCGGTGTTAGTCGTGCCCAACTTCAATAGAACATCTGAAGTGGAATGTGATGCCTCCGGCATAGGCATAGGCACGGTGCTAACACAAAGAGGAAGGCAGTGGCATACTTCAGTGAGAAGTTAGGTGGGGCCTCACTAAACTACCCCACCTACGATAAGGAGCTTTATGCCCTAGTCCAAGCTTTGGAGACTTGGTAACACTATTTGTTGTCTAAGGAGTTTGTAATCCACACTGATCACGAGACTGTCAAACACCTCAGAAGGCAAACCAACCTCAAGAGGAGACATGCTAGGTGGATGGAGTACATCGAAACATTCCCTTACATCATCAAGTACAAGAAGGGCAAGGATAATATGGTAGCCGATGCATTATCAAGGAGGTTTGCCTTGATATCAACAATGGAAGCAAATATCATAGGATTTGAGCATATCAAGGCATTATATAAGGATGATCCTAACATTGGTGAGAGTTACAAGGAGTGTAGCACAGGGAGTCACGACAAGTTCTATCTCTATGATGGATTCTTGTTACGAGAAAGAAGGTTGTGCATACCACAGGGATCTCTACGAGAGCTTATCACCCAAGAAGCTCATGGAGGAGGTCTTATGGGCCACTTTGGTGTTGATAAAACACTGGCCGTGTTCAAGGAACACTTCTACTGGCAACACATCAAGAGGACAGTAGAAGCCCATTGTACAAGGTGTATCACTTGCAAAAAGGCGAAGTCCCGAGTACACCCTCATGGGTTGTATCTCCATCCACCTATACCAATGCATCCATGGGTAGATATCTCCATGGACTTCGTTCTAGGTCTACCCAATATCAACCACAAAGATGCCATCTTTGTAGTGGTGAACCGTTTCTCTAAGATGGCACATTTCATACCATGTACAAATGTTAATGATGCCACGCAAACCGCAGAGCTATTCTTCAAGAAGGTAGTGCGTCTTCATGGAGTACCAAGGGCCATCGTGTCAGACAGAGACACCAAATTTCTCAGCCATTTCTGGACGAACCTTTGGAGAAAGCTAGGCACAAAGCTTCTCTTCTCCACCACGTGCCACCCTCACACCGATGGCCAAACTGAAGTGGTCAACCGGACCTTATCAACTCTTCTCAGGACCACCATTGGGAAGAACCCTCAAGACATGGGTGGAGTGGCTGCCATTCATTGAGTTTGCCTACAACCGAGCCATGCACTCAGCCACTAAGAAGACCCCATTTGAGGTTGTCTACGGCTTCAACCCCCAAACACCTTTGGAGCAAACACCACTACCACCAACAGAGATAACCAACCTAAATGGAGACTCTAAATCAGAGTTCATCAAATAGTTGCACCATAAGGTCGCGGAGAAACTAGAAAAGAGGACCGGGCAGTACATGACTCATGCCAACAAGGGAAGAAAGGAGATGATCTTCCAACCAGGCGATTGGGTCTAGCTACACCTACGGCAAGAACGATTCCCCAACCTAACAAGTTCCATGGTAGCCCCCAGAGGAGATGGACCATTCAGAATCCTGGAGAGGATCAACAACAACGCCTACCGACTTGAACTTACAGGTGAGTTTAATGTGTCTAACACAATATTCAATGTGACTGATTTAGCTCCCTTCCTTGTTGATGAGGACACCAGATCATCTGGCTGGCCAGATCATGAAAATGGCCGACCAGATCATGAAGAAGGCCTGCCCGCGATAGCCGGGCCATTAGGCGAGTCTGCCGGGCCAAGCGGCACCGCCAACCCGATGATCAGTAGGACCGGGCCGACCAACTTCGCCAGCAAAGAGGCCCAAACCTCCGGCCCAAATGGCGGTGATGTGGCCAGCACCGCCGGCCCAGCTGGTGACGCCGCAAGCTCACCTAGCAATCTGGCTGGCTCCGATTCCATCTCGGCCAGCTCAACATACGGCACATCTGGCTTACACGGCCAGCTCAAGATCCACACAAGGACACTCGGACCAGATCACCAGCCAGCTTCAGGGTATGGACGTAGCGGATAGTTCTAGACCAATGGTCCCACCAGGAGCCATGACAAGAAGCAGAACAAGAGCACTCTTCCACAAGTTCAGCTTGTGGGTAGAAATGCTTCTAGAAGACCAAAGACAAGCAGCAATGGGCCAAGAGTGCAAGGATCAAGTGAAGGGTTTCTCAACCTCTTAAAGTGCTCCAAAAACTTGGGCTCTCATGGCAAAGGAGGTCAAGGCCCAACAATTCATTAACCTACTCCAAATTGAAGACTAGGTGCATGTAACAAGGTCGGCCACCTTCAATGTCTTGGCCAAAATGTAAGAAGGTAAGTTTTCACTTATAAGATTGCCTTTTCTGTTTTGCAGGGTAGGAATTAGTAGTTTTCCATTTTATTGAGTCAAGAACAATTAAGTAGTTGTCCTTTTTCGGTTGTTCCTTTTTGTAATTTTTCCTTTATGCACTTTTGTATCTTTTCCATTTTTCTTTGGGGTTGACCCTAGAAGGTCAAGCTGCGGAGCATATTAATCAGGCTCATCTTAGCATTGTAGTTAAACAACTTTTTTTAATTATTAATAAAGAGAGCATTTTTCTAAGAGTTTTTCTCACCAAACTCCTACCGATTAGACCTAGTCGAGACCAGCCCTCCTAGCTCTAAGATTGTGATTTATCACGAGGCCTTCCATACCTCGTGTGGTTCACTTCACCCCACCACTCATCACACACCAGAAACCCCCACTTAAGAAGCCTAAAGCCAAGTTTCTCGCCTAAACTTCTTCAACCTGCCCGAGACCATCACGGCAATGAGTTAAGGCTTGTATCACCTCTTTAAATTGTTTCCATGCTTCTTGGATGCACAATATCTCCATTTAAGTTATGTTATGCATGCCATCTCATAGGCTTAGTGGTGTGTTCAGATTGATATAGCCTTTTTAACCTCTCTGTTAATGGCAAATACCACATCCGTTTATGCCGAATAGGTACTCTGCCACTTGTCTCTTGAAATCGAGGTTTGTGACAAAATCGGCACTTCATGCGGTTTTTTTTATCATTTCTTTAATAGATCATACAATTGTCAATACATACATTGATCATCTGATACGGCACTCCACAACCAGCTACAAGTTTTTGAACCTCGTAATATGAAGCAGGTGCAATATTATCTTCAGTTAATGTATCTTTGACAAAATCAGCTATCACATTCAAACAATCTTCAGCCATTTTTTAGGCAAATGTCATGACCTCCTCAACACCTTGTACAAATTCATCCGTCAATTCCCCCGTAGTTGAATCATACCAAGGTTTATCCATCCACGATCGAAAATAATCGTAAGAACCTGAAGAAGACATTTGTTTTTAAGATTTTTTGTTCTGGTGAAATTTTGAAGGAGCATAGCGTATTTATAATAGAAATTACAAGATCATCATGAATTTTTAACAGATTATCTCGAATTTTTCAGATTATTCTTAAGAATATCCGAATGAAGTTTGTAATGTTTGTTCCGATGGATTTGCGACGGTTTCCGTCCATTTCTGGACAGTTTACGACAAATTCCCAATGACCTTCTATATTTACTGATCACTCAAGCAAACAACTGCAAAAAAATAGGAAGTCATCGGAAAATCATCGGAGATACTGATGGATTTCTGAACTAAAAAATAATTATGTTGAATCGATCAACCAATATATTACCGACTGATTACCGATGGCTTTTGAAAAACCAAATCCGTTGGGAGGTAGTCGGTAAAGACCAACGGTTTTGCGAGGAGAACCCAATGCAGTTGATGTCATCGGTATTTCATCGGACGAACGTAACGTTTTACCATCAAATTCCCAACAGTACTGTAGGCATCAAGATTTACCGACTACTTACCGATGAGTTGACGTCTCTTGGTAATCTGTTGGAAAAAACCATGGACAAAATTAAACGTTCGAATTTTCCGGCGATTTCCATCGGAAATAGTAATGTTTTCTTGTAGTGATAGAATATTGAGCTAACTTAGTGTGGGTGTTGGATTGGTGGTATTCGGAACTCTAAATCAAAAGTTACGGAGGATTTAGTGCGGACATGTCAAGTTTATTGGTTAGTTAAATTGATCATTCTAAACTGATAATTGGTGCTCACTAAGAAAAGGTTTACAAATGAAGCATAATGCATGACATCACGCAGTTGGGATATATTGGATTACTTGGAGGCTTTGTCGTATCTCTTTCAATCTCAAGTCTTGTCACAATATTGAAAATGTATCTAGATTAACGTGGATGTTTGATTCATGTCATTTTGAGCTCTAAATCAAATGTTAAAGATGATTTAGTGCGCACATGCAAGTTGATAAGTTAGTTAAAATGATCATCCTAAAATGATCAGTGGTTGATACAAGCCTTGATTTAAGGATGTATGCGCGTGGGCTGTTTGGAGAAGTTTAGGTGAGAGACTCGACCTTAGACTTCTGGGATAGGGGGTTTTGGGTTGGTATTCGATGGAAAGGTGAAGTGAACCACACGAAGGGTGATGAACCTCGTGATAAATCACAAACTTAGAGCTAGGAGGGCTGGTCTCAACTAGATTCTAAGTGCACAAGATTCTTGAGAGAAAACTTGTTGGGGAAAAAGTTCTATCTTTATTAATATCAAAAGGTTATCGAACTACAATGCTGGAAGGAGCCTTATTAATATGCTCGACAGCTTGACCTTCTAGGGTCGACCCAAATAAGAAAAGGAAAACTTACAAAAGTGCACAAAAAGAAAAGATACAAAAGTGTATAATCGAAAAAGGACCTATTCCTAAAATGTCTTTGACTCAATAAAAGTAAATATTCTAGATCCTACCCTGCAAAACAGAAAGAGGCATATATTCGAATTGAAACTTACCTTAACTTACCTCATGGCCAAGAAATGGAAGGTGGCCGTCCTTGTGGCATGCACGCGTCTTGCTCCTAGTCTTCGACTTGGAGTAGGATTAAGAATCTTTGTGCCCTGACCTCTCTTGCCACTAAAGCCCAAGTCTGTGATGTCCCTTGTGTTGTTGAGAAGCCTTTTGACTCTTCCTTGCACTTCTGGCCCATTGTCCTTAGTCGATATTCCTCTAGGAGCTTGTCGTCAACCCATAAGCTGAATTTGTGGAAGAGTGCCCTTGATCTGCTTCTTGTCATTGCTACTTGAGGCACCACTGGTGTAGAGACTTCCTCTAGGTGCATGTCCTAGAGCTGGTAGCTCATTTGGTCCGAGTCTTCTTGTGTAGAAGTGGAAATGCGCGTGTACTCGGCTGGATCGGCTGTACCGGCTGGATTGTGCGAGGTACTGGCCGGAATGCCTTCATGACCGGCCAAGTTGATCCCGGAGTTGGTGGCATCACCAAAGGGGCCGGCGGTGTCATCCACGTCGCCACCAAGTGTGCCGGAAGCTTGGGCCTCTCCGCCGGCAATGCTCACTACAAGAAAACATGCGATTTGCGACCACGGTTGTGGTCGCAAAATACTAGTCGCAAAAAAAAGTAGTCACAAATCAGTCGCACATTTGCGACTGATTTGCGACCATGGGAATAGTGGTTCTTTTGCGACTAATTTGCGACCACAAGGTGGTGCCTATTTTTGCGACTAATTTGCCACTGAATTTCCGTAACAAATTTTGCTACTACGACTACGTTTGTGGTTGCTAAATATGTAGTCGCAAAACAGTCACAAAATTTTGTGACTGATCTGCGACTATGAGAGATTGCAAATAGTCGCAAAAAATTGCGACTGATTTGTGACTGCGGTTCTCCTGTAGTCGCACATCAGTCACAAAAAACTGTGACTGATTTGCAACTGCACAACTCTCGCAGCCGCAATTTTTTTGTGACTGATTTGACCACATGTATGAAGGAGTCGCAAATCGTTGGCAAAAATTGCGACTGATTTAGGACTACTTTGCGACTACACCGTAATTAGATTTTTAAAAGAATATTATATTTTTTATTATTATTGAAATAATTTCGTATATTTGGAAAAAATATAATATTAATTATTTAAATTTAATTTCGAAATATTTAAATTATTTAAAAAAAATGTAAAATAATATTTGTAAATTTAAATTTCAATAATAATTTTGGAAATTAATTTCAATAATAATATTAATATTTTGAAATTCGAAATATTAATAATATAATTTATATTAGATATTAATATAATTGGTTTAAAATTAATATTATTTATTACTAATTATTATTAATGAATTAAAAATATTATAATATTAAATGAAAAATATGTGAACTAATTAATATAAAATATTGAATAAAAAGATATACAAATTTAAAATTATAACATTTATTATTGAAAATTATTTAATACATGAAAAAAAAATCTAATTATCAGGTGGCGGAAATTGGAAACTGATGGCGAAAATGGGGTGGTGGGCGGAGCCGTCGATGGTTCCCCTGTGCAATCGTTATCCCGCATATAGGAGGCGAATGCGGGATCCATCCGTTGGATATATCTGAGGAACATTTCCAAGCTCGAGATCTTCTTCTGGTTTTCTCTGTTGAACTCTTCAATCTTCTCATTTCTTTCCATAATCTGCGCGTTTTGTGCTTTAATCAACGCGTTTTGTTCTTGAAGCATTACGTACTCGGGTGAATGGGTTTGTACCCCAGTACTTCTACCCGTAGACTGTACGCGGCTGAGGCTACCGAGTCCATAAAGACGGCCTCGTTCATCCGGAACAAATGACTACAAAATAACAAAAAACGTAATTTAAATAATAAATTTAATTATTTAATTAATTACAAAAATATGTTAAAAGAAAAAAGTTTGAAATTTTTTTTTACCTGAAGGAAGATCTCATTCTTCTGTGCTTGAGTCAGCTCAATTGGATGGGAGGTTCCATCGGATGTTTCTGTTGGATCGACCTCCACGATCGCCATCTTCTCTTGGATGTTTCGTTCGTATGCTTCACAGATTTGTTTTGCTTTCAAATCTACATACAAACCATTTGGTCTTGTGTGAGTCTTTATAAAGACCTCACCTATTGAGACTGGTCGTCCCAAATTATGTTCCTTCACAGATATTAAAATATTATTTAATTGCTACCAAAAATGTTAATTAAATAAAAAAATTTTGACTTACCATTTCCTGCTGGACCTGAATATAAGATTTTTGGCCCGATAAATGTTTATGCGGGCCAAGACCGTCCCGAGCGGAGTTGCGGTTATGAGAGGATTTCGTACTCTTCTCGGTAGATGTTTCTGTTCCCCAACAGTTTGTTATAATTTTGTACAAACTTGGGGAAATCCATCTGGGACGTTTTCCGGTTGTATGAACCGTGCTCACCATCCCTTTCATCCGCCTTATGCAGATGGCCTCGAACTCTTTTCGTACCACCGGGGTGATCAGAGGATCCCAGGTGTACGATTGCTTGAAATTAAATTAGAAAATATTAATATATATTATTTATATTTTATAAAATATGTACACAATTTAAAAAAAACAAAAATTACCGCAAACTCTATGAAATATTTTTCCTGCCTCTCAGGAGGTACGACGGTCCAACTGTAGTACGGACCGTCAAATTTATTTTTCAAAATTTTTGCGATTTGACGAGTAATAGCCCTGTTATCGCGGTCAAACCTAATATTTCAAATATACAGAGAAAATTTAAATTTATATTAATATAATTAAAATTATAATAAATATTTATTAAAAAATTTTATTATTTATAAAACTTCTTACAACATTGTATTAGGAGCCGCTTCTGGAGAAAGCACAGTCAAATACTGCTCGTGGCCCGGAGTTTGTAACAAACTATCAAGAGTGATAGTTTATTCATCCGTTCCCGTTTCGCAATCGGGAATTTGTTCCTCCTCATGTTCATCCGATTCCTGAAACCATAGAGGTGTTTGGGTTTCAGGAACGGAGTGAGGGATAAAAGTGTATTGGGGAGGGAGGCGGGATGCCGCTCTATTAGCGGATGGTGAAGGGTTCGAGGAGGCCGAAGAGGTTCCTTGGCCGAAAGACGATCCGAAAGATCGTCTTCCAGGACCTCTTAACGACCTACCACTACTTGCCATTTTTAGAGAGTGTTTTTACAAAGTGTTTAGAAAGTGTTTTGAGAGATTTTGATTATGAAGTTTTGAGAGATTTGTGAAAAATGAGGGAAAACCTTCGTGTATTTATAGTTTTTTTTGCGACCACGGACGTGGTCGCAAATCAGTGGCAAAAATGATGTAGTCGCAAGTCAGTCGCAAATTTGCGACTGATTTGCGACCACCAATTAATTTGGTTGGAAACGAAAACGTTCAAACTCCCCCCAAATTAATTGGTGGTCGCAAATTAGTCGCAAATTTGCGACTGATCTGCGACCACATGTACATTTATCGAAACAGTAAATGTGGTCGCAAATCAATCGCAAGTTGCGACTGATTTGCGACCACCAATTAATTTGGTTGGAGTTTGAACATTTTCGTTTTTTCAAACTATCACCTAATTAATTGGTGGTCGCAAATCAGTCACAAATTTGCGAGTGATTTGCGACCACTACCAAAGTTTCGATAAATTAATTAGTGGTCCCAAATCAGTCACAAATTTATGACTCATTTGCGACCACTGTTTACAGATTCGAATTTACTACACGTGGTCGCAAATCAGTCGCATATTTCCGACTGATTTGTGACCACATGTACATATATTATATTTATTACTCATGGTTGCAAATCAGTCGCAAATTTGTGACTCATTTGCGACTTCACATAAAATTTTTACAATATGGTCGCAAATCAGTCGCAAATTTGCGACTGAATTGTGACCACATTTAATTTTTGTGACTGAAATACGACCACATTGGCAATGCAGTTACAAAGTGGTGGCAAATCAATCACAAATAATACCCTAAACCCTAAATTTTGAGATTTTGATGAATGCATATAATTATATAAGATTGATTAATTGATTATAAGTTATAAAAATTTCAATTACTATGAAAACAATAACATTTCACAAATTTTCAAATAACTTACCTAAAATAGTTAACAAATTTACTTAACCTTATACTTCTTATATACATTCCAAATGTTATCTAAATATGAAATCATTACAAATATGGTTTTCAATATATGTTATCACTTATAATGGTTAGTAGTCTTATTAGAATAGAAATACAAGTTTTAAATGTGGAAAATACTTAGGGGAAATGTGAATTTACCATATGTGGTCGTAAATCAGTTGCAAATTTGCGATTGATTTGCGACTTCACATCAAATTTTTAGAATATGGTCGCAAATCAGTCGCAAATTTGCGACTGATTTATGACCACATTTAATTTTTGTGACTGAAATGCTACCACATTGCCAATGCAGTTGCAAAGTGGTGGCAAATCAGTCTCAATTACTTAAAAATCTATATTTATATGGTTATTGCTAATACATTAAATTATATGAAAATCATATGTACAAAATACATAGCATAACTATATTTATTACATTTTTTCGTTCTCGTCATCATCTGAAGATGAAATATTACATTGAAATTCATCTTCTAGTTCCGCATCTCCGACATCAAAATCAATTTCTTCAGTATGGTTAACTGTATCGACCAACCGATCTACCTCTATATCTTGAACATGCATTACGTCTTCATCATTTTCTTGTTGCAAAAGGCCAATCTCGTCTTTGTTTTTGTATTTCCCCAAAATGTTAGATCTTGGATTAACTTTCAAAACATTGAGCCATGTTTGTTTTGATGATGATTTAGTGTGTGGATAGGGAATATAACAAACTTGATCTGCTTGAGATGCTGATACATCGTAAGTATTGAAATATAAATTAGTTATAAATTTGTAAGAAAAAAATATATAGTAAATTATTACCGAATACGTACGTACCGAGAATAAATGGTTCGTATTTGTAGTATTTCCCCAATGATAAGACATCAACGACACCATTTTCCGACTTCCGAGTGCCTCTCGAGGGCGTAGGATCGTACCATTCACATTTAAAAAGCATGATCTTCAAATTTAGGAGTCCGACATACTCAAGTTGAATGATATATGTTAAAATACCGTAGAAATCAGCTTCATCAGATGCATCTGAGTAATTGTCCCCCTTCACACAAATACCGTAGTTACATGTCTTTCTTCTATGTCCATGTTTCTTCGTGTGGAACATATAACCTCTTGTAAAATACATCGGCCATGTGGATGCTTTATTCATCGGACCTTGAACTAATTCTTGAGCCCATATAGGAAAGACACGTGAATCTGTGGAACTGCATGAATTGACCTTTGATCATATATCAAAAATTAAACTTAATTAGTATTTCCAAATTAATAAATAAAATATAATATATATGTCAAATAATTAATTAAACATACATAATCCCTAACCCATATGTGGAACTCTTCCTCTCTTTTAGATGAAATGTCATCTTCCGAAAGATATGGATACGTACATCGAATATGATCTTCAAACATGCTACAACAGTAAATATTGCAAATTATTTCTTAATACAATGAAATGAAATGTAATAAATGTAATTAATTATTTTCATATACCTCTCTAGTGGCCGAAAATATTCACAATTCCGTAATACATATGCATGTGCATATTTATATTCTTTTTTCGGAGAGCCATATTTCTTTACATTTACCACTTGGACGACCCATGTGCGTAAATATATCCGGTACTCCGGGATCTGGATATACAGGCACGTCACCTTCATCGAATCTTGTAGACCTGTACATGGTTTATATATATATATTATATTACTTACATTCATATATTATATAATAAAATATTTAATTCATAAACATAACAATTAATTTAGGTTACCTGTTTTTCGTGCGTATGTGTTCAGCAAAGTAATGTTCTGAGAAGTAAGATATCTCATCATTCACATATGATTCAACAATCGACCCTGCAGCATATCGTTTGTTCTTCGCCTTGCTTTTAAGTTTTTTAAAAAACCTTTCAAATGGATACATCCACCTATATTGCACAGGTCCACCAAGTTCAGCTTCGTATGGTAGATGTACAGGAAGATGCTCCATGATGTCGAAAAATGAAGGCGGAAAGATCTTTTCCAAATTGCACAAAATTATGACTATATTTTCCTTCAGAATTTGGACACGGTTTTGTTGTAATGATCTGGAGCATAAATCACAGAAAAATCCTCCAATCCCTATATATATATATATATATATATATATATATATTAATTACCATCGACAATTAATTAGTTCAGGCAATTATTATTAATTTACGTATTTCCAATTAAAAATATATATAGTTATTACTATATTTACCTGATAATGCTAGATGAACGTTCCGTGGTAAAAGTTCTGCAAATATAAACGGGAGAAGTCTTTCCATAAATATATGGCAGTCATGGCTTTTCATGCCCGAGAACTTTAGTCCATCCATATCCACACAATTTGCTAAATCTACCGCATAGCCATCCAGAAATTTGACATCATTTTTTATACATTCCAATAACCGTTCTTTCGCTTTTTGGGTCAATCGAAATATAGGGAATGGAGCATTACCCCGACCATCCACGTGCAACTCTTTTCGAGAGCAAAACTTCGCAATATCCAACCTTGACTTAACTGTATCTTTTGATTTCTCTTTCACATTCATAATAGTATTAATGATGTTATCGAAGAAATTCTTCTCTATATGCATCACATCAAGATTATGTCGAAGGTTAAGATCCGTCCAGTACGGCAACTCCCAAAATATACTTTCTTTGTGCCAATTATGCCAGCTGCCATAACCTTCTTCTTTACTTTCATGACCGTTTCCGCCGCACTCAGATGTTCTTAAAAGATTGACAGTTTTTATTCACTCGTACAAAAATTGTTCACCTATCAATGATTGTGGAGGACAATCATTCAAAGTGTGCTTCCCTTTTAAAAAATTTGTTTTATTTTTCCGTAACGGGTGACCAATCGGAAGAAACCTTCGATGACAATCAAACCAACACGTCTTTCTCCCATTTGGTAATTGAAATGCCTTCGTATCATCCATACAAATTGGACAGGCCAGCCTTCCATGCGTTGTCCATCCTGATAACATTCCATAAGCGGAAAAGTCGCTTATCATCCAAAGTAACACAACTTTTAGATTGAAATTTTGGTTCTGCGATACATCGTATGCATCAACTCCGATAGACCATAATTATTTCAACTCATCAATCAAAGGTCGTAGGAATATGTCCAGACTGCACGCGGATGATTTGGCCCCGAATTCAAAATAGTTAGAAACAAATACTCTTTCTTCATACACATCTCCGGTGGCAAATTATATGGAGTGATAATCACCGGCCATAATGAATGATTACGAGACATCCCAAATGGGTTGAACCCATCAGTACATAAGCCAAGATAAACATTTCGAGATTTAGCAGAAAATCTAGGATGTAAATATTGAAAATTTTTCCACTCTACAACATCAGATAGATGACTCATTTCTCCGTCTTCTGCTTCGTGCTCTGCGTGCCACCTCATTGCCTCTGTGGTTTTCTCGCTTTGATACATTCTTTTAAGTCTATCACCTATACCTAAATACCACATACGACTGAAAGGTATTCTCGTCCTGCCCTCGCTTGGCTTATACCGGGGGGAATCGCAAAATTTGCATTTTTCCCATTTCTCATCTTCTTACCAAAATATCATACAATTTTTAACACACACTTCAATTGTATAAAACGGGAGGCCTAAATTTCGCATCAATTTTTTGGTTTCATAATATGAACCCGTCGCCTGATTCTCATCGGGTAAATATTCTGTAAATAGCTCCGCCCAAGAATCCATACATTTTTCTGGTCAATGAAAATCAGACTTGATGTTCATAAACCGAGCCGCTAAAGATAATTGTGAGTTCCCTTCATGACAACCATCATACAATGGATTTTTTGCAGCTTCTAACATGTTGTAAAACTTTTCTGCTTCTTCATTAGGCCGTTCTTCTTCATAATTATAATTATAATTTTCTTCATTCTGATTATAGTACTAATGATGATCATCAGTCGTTGTCTCACGAAATGCATCCGTCACCATTTCAACATATCTATTACCGGATATACCAACTGTTTCATCACTACTACAATCACGTCCCTGATTTCTTTGTACATCACCCCGACTAGTACTCGTCCGTAACTGAACATTCAGCTCTTCTCCATGTTTATACCAAATATAATAATTTGGCATAAACCCTCGAATATATAGATGACTCCATATTTTTCGTCCCGGAATAAATTTATCATTTTTGCAATTAATACAAAGACAGAAAAACTTACCTCCACTACTTTGAGCTATAGGTTGACTACTTGCAAAATTCATGAACTGCTCCATGCCTTGTGCAAATTTCGCCGAGATATTTCTTGTTTTATTATCAATTCTTCTGTACATCCAATCTCTCGAATTGTTATAATTTCCCCACATGTTTTACATAAATTTTTACCTTTGATTTCACAAATGAGAGAATGGGATGGTGCATATATATACAACATTTTGCGACTACTTTGCCACTGATTTGCCACTACTTTGCGACTACAGCTATGTAGTCGCTTAAATGTCGTTATACCTAACACGCACATGTTTTTTATGTTGGCACTTTGCCACCACTTTGTGAATGCAGAGCCACTACATACCGTAGTCGCAAATTGGTCGCATTTTTAGCGACCAATAAGTGACTACCACCTGATTTTCCATATGTAGTCGCTAATCAGTCGCTATTTTGCGACTGATTAGCGACTACCTCGGTCAGTCTCACGGTAGTCGCATTTCAGTCGCTAATTGGTTGCATATTGCGACTGATTTGCGACCACACTTATTCGTCACATTTTGCGACCAATTTGCGACTACTACGCCGTGGTCGCAAATTAGTCGCTAAACCGTGGCAAATGTGGTCGCAAAAATTGCGACCACGTATGTAGTCGCAAGTTACAGTCGCAAATAGGCAGTTTTCTTGTAGTGGCTGGTTGCTCTGGTCCTTGTGGTCGAGGGTCCGGCGGTACTGCTTGGGTCGGCAGGCGTGCCAGATGGTCCGGCTGTCTTGGGCAAGCTTCCTGGTCGGCCAGTCTGGTCTCCTGGCTGGATGTACGACCTGATGTCCTCATCATCCCCTCCCTCTTCAGTAGGTTTTGTCCTCAAAACTGGTTCATCTGGATGGACAGGGGCTAAGTCAGTAACATTGAACGTATTGGACACATTAAACTCACCTGGGAGCTCGATCCGGTAGGTGTTGTTGTTGATCCTCTCGAGCACTCTGAATGGTCCATCTCCTCTTGGTGCTAGCTTGGAACTCCTTAGGTTTGGGAACCTCTCCTACCGTAGGTGTAGCCACACCCAATCGCCTGGATGAAAGATCACCTCCTTTCTTCCCTTGTTGGCATGAGTCACGTACTGTCCGGTCCTCTTCTCCAAGTTTTCTGCTACCTTCTGGTGTAACCTCCTTATGAACTCTGCCTTGGATGCTCCGTTGAGGTTGGTCATCTCAGCTGGTGGTAGTGGCGTTTGTTCCAATGGGGTGAGAGGGTTGAAGCCGTATACTACTTCAAATGGTGTCTTCTTGGTTGCTGAGTGCACGGCTCAGTTGTAAGCGAACTCTATGAATGGAAGGCACTCCACCCAAGTCTTTAGGTGCTTCCCTAGTGTAGTCCTGAGAAGAGTTGATAGTGTCCTGTTGACAACTTCAGTTTGGCCATCGGTTTGAGGATGGCAGGTGGTAGAGAAGAGTAGCTTCGTGCCTAGCTTCCTCCAAAGGGTCCTCCAGAAATGGCTGAGGAACTTGGTGTCCTTGTCTGATACGATGGTCCTTGGCACTCCATGAAGCCGTACTATCTCCCTGAAGAACAGCTCAGTTGTTTGTGTGGCATCATTGACATTGGCACATGGGATGAAGTGTGCCATCTTGGAGAACCTGTCCACCACTACAAAGATTGCATCTTTGTGGTTGATCTTAGGCAGACCTAGAACAAAATCCATCGAGATGTCCACCCATGGATGTGTTGGTATGGGCAGTGGGAGATACAACCCGTGAGGTTACACTCGGGACTTTGCCTTCTTGCAAGTAATGCATCTTGCACAATGTGCTTCTACTGTCCTCTTGATGTGTGGCCAGTAGAAGTGCTCCTTGACAACTGCTAGAGTCTTGTGGACACCAAAGTGGCCCATGAGTCCTCCTCCATGAGCTTCTCGGATGATAAGCTCCCTTAATGATCCTTGTGGTATGCACAACCTTCTTTCTCGGAACAAGAATCCCTCATGGATGTAGAACTTGCCATGACTCCCTGTGCCACACTCCTTGTAGCTCTCAGCAAAGTCAGGATCATCCTTGTATATGTCCTTGATGTGCTCGAACCCTAGGACCTTTGCCTCCATGGTGGATATCAAGGCAAACCTCCTTGATAGTGCATCGGCTACCACATTATCTTTGCCCTTCTTGTACTTGATGATGTACGGGAATGTCTCTATGAACTCCATCCACCTGGCATGTCTCCTCTTGAGATTGGTTTGCCCTCTGAGGTGTTTGAGAGTCTCGTGATCAGTGTGGATCACAAACTCCTTGGACAGCAAGTAATGCTGCAAAGTCTCCAATGCTCGGACAAGGGCAAAAAGCTCCTTGTCATAAGTGGGGTAGTTCAGTGAGGCACCACCTAACTTCTCACTGAAGTATGCCACTGGTCTCCCTCCTTGGGTTAGCACTGCTCCTATGCCTATTCCAGAGGCATCACACTCCACTTCAAACGTCTTGTTGAAGTCGGGCAGGACTAGCACTGGTGCATGTGTAAGGCTGTCCTTCAAGGCCTAGAATGCCTTCTCCTGAGTTTCTCCCCAGCTGAATCCCACGTTCTTCTTCACTACTGCTGTCAATGGTGAGGCAATACTGCTGAAGTTGGGCACGAATCTCCTACAGAAGCTGGTCAGTCCGTGGAAGCTCCTTACTTGGCTGATGTTGCCTGGTGTTGGCCATTCTTGTATGGCTCGAATCTTCTCTTCATCAACCTGTAGGCGCTGTGAACTTACAACAAAACCTAAAAAGACAAGTTTATCATTACAAAAGATGAACTTCTTGATATTGGCATAAAGCTCTTCTTGTCGAAGGGTTTTAAGTACCATCTCAAGATGTGTGAGGTGTTCCCGTAGGCACTTACTATAAACTAGTATGTCATCAAAGTAAACCGCTACAAACTTACTGATGTACGCCCTAAGAACTTGGTTCATAAGGCGCATGAAGGTGCTTGGGGCATTAGTCAAGCCAAATGGCATGACTGTCCACTCGTAGAGCCCTTGCTTTGTCTTGAAAGAAGTCTTCCATTCATCACCTTCTTTCATCCTGACCTGGTGGTATCCACTCTTGAGGTCTATCTTGGAGAAGACCGTGGCTCCACTCAGCTCATCTAGCATGTCATCCAGTCGTGGTATTGGATGCCGGTACTTGACAGTGATGTTGTTGATTGCTCGGCAGTCCACGCACATTTGCCAAGTCCCATCTTTCTTGGGCACTAGTAGCACTGGTACGGCACATGGACTGAGGCTCTCTCGAACATATCCTTTCTCCATAAGCTCCTTGACTTGCTTCTCAAGCTCCTTGGACTCCTCTGGAATCATCCGGTAGGCCGGCCGGTTGGGCAGGGTTGCTCCGGGCACTAGATCAATCTGGTGCTCTATGCCACGTAAAGGAGGCAAGCCTGCTGGTATCTCCTCTGGAAACACATCCTGGAACTTGTTGAGGAGAGTTGCTACTTCAGGAGGTAGCTCTACCTGTTCTTTTTCTACATTCAACACTTCTTTGAAAACCATTAGTAACATTAAATCCTTCGAGGCTAAAGCTCTCCGGACATGGCTTGGTTGAATAAGAAAATTAGACTTGCTAAGTTTCTTTTCCTTCCTCATTTGGAGTTGTAGCTCGTGTACCTGGGCAGGTGTAAGAGGAGCCAAGCTGACCTTTCTTTTGTCATGTACAAAAGTGTAGAGATTGGTTCGGCCATCATGCCTGGTCTCTTTGTCAAACTGTCATGGTCTTCCTAGCAGAAGATGGCCAGCTTGCATGGGCACCACGTCGCACACGACTTGGTATTGGTACTTGCCCACACTGAATGGCACAGTGACTTGCACATGGATCTTGAGCTCCACTTTGTCATCCAGCCATCTCAGTCTATATGGTCGAGGATGCTGAAAGAATATTGAGATTAGAGAGGAGAAATGTGAAGAATTGAATCCAGAAACTCAAAGAAAAGCATGAGAAAATGAGAAAATGTCTTAGACTTCTGGAGAAGAATCTCCTAAGAGTATATTCATATATTGAGTCTTTACAGCCCTTTTATAGAGGATTTACAATGTGAACACAAAAGAAAACGAATTCAAACTTGTGGATGAGTTTGAATAGAGGAGGAGCCTGTCAACAACCAATGAGAAGAGAGGGGAAGAGCTACAGACTGTCTCATGACTGTTTGGTGTGGTTACCAAGACTGTGTGCAGCAGGCATGACTGTTTGGTGTGGTTACCAAGACTGTGTGCAGCAGGCATGACTGTTTCCACCTTGATTCTTCTCCTAAGGTAGCTATTTAACCATTTTAACCATGTGGTTAATAATACCTCCCTCCTTTTTCATTTCCTTTGTTATTCAAACTGAATTTTCGTGCTCACACTTGCCTTGTAGGTCAAGATAGGTCTTATTTGATTTTCCTATGTCAATACTCCCCCTCAAGCTAAAGACTTTGGAATCACCCTAAAGTCTTAAGCTTGGGAACCCAAGGCAACACCTCATTAAAAACCTTATTAAGGAAAACCACTTGGGACAAAACCTTAATAAGGGAAAAAGAGTGTGTTGCTCTTGGATTAGGAGACCTTTGATCATGGGTGTGATAAATCAACAAGCCCAAGTTTGCTAAAGATGTTCTTGCAAACTTTGAGACTTGCTCCCTTTGTGAAGATGTCAGCTAGTTGGTCGTCACTCCTTGTATAACATGGCAGAATGGTTCCATCTTGAACTTTCTCCCTAACCTTATGGCAGTCGATCTCTATGTGCTTGGTCCTCTCGTGAAACACTGAGTTTGAAGCTATGTGAATGGCTGCCTGATTATCACAATGGAAGGTAATTGGCCCTGGTTGTTCAATACCGAAATCTTTCAAGAGCGCTTTGAGCCAAGTTACTTCATTTGTCAGCTTCCTCATTGCCCTATATTCTGCTTCAGCACTAGAACATGATACCACCTTCTGCTTCTTAGTCTTCCAAGTGACTAAGTTCCCACCAATGAAGGTGCAATACCCTGTGGTTGATTTCCTATCGACCCTATCACCAGCCCAATCCGCATCACAATATCCGACAATATCAGTGTTCCCATTCTTGCCCATCCATATGCCTTGACCAGGAGATCCTTTGATGTATCTAAGGATCCTTTCTACCATGCTCAAATGATATACAGTAGGTTTTTGCATATGTTGACTCACTTGATTCACAGCAAAACACAAGTCTGGTCGTGTTAGGGTGAGGTAGATCAACTTCCCAACTAGTCTTCTATACTGAGAAACATCCTTAAATAACTCATCAGCTTTCTCCCCCTTTCCGTTGACCTTGTAGCCATCTTCAAGAGGAGTTTTGGCTGGTTTAGCCCCAAGCTTTCCTGTGTCTGTCAACAGATCAAGAGCATACTTTCTTTGGGATAGAAAGAGCCCTTCCTGAGACCGACACACTTCAATACCCAAGAAGTACTTCAACTCTCCAAGATCTTTGATGTCAAATGATCTGTTTAAGGAGGCCTTTGTGGACTGAATTCCTTCCTTGTCATCTCCTGTGATGATAAGGTCATCCACATAAACCAAGACCACCACAATTCCTTTTGCGTTTTGACGAGTGAACAAAGTATGATCTGAATGGGATTTCCTAAACCCATTATCAGTAAGTGTGGAGCTTAATTTGTGATACCACGCCCTTGGTGACTGCTTCAGCCCATATATTGCCTTCCTAAGTCTTAAAACTTGTCCCAATTTGCAAAGATCTTCAAGGCCTGGTGGTGGAGTCATATACACTTCCTCTTGAAGTTGTCCTTGTAGGAATGCGTTCTTGACATCCATTTGCCATAAGTCCCAAGTCAGATTCGTAGCTAGTGAAAGAACAACCCTTACAGTGTGTAGCTTAGCCACCGGTGCAAAGGTATCAGTGTAGTCCTCTCCATATGTCTGAGTGAAACCTCTTGCAACTAGACGTGCCTTGTACCTTTCTATGTCCCCATTGCTCTTATACTTGATGGTGAACACCCACTTGGAACTCACAGCCTTCTTGCCTTTGGGAAGTTCTTGTATATCCCATGTATGATTCCTTTCCATAGCTCCCTTCTCATCTCTAACTGCATCTAACCATTCTTTCTTCCTCTTAGCTTCTTCGTAAGTCCTTGGAATCTGACTTTGTTCAATCTTTCCAAGGAATGCTTGATGACTAGATGGCAAGAGGTCAAGGGAACAAACAGCTTGTATGGGATGAGCCACGGCCTGGTTGTTGTAGAAGACCCTAGTGTTTACCCAATTGGATGGGTCTTTCCTAAGTCTAGTACTCCTCCTTAGTTGCTGAACAGGTGTTGCAGCCTCCTCTACAACCGTTTCATCTTCCATTTGGTGAATAGGTTCCTCTATATCCACTTCCAAGTTGACTTGTTCTTGGCTTTGGGCCATAGCTTCTTCTTGGATTGGAGTTGGTTCTTGAGTTACCACCCCTTGTTCATTCTCTTGGGTATCTTGTGAACTACTTGGGGTTCTTTCTTCTTCGTGTCTTGAATCCTTTGGCACATCATTTCCCAAATGATTCAAGAGAAACCTCAAACTCGTAGCCGAATCAGAAGGTGACCTTGAGAGATCCTTCAATCCTTCCCAATCTTTCTGATCATAATAGCTTCGTTCTTCTATGAACTTGACATCTCTAGACACATATGTCCTGTTGTTGCTTGGATTATAACACTTATAACCCTTTTGTGTTGTCGAATATCCAAGGAACATACACTTGATGCTCTTTGCCTCCAACTTGTTTCTTAGATCACCTGGAACATACACAAAGCACACACACCCAAATACACGTAAATGATCAATGGAGGGTTTAGTTTTATTGAGTACCTCAAATGGGGATATGTCTTGCAAGACTTTGCTTGGAATCCGATTGATGAGGTAGCAAGCAACCAAGACTGCATCTCCCCAAAAACTTTTAGGAACATTGGTATGAAACATCATGGATCTTGCTACTTCCATTAAGTGTCGGTTCTTCCTTTCAGCAACTCCATTTTGCTGTGGTGTGTGTGGGCAGCTAGTTTGATGTAGTATTCCATGTTTGTTTAAATGAGCTTTGAATCTTTGACTTGTGTATTCCCCTCCATTATCTGATCTTAACACTTTGATCTTGGCATTGAATTGATTAGTAACATAATTATGAAAGTTTATAAATGCCTCATAAACGCTATCTTTAGATGGAAGTAATGTAACCCATGTATATTTCGATTTCTCATCTATAAAGGTCACAAAGTATTTATTCCTATCTCTAGACATGCAAGGTGAGGTCCAAACATCGGAATGTACTAAATCAAAGCAATGCTCATAAATTATTGACGATTTAGGGAAAATAACACGACAATGTTTGCCAAGGATACAAGCCTCACAAACTGAGTGATCATAAGCAACATTAGGCATTATTAAGCTTAAAGCACGAGCATGAGGATGTCCTAATCTAGCGTGCCATAAAACATCTTTATTAGCAAAAACACAGGATTTGAAAGCTAAGGAATCCGAATTGCTTGGAGGAGTGTCCTCAAGAACATAGAGCTCATTTTGAGTCCCACCACTTCCAAGTATCTTACCACTCTTAATATCGTGAAAGTAAACATTGTTAGGTCCAAAAGTAACATTGCAATTCAGGTCTTTAGTAGCCCTTTTGACCGAAACTAGGTTAGACTTAAACTTAGGTACAAAGAAAGCAGTACTTTCTTTGTGAAATAGTCTTAATTTTCCGGTTCCTTCAATTGGAATACTCTTACCATCAGCTATAGTTACTTGTCCTAGACATGGTTCAATGTTCTTTAACAACCTAGCATTGCTAATCATATGGTGAGAAGCACCCGAATCCACTACCAACTTACGATCCGGTTTATCAAGCAATTTATGGGAGTAGAGTGTGATACCGGAGAGTTTTGAGGCATAGGCCTTGATGAGATCCTCCAAGTCACTCTTCTTAGCATACTCCATGGATACATTCATAGCTACCTCCCCTCCTTGGTTGGTTGAACTTGCCGGTTCAGTAACAACCTTTTTAGAGATGTTAGCCTTTGAATCCTTGAACCGGTTTGGATCGAGATGAGGATGAAGTATCCAGCACTTGTCCTTGATGTGGCCATTCCTCTTACAATGTTCACACATTACACTCTTCCTATCCTCTTGCTTAAACATGCTCTTGTTGGCCATGACTAGTTCTCCTTTTCCACCAAACAAACGAATGTTGCCTTGCTCCTTCTGAATCCGTGAGCACACCTCTTCGAAATCAGGGAGTTTTGGCTCTCTTAGGATGGACTTAATCACATCCTTAAAGGCTGGATTTAGGTTGAGAAGGAGCTCAAATATCTTGTCTTGTTCCTTCCTTTCATTAAGCACCTTTGGATCCGTAGAACTTGGTCTCAACATGTCAAGCTCGGACCATGTTGATTGGAACTTTCCTAGGAACTTTGTGAACTCCATATCCTCTTGGTGTAGATCATTGAGAGCCTTCTTAACCTCATACACACGCCTGAGGTTTGAAACATCCCCATACACCCTCTTGAGAGTGTCCCAAAGAGACTTGGCAGTTTCACAATGTGAATAAGCTTCAAGAATGGATGGGTCCAATGAATTTTGGAGGAATCCAAGGACTGATTGATCTTCTTGGAACCACCTAGCTTCTTCTTTTCTTTTTGCCTCATCCTTCTTCTCTTTTGGATCATCTATAGATAGAGTATTATCCTCCAAGATGTGATTCCAAAGTCCTTTGGCACAAATGGCTGTCTTGATGGTTCTTGACCATAATATGTAGTTCAAGCCTTTGAGAACTACTGGTATCACCATTGGGTTCAGGCTGGAACTGATTTGAACTGTATCCTCCATTGTTAGGCTTTGAAGAGCTCAAAGGAGGCAGCTTTTATGGTTGAATAAAACTGTGAGTTTTTAGTTTAAAGGCTGAGAGATTTTTGACAGAATTTTAGATTAGAAACTGAGAGATTTGAGTAGAAAATATATGAAAATGATCTTATGCTCTGATACCATGAAAGAATATTGAGATTAGAGAGGAGAAATGTGAAGAATTGAATCCAGAAACTCAAAGAAAAGCATGAGAAGATGAGAAAATGTCTTAGACTTCTGGAGAAGAATCTCCTAAGAGTATATACATACATTGAGTCTTTACAGCCCTTTTATAGAGGATTTACAATGTGAACACAAAAGAAAACGAATTCAAACTTGTGGATGAGTTTGAATAGAGGAGGAGCCTGTCAACAACCAATGAGAAGAGAGGAGACAGTAGGCATGACTGTTTGGTGTGGTTACCAAGACTGTGTGCAGCAGGCATGACTGTTTGGTGTGGTTACCAAGACTGTGTGCAGCAGGCATGACTGTTTGGTGTGGTTACCAAGACTGTGTGCAGCAGGCATGACTGTTTCCACCTTGATTCTTCTCCCAAGGTAGCTATTTAACCATTTTAACCATGTGGTTAATAATACCTCCCTCCTTTTTCATTTCCTTTGTTATTCAAATTGAATTTTCGTGCTCACACTTGCCTTGTAGGTCAAGATAGGTCTTATTTGATTTTCCTATGTCAATAGATGCCTTGTCTTCTATAGACCTAGCTTATCAACCATATATGCACTAGCAATGTTAGTGCAAGAACCACCATCTATGATGAGGTTACATACCTTGCCCTTGATGGTGCAACGGCTGTGGAAGATGTTCTCCCTTTGGATGGTCTCTGAAGGATCCACCATTGCGCTGAGGATGCATCTAGTGACCAGCACTTCCCCCACATCAGGGTACTCAATGTCACCATATTCCTCTTCTGGTTCATAGTCCTCTTCATCTTGGGACTAATATTCTCCAGCCTCCGTAATCAACATGACCCGGTTGTTTGGGCACTCCTTTGAGATGTGTCCACGACCCCTACACTTGAAACAGGTGATGTCACGTGATCTTTGAGGGTTAGAAGACTTACCAGGCTCTCTTTGGTCACGGGTGGGTTCAGGAGGCTTGCTCTTGAACCTTGACTCGATCTCTATGCTCTTGCCTTTGTCTACGGGCTTGGGCATGTTGCTTGGTGCCCAAGGTGTCTTAGGCTTGCTGCGGATGTCTTGGCTCTTACGTTTGATGTGCTGCTCAGCCTGGACAGATAGGTGGAACAAGTCTTTGAAGTCATTGTAGATTTGCCTTTCCACTTTGCGGCTGATTCTTTCTTGGAGTCCATCCAAGAATTGTGCCATCAATGCTTCTTCATCATCATTGAGCTCCAGCATGTTCCTTAGCTTCTCGAACTCTTCATAGTACTCCTCTACTGATCTAGTACCCTGCTTAAGATTACGAAAACGACATTGCAAATCTATGAAAGTAAGGTGGAACAAACCTTTGTCGCATGACGTCTTTCATGTCGACCCATGAGTCTATGGGCCTCATTCTCTTCCTCCTTTTGTCTGATACCTCACGATCCCACCAGATGAGGGCATTGTCCGTGAGTTGTGCTACTGCCATTGAGACTCTCCTAGGTCCTGGTTGGTTGTAATGATCAAAGATATGATCCATTCTTCTCTCCCAATCTAGGTAAGCCTCGGGGTCTACTTTTCCTGCAAAACTTGGAGGAGTTAGCTTAACATCAGGATGAGTTACCCGGTTATAGGTGTGTTCATCTCCATCCTCATGATGTCTAGGAGGCATTCTTGGTCTCTGGTGAAGACCATATGGCTCAAAGCCATCATCTTCTACCTCTGGTTGCCGTGGAGGTCCTCTCGGCCTATGGTGATAGTTATGAGGTTGTGTGTCCTCATCTCCATCTGGCTAGGGTTCCTGCTGTTCGTGCCGTGTCCTAAGGTGCTCAGGACCCTCAGGATGGTCTTGCTCAGCTCTCACGTGCCTTATGGCCTGGAACCTCACCGGTCTTTCCACGCGCTCCAACCTCTCGCCTATTGATGCGAGTTATGTTTGGAGAGTGGTGAACATGGCCATCATGGCTTCGGTTGCTTCTCTATTTTCTTCTGCCATTGCGTGCTACAAAGAAAGAAGACAAGTTAGGATGCTCCTAAATTATTAGGAGGGTTTTCTTTTTATAAGGATTCAAAATTTTGCAAAAAGGAAAAAAATCTGAGAATTGGAAATTCAAAAATATGAAGATTTGCAAAAAGGAAACTTTCTTGACAACTTGTGCTAACTGTCCAATTCGAATTCCTTTGGTATTTTTCCTATTTTCTTTTTCCTTTCTTTTTAATTTAACTTAAAAATAAAGGAAATATGATTTAAACAAAAAGGAAAACGTGAATGGTAATGCAAAAGTGAATCTAAACCCTCCTAAGGCTAGATGCACTCGGTTTGGAGTTTGATGTTATTTTTTTTATTTTTCTTGAATGCGACTTAAACTAATGCAAGAACTAAAAGCAAAACAAGCTAAAGGATAGAAACAACCTGGTTAAGGAGCTTTAGGCTCTGATACCAAAATGATACAAGCCTTGATTCAAGGATGTATGTGTGTGGGCTGTTTGGAGAAGTTTAGGTGAGAGACTCGACCTTAGACTTTTTGGATAGGGGGTTTTGGGTTGGTATTCGATGGAAAGGTGAAGTGAACCACACAAGGGGTGATGAACCTCGTGATAAATCACAAACTTAGAGCTAGGAGGGCTGGTCTCAACTAGATTCTAAGCGCACAAGATTCTTGAGAGAAAACTTGTTGGGGAAAAAGTTCTATCTTTATTAATATCAAAAAGGTTATCCAACTACAATGCTGGAAGGAGCCTTATTAATATGCTCGACAGCTTGACCTTCTAGGGTCGACCCAAATAAGAAAAGGAAAACTTACAAAAGTGCACAAAAGAAAAAGATACAAAAGTGTATAATCGAAAAAGGACATATTCCTAAAATGTCTTTGACTCAATAAAAGTTAATATTCTAGATCATACCCTGCAAAACAGAAAGAGGCATATATTCGAATTGAAACTTACCTTAACTTACCTCATGGCCAAGAAATGGAAGGTGGTCGTCCTTGTGGCATGCACGCGCCTTGCTCCTAGTCTTCGACTTGGAGTAGGGTTAAGAATCTTTGGGCCCTGACCTCTCTTGCCACTAAAGCCCAAGTCTCTGATGTCCCTTGTGTTGTTGAGAAGCCTTTGGACTCTTCCTTGCACTTCTGGCCCATTGTCCTTAGTCGATCTTCCTCTAGGAGCTTGTTGACGCATAAGCTGAATTTGTGGAAGAGTGCCCTTGATCTGCTTCTTGTCATTGCTCCTTGAGGCACCACTGGTGTAGAGACTTCCTCTAGGTGCATGTCCTGGAGCTGGTAGCTCATTTGGTCCGAGTCTTCTTCTGTAGAAGTGGAAATGTGCGTGTACTCGGCTGGATCGGCTGTACCGGCTGGATTGTGCGAGGTACTGGCCGGAATGCCTTCAGGACCGGCCAAGTTGATCCCGGAGTTGGTGGCGTCACCAAAGGGGCCGGCGGTGTCATCCACGTCACCACCAAGTGTGCCGGAAGCTTGGGCCTCTCCACCGGCAATGCTGGTTGCTATGGTCCTTGTGGTCGAGGGTCCGGCGGTACTGCTTGGGCCAGCAGGCGTGCCAAATGGTCCGGCTGTCTCGAGCAAGCTTCCTGGTCGGCCAGTCTGGTCTCCTGGCTGGATGTACGACCTGATGTCCTCATCAGTGGTGCTCATTGAGTAAAGGCGTAAATGCATGGCATCACGCCATTTGGGATAGATTGGATTACTTGGAGGCTTTGTGGTAGATATTTTGGTCTTACATTTTGTCACAATATAAAATATTGAGCTAGGTTAACATGGGCATTGGATTCGTGTCATTCTGAACTCTAAATCAAAAGTTATCAACGATTTAGTGCGGACATATCAAGTTTATCGGCAGTTAAAGTGATCATTCTAAACTGATAATTGGTGCTCATTAAGCAAAGGTTTACAAATGAAGCATAATGCATCACATCACACAAGTTTGGATAGACTGGATTACCTTGAGGGTTTTTCATAGCTATTTTAGTCTTAAATTTTATCACAATATAGTACATTGATGTAGCTTAATGTGGCCATTGTATTCGTGTCATTTTGAACTCTAAATCAAAAGTTACAGACAATTTAGTGGGGACATGTCAAGATAATCAACCAGTTTAAATGATCATTCTAAACTGATCATTGGTGCTCCATTAAAGGCTTATAAATGAATCATAATGCATGGTATCACGCAGTTTATGATACATTGGATTATTTGGAGGCTTTGTCGTAGCTCTTTCAGCCTCAAAGGTTGTCACAATATTGAAAATGGAGTTAGATTAACGTGGGCATTCAATTCATATCATTTTAAACTCTAAATCAAAATTTATGGACAATTTAGTGCGGACATGTCAAGATTATCGATTAGTTAAATTGATCATTTTAAACTGATCATTGGTACTGAGCGAGCAAAGGTTTACAAATGATGCGTAATGCATGGCATCACGTAGTTTGGGATACATTGGATTATTTGGAGGCTTTGTCGTAGCTTTTTCAGTCTAAAATGTTGTCACAATATTGAAAATTGAGCTTGATTAACGTGGGCATTGGATTCATATCATTTTAATCTCTTATCAAATGTCAAGATGATTTAGTGCGGACATATCAAGTTTATCAGATAGTTAATATAATGATCTTCTAAACTTATCATTGGTGCTCATTGAAAAAAGGTTTACAAATGAAGCATAATGCATCACGTCACGCAGTTTGGGATATATTGGTATAATTTGTTGCTTTTTCATAGCTAATTTGGTTTTAAATTTTGTCACAATATAGAATTTTGACCTAGCTTAACGTTGGCATTGGATTCGTGTCATTCCGAAATCTAAATCAAAAGTTACAAACGATTTAATGTAGACATGTCAAGTTTATCGGCTACATAAATTGATTATTCTAAAATGATCATTGGTGCTCATTGAGCAAAGGTTTACAAATGAAGCATAATGCATGACATCACACAAGTTGGGATTGATTGGATTACTTGGAGGCTTTGACGTAGCTATTTTGGTCTTATGTTTTGTCATGATATAGAATATTGAGCTAGCTTAATGTGGGCATTGGATTCGTGTCATTTAGAACTCTAAATCAAAAGTTACGAATGATTTAGTGCAGACATGTCAACATGATCGGCCAGTTAAAGTGATCAATCTAAACTGATCATTAGTGCTCCGTGAGTAAGGTTATAAATGAAGCATAATGCATGGCATCACACAGTTTGGGATAAATTGGATTACTTGAAGGCTTTATGGTCTCTTTCAGTCTCAAATGTTGTCAAAATATAGACAATTGAGCTAGCTTAACGTGGGTGTTGGATTCGTGTCATTTTGAACTCCAAATCAAAAGTTACTAACGATTCAGTGTAGACATGTCAAGTCAATCGACCAGTTTAAATGATCATTTTAAACTGATCATTGGTGCTAATTGAGCAAAGTTTATAAATGAAGCATAATGCATGACATCACACAGTTTGGTAATCAATGGATTACTTGAAGGCTTTGTCGTATGTCTTTCAGTCTCAAATGTTGTCACAATATTGAAAATTTAGCTATATTAATGTGGTCGTTAGATTCATGTCATTTTAAGCTCTAAATGATAAAGACGTATAAATGAAGCATAATGCATGGCATACATGTTAAGTTATCCGCCAGTTAAAGTGATTATTCTAAACTGATCATTCTAAACTGATCATTCTAAACATATCATTAGTGCTCCTTGAGTAAAGGCTTATAAATGAAGCATAATGCATGGCATTACACATTTCAGAATAGATTGCATGACATGAAGGCTTTCTGGTAGCTCTTTTAGTCTCGAATGTTGTCACAATATAGAAAATTGAACTCTAGATGAAAAGCTACTGACGGTTTAGTGCGTACATGTCAACTTGATCGGCCAGTTAAAATTATCATCATAAACTGATCATTGGTGCTCCTTTAGTAAAGGCTTATAAATGAAGCATAATGTATGGCATCACACAGATTTGGATACATTGGATTACTTGGAGGCTTTGTTGTAGCTATTTCGGTCTTATATTTATGTTACAATATAGAAAATTGAGGTAGCTTAACGTTGGCATTGTTGGATTCAAGTTATTATGAACTCTAAATTAAAAGTTACAAATGATTTAGTGTGGACATGTCAAGTTTATCCGCTAGTTAAATTGATCCATCTAAACTGATCATTGGTGCTCATTGAGTAGTGCATAAATGATGCATAATGCATGGCATCCACAGTTTGGGATTGATTTGATTACTTGGAGGCTTTGTCATATCTATTTTGGTCTTAAATTTTGTCACAACTTAGAATAGTGAGCTAACTTATTGTGGGCATTGGATTTGTGTTATTCTGAACTCAAAATCAAAAGTTTTGGACGACTTATTGTGGACATGTCAAGTTTATCGGCTAGTTTAATTGATTATTCTAAACTGATAATTGGTGCCCATTGAATAAAGGTTTTCAAATGAAGCATAATGCATGACATCACATAGTTTGGGATACATTGGATTACTTGGAGGATTTGTCATAGCTCTTTCAGTCTTAAATGTTGTCACAATATTAAAAATTGAGCTAGATTAATGTTGACGCTGGATTCGTGTCATTCTGAACTCTAAACCAAAAGTTACAAACGATTTAGTGTGGACATGTCAAGTTGATCGGCCAGTTAAAGTGATCATTCTAAACTAATCATTAGCGCTACTTGAGTAAAGGTTATAAATGAAGCATAATACATGGAATCACGTAGTTCAGGATAGATTGGATTACTTGAAGGCTTTGTGGTAGCTCTTTCAGTCTGAAATGTTGTCACAAGAAAGAAAATTGAGCTAGCTTAACGGCCTTGGATTCATGTCATTCTGAACTCTAAATAAAAAGTTATGGATGATATAGTGCACACATGTCAATTCAATTGGGGAGTTAAAATGATCATTCTACAGTGATTATTGGTGCTCCTTTAGTAAAGGTTTTTAAATGAAGCATAAAGCATGGCATCACTCAGTTTGGAATACATTGGATTACTTGGAAGCTTTGTTGTAGCTCTTTTTGTATCAAATGTTGTCACAATATTAAAATTGAGCTAGATTAACGTGCGCGTTGGATTCGTGTCATTCTGAACTCTAAACAAAAAGTTACGCACAATTTAGTGCGGACATGTCAAGTTGATCGTCCACTTAAAGTGATTGTTCTAAACTAATCATTAGCGCTCCTTGAGCAAAGGTTTACAAATGAAGCATAAAGAATGGCATCACGCAGTTTGGTATACATTGGATTATTTGGAAGCTTTGATGTAGTTAATTTGGTCTTAATTTTTGTCTCAATATAGAATATTGAGCTAGCTTAACATGGGCATTGGATTCGTGTTATTTTGAACTCTAAATCAAAAGTTACGGATGATTTAGTGCGAATTTGTCTAGTTTATCAGCTGGTTAAACTGATCATGCTAAGCAGATCATTGGTTTTCATTGAGGAAAGGTTTACAAATGAAGCATAATGCATGGCATACCGCTGTTTGGGACACATTGGATTATTGGGAGGCTTTGCGTACCTCTTTCATTCTCAAATGTTGTCACAATATAGAAAACTGAGCTAGATTAATGTGGGCATTGGATTCATGTCATGTTAACCTGTAAATCAAATGTTAAAGACAATTTAGTGCGGACATGTCAAGTTTATCGGCTAGTAGAATTGATCATTCTAAACTGATCGTTGGTGCTCATTGAGCAAAGGTTTACAAATGACGTATAATGCATGACATCATGCAGTTTGGGATAGAGTGGATTACTTGGAGGCTTTTTCGTAGCTAATTTGGTCTTAAATTTTATCACAATATAGAATATTGAGCTAGCTTAACATGGGCGTTCGATTCATGTCATTCTGAACTCTAAATCGAAAGTGACAGACGATTTAGTCTTGACATGTAAAGTTTATCGGCTAATTAAATTGATCATTGTAAACTGATCATTGCTTCTCACTGAGTAAGGCATAAATGAAGCATAAAGCATGGCATCACGCAATTTGAGATAGATTCGATTACTTGGAGGCATTGTCGTAGCTATTTTGGTCTTATATATTTCTAACAATGTAGTATATTGAGCTAGCTTAACGTAGGTGTTGGATTTGTGTCATTTTGAACTCTAAATCAAAATTTACTAACAATTTAGTGCGGACATGTCAAGTTTATTGGCTAGTTAAATTGATCATTCTAAACAGATCATTGGTGCTCATTGAGCAAAGGTTTACAAATGAAGCATAAGGCATGGCATCACACAGTTTGGGATGCATTGGATTATTTGGAAGCTTTGTTGTGGCTATTTCGGTCTTAAATTTTGTCTCAATATAGAATATTGAGCTAGCTTAACGTGGGCATTGGATTCGTGTCATTCTAAACTCTAAATCAAAAGTTATGGACGATTTAGTGTGGATTTTTCTAGTTTATCAGCTAGTTAAATTGATCATTATAAACTGATCATTGGTGCTCATTGAGCAAAGGATTACAAATGAATCATAATGCATGGCATCCCGCTGTTTGGGACACATTGGATTACTTGGAGGCTTTATCGTAGCTCTTTTAGTCTCAAATGTTATCACAATATTGAAAATTTAGCTATATTAACGTGGGCGTTAGATTCATGTCATTTTAAGCTCTATTTTCAAATGATAAAGACGATTTAGTGTGGACATGTCAAATTTATCGGCTATTTAAATTGATCATTCTAAACTGATCATTGGTGCTCATTGAGGAAAAGTTTACAAATGAAGAATAATGCATGGTATCATGCAGTTTTGGATAGATTGGATTAATTGGAGGCTTTTGCATAGCTAATCCGCTCTTAAATTTTGTTACAATATAGAATTTTGAGGTGGGCATTGGATTCGTGTCATTCTGAACTCTAAATCAAAAGTGATAGACGATTTAATAAAGACATGTAAAGTTTATCGGCTATTTAAATTGACCATTCTAAATTGAGCATTGAAGCTCATTAACACATTAATGAAGCATTATGAATGGCATCACGTAGTTTGGGATAGATTAGATTACTTGGAGGCTTTGTCGTAGCTATTTGGGACTTAAATTTTGCCACTGTGTAAAATATTGAGTTGGCTTAACGTGGGCATTGCATTTGTGTCATTCTAAGCTCAAAATCAAAAGTTACAGACGATTTAGTGCGAATTTGTTTAGTTTAGCAGCTAGTTAAATTGATCATTCTAAACTGATCATTGGTTCTCATTAAGCAAAGGTTTACAAATGAAACATAATGCATGGTATCCCGCTGTTTGGGGCACATTGGATTACTTGGAGTCTTTATCGTAGCTCTTTCAGTCTCAAATGTTGTCACAATATAGAAAACTGAGCTAAATTAATGTGGGCATTGGATTGATGTCATTTTGACCTCTAAATCAAATGTTAAACACGATTTAGTGTGGACATGTCAAGTTTATCGGCTAGTTGAATTAATCATTCTAAACTTATTATTGGTGCTCATTGAGAAAAGGCTTACAAATGAAGCATAAAGCATGGCATCACGCAGTTTGGGATACATTGGATTATTTGAAAGCTTTGTTGTAGCTAATTCGGTCTTAAATTTTGTCTCAATATAGAATATTGAGCTAGCTTAACGTGGGCATTGGATTCGTGTCATTCTGAACTCTAAATGAAACGTTACGGATGATTTAGTGCGGATTTGTCTAGTTTATCAGCTAATTAAATTGATCATTCTAAAATGATCATTGGTGATCATTGAGCAAAGGTTTACAAATGAAGCATAATGCATGGTATCCCGCTGTTTGGAACACATTAGATTACTTTGAGGCTTTGTCGTAGTTCTTTCAATCTCAAATGTTGTTACAATATAGAAAACTGAGCTAGATTAATGTGGGTGTTGGAAATGTCATTTTGACCTCTAAATCAAATGTTAAAGACGATTTTGTGCGGATATGTGAAGTTTATCGGCTAGTTAAATTGATCATTCTAAACTGATTATTGGTGCTCATTGAGCAAAGGTTTACAAATGAAGAATAATGCATGGCATGATGCAGTTTGTGATAGACTGGATTACTTGGAGGATTTTTCATAGCTAATTGATTCTTAAATTTTGTCACAATATAGAATATTGAGCTGGCTTAAGGTTGGCGTTGCATTCGTGTCATTCTGAACTCTAAATCAAAAGTGACAGACAATTTAATGAATACATGTCAAGTTTATCGGCTAGTTAAATTGATCATTCTAAACTGATCATTGGTGTTAATTGATCATTCTAAACTGATCATTGGTGTTAATTGATCATTCTAAACTGATCATTGGTGTTAATTGAGTAATGCATAAATGAAGCATAATCCATAACATCACGCAGTTTGGGATAGATTGGATTACTTGGAGGATTTATTGTAGCTATTTCGGACTTAAATTTTGCCATAGTATAAAATATTGATTTAGCTTGACTTAGGCGTTGGATTAGTGTCATTATGAACTCTAAATCAAATGTTACGAACGATTTATTGCGGACATGTCAAGTTGATCGGCTGGTTAAGTTGATCATTCTACACTGATCATTGGTGCTCATTGAGCAAAGGTTTACAAATGAAGCATTATACATGGCATCACGTAGTTTGGGATACATTGGATTACTTGGAGGCTTTGTTGTAGCTCTTTCAGTCTCAAATGTTGTCACAATATTTAAAATTGAGCTAGATTAATGTGGGCGTGTAATGGGGACATTAGATCGTATGGCCGGCCAGGAGACCAGACTGGCCAACCAGGGAGCTCGCACAAGACAGTCGGGCCATTTGGCGCGTCTGCCGGCCCCAGCGGTACTGCCGGGCCTTCGACCAACCAGGCCGGACCGACCAATATTTCCGGTAGAGAGGCCCAAACCTCCGGCCCAACTGGCGGTGACGTGGATGACACCGCCATCCCAATTGGTGACGCCGCTGGCTCCGGGAATAACTTGGCCAGCTCCAATGACAATTCGGCCAGTACCTCGCACAGTCCAGCCGGTACAGCTGATCCAGCCGATTGCACCACCATTTTAGCATCTATACAAAGAGGCTCGGACCCGATAAACTACCACCTTCAAGACATGCATCTAGATGAAGTTTCTACACCAGTGGTGCCACCAGGAGCAATGACAAGGAGCTGATTAAGGGCGCTCTTCCACAAGTTCAGTTTGTGGGTCGACAAGCTCCTAGAGGATGATCGACAAAAAGCATTGGGCCAAGAGAACGAAGAAGATTCCAAAGGCTTTTCAACACTACAAGGGACTTCAGAGACTTGGGATTTAGTAGCAAGAGAGGTCAAGGCCCAACGATTCCTAACCCACTCCAAGTCGAAGACTATGAGCAAGGCGCGTGCATACCACAAGGTTGGCCACCTTCCATTTCTTGGCCGATAGGTAAGAAAGGTACGTTTTCAAATTATATTATACTTGCCTCTTTCTGTTTTGCAGGGTAGGATTTAGAATGTTTACATTTTGAGTCAAAGAAAATTTAGGTAGAAGTCATTTTCGGTTATTCACTTTTGTAATTTTTCCATTTGTGCACTTTTGTAAGTTTTCCATTTTTCTTTGAGTCGACCCTAGAAGGTCAAGTAGTCGAGCATATTAATAAGGCTCCTTCCAGCATTGTAGTTCGACAACCTTTTTCTGATATTAATAAAGATCGAATTTTCTTTCTACAAGTTTTTCTCTCAAGAGACTTATGCGCTAAGAACCTAGTCGAGACCAGCCCTCCTAGCTCTAAGTTTGTGATTTATCACGAGGTTCATCACCCCTCGTATGGTTCACTTCACCCTTCCATCCATTACCAAACAGAAAACCCCCATCCAGAAGCCTAAGGTTGAGTTTCTCACCTAATCTTCTCCAAACAGCCCACGCACATACAGCCTTGATTCGAGGCTTGTATCATTTTGGTATCAGAGCTTAAAGCTCCGAAAACCAGGTTGTTTCTATCCTTTACTAAGTCTTGTTTCCAGTTCTTGCATTAGTTTAAGTTTCATTCAAAGAAAATAAAAAAAAATAACATCTAAGTTCAATCCGAGTGCATCTTGCTCCTACGTGCATGACTAGGTTCTAGAATCATTCTTTGCATTGCAATTCATTTTTACTTTTCTGTTTAAGCATATTTCCATTATCATTAAGCTAAATTTAAAAGCAAAGAAAAAGAAAATAGAAAAATACCAAAAAGAAATCGACCAAAAAAGAAGCTAGGATCTTTACAATTAATTGTTAAGAAGTTTCCATTTTTCTGTTTTTTCTTTTTCCTAGAATTTTCCTTTTCAATTTTTCCTTTTTGCAACTTCTATTTCAACTATTAAAGAAAACCCTCCTAATCGAATTTTAGGAGCATAATAACTTGTTTTTTTTCTTTTGTAGCACACAATGACAGAAGGAAATCAGGATGCAACCCGAGACCATGATGGCCATGTTCACCACACTCCAAACACAATTCGTATCAATCGGCAAGAGGTTGGAGCGCGTGGAGAGGCCGGTCAGATTCCAGGCCATAAGGCACGTGAGGACTGACCAACGCCCTGCTGAGGGTCCTGATCATCCTAGGACATGGCTCGAACAAGAGGAGCCCCAGCCGGTTGGAGATGAAGACACGCAGCCCCACGGCTATCACCCTAGACCGAGAGGACCTCCACGGCAACCAGAAGCAGAAGGCGATGGCTTCGAGCCCTATGGTCATCACCAGAGACCAAGAATGCCTCCTAGACATCCTGAGGATGGAGATGAATATGCCTACAACCGGGTAACTCATCCTGATGTTAAATTAACACCTCCTAGTTTTGCAGGAAAAGTAGACCCCGAAGCCTATCTAGATTGGGAGAGGAGGATGGATCACATCTTCGATCACTACAACCAACCAGGCCCTAGGAGAGTCTCCATGGTAGTAGCACAACTCACGGATAATGCCCTCATCTGGTGGGATCATGAGGTTTCTGACCGAAAGAGGAGAAGATTGAGGCCCATAGACTCATGGGTCGACATGAAAGATCTCATGAGACAAAGGTTTGTTCCACCTTATTTCCATAGAGATTTGCAACGACGTTTTTGTACTCTTAAGCAGGGCACCAGATCAGTAGAGGAGTACTACGAAGAGTTTGAAAGGCTAAGGAACAGGCTGGAGCTCAATGACGATGAAGAGGCATTGATGGCGCAATTCTTGGATGGGTTGCAAGAGAGAATCAGCCGTAAGGTGGAGAGACAAATCTACAACGACTTCAAGGACTTGTTCCACCTATCTGTCCAGGCTGAGCAGCACATCAGGCGTAAGAGCCAAGACATCCGCAGCAAGCCTAAGACGCCTTGGGCACCAAGCAATAGCCCCAAGCCCGTAGACAAAGGCAAGAGCATATAGATCGAATCACGGTTCAAGAGCAAGCCTCCTGAGCAAACCCGTGACCAGAGAGAGCCTAGTAAGTCTTCTAACCCTCAGAGAGCACGTGACATCACTTGCTTTAAGTGTAGGGGTCACGGCCATATCTCAAGGGAGTGCCCAAACAACCGTGTCATGCTGATCACGGAAGCTGGTGAGTATGAGTCTCCAGACGAAGAAGACTATGAACCAGAAGGGGAATACGGTGACATTGAGTACCCTGATGTGGGGGAAGTGCTGGTCACTAGGCGCATTCTCAACGCAATGGTAGACCCCTCAGAGACCATTCAAAGGGAGAACATCTTCCACAGCCGTTGCACCATCAAGGGCAAGGTATGTAACCTCATCATAGATGGTGGTTCTTGCACTAACGTTGCTAGTGCGTACATGGTTGATAAGCTAGGTCTAGAGAAGGCAAGGCACCCTCGACCATATAGGTTGAGGTGGCTTGATGACAAAGTGGAGCTCAAAATCCATGAGCAAGTAACTATGCCATTTAGTGTGGGCAGATACCAAGACCAGGTAGTGTGCGACGTGGTGCCAATGCAAGCTGGCCACCTTCTGCTAGGAAGGTGATGAGGACATCAGGTCGTACATCCAGCCAGGAGACCAGACTGGCCGACCAGGAAGCTTGCCCGAGATAGCAGGACCATCCGGCGCGCCTGCCGGACCAGACAGTACCGCCGGACCCTCGACCTATAGGACCAGACCGGTCAACATCGCCGGCGGAGAGGCCCAAGCTTCCGGCACACTTGGTGGGGACGTGAATGACACCGCCAGTCCCCCTGATGACACCGCCGACTCCGGGATCAACTTGGCCAGTCCTGAAGTCATTCCGGCCAGTACCGCGCACAATCCAGCCGGTACAGGCCATCCAGCCGAGTACACGCACACTTCCACTTCTACACAAGAGGACTCGGACCAAATGAGCTACCAGCTCCAGGACATGCACTTAGAGGAAGTCTCAACACCAGTAGTACCTCAAGGAGCAATGACAAGAAGCATATCAAGGGCGCTCTTCCACAAATTCAGCCTATGGGTCAACAAGCTTCTAGAAGAAGATCGACTAAGGACAATGGGCCAAAAATACAAGGAAGAGTCCAATAGCTTCTCAACAACACAAGGCACATCAGAGACTTGGGCTTTAGTGGCAAGAGAGGTCAAGGCCCAGAGATTTGTATCCCTACTCCAAGTCGAAGACTAGGAGCAAGGCGTGTGCATGCCACAAGGACGGCCACCTTCCATTTCTTGGCCGTGAGGTGAGTTAAGGTAAGTTTACATTCGAATATATGCCTCTTTCTGTTTTGCAGGGTAGGATCTAGTTGCTTTACATTTTTGAGTCAAGAACATTTTAGAAATAGGTCCTTTTTCGGTTATGCACTTTTGTATCTTTTCCTTTTGTGCACTTTTGTAAACTTTCCTTTTTCTTTATTTGTGTCGACCCTAGAAGGTCAAGCTGTCGAGCATATTAATAAGGCTCCTTCTAGCATTGTAGTTCGACAACCTTTTTGATTATTAATAAAGTAGAACTTTTTCCCCACGAGCTTTCTCTCAAGAGAGACTTGTGCGCTTAGAACCTAGTTGAGACCAGCCCTCCTAGCTCTAAGTTTGTGATTTATCACGAGGTTCATCACCCTCGTGTGGTTCACTTCACCCTTCCATCGTTTACCAACCAGAAAACCCCTATCCAGAAGCCTAAGGTTGAGTTTCTCACCTAATCTTCTACAAACAGCCCACGCGATACATCCTTGAATCAAGGCTTGTATCATTTTGGTATCAGAGCTTAAAGCTCCTAAACCAGGTTGTTTCTATCCTTTTGCTTGTTTTGTTTTGTGTTCTTGCATTAGTTTAAGTCGCATTCAAGAAAAATCAAAAAAATAACCTCAAACTCAAAACCGAGTGCATCTAGCCTCCTACGTGTATCACTAGGGTTTAGATTCACTTTTTGCATTGCATACACGTTTTCCTTTTTGTTTAAGTCATATTTCCTTTTTTTTTAAGTCTAATTAAAAAGAAAAGAAAAAGAAAATAGAAAAGATACTAAAAGAATTCGAATTGGACAGCTAGCACAAGTTGTCTAGGAAGTTTCCTTTTTTCGAATTTCCTTTCTTTAGAATTTTTCCTTTTGCATTTTTTTCAAACCACATATAAAAAGAAAACTCTCCTAATAATTTAGGAGCACCCTAATTGTCTTCTTTCTTTGTAGCACACATGGGAGAAGAGAATAGAGACGCAGCTGAAGCCATGATGGCCATGTTCACCACACTCCAAACACAACTCGCATCCATAGGCGAGAGGTTGGAGCGCGTGGAGAGACCAGTAAGGTTCCAGGCCATAAGGCACGTGAGAGCTGAGCCAGATCGTCCTGAGGGTCCTGAGTACCTTAGGACACGGCACGAACAGGAGGAACCCCAGCCAGATGGAGATGAAGACACGCAACCTCATAACTATCACCATAGGCCGAGAGGACCTCCACGGCAACCAGAGGCAGAAGATGATGGCTTTGAGCCATATGGTCTTCACTAGAGACCAAGAATGCCTCCTAGACGTCATGAGGATGGAGATGAACACACCTATAACCGGGTAATTCATCCTGATGTTAAACTAACTCCTCCAACTTTTGCAGGAAAAGTAGACCCCGAGGCTTACCTAGATTGGGAGAAGCGAATGGATCATATCTTTGATCACTACAACCAACCAGGACCTAGGAGAGTCTCAATGGCAGTAGCACAACTCACGGACAATGTATTGACATAGGAAAATCAAATAAGACCTATCTTGACCTACAAGGCAAGTGTGAGCACGAAATTCAGTTTGAATAACAAGGGAAAAGAAAAAGGAGGGAGTTATTATTAACCACATGGTTAAAATGGTTAAATAGCTGCCTTGGGAGAAGAATCAAGGTGAAAAGGACATGTCCATGCCGCACACAGTCTTGGTAACCACACCAAACAGTCACGAGACAGTCTGCAGCTCTTCCCCTCTCTTCTCATTGGTTGTTGACAGGCTCCTCCTCTATTCAAACTCATCCACAAGTTTGAATTCGTTTTCTTTTGTGTTCACATTGTAAATCCTCTATAAAAGGGCTGTAAAGACTCAATGTATGAATATACTCTTAGGAGATTCTTCTCCAGAAGTCTAAGACATTTTCTCATCTTCTCATGCTTTTCTTTGAGTTTCTGGATTCAATTCTTCACATTTCTCCTCTCTAATCTCAATATTCTTTCATGGTATCAGAGCTTAAGATCATTTTCTTATATTTTCTACTCAAATCTCTCAGTTTCTAATCTAAAATTCTGTCAAAAATCTCTCAGCTTTTAAACTAAAAACTCATAGTTTTATTCAACCATAAAAGCTGCCTCCTTTGAGCTCTTCAAAGCCTAACAATGGAGGATACAGTTCAAATCAGTTCCAGCTTGAAACCTACGGTGATACCACTAGTTCTCAAAGGCTTGAACTACACATTACGGTCAAGAACCATCAAGACAGCCATTTGTGGTAAAGGACTTTGGAATTACATCTTGGAGGATAATACTCCGTCTATAGATGATCCAAAGGAGAAGAAGGATGAGGCAACAAGAAAAGAAGAAGCTAGGTGGTTCCAAGAAGATCAATCAGTCCTTGGATTCCTCCAAAAATCATTGGACCCATCCATTCTTGGAGCTTATTCACATTGTGAAACTGCCAAGTCTCTTTGGGACACTCTCAAGTGGGTGTATGGGGATGTTTCAAACCTCAGCCGTGTGTATGAGATTAAGAAGGCTCTCCATGATCTACACCAAGAGGATATGGAGTTCACAAAATTTCTAGGCAAGTTCCAGTCAACATGGTCCGAGCTTAACATGTTGAGACCAAGTTCTATGGATCCAAAGGTGCTTAATGAAAGGAAGGAATAAGACAAGATATTTGGGCTCCTTCTCAACCTAAATCCAGCCTTTAAGGATGTAATTAAGTCCATCCTGAGAGAGCCAAAACTCCCTGATTTCGAAGAGGTGTGCTCACGGATTCAAAAGGAGCAAGGCAACATTGGTTTGTTTGGTGGAAAAGGAGAACTAGTCATGGCCAACAAAAGCGTGTTTAAGCAAGAGGATAGGAAGAGTGTGATGTGTGAGCATTGTAAGAGGAATGGCCACATCAAGGACAAGTGCTGGATACTTCATCCTCATCTCAAGCCAAACCGGTTCAAGGATTCAAAGGCTAACATCTCTCAAAAGGTTGTGACTGAACCGGCAAGTTCAACCAACCAAGGAGGGGAGGTAGCTATGAATGTATCCATGGAGTATGCTAAGAAGAGTGACTTGGAGGATCTCATCAAGGCCTATGCCTCAAAACTCTCGGGTATCACACTCTACTCCCATAAATTGCTTGATAAACCGGATCATAAGTTGGTAGTGGATTCGGGTGCTTCTCACCATATGATTAGCAATGCTAGGTTGTTAAAGAACATTGAACCATGTCTAGGACAAGTAACTATAGCTGATGGTAAGAGTATTCCAATTGAAGGAACCGGAAAATTAAGACTATTTCACAAAGAAAGTACTGCTTTCTTTGTACCTAAGTTTAAGTCTAACCTAGTTTCGGTCAAAAGGGCTACTAAAGACCTGAATTGCAATGTTACTTTTGGACCTAACAATGTTTACTTTCAGGATATTAAGAGTGGTAAGATACTTGGAAGTGGTGGGACTCAAGATGAGCTCTATGTTCTTGAGGACACTCCTCCAAGCAATTCGGATTCCTTAGCTTTCAAATCCTGTGTTTTTGCTAATAAAGATGTCTTATGGCATGCTAGATTAGGACATCCTCATGCTCGTGCTTTAAGCTTAATAATGCCTAATGTTGCTTATGATCACTCAGTTTGTGAGGCTTGTATCCTTGGCAAACATTGTCGTGTTATTTTCCCTAAATCGTCAATAATTTATGAGCATTGCTTTGATTTAGTACATTCCGATGTTTGGACCTCACCTTGCATGTCTAGAGATAGGAATAAATACTTTGTGACCTTTATAGATGAGAAATCGAAATATACATGGGTTACATTACTTCCATCTAAAGATAGGGTTTATGAGGCATTTATAAACTTTCATAATTATGTTACTAATCAATTCAATGCCAAGATCAAAGTGTTAAGATCAGATAATGGAGGGGAATACACAAGTCAAAGATTCAAAGCTCATTTAAACAAACATGGAATACTACATCAAACTAGCTGCCCACACACACCACAACAAAATGGAGTTGCTGAAAGGAAGAACCGACACTTAATGGAAGTAGCAAGATCCATGATGTTTCATACCAATGTTCCTAAAAGTTTTTGGGGAGATGCAGTCTTGGTTGCTTGCTACCTCATCAATCGGATTCCAAGCAAAGTCTTGCAAGACATATCCCCATTTGAGGTACTCAATAAAACTAAACCCTCCATTGATCATTTACGTGTATTTGGGTGTGTGTGCTTTGTGTATGTTCCAGGTGATCTAAGAAACAAGTTGGAGGCAAAGAGCATCAAGTGTATGTTCCTTGGATATTCGACAACACAAAAGGGTTATAAGTGCTATGATCCGATCAACAACAGGACATATGTGTCTAGAGATGTCAAGTTCATAGAAGAACGAAGCTATTATGATCAGAAAGATTTGGAAGGACTGAAGGATCTCTCAAGGTCACCTTCTGATTTGGCTACGAGTTTGAGGTTTCTCTTGAATCATTTGGGAAATGATGTGCCAAAGGATTCAAGACACGAAGAAGAAAGAACCCCAAGTAGTTCACAAGATACCCAAGAGAATGAACAAGGGGTGGTAACTCAAGAACCAACTCCAATCCAAGAAGAAGCTATGGCCCAAAGCCAAGAACAAGTCAACTTGGAAGTGGATATAGAGGAACCTATTCACCAAATGGAAGAGGAAACGGTTGTAGAAGAAGCTGCAACACCTGTTCAGCAACTAAGGAGGAGTACTAGACTTAGGAAAGACCCATCCAATTGGGTAAACACTAGGGTCTTCTACAACAACCAGGCCGTGGCTCATCCCATACAAGCTGTTTGTTCCCTTGACCTCTTGCCATCTAGTCATCAAGCATTCCTTGGAAAGATTGAACAAAGTCAGATTCCAAGGACTTACGAAGAAGCTAAGAGGAAGAAAGAATGGTTAGATGCAGTTAGAGATGAGAAGGGAGCTATGGAAAGGAATCATACATGGGATATACAAGAACTTCCCAAAGGCAAGAAGGCTGTGAGTTCCAAGTGGGTGTTCACCATCAAGTATAAGAGCAATGGGGACATAGAAAGGTACAAGGCACGTCTAGTTGCAAGAGGTTTTACTCAGACATATGGAGAGGACTACACTGATACCTTTGCACCGGTGGCTAAGCTACACACTGTAAGGGTTGTTCTTTCACTAGCTACGAATCTGACTTGGGACTTATGGCAAATGGATGTCAAGAACGCATTCCTACAAGGACAACTTCAAGAGGAAGTGTATATGACTCCACCACCAGGCCTTGAAGATCTTTGCAAAGAGGGACAAGTTTTAAGACTTAGGAAGGCAATATATGGGTTGAAGCAGTCACCAAGGGCGTGGTATCACAAATTAAGCTCCACACTTACTGATAATGGGTTTAGGAAATCCCATTCAGATCATACTTTGTTCACTCGTCAAAACCCCAAAGGAATCGTGGTGGTCTTGGTTTATGTTGATGACCTTATCATCACAGGAGATGATAAGGAAGGAATTCATTTGACAAAGGCCTTCTTAAACAGATCATTTGACATCAAGGATCTTGGAGAGTTGAAGTACTTCTTGGGTATTGAAGTGTGTCGGTCTCAGGAAAGGCTCTTTCTATCCCAAAGAAAGTATGCTCTTGATCTGTTGACAGACACAGGAAAGCTTGGGGCTAAACCGGCCAAAACTCCTCTTGAAGATGGCTACAAGGTCAACGGAAAGGGGGAGAAAGCTGATGAGTTATTTAAGGATGTTTCTCAGTATAGGAGACTAGTTGGGAAGTTGATCTACCTCACCCTAACACGACCAGACTTGTGTTTTGCTATGAATCAAGTGAGTCAACATATGCAAAAACCTACTGTATATCATTGGAGCATGGTAGAAAGGATCCTTAGATACATCAAAGGATCTCCTGGTCAAGGCATATGGATGGGCAAGAATGGGAACACTGATATTGTCGGATATTGTGATGCGGATTGGGCTGGTGATAGGGTCGATAGGAAATCAACCACCGGGTATTGCACCTTCATTGGTGGGAACTTAGTCACTTGGAAGACTAAGAAGCAGAAGGTGGTATCATGTTCTAGTGCTGAAGCAGAATATAGAGCAATGAGGAAGCTGGCAAATGAAGTAACTTGGCTCAAAGCGCTCTTGAAAGATTTCGGTATTGAACAACCAAGGCCAATTACCTTCCATTGTGATAATCAGGCAGCCATTCACATTGCTTCAAACTCAGTGTTTCACGAGAGGACCAAGCACATAGAGATCGATTGCCATAAGGTTAGAGAGAAAGTTCAAGATGGAACCATTCTGCCATGTTATACAAAGAGTGAAGACCAACTAGCTGACATCTTCACAAAGGCAGCAAGTCTCAAAGTTTGCAAGAAAATCTTTAGCAAACTTGGGCTTGTTGATTTATCACATCCATGATCAAAGGTCTCCTAATCCAAGAGCAACACACTCTTTTTCCCTTATTAAGGTTTTGTCCCAAGTGGTTTTCCTTAATAAGGTTTTTAATGAGGTGTTGCCTTGGGTTCCCAAGCTTAAGACTTTAGGGTGATTCCAAAGTCTTTAGCTTGAGGGGGAGTATTGACATAGGAAAATCAAATAAGACCTATCTTGACCTACAAGGCAAGTGTGAGCACGAAAATTCAGTTTGAATAACAAGGAAAAAGAAAAAGGAGGGAGTTATTATTAACCACATGGTTAAAATGGTTAAATAGCTGCCTTGGGAGAAGAATCAAGGTGAAAAGGACATGTCCATGCTGCACACAGTCTTGGTAACCACACCAAACAGTCATGAGACAGTCTGCAGCTCTTCCCCTCTCTTCTCATTGGTTGTTGACAGGCTCCTCCTCTATTCAAACTCATCCACAAGTTTGAATTCGTTTTCTTTTGTGTTCACATTGTAAATCCTCTATAAAAGGGCTGTAAAGACTCAATGTATGAATATACTCTTAGGAGATTTTTCTCCAGAAGTCTAAGACATTTTCTCATCTTCTCATGCTTTTCTTTGAGTTTCTGGATTCAATTCTTCACATTTCTCCTCTCTAATCTCAATATTCTTTCACAATGCCCTCATCTGGTGGGATCGTGAGGTATCTGACAGAAGGAGGAAGAGAATGAGACCCGTAGACTCATGGGTCGACATGAAAGACCTCATGCGACAAAGGTATGTTCCACCTTACTTTTATAGGGATTTGCAACGACGTTTTCGTACTCTTAAGCAGGGTACCAGATCAGTAGAGGAGTACTATGAAGAGTTCGAGAGGTTAAGGAACAGATTGGAGCTCAATGATGATGAAGAAGCATTGATGGCACAATTCTTGGATGGACTCCAAGAAAGGATCAGCTGCAAGGTGGAAAGGCAAATCTACAACGACTTCAAGGACTTGTTCCACCTATCTGTGCAAGCTGAACAGCACATCAAACGTAAGAGCCAAGACATCCACAGCAAGCCTAAGACACCTTGGGCACCAAGCAACATGCCTAAGACCATAGACAAAGGCAAAAGCGTAGAGATCGAGTCAAGGTTCAAGAGCAAGCCTCCTGAACCCACCCGTGACCAGAGAGAGCCTGGTAAGTCTTCTAACCCTCAAAGATCACGTGACATAACTTGTTTCAAGTGTAGGGGACGTGGACACATCTCAAGGGAGTGCCCAAACAACCGAGTCATGCTGATTACGGAGGCAGGAGAATATGAGTCCCAAGATGAAGAGGACAATGAACCAGAAGGAGAGTACGGTGACATTGAGTACCCTGATGCGGGGGAAGTGCTGGTCACTAGACGTATCCTCAGTGCAATGCTGGATCCTTCAGAGACCATCCAAAGGGAGAACATCTTCCACAGCCGTTGCACCATCAAAGGAAAGGTATGTAACCTCATCATAGATGGTGGTTCTTGCACTAACGTTGCTAGTGCGTATATGGTTGATAAGCTAGGTCTAGAGAGGACACGGCATCCTCGACCATATAGACTGAGATGGCTTGATGACAAAGTGGAGCTCAAGATTCATGAGCAAGTCACTGTGCCATTCAGTGTGGGCAAGTACCAAGACCAGGTCGTGTGCGACGTGGTGCCCATGCAAGCTGGCCATCTTCTGCTAGGAAGACCATGGCAGTTTGACAAAGAGACCAGGCATGATGGCAGAACCAATCTCTACACCTTCATGCATGACAAGAGAAAGGTCAGCCTAGCTCCTCTTACACCTGCCCAAGTACATGAGCTACAACTCCAAATGAGTAAGAAAAAGAAACTTGTCAAGTCTAACTTTCTTATTCAACCTAGTCATGTCCGGAGAGCTTTAGCCTCAAAGGACTTAATGTTACTAATGGTTTTCAAGGAAGTGTTGAGTATAGAACAGGGACATGTAGAGCTACCTCATGAAGTAGCAACACTCCTCAACAAATTCCAGGATGTATTTCCAGAGGAGATACCAGCAGGCTTGCCTCCTTTACGTGGCATAGAACACCAGATTGATCTAGTGCCCGGAGCAGCCCTGCCCAACCGGCCAGCCTACCGGATGAGTCCAGAGGAGTCCAAGGAGCTTGAGAAGCAAGTCAAGGAGCTCCTGGAGAAGGGATATGTTGGAGAGAGCCTCAGTCCATGTGCTGTACCAGTGCTACTAGTGCCCAAGAAGGATGGGACTTGGCGCATGTGCGTGGACTGCCGAGCAATCAACAACGTCACAGTCAAATATAGGCATCCAATACCACGACTGGATGACATGCTAGATGAGCTGAGTGGAGCCACGGTCTTCTCCAAGATAGACCTCAAAAGTGGATACCACCAGGTAAGAATGAAGGAAGGTGATGAGTGGAAGACTGCTTTCAAGACAAAGCAAGGGCTCTACGAGTGGACAGTCATGACATTTGGCTTGACTAATGCCCCAAGCACCTTCATGCGCCTTATGAACCAAGTTCTTAGGGCGTACATCAGTAAGTTTGTGGTAGTTTATTTTGATGACATACTGATACGCCATTGAATGTCTATTACAGGAAAAATTACAAAGGAGACAAAGATGGAACAGAGAAAACAAGGGAGCTGGGAGGAATTGCCGAAGAAGACGATCAAATTATGGAGGGAGGAGACGGTCACGTGACGAGCACATGGAGCAACTAAAAAAAAGAGAAACCTTCGGCAGCAAGGAGAGGGTCATCTAGGACACAAAGAATCATGCCGTTAAAAGGACACTGTCTCTAATTTTCTGTTTTCATGCTTTATTGTCGAGAGTAGTATGAGTCTGCGAACTCGGGAAGGAGAGAGAGAATTTCTGGGTTTCGTTTTCTTGTTCTTATTTCATTAAAACAGTTTGTAAGGATTTTATTGGAGTTTATTGAAGGAAGTTTCAAGTTGAATCTTATCACATACTTGTTTATAGTAAGTGCCTACGGGAACACCTCACACATCTTGAGATGGTCCTTAAAACCCTTCGACAAGAAGAGCTTTATGCCAATCTCAAGAAGTGCACCTTTTGTACTGATAAGCTTGTCTTTTAGGTTTTGTTGTAAGTTCACAAGACCTACAGGTTGATGAGGAAAAGATTCGAGCCATACAAGAATGGCCAACACCAGGCAACATCAGCCAAGTGAGGAGCTTCCACGGACTGGCCAGCTTCTATAGGAGATTCGTGCCCAACTTCAGCAGTATTGCCTCGCCACTGACGGCAGTAGTGAAGAAGAACGTGGGATTCAGCTGGGGAGAAGCTCAGTAGAAGGCATTCAAGGCCTTGAAGGACAGCCTTACACACGCACCAGTGCTAGTCCTTCCTGACTTCAACAAGACGTTTGAAGTGGAGTGTGATGCCTCTGGAATAGGCATAGGAGCAGTGCTAACTCAAGGAGGGAGACCAGTGGCATACTTCAGTGAGAAGCTAGGTGGTGCCTCACTGAACTACCCCACTTATGACAAGGAGCTCTATGCCCTTGTCCGAGCATTGGAGACTTGGCAGCATTACTTGCTGTCCAAGGAGTTCGTGATCCACACTGATCACGAGACTCTCAAACACCTCAGAGGGCAAACCAATCTCAAGAGGAGACATGCCAGGTGGATGGAGTTCATAGAAACCTTCCCGTACATCATCAAGTACAAGAAGGGCAAAGACAATGTGGTAGCCGATGCACTATCAAGGAGGTTTGCCTTGATATCAACCATGGAGGCAAAAGTCCTAGGATTCGAGCACATCAAGGATCTATACAAGGATGATCCTGACCTTGCTGAGAGCTACAAGGAGTGCAGGACAGGGAGTCATGGCAAATTCTACATCCATGAGGGATTCTTGTTCCGAGAAAGAAGGCTGTGCATACCACAAGGATCACTAAGGGAGCTTATCATCCGAGAAGCTCATGGAGGAGGACTCATGGTCCACTTTGGTGTCGACAAGACTCTAGCAGTGGTCAAGGAGCACTTCTACTGGCCACACATCAAGAGGACAGTAGAAGCACATTGTGCAAGATGCACCACTTGCAAGAAGGCAAAATCCCGAGTGCAACCTCATGGGTTGTATCTCCCACTGCCCATACCAACACATCCATGGGTGGACATCTCGATGGATTTTGTTCTAGGTCTGCCTAAGATCAACCACAAAGATGCAATCTTTGTAGTGGTGGACAGATTCTCCAAGATGGCACACTTCATCCCATGTGCCAATGTCAATGATGCCACACAAACAGCTGAGCTGTTCTTCAGAGAGATAGTACGGCTTCATGGAGTGCCAAGGACCATCGTATCAGACAGGGACACCAAGTTCCTCAGTCATTTCTGGAGGACCCTTTGAGAAAGCTAGGCACGAAGCTACTCTTCTCTACCACCTGCCATCCTCAAACCGATGGCCAAACTGAAGTTGTCAACAGGACACTATCAACTCTTCTCAGAACTACACTAGGGAAGAACCTAAAGACTTGGGTGGAGTGCCTGCCATTCATTGAGTTCGCCTACAACCGAGCCGTGCACTCAGCAACCAAGAAGACCCCATTTGAAGTGGTATACGGCTTCAACCCTCTCTCCCCATTGGAGCAAACACCACTGCCACCAGCTGAGATGACCAACCTCAACGGAGCATCCAAAGCAGAGTTCATAAGGAGGTTACACCAGAAGGTAGCAGAGAACTTGGAGAAGAGGACTGGACAGTACGTGACTCATGCCAACAAAGGAAGAAAGGAGGTGATCTTTCAACCAGGCGATTGGGTGTGGCTACACCTACAGCAGGAGAGGTTCCCAAACCTAAGGAGTTCCAAGCTAGCACCAAGAGGAGATGGACCATTCAGAGTGCTCGAGAGGATCAACAACAACGCCTACCGGATCGAGTTTCCAGGTGAGTTTAATGTGCCCAATACGTTTAATGTCACTGACTTGGCTCCTTTCCATGCAGATGAACCAGTTTTGAGGACAAAACCTACTGAAGAGGGAGGGAATGATGAGGACATCAGGTCGTACATCCAGCCAGGAGACCAGACTGGCTGACCAGGAAGCTTGCCCGAGACAGCAGGACCATCCGGCGCGCCTGCCGGACCAGACAGTACCGCCGGACCCTCGACCTATAGGACCAGACCGGTCAACATCGCCGGCGGAGAGGCCCAAGCTTCCGGCACACTTGGTGGGGACGTGAATGACACCGCCGGTCCCCCTGATGACACCGCCGACTCCGGGATCAACTTGGCCGGTCCTGAAGTCATTCCGGCCAGTACCGCACAATCCAGCCGGTACAGCCGATCCAGCCGAGTACACGCGCACTTCCACTTCTACACAAGAGGACTCGGACCAAATGAGCTACCAGCTCCAGGACATGCACTTAGAGGAAGTCTCAACACCAGTAGTACCTCAAGGAGCAATGACAAGAAGCAGATCAAGGGCGCACTTCCACAAATTCAGCCTATGGGTCAACAAGCTTCTAGAAGAAGATCGACTAAGGACAATGGGCCAAAAATACAAGGAAGAGTCCAATAGCTTCTCAACAACACAAGGGACATCAGAGACTTGGGCTTTAGTGGCAAGAGAGGTCAAGGCCCAAAGATTTTAACCCTACTCCAAGTCGAAGACTAGGAGCAAGGCGCGTGCATGCCACAAGGACGGCCACCATCCATTTCTTGGCCGTGAGGTGAGTTAAGGTAAGTTTACATTCGTATATATGCCTCTTTCTGTTTTGCAGGGTAGGATCTAGTTGCTTTACATTTTGAGTCAAGAACATTTTAGGAATAGGTCCTTTTTCGATTATGCACTTTTGTATCTTTTCCTTTTGTGCACTTTTGTAAGTTTCCTTTTCTTATTTGGTCGACCCTAGAAGGTCAAGCTGTCGAGCATATTAATAAGGCTCCTTCCAGCATTGTAGTTCGACAACCTTTTGATTATTAATAAAGTAGAACTTTTTCCCTACGAGCTTTCTCTCAAGAGAGACTTGTGCGCTTAGAACCTAGTTGAGACCAGCCCTCCTAGCTCTAAGTTTGTGATTTATCACGAGGTTCATCACCCCTCGTGTGGTTCACTTCACCCTTCCATCGTTTACCAACCAGAAAACCCCTATCCAGAAGCCTAAGGTTGAGTTTCTCACCTAATCTTCTACAAACAGCCCACGCGCATACATCCTTGAATCAAGGCTTGTATCAGAAGGCCATACAGTTGTTGTAAGTTCACAGGACTTACAGTTGATGAAGAGAAGATTCGAGATATACAAGAATGGCCAACACCGAGCAACATCAGCCAAGTGAGGAGTTTCCACGGTCTGGCCAACTTCTACAGAAGAGTCGTGCCCAACTTCAGCAGTATTGCCTCACCATTGAAGCAGTAGTGAAGAAGAACGTGGGATTCAGCTGGGGAGAAGCTCAGGAGAAGGCGTTCCAGGCCTTCAAGGACAGCCTCACACATGCACCAGTGCTAGTCCTGCCCGACTTCAACAAGACATTTGAAGTGGAGTGCGATGCCTCTAAAATAGGCATAGGAGCGGTGCTAACCCAAGGAGGAAGGCTAGTGGCATACTTCAGTGAGAAGTTAGGAGGGTGCCTCACTGAACTACCCCACCTACGACAAGGAGCTCTATGCCCTAGTCCGAGCCTTGGAGACTTGGTAGCACTACTTGCTGTCCAAGGAGTTTGTGATCCACACTGATCACGAGACTCTCAAACACCTCAGAGGGCAAACTAATCTCAAGAAGAGACATGCCAGGTGGATGGAGTTCATAGAGACCTTCCCGTACGCCATTAAGTACAAGAAGAGCAAGGATAATGTTGTAGCTGATGCATTATCCAGGAGGTTTGCCTTGATATCCACCATGGAGGCAAAGGTCTTAGGATTCGAGCACATCAAGGACCTATATAAGGATAATCCTGACTTTGTTGAGAGCTACAAGGAGTGTGGCACAGGGAGACATGGCAAGTTCTACATACATGAGGGGTTCTTGTTCCGAGAAAGAAGGTTGTGCATACCACAAGGATCGTTACGGGGGCTTATCATCCGAGAAGCTCATGGAGGAGGACTCATGGGCCACTTTGGTGTCGACAAGACACTAGCAGTGGTCAAGGAGCACTTCTACTGGCCACACATCAAGAGGTCAGTAGAAGCCCATTGTGCAAGGTGCATCACCTGCAAAAAGGCGAAGTCCCGAGTGAACCCTCACGGGTTGTACCTCCCTCTGCCCATACCTACACATCCATGGGTGGACATCTCAATGGACTTCGTTCTAGGTCTGCCCAAGATCAACCACAAAGATGCTATCTTTGTAGTGGTGGACAGATTCTCCATGATGGCACATTTCATCCCATGTGCCAATGTCAATGATGCCACACAAACAGCCAAGCTGTTCTTAATGGAGATTGTACAGCTTCACGGAGTGCCAAGGACCATCGTGTCAGACAGGAACACCAAATTCCTCAGCCACTTCTGGAGGACCCTCTGGAGGAAGCTAGGCACAAAGTTGCTCTTCTCTACCACCTACCATCCTCAAACCGATGGCCAAACTGAAGTAGTCAACCGGACATTTTCGACTCTTCTCAAGACTACACTAGGGAAGAACCTCAAGACTTAGGTGGAGTGCCTGCCATTCACAGAGTTCGCATATAACCGAGTCGTGCACTCAGCAACCAAGCCGTGCACTCAGCAACCAAGAAGACCCCTTCTGAAGTAGTCTACGGCTTCAATCCCCTAATACCTTTGGAGCAAACGCCACTGCCACCAGCAGAGATGACCAACCTGAACGAAGCATCCAAGGCGGATTTCATAAAGAAGATACACCAGAAGGTAGCAGAAAACTTGGAGAAGAGGACCGGGCAGTACGTGTTTCATGCCAACAAGAGAAGAAAGGAGATGATTTTTCAACCAGGCGATTGGGTGTGGCTACACCTACGGCAGGAGAGGTTCCCGAACCTAAGGAGTTCCAAGCTGGCCCAAAGAGGAGATGGACCATTTAGAGTGCTGGAGAGGATCAACAACAACGCCTACCGGATCGAGCTTTCATGTGAGTTTAATGTGTCTAAGACATTCAACGTAACTGATTTAGCTCTTTTCCATGCAGATGAACCAGTTTTGAGGTCAAAACCTACTAAAGGGGGAGGGGATGATGGGGACATCAGATCGTATGGCCGGCCAGGAGACAAGAGTGGCCGACCAGGGAGCTTGCCCGAGACAGCCGGGCCATTTAGCGAGACCAACCGGGCCGGACGGACCAACATTTCAAGCGGAGAGGCCCAAACCTCTGGCCCAACTGGCGGCAACGTGGATGACACCGCCGGCCCAATTGGTGATGCTGCTGGCTCTGGGACCAACTTGGCCGGCTCCGATGACAATTGGGCCAGTACCTCGCACAGTCCAGCCGGTACAGCCGATCTAGCCGATTGCACCACCATTTTAGCATCTACAAAAAGAGACTCGAACCAGATAAACTACCAGCTTCAAGACATGCATCTAGATGAAGTTTCTACACCAGTGGTGCTACCAGGAGCAATGACAAGGAACATATCAAGGGCGCTCTTCCACAAGTTCAGTTTGTGGGTCGACAAGCTCCTAGAGGATGATCGACAAAGAGCATTGGGCCAAGAGCACAAAGAAGAGTCCAAAGGCTTCACAACACTACAAGGGACTTCAGAGACTTGGGCTTTAGTAGCAAGAGAGGTCAAGGCCCAACGATTCCTAACCCTATTCCAAGTCGAAGACTAGGAGCAAGGCGCGTGCATACCACAAGGTTGGCCACCTTCCATTTCTTGGCCGATAGGTAAAGTTTTCAAATTATATATTTGCCTCTTTCTGTTTTTCAGGGTAGGATTTAGAATGTTTACATTTTGAGTCAAAGACAATTTAGGTAGAAGTCATTTTTCGATTATTCACTTTTGTAACTTTCTATTTGTGCACTTTTGTAAGTTTTCCATTTTTCTTTGAGTCGACCCTAGAAGGTCAAGTTGTCAAGCATATTAATAAGGCTCCTTCCAGCATTGTAGTTCGACAACCTTTTTCTGATATTAATAAAGATCGAATTTTCTTTCTACAAGTTTTTCTCTCAAGAGACTTGTGCGCTTAGAACCTAGTCGAGACCAGCCCTCCTAGCTCTAAGTTTGTGATTTATCACGAGGTTCATCACCCCTCGTGTGGTTCACTGAACCCTTCCATCCATTACCAAACAGAAAACCCCCATCCAGAAGCTTAAGGTTTCTCACCTAATCTTCTCCAAACAGCCCACATGCGTACAGCCTTGATTCGAGGCTTGTATCAACGTGTGATTCATGTCATTTTGAAATCTAATTCAAATGTTAAAGAAGATTTAGTGCGGACATGTCAAGTTGATCAGCTAGTTAAAATGATCATTTTAAACTGATAATTGATACTCATTGAGTAAAGGCTTATAAATGAAGCATAATGCATGCCATCACACAATTTGGGATAGATTGGATTACTTGGAGGCTTTGTTGTAGCTATGTCGGTCTTAAATTTTGTCACAATATAGAATATTTAGCTATCGTTTCATTCTGAAATCTAAATCAAAAGTTATGGACGATTTAGTGCGGACATGTCAAGTTGATCGGACAGTTAAAGTGATCATTCCAAACTGGTCATTCTAAACTGATCATTAGTACTCCTTGAGTAAAGGTTTATAAAAGAAGCATAATGTGTGACATCATGCAGTTTAGGATAGATTGGATAACTTGAAGGCTTTGTGTTAGCTCTTTCAGTCTCAAGTGTTATCGCAATATAGAAAATTGAGCTATCTTAACGTGGGCGTTGGATTCGCGTCATTAGGAGTTCTAAAGCACAAGTTACGGATGATTTCATGCGTACATGTCAAGTTGATTGGCCAGTTAAAATGATTATTCTAAAGTAATCAATGGCGCTTCTTGAATAAAGACTTATAAATTGATGTGAGCATGGCCAGAAAGGAAGCAGAACTAAAGGAACTGCTTGAACCTGAGCAAGAAGAAGTGAATGAGGAAGTTTAGGAATAGCTAGAACCAGAGGAAGCTGAAGATAAAGCCTTCTAAATCTCCAATGGTTCCATTATTACTCGGTACAAGCAACCCAAACTCAAGACAACACTAGAACAGCTTCTCAACACAATTCAGGCCAGCTTAGTTTGTGCAAAACCAACCACCATGTTTGTGATTCAAGCCACCTAGACCTCATCAAGAGAGGTATCTTGGACTGTACTCTTTTTCCCTCCTCTTAGTTTTGTCCATTGGATTTTCTAAGAGAGGGGTTTTTAATGAGGCAAGCCCAAGATACTTTACCACAGCCTATTGATGAACCAAGGCCCATTCTACCCTATTATTCACGCAAATGAAAAGGAAGGATCAGTCAAGATGTTATTTACTTCTTACTCTTGATCATTCTTAATTGTTTTGGTAATTTCCTAGTTCCTCTCAAATGCCTTGGTGGTTTCCTAGGAGTCTTTGTCTATTCCTATGCACCCATTGGATCCTATAAATACTCTCTTGTATCCCCTCTTCAAATCATAAAATATTTTAATATCAAAAAATTCCTTCTTAATCTCCCCTTATCATCTCTTTGATTAAGTAATCTGGATCATCATTCCATAATTCTCAAGAGCCAAAAGTCTAAGGGCTGTCCATATCCCTTGGAAGTTTCACTTCATTCCACCTCTTGCCTAATGTGTCTGGTATTCATCATTCACACCGAGCAAGCTGATAGTCTAAGGATCTTCCATCATCCTTTAGAAGTATCACTCATTCCACACAAGCTCTCGAGACCATCATCAAGTCACAGATTCACCATCTTCTTCACTTCCGCGCATCCACATTCGGTTTACTATCATTTGCAGAACATTTTGGAGACATTCAGGTACCTGATCCTAACCAGGATCACATCAAGTGGTATCATAGCACAGTCCAAACCAGGTTGTATCTATCAAAACCCATTCGCACCCTCTCATCGTTTCTCAATAACTTTTGGTGACCTTTCATCTTCCTTTTTGCGATTTGTTTTGAATGTTTCTGGGTTTGTTTCCTGTTAGACCTTGATCTCAGAACTCTAAAGAACTTGAATATCAATGCAAAAAACGTTCAGGAACTTTTTGTTAGATGATAGAATCAATCTACTCTCAATCGGCATCATTAGAGTTCTCGGAAGCACTAACTAAGTTCTATCTAGATTTTGTGAATTAATTGAATATTTTGGAGCTGCAACATGATCAAAACTTGTTATTAAGACTTAATAGATTTAGGAAATTCAAGTGAAAACATTTGAAATGAGTTAAAGAACAAGATTCATCATTTACCAAACTGGATTTCATAGGTCTAGAGATCGTTTTGGTTAGGGTTCATTTCTTTTCTCTGTGTCTTTGTCTTTTGCGATTTGTTTTTCCTAGTTTGTGTTCTCCTTGGAGCATTTTACTAATTTATTGGTCTGAATTTTTCAGCAACCATGGTGGGAACAGACAATGGAGAGGAATCCTCAAACTCCAACAAACAACTTCTCGATTCCTTTAAAGCCATGATGAATGAAAGTACGGCAACAATGAAGGCTGAGATAGAAATATTCATCAGTTACCGACTGAGGAGACACCAAACACCTTCTGATACTGAGCAGTATTACAGTCACTCATCTAGGTCACACCAATCTAGGTGAAGAAGACCACAAGAAGACCGGATACCTAGAAATAACCAAGCTAACCCTCGCGACCCATTAGCTGGCCTTAAGATCAAAATTTCCTCTTTCCATGGAACCAATGACCCTGAGGAATACCTAGAATGGGAAAGAAAACAGAAATAGTCTTTGATTGTAGGGATTACATCCAAGAGAATAAGGTTAAGGTAGCCCAACCGCGTTAAAGGACTATGCTAATAAGGTTGTGGGTTCAATTAGTTACTTCTAAACTGATCATTAGTGCTCCCTGAGTAAAGGCTAATAAATGAAGCATAATGCATGGCGTCACGCAATTTAGGATAGATTGGAATACTTGAAGGGTTTGTGGTAGCACTTTGAGTCTTAAATGTTGTCAAGATATAGAAAATTGAGACAGTTTAACTTGGGCTTTGGATTCGTGTCATTCCGAACTCTAAATCAATAGTTACGGAAGATTTAGTGCGTACATGTCAAGTTGATCGGCCAGTTAAAATGATCATTCTAAACTGATGATTGGTGGTCCTTTAGTATAGGCTTATAAATGAAGCAGAATGCATGGCATCACGCAGTTTAGGATAGATTGGATTACGTGAAAGCTTTGTGGAGGCTCTTTCAGTCTCACATATTGTCACTATATAGAAAATTGAGCTACTTTAAAGTAGGAATTGAATTCGTGTCATTCTGAACTCTAAATCAAACGTTACGAATGTTTTATTGCGGACATGTCAAGTGGATCAGCCAAATAAAGTGATCGTTCGAAACTGATCATTCTAAGCTGATCATGGTAAACTAATCTTTAGTGCTCCTTGAATAAAGGCTTAGTAATGAAGCATAATGCATGACATCACGCAGTTTAGGATAGATTGGATTGCTTGATGGCTTCGTGATAGGTCTTTTCAGTCTCAAATGTTGTCACAATATAGAAAATTGAGTTACTTTAACATGGGCATTGGATTCGTGTCATTCTGAACTCTAACTGAAAAGTAACGGATGATGTGGTGCGGACATGTCAAGTTGATCTACCACTTAAAGGGAACATTCTAAAATGATCATTCTAAACTACTCATTAGTGCTTCTTGAGTAGAGGCTTATAATTGAAGCTTACTGCATGGCATCACGCAGTTCAGGATAGATTGGAATACTTGAAGGCTTTGTAGTAGCTCTTTTAGCCTCAAATGTTGTCACAATATAAAAAATTTAGCTAGTTTAACGTGGGCGTTGGATACGTGTCATTCTGAACACTAAATTAAAAGTTACGGACGATTTAGTACGTGCATGTCAAGCTGATCGGCCAGTTAAAATATTCATTCTAAACTGATCATTGGTGCTCCTTTAGTTAAGACTTATAAATGAAGCATAATGCATGGTCTCACGCAGTTTGGGATGCATTGGGTTACTTGTAGGCTTTGTCGTAGCCATTTTGGTCTTAAATTTTGTCACAATATAGATAATTGGGCTAGCTTTTCGTGGGCGCTGCATGTTATTCTGAACTGTAAAACAAAAATTACGGACGATTTAGTGCAGACATGTCATGTTTTTCAGCTAGTTAAATTAATTATTCCAAACTGATCATTCAAAATTGATCAATGTTGCTCATTGATCAAAGGTTTACAAATGAAGAATAATGCATGGCATAACGCAGTTTGGGATAGATTGGGTTATTTGGAGGCTTTTTCGTAGGTATTTCGGACTTAAATTTTGTCACATTATAGAATATTGAGCTAGCTTAACGTGGGCGTTGGATTCGTGTCATTCTGAACTATAAATCAAAAGTTACGGACGATTTAGTGCGGACATGTCAAGTAGACTGGCCAGTTAAAGTGATCATTCTAAACTCATCGTTAGTGCTCCTTGAGTAAACGCTTATGAATGAAGCATAATGCATGGCATCACACAGTTTAGGATAGATTGGATTAGTTGAATGCTTTGTGGTAGCCCTTTCAGTCTCAAATGTTATCACAATATAGACAATTGAGCTAGTTTAACATGGGCGTTGGATTCATGTCATTCTGAACTCTAAATCAAAAGTTATGGACGATTTAGTGCGAACATGTCAAGTTGATCGGCCAGTTAAGATGATATTTCTGAACTGATCATTGGTGGTCGTTGAGTAACGGCATCTAAATGAAGCATAATGCATGGCATCATGCAGTTTGGGATACATTGGATTACTTGGAGGCTTTACCGAAGCTCTTTGAGCCTCAAATGCTGTCACAATATTCAAAATTGAGGTAGATTAACGCGGGAGTTCGATTCATATCATTTTGAGCTCTAAATCAAATGTTAAAAACGATTTAGTAGGGACATTTCAAGTTGATCAACTAATTTAAATGATCATTCTAAAATGATCATTGGTGCTCAATGAGCAAAGGTTTACAACGAAGCTTAATGCATCGCATCACAAAGTTTGGGATAGATTTGATTACTCAGAGGCTTTGTAATAGCTATTTCAGTCCTAAAGTTGGTCTCAATATAGAATATTGAGCTAGCTTAACGTGGTCGTTGGATTCGTGTCATTCTGAACTCTAAATGAAAAGTTATGGATGATTTATTACGGATTTTTCTAGTTTATAAACTAGTTAAATTGATCCTTCTAAACTAATCATTGGTGATCATTGAGCAAAAGTTAACAAATGAAGCATAATGCATGGAATCCCGCTGTTTGGAACACATTAGATTACTTGGAGGCTTTGTCGTAGCTCTTTCAATCTCATATCTTGTCATAATATAGAAAACTGAGCTAGATTAATGTGGACGTTGGATTCATGTCATTTAGACCTCTAAATCAAATGTTAAAGATGCTTTTGTGCGAATATGTCAAGTTTCTCGGCTAGTTAAATTGATCATTCTTATTGACATAGGAAAATCAAATAAGACCTATCTTGACCTACAAGGCAAGTGTGAGCACGAAAATTCAGTTTGAATAACAAGAGAAAAGAAAAAGGAGGGAGTTATTCTTAACCACATGGTTAAATAAGTTAAACAGCTGCCTTGAGAGAAGAATCAAGGTGAAAAGGATATGTCCATGCTGCACACAGTCTTGGCAACCAAACCAAACAGTCATGCATGCTGCACACAGTCTTGGTAACCACACTAAACAGTCATGAGACAGTCTGCAGCTCTTCCCCTCTCTTCTCATTGGTTGTTGACAAGCTCCTCCTCTATTCAAGCTCATCCACAAGTTTGAATTCGTTTTCTTTTGTGTTCACATTGTAAATCCTCTATAAAAGGGCTGTAAAGACTCAATGTATGAAAGAACTCTTAGGAGATTCTTCTCCAGAAGTCTAAGACATTTTCTCATCTTCTCATGCTTTTCTTTGAGTTTCTGCATTCAATTCTTCACATTTCTCCTCTCTAATCTCAATATTCTTTCATGGTATCAGAGCATAAGATCATTTTCTTATATTTTCTACTCAAATCTCTCAGTTTCTAATCTAAAATTTTGTCAAAAATCTCTCAGCCTTTAAACTAAAAACTCACAGTATTATTCAACCATAAAAGCTGCCTCCTTTGAGCTCTTCAAAGCCTAACAATGGAGGATACAGTTCAAATCAGTTCCAGCCTGAAACCTACGGTGATACCAGTAGTTCTCAAAGGCTTGAACTACACATTATGGTCAAGAACCATCAAGACAGCCATTTGTGGCAAAAAGGACTTTGGAATTACATCTTGGAGGATAATACTCCATCTATAGATGATCCAAAGGAGAAGAAGGATGAGGCAACAAGAAAAGAAGAAGCTAGGTGGTTCCAAGAAGATCAATCAGTCCTTGGATTCCTCCAAAATTCATTGGACCCATCCATTCTTGAAGCTTATTCACATTGTGAAACCGCCAAGTCTCTTTGGGACACTCTCAAGAGGGTGTATGGGGATGTTTCAAACCTCAGCCGTGTGTATGAGGTTAATAAGGCTCTCAATGATCTACACCAAGAGGATATGGAGTTCACAAAGTTCCTAGGCAAGTTCCAATCAACATGGTCCGAGCTTGACATGTTGAGACCAAGTTCTATGGATCCAAAGGTGCTTAATGAAAGGAAGGAACAAGACAAGATATTTGGGCTCCTTCTCAACCTAAATCCAGCCTTTAAGGATGTAATTAAGTCCATCCTGAGAGAGCCAAAACTCCCTGATTTCGAAGAGGTGTGCTCACGGATTCAGAAGGAGCAAGGCAACATTCATTTGTTTGGTGGAAAAGGAGAACTGGTCATGGCCAACAAGAGCGTGTTTAAGCAAGAGGATAGGAAGAGTGTGATGTGTGAACATTGTAAGAGGAATGGCCACATCAAGGACAAGTGCTGGATACCTTATCCTCATCTCAATCCAAACCGGTTCAAGGATTCAAAGGCTAACATCTCTCAAAAGGTTGTGACTGAACCGGCAAGTTCAACCAACCAAGGAGGGGAGGTAGCTATGAATGTATCCATGGAGTATGCTAAGAAGAGTGACTTGGAGGATCTCATCAAGGCCTATGCCTCAAAACTCTCCGGTATCACACTCTACTCCCATAAATTGCTTGATAAACCGGATCATAAGTTGGTAGTGGATTCGGGTGCTTCTCACCATATGATTAGCAATGCTAGGTTGTTAAAGAACATTGAACCATGTCTAGGACAAGTAACTATAGCTGATGGTAAGAGTATTCCAATTGAAGGAACCGGAAAATTAAGACTATTTCACAAAGAAAGTACTGCTTTCTTTGTACCTAAGTTTAAGTCTAACCTAGTTTCGGTCAAAAGGGCTACTAAGACCTGAATTGCAATGTTACTTTTGGACCTAACAATGTTTACTTTCACGATATTAAGAGTGGTAAGATACTTGGAAGTGGTGGGACTCAAAATCACCTCTATGTTCTTGAGGACACTCCTCCAATCAATTCGGATTCCTTAGCTTTCAAATCCTGTGTTTTTGCTAATAAAGATGTCTTATGGCATGCTAGATTAGGACATCCTCATGCTCGTGCTTTAAGCTTAACAATGCCTAATGTTGCTTATGATCACTCAGTTTGTGAGGCTTGTATCCTTGGCAAACATTGTCGTGTTATTTTCCCTAAATCGTCTACAATTTATGAGCATTGCTTTGATTTAGTACATTCCGATGTTTGGACCTCACCTTGCATGTCTAGAGATAGGAATAAATACTTTGTGACCTTTATAGATGAGAAATCGAAATATACATGGGTTACATTACTTCCATCTAAAGATAGGGTTTATGAGGCATTTATAAACTTTCATAAATATTTTACTAATCAATTCAATGCCAAGATCAAAGTGTTAAGATCAGATAATGGAGGGGAATACACAAGTCAAAGATTCAAAGCTCACTTAAACAAACATGGAATACTACATCAAACTAGCTGCCCACACACACCACAACAAAATGGAGTTGCTGAAAGGAAGAACCGACACTTAATGGAAGTAGCAAGATCCATGATGTTTCATACCAATGTTCCTAAAAGTTTTTGGGGAGATGCAGTCTTGGTTGCTTGCTACCTCATCAATCGGATTCCAACCAAAGTCTTGCAAGACATATCCCCATTTGAGGTACTCAATAAAACTAAACCCTCCATTGATCATTTACGTGTATTTGGGTGTGTGTGCTTTGTGTATGTTCCAGGTGATCTAAGAAACAAGTTGGAGGCAAAGAGCATCAAGTGTATGTTCCTTGGATATTCGACAACACAAAAGGGTTATAAGTGCTATGATCCGATCAACAACAGGACATATGTGTCTAGAGATGTCAAGTTCATAGAAGAACGAAGCTATTATGATCAGAAAGATTTGGAAGGACTGAAGGATCTCTCAAGGTCACCTTCTGATTTGGCTACGAGTTTGAGGTTTCTCTTGAATCATTTGGGAAATGATGTGCCAAAGGATTCAAGACACGAAGAAGAAAGAACCCCAAGTAGTTCACAAGATACCCAAGAGAATGAACAAGGGGTGGTAACTCAAGAACCAACTCCAATCCAAGAAGAAGCTATGGCCCAAAGGCAAGAACAAGTCAACTTGGAAGTGGATATAGAACAACCTATTCACCAAATGGAAGAGGAAACGGTTGTAGAGGAGGCTGCAACACCTGTTCAGCAACTAAGGAGGAGTACTATACTTAGGAAAGATCCATCCAATTGGGTAAACACTAGGGCCTTCTACAACAACCAGGCCGTGACTCATCCCATACAAGCTGTTTGTTCCCTTGACCTCTTGCCATCTAGTCATCAAGCATTCCTTGGAAAGATTGAACAAAGTCAGATTCCAAGGACTTACGAAGAAGCTAAGAGGAAGAAAGAATGGTTAGATGCAGTAAGAGATGAGAAGGGAGCTATGGAAAGGAATCATACATGGGATATACAGGAACTTCCCAAAGGCAAGAAGGCTGTGAGTTCCAAGTGGGTGTTCACCATCAAGTATAAGAGCAATGGGGACATAGAAAGGTACAAGGCACGTCTAGTTGCAAGAGGTTTCACTCAGACATTATTGACATAGGAAAATCAAATAAGACCTATCTTGACCTACAAGGCAAGTGTGAGCACGAAAATTCAGTTTGAATAACAAAGGAAATGAAAAAGGAGGGAGTTATTATTAACCACATGGTTAAAATGGTTAAATAGCTACCTTGGGAGAAGAATCAAGGTGGAAACAGTCATGCCTGCTGCACACAGTCTTGGTAACCACACCAAACAGTCATGCCTGCTGCACACAGTCTTGGTAACCACACCAAACAGTCATGCCTACTGTCTCCTCTCTTCTCATTGGTTGTTGACAGGCTCCTCCTCTATTCAAACTCATCCACAAGTTTGAATTCGTTTTCTTTTGTGTTCACATTGTAAATCCTCTATAAAAGGGCTGTAAAGACTCAATGTATGAATATACTCTTAGGAGATTCTTCTCCAGAAGTCTAAGACATTTTCTCATTTTCTCATGCTTTTCTTTGAGTTTCTGGATTCAATTCTTCACATTTCTCCTCTCTAATCTCAATATTGTTTCATGGTATCAGAGCATAAGATCATTTTCTTATATTTTCTACTTAAATCTCTCAGTTTCTAATCTAAAATTCTGTCAAAAATCTCTCAGCTTTTAAACTAAAAACTCACAGTTTTATTCAACCATAAAAGCTGCCTCCTTTGAGCTCTTCAAAGCCTAACAATGGAGGATACAGTTCAAATCAGTTCCAGCCTGAAACCTACGGTCATACCAGTAGTTCTCAAAGGCTTGAACTACACATTATGGTCAAGAACCATCAAGACAGCCATTTGTGGCAAAGGACTTTGGAATTACATCTTGAAGGATAATACTCCATCTATAGACAATCCAAAGGAGAAGAAGGATGAGGCAACAAGAAAAGAAGAAGCTAGGTGGTTCCAAGAAGATCAATCAGTCCTTGGATAACTCCAAAATTCATTGGACCCATCCATTCTTGAAGCTTATTCACATTGTGAAACCGCCAAGTCTCTTTGGGACACTCTCAAGAGGGTGTATGGGGATATTTCAAACCTCAGCCGTGTGTATGAGGTTAAGAAGGCTCTCAATGATCTACACCAAGAGGATATGGAGTTCACAAAGTTCCTAGGCAAGTTTCAATCAACATGGTCCGAGCTTGACATGTTGAGACCAAGTTCTATGGATCCAAATGTGCTTAATGAAAGGAAGGAACAAGACAAGCTGGATACTTCATCCTCATCTCAATCCGAACCGGTTCAAGGATTCAAAGGCTAACATCTCTCAAAAGGTTGTGACTGAACAGGCAAGTTCAACCAACCAAGGAGGGGAGGTAGCTATGAATGTATCCATGGAGTATGCTAAGAAGAGTGACTTGGAGGATCTCATCAAGGCCTATGCCTCAAAACTCTCCGGTATCACACTCTACTCCCATAAATTGCTTGATAAACCGGATCATAAGTTGGTAGTGGATTCGGGTGCTTCCCACCATATGATTAGAAATGCTAGGTTGTTAAAGAACATGGAACCATGTCTAGGACAAGTAACTATAGCTGATGGTAAGAGTATTCCAATTGAAGGAACCGGAAAATTAAGACTATTTCACAAAGAAAGTACTGCTTTCTTTGTACCTAAGTTTAAGTCTAACCTAGTTTCGGTCAAAAGGGCTACTAAAGACCTGAATTGCAATGTTACTTTTGGACCTAACAATTTTTACTTTCACGATATTAAGAGTGGTAAGATACTTGGAAGTGGTGGGACTCAAAATGAGCTCTATGTTCTTGAGGACACTCCTCCAAGCAATTCAGATTCCTTAGCTTTCAAATCCTGTGTTTTTGCTAATAAAGATGTTTTATGGCATGCTAGATTAGGACATCCTCATGCTCGTGCTTTAAGCTTAATAATGCCTAATGTTGCTTATGATCACTCAGTTTGTGAGGCTTGTATCCTTGGCAAACATTGTCGTGTTGTTTTCCGTAAATCGTCTACAATGCATAGCTTTGATTTAGTACATTCCGATGTTTGAACCTCACCTTGCATGTCTAGAGATAGAAATAAACACTTTGTGACCTTTATAGATGAGAAATCAAAATATACATGGGTTACATTACTTCCATCTAAAGATAGGGTTTATGAGGCATTTATAAACTTTCATAATTATGTTACTAATCAATTCAATGCCAAGATCAAAGTGTTAAGATCAGATAATGGAGGGGAATACACAAGTCAAAGATTCAAAGCTCATTTAAACAAACATGGAATACTACATCAAACTAGCTGCCCACACACACCACAGCAAAATGGAGTTGCTGAAAGGAAGAACCGACACTTAATGGAAGTAGCAAGATCCATGATGTTTCATACCAATGTTCCTAAAAGTTTTTGGGGAGATGCAGTCTTGGTTGCTTGCTACCTCATCAATCGAATTCCAACCAAAGTCTTGCAAGACATATCCCCATTTGAGGTACTCAATAAAACTAAACCCTCCATTGATCATTTACGTGTATTTGGGTGTGTGTGCTTTGTGTATGTTCCAGGTGATCTAAGAAACAAGTTGGAGGCAAAGAGCATCAAGTGTATGTTCCTTGGATATTCGACAACACAAAAGGGTTATAAGTGCTATGATCCGAGCAACAACAGGACATATGTGTCTAGAGATGTCAAGTTCATAGAAGAACGAAGCTATTATGATCAGAAAGATTTGGAAGGACTGAAGGATCTCTCAAGGTCACCTTCTGATTTGGCTACGAGTTTGAGGTTTCTCTTGAATCATTTGGGAAATGATGTGCCAAAGGATTCAAGACACGAAGAAGAAAGAACCCCAAGTAGTTCACAAGATACCCAAGAGAATGAACAAGGGGTGGTAACTCAAGAACCAACTCCAATCCAAGAAGAAGCTATGGCCCAAAGGCAAGAACAAGTCAACTTGGAAGTGGATATAGAACAACCTATTCACCAAATGGAAGAGGAAACGGTTGTAGAGGAGGCTGCAACACCTGTTCAGCAACTAAGGAGGAGTACTATACTTAGGAAAGATCCATCCAATTGGGTAAACACTAGGGCCTTCTACAACAACCAGGCCGTGACTCATCCCATACAAGCTGTTTGTTCCCTTGACCTCTTGCCATCTAGTCATCAAGCATTCCTTGGAAAGATTGAACAAAGTCAGATTCCAAGGACTTACGAAGAAGCTAAGAGGAAGAAAGAATGGTTAGATGCAGTAAGAGATGAGAAGGGAGCTATGGAAAGGAATCATACATGGGATATACAGGAACTTCCCAAAGGCAAGAAGGCTGTGAGTTCCAAGTGGGTGTTCACCATCAAGTATAAGAGCAATGGGGACATAGAAAGGTACAAGGCACGTCTAGTTGCAAGAGGTTTCACTCAGACATATGGAGAGGACTACACTGATACCTTTGCACCGGTGGCTAAGCTACACACTGTAAGGGTTGTTCTTTCACTAGCTACGAATCTGACTTGGGACTTATGGCAAATGGATGTCAAGAACGCATTCCTACAAGGAGAACTTGAAGAGGAAGTGTATATGACTCCACCACCAGGCCTTGAAGACCTTTGCAAAGAGGGACAAGTTTTAAGACTTAGGAAGGCAATATATGGGTTGAAGCAGTCACCAAGGGCGTGGTATCACAAATTAAGCTCCACACTTACTGATAATGGGTTTAGGAAATCCCATTCAGATCATACTTTGTTCACTCGTCAAAACCCCAAAGGAATCGTGGCTGTCTTGGTTTATGTGGATGACATTATCATTACAGGAGATGATAAGGAAGGAATTCAGTCCACAAAGGCCTTCTTAAACAGATCATTTGACATCAAGGATCTTGGAGAGTTGAAGTACTTCTTGGGTATTGAAGTGTGTCGGTCTCAAGAAGGGCTCTTTCTATCCCAAAGAAAGTATGCTCTTGATCTGTTGACAGACACAGGAAAGCTTGGTGCTAAACCAGCCAAAACTCCTCTTGAAGATGGCTACAAGGTCAACGGAAAGGGGGAGAAAGCTGATGAGTTATTTAAGGATGTTTCTCAGTATAGGAGACTAGTTGGGAAGTTGATCTACCTCACCCTAACACGACCAGACTTGTGTTTTGCTATGAATCAAGTGAGTCAACATATGCAAAAACCTACTGTATATCATTGGAGCATGGTAGAAAGGATCCTTAGATACATCAAAGGATCTCCTGGTCAAGGCATATGGATGGGCAAGAATGGGAACACTGATATTGTCGGATATTGTGATGCGGATTGGGCTGGTGATAGGGTCGATAGGAAATCAACCACCGGGTATTGCACCTTCATTGGTGGGAACTTAGTCACTTGGAAGACTAAGAAGCAGAAGGTGGTATCATGTTCTAGTGCTGAAGCAGAATATAGAGCAATGAGGAAGCTGGCAAATGAAGTAACTTGGCTCAAAGCGCTCTTGAAAGATTTCGGTATTGAACAACCAAGGCCAATTACCTTCCATTGTGATAATCAGGCAGCCATTCACATTGCTTCAAACTCAGTGTTTCACGAGAGGACCAAGCACATAGAGATCGATTGCCATAAGGTTAGAGAGAAAGTTCAAGATGGAACCATTCTGCCATGTTATACAAAGAGTGAAGACCAACTAGCTGACATCTTCACAAAGGCAGCAAGTCTCAAAGTTTGCAAGAACATCTTTAGCAAACTTGGGCTTGTTGATTTATCACACCCATGATCAAAGGTCTCCTAACCCAAGAGCAACACACTCTTTTTCCCTTATTAAGGTTTTGTCCCAAGTGGTTTTCCTTAATAAGGTTTTTAATGAGGTGTTGCCTTGGGTTCCCAAGCTTAAGACTTTAGGGTGATTCCAAAGTCTTTAGCTTGAGGGGGGAGTATTGACATAGGAAAATCAAATAAGACCTATCTTGACCTACAAGGCAAGTGTGAGCACGAAAATTCAGTTTGAATAACAAAGGAAATGAAAAAGGAGGGAGTTATTATCAACCACATGGTTAAAATGGTTAAATAGCTACCTTGGGAGAAGAATCAAGGTGGAAACAGTCATGCCTGCTGCACACAGTCTTGGTAACCACACCAAACAGTCATGCCTGCTGCACACAGTCTTGGTAACCACACCAAACAGTCATGCCTACTGTCTCTCTCTTCTCATTGGTTGTTGACAGGCTCCTCCTATTCAAACTCATCCACAAGTTTGAATTCGTTTTCTTTTGTGTTCACATTGTAAATCCTCTATAAAAGGGCTGTAAAGACTCAATGTATGAATATACTCTTAGGAGATTCTTCTCCAGAAGTCTAAGACATTTTCTCATTTTCTCATGCTTTTCTTTGAGTTTCTGGATTCAATTCTTCACATTTCTCCTCTCTAATCTCAATATTGTTTCAGACATATGGAGAGGACTATACTGATACCTTTGCACCGGTGGCTAAGCTACACACTGTAAGGGTTGTTCTTTCACTGGCTACGAATCTGACTTGGGACTTATGGCAAATGGATGTCAAGAACGCATTCCTACAAGGAGAACTTGAAGAGGAAGTGTATATGACTCCACCACCAGGCCTTGAAGACCTTTGCAAAGAGGGACAAGTTTTAAGACTTAGGAAGGCAATATATGGGTTGAAGCAGTCACCAAGGGCGTGGTATCACAAATTAAGCTCCACACTTACTGATAATGGGTTTAGGAAATCCCATTCAGATCATACTTTGTTCACTCGTCAAAACGCAAAAGGAATTGTGGTGGTCTTGGTTTATATGGATGACCTTATCATCACAGGAGATGACAAGGAAGGAATTCAGTCCACAAAGGCCTTCTTAAACAGATCATTTGACATCAAGGATCTTGGAGAGTTGAAGTACTTCTTGGGTATTGAAGTGTGTCGGTCTCAGGAAGGGCTCTTTCTATCCCAAAGAAAGTATATTGACATAGGAAAATCAAATAAGACCTATCTTGACCTACAAGGCAAGTGTGAGCACGAAATTCAGTTTGAATAACATGGGAAAAGAAAAAGGAGGGAGTTATTATTAACCACATGGTTAAAATGGTTAAATAGCTGCCTTGAGAGAAGAATTAAGGTGAAAAGGATATGTCCATGCTGCACACAGTCTTGGTAACCACACCAAACAGTCATGAGACAGTCTGCAGCTCTTCCCCTCTCTTCTCATTGGTTGTTGACAGGCTCCTCCTCTATTCAAACTCATCCACAAGTTTGAATTCGTTTTCTTTTGTGTTCACATTGTAAATCCTCTATAAAAGGGCTGTAAAGACTCAATGTATGAATATACTCTTAGGAGATCCTTCTCCAGAAGTCTAAGACATTTTCTCATCTTCTCATGCTTTTCTTTGAGTTTCTGGATTCAATTCTTCACATTTCTCCTCTCTAATCTCAATATTCTTTCATGGTATCAGAGCATAAGATCATTTTCTTATATTTTCTACTCAAATCTCTCAGTTTCTAATCTAAAATTCTGTCAAAAATCTCTCAGCTTTTAAACTAAAACTCACAGTTTTATTCAACCATAAAAGCTGCCTCCTTTGAGCTCTTCAAAGCCTAACAATGGAGGATACAGTTCAAATCAGTTCCAGCCTGAAACCTACGGTGATACCAGTAGTTCTCAAAGGCTTGAACTACACATTATGGTCAAGAACCATCAAGACAGCCATTTGTGGCAAAGGACTTTGGAATTACATCTTGGAGGATAATACTCCATCTATAGATGATTCAAAGGAGAAGAAGGATGAGGCAACAAGAAAAGAAGAAGCTAGGTGGTTCCAAGAAGATCAATCAGTCCTTGGATTCCTCCAAAATTCATTGGACCCATCCATTCTTGAAGCTTATTCACATTGTGAAACCGCCAAGTCTCTTTGGGACACTCTCAAGAGGGTGTATGGGGATGTTTCAAACCTCAGCCGTGTGTATGAGGTTAAGAAGGCTCTCAATGATCTATACCAAGAGGATATGGAGTTCACAAAGTTCCTCGGCAAGTTCCAATCAACATGGTCCGAGCTTGACATGTTGAGACCAAGTTCTATGGATCCAAAGGTGCTTAATGAAAGGAAGGAACAAGACAAGATATTTGGGCTCCTTCTCAACCTAAATCCAGCCTTTAAGGATGTGATTAAGTCCATCCTAAGAGAGCCAAAACTCCCTGATTTCGAAGAGGTGTGCTCACGGATTCAGCAGGAGCAAGGCAACATTCGTTTGTTTGGTGGAAAAGGAGAACTAGTCATGGCCAACAAGAGCGTGTTTAATCAAGAGTATAGGAAGAGTGTGATGTGTGAACATTGTAAGAGGAATGGCCACTTCAAGGACAAGTGTTGGATACTTCATCCTCATCTCAATCCAAACCGGTTCAAGGATTTAAAGGCTAACATCTCTCAAAAGGTTGTGACTGAACCGACAAGTTCAACCAACCAAGGAGGGGAGGAAGCTATGAATGTATCCATGGAGTATGCTAAGAAGAGTGACTTGGAGGATCTCATCAAGGCCTATGCCTCAAAACTCTCCGGTATCACACTCTACTCCCATAAACTGCTTGATAAACCGGATCATAAGTTGGTAGTGGATTCGGGTGCTTCTCACCATATGATTAGCAATGCTAGGTTGTTAAAGAACATTGAACCATGTCTAGGACAGTAACTATAGCTGATGGTAAGAGTATTCCAATTGAAGGAACCGGAAAATTAAGACTATTTCACAAAGAAAGTACTGCTTTCTTTGTACCTAAGTTTAAGTCTAACCTAGTTTCGGTCAAAAGGGCTACTAAAGACCTGAATTGCAATGTTACTTTTGGACCTAACAATGTTTACTTTCACGATATTAAGAGTGGTAAGATACTTGGAAGTGGTGGGACTCAAAATGAGCTCTATGTTCTTGAAGACACTCCTGAAAGAATATTGAGATTAGAGAGGAGAAATGTGAAGAATTGAACCCAGACACCCAAAGAAAAGCATGAGAAGATGAGAAATGTCTTAGACTTCTGGAGAATAATCTCCTAAGAGTTTATTCATATGTTGAGTCTTTACAGCCTTTTTATAGAGGATTTACAATGTGAACACAAAACAAAAACGAATTTAAACTTGTGGATGAGCTTATTGACATAGGAAAATCAAATAAGACCTATCTTGACCTACAAGGCAAGTGTGATCACGAAAATTCAGTTTGAATAACAAGGGAAATGAAAAAGGAGGGAGTTATTATTAACCACATGGTTAAAATGGTTAAATAGCTACCTTGGGAGAAGAATCAAGGTGAAAAGGACATGTCCATGCTGCACACAGTCTTGGTAACCACACCAAACAGTCATGCCTGCTGCACACAGTCTTGGTAACCACACCAAACAGTCATGCCTGCTGCACACAGTCTTGGTAACCACACCAAACAGTCATGCCTGCTGTCTCCTCTCTTCTCATTGGTTGTTGACAGGCTCCTCCTCTATTCAAACTCATCCACAAGTTTGAATTCGTTTTCTTTTGTGTTCACATTGTAAATCCTCTATAAAAGGGCTGTAAAGACTCAATGTATGAAAAACTCTTAGGAGATTCTTCTCCATAAGTCTAAGTCATTTCTCATTTTCTCATACTTCTCTTTGAGTTTTCAGATTCAATTCTTCACATTTCTCCTCTATAATCTCAATATTCTTTCATGGTATCAGAGCATAAGATCATTCTCTTATCTTTTCTACTCAAATCTCTCAGTTTCTAATCTAAAATTCTGTCAAAAATCTCTCAGTCTTTAGACTAAAAACTCACGGTTTCATTCAACCATAAAAGCTGCTTCCTTTGAGCTCTTCAAAGCCTAACAATGGAGGATACAGTTCAAATTAGTTCCAGCCTGAAACCTACGGTGATACCAGTAGTTCTCAAAGGCTTGAACTACACATTATGGTCAAGAACCATCAAGACAGCCATTTGTGGCAAAGGACTTTGGAATCACATCTTGGAGGATAATACTCCATCTATAGATGATCCAAAGGAGAAGAAGGATGAGGCAACAAGAAAAGAAGAAGCTAGGTGGTTCCAAGAAGATCAATCAGTCCTTTGATTCCTCCAAAATTCATTGGACCCATCCATTCTTGAAGCTTATTCACATTGTGAAACTGCCAAGTCTCTTTGGGACACTCTCAAGAGGGTGAATGGGGATGTTTCAAACCTCAGCCGTGTGTATGAGGTTAAGAAGGCTCTCAATGATCTACACCAAGAGGATATGGAGTTCACAAAATTCCCGGGCAAGTTCCAGTCAACATGGTCCGAGCTTGACATGTTGAGACCAAGTTCTATGGATCCAAAGGTGCTTAATGAAAGGAAGGAACAAGACAAGATATTTGGGCTCCTTCTCAACCTAAATCCAGCCTTTAAGGATGTAATTAAGTCCATCCTGAGAGAGCCAAAACTCCCTGATTTCGAAGAGGTGTGCTCACGGATTCAAAAGGAGCAAGGCAACATTGGTTTGTTTGGTGGTAAAGGAGAACTAGTCATGGCCAACAAAAGTGTGTTTAAGCAAGAGGACAGGAAGAGTGTGATGTGTGAGCATTGTAAGAGGAATGGCCACATCAAGGACAAGTGCTGGATACTTCATCCTCATCTCAAGCCAAACCGGTTCAAGGATTCAAAGGCTAACATCTCTCAAATGGTTGTGACTGAACCGGCAAGTTCATCCAACCAAGGAGGGGAGCTAGCTATGAATGTATCCATGGAGTATGTTAAGAAGAGTGACTTGGAGGATCTCATCAAGGCCTATGCCTCAAAACTCTCCCGTATCACACTCTACTCCCATAAATCGCTTGATAAACCAGATCATAAGTTGGTAGTGGATTCAGGTGCTTCTCACCATATGATTAGCAATGCTAGGTTGTTAAAGAACATTGAACCATGTCTAGGACAAGTAACTATAGCTGATGGTAAGGGTATTCCAATTGAAGGAACCGGAAAATTAAGACTATTTGACAAAGAAACTAATGCATTCTTTGTACCTAAATTTAAGTCTAATCTAGTTTCTGTCAAAAGGCTACTAAAGACCTCAATTGCAATGTTACATTTGGGCCTAACAATGTTTACTTTCAGGATATTAAGAGTGGTAAGATACTTGGAGGTGGTGTAACACAAGATGAGCTCTATGTTCTTGAAGACCCTCCAAGCAATTTGGATTCCTTAGCTTTCAAATCCTGTGTTTCTGCTAATAAAGATGTCTTATGGCATGCTAGATTAGGACATCCTCATGCTCGTGCTTTAAGCTTAATAATTCCTAATGTCGCTTATGATCACTCAGTTTGTGAGGCTTGTATCCTTGGCAAACATTGTCGCGTTGTTTTCCCTAAATCATCTACAATTTATGAGCATTGCTTTGATTTAGTACATTCCGATGTTTGGACCTCACCTTGCATGTCTAGAGATAGGAATAAATACTTTGTGACCTTTATAGATGAGAAATCGAAATATACATGGGTTACATTACTTCCATCTAAAGATAGGGTTTATGAGGCATTTATAAACTTTCATAATTATGTTACTAATCAATTCAATGCCAAGATCAAAGTGTTAAGATCAGATAATGGAGGGAATACACAAGTCAAAGATTCAAAGCTCATCTAAACAAACATGGAATACTACATCAAACTAGCTGTCCACACACACCACAACAAAATGGAGTTGCTGAAAGGAAGAACCGACACTTAATGGAAGTAGCAAGATCCATGATGTTTCATACCAATGTTCCTAAAAGTTTTTGGGGAGATGAAGTCTTGGTTGCTTGCTACCTCATCAATCGGATTCCAACCAAAGTCTTGCAAGATATATCCCCATTTGAGGTACTCAATAAAACTAAACCTTCCATTGATCATTTACGTGTATTTGGGTGTGTGTGCTTTGTGTATGTTCCAGGTTATCTAAGAAACAAGTTGGAGGCAAAGAGCATCAAGTGTATGTTCCTTGGATATTCGACAACACAAAAGGGTTATAAGTGCTATGATCCGAGCAACAACAGGACATATGTGTCTAGAGATGTCAAGTTCATAGAAGAACGAAGCTATTATGATCAGAAAGATTGGGAAGGATTGAAGGGTCTCTCAAGGTCACCTTCTGATTTGGCTACGAGTTTGAGGTTTCTCTTGAATCATTTGAGAAATGATCTGCCAAAGGATTCAAGACACGAAGAAACAAGAACCTTAAGTAGTTCACAAGATACCCAAGAGAATGAACAAGGGGTGGTAACTCAAGAACCAACTCCAATCCAAGAAGAAGCTATGGCCCAAAATCAAGAACAAGGCGACTTGGAAGTGGGTATAGAGGAACCTATTCACCAAATGGAAGAGGAAACGGTTGTAGAGGAGGCTGCACCACCTGTTCAGCATTTAAGGAGGAGTACTAGACTTAGGAAAGACCCGTCCAATTGGGTAAACACTAGGGTATTCTACAACAACCAGGCCGTGGCTCATCCCATACAAGCTGTTTGTTCCCTTGACCTCTTGCCATCTAGTCATCAAGCATTCCTTGGAAAGATTGAACAAATTCAGATTCCAAGGACTTATGAAGAAGCTAAGAGCAAGAAAGAATGGTTAGATGCAGTAAGAGATGAGAAGGGAGCTATGGAAAGGAATCATACATGGGATATACAAGAACTTCCCAAAGGCAAGAAGGCTGTGAGTTCCAAGTGGGTGTTCACCATCAAGTATAAGATATTGACATAGGAAAATCAAATAAGACCTATCTTGACCTACAAGGATGTGTGAGCACAAAATTTAGTTTGAATAACAAGGGAAAAGAAAAAGGAGGGAGTTATTATTAACCACATGGTTAAAATGGTTAAATAGCTGCCTTGGGAGAAGAATCAAGGTGAAAAGGACATGTCCATGCTGCACACAGTCTTGGTAACCACACCAAACAGTCATGCCTGCTGCACACAACCTTGATAACCACACCAAACGTTCATGAGGCAGTCTGCAGCTCTTCCCCTCTCTTCTCATTGGTTGTTGACAAGCTCCTCCTCTATTCAATCTCATCCACAAGTTTGAATTCGTTTTCTTTTGTGCTCACATTGTAAATCCTCTATAAAAGGGCTGTAAATACTCAATGTATGTAGAAACTCTTAGGAGATTCTTCTTCAGAAGTCTAAGACATTTTCTCATCTTCTCATGCTTTTCTTTGAGTTTCTGGATTCAATTCTTCACTTTTCTCCTCTCTAATCTCAATATTCTTTCATGGTATCAGAGCATAAGATCATTCTCTTATATATTCTACTCAAATCTCTCAGTTTCTAATCTAAAATTCTGTCAAAAATCTCTCAGCCTTTAAACTAAAAGCTCACAGTTTTATTCAACCATAAAAGCTGCCTCCTTTGAGCTCTTCAAAGCCTAACAATGGAGGATACAGTTCAAATCAGTTCCAGCCTGAAACCTACGGTCATACCAGTAGTTCTCAAAGGCTTGAACTACACATTATGGTCAAGAACCATCAAGACAGCCATTTGTGGCAAAGGACTTTGGAATTACATCTTGAAGGATAATACTCCATCTATAGACAATCCAAAGGAGAAGAAGGATGAGGCAACAAGAAAAGAAGAAGCTAGGTGGTTCCAAGAAGATCAATCAGTCCTTGGATTCCTCCAAAATTCATTGGACCCATCCATTCTTGAAGCTTATTCACATTGTGAAACCGCCAAGTCTCTTTGGGACACTCTCAAGAGGGTGTATGGGGATGTTTCAAACCTCAGCCGTGTGTATGAGGTTAAGAAGGCTCTCAATGATCTACACCAAGAGGATATGGAGTTCACAAAGTTCCTAGGCAAGTTCCAATCAACATGGTCCGAGCTTGACATGTTGAGACCAAGTTCTATGGATCCAAAGGTGCTTAATGAAAGGAAGGAACAAGACAAGATATTTGGGCTCCTTCTCAACCTAAATCCAGCCTTTAAGGATGTGATTAAGTCCATCCTAAGAGAGCCAAAACTCCCTGATTTTGAAGAGGTGTGCTCACGGATTCAGAAGGAGCAAGGCAACATTCGTTTGTTTGGTGGAAAAGGAGAACTAGTCATGGCCAACAAGAGCGTGTTTAAGCAAGGGGATAGGAAGAGTGTGATGTGTGAACATTGTAAGAGGAATGTCCACATCAAGGACAATTGCTGGATACTTCATCCTCATCTCAAGCCAAACCGGTTGAAGGATTCAAAGGCTAACATCTCTCAAAAGGTTGTGACTGAACCGGCAAGTTCATCCAACCAAGGAGGGGAGCTAGCTACGAATTTATCCATGGAGTATGCTAAAAAGAGTGACTTGGAGGATCTCATCAAGGCCTATGCGTCAAAACTCTCCGGTATCACACTCTACTCCCATAAATTGCTTGATAAACCGGATCATAAGTTGGTAGTGGATTCGGGTGCTTCTCACCATATGATTAGCAATACTAGGTTGTTAAAGAACATTGAACCATGTCTAGGACAAGTAACTATAGCTGATGGTAAGAGTATTCCAATTGAAGGAACCGGAAAATTAAGACTATTTCACAAAGAAAGTACTGTTTTCTTTGTACCTAAGTTTAAGTCTAACCTAGTTTTGGTCAAAAGGGCTACTAAAGACATGAATTGCAATGTTACTTTTGGACCTAACAATGTTTACTTTCACGATATTAAGAGTGGTAAGATACTTGGAAGTGGTGGGACTCAAGATGAGCTCTATGTTCTTGAGGACACTCCTCCAAGTAATTCGGATTCCTTAGCTTTCAAATCCTGTGTTTTTGCTAATAAAGATGTCTTATGGCATGCTAGATTAGGACATCCTCATGCTCGTGCTTTAAGCTTAATAATGCCTAATGTTGCTTATGATCACTCAGTTTGTGAGGCTTGTATCCTTGGCAAACATTGTCGTGTTGTTTTCCGTAAATCGTCTACAATGCATAGCTTTGATTTAGTACATTCCGATGTTTGAACCTCACCTTGCATGTCTAGAGATAGAAATAAACACTTTGTGACCTTTATAGATGAGAAATCAAAATATACATGGGTTACATTACTTCCATCTAAAGATAGGGTTTATGAGGCATTTATAAACTTTCATAATTATGTTACTAATCAATTCAATGCCAAGATCAAAGTAGTAAGATCAGATAATGGAGGGGAATACACAAGTCAAAGATTCAAAGCTCACTTAAACAAACATGGAATACTACATCAAACTAGCTGCCCACACACACCACAACAAAATGGAGTTGCTGAAAGGAAGAACCGACACTTAATGGAAGTAGCATGATCCATGATGCAGTCCTGGTTGCTTGCTACCTCATCAATCGGATTCCAACCAAAGTCTTGCAAGACATATCCCCATTTGAGGTACTCAATAAAACTAAACCCTCCATTGATCATTTACGTGTATTTGGGTGTGTGTGTGCTTTGTGTATGTTCCAGGTGATCTAAGAAACAAGTTGGAGGCAAAAAGCATCAAGTGTATGTTCCTTGGATATTCGACAACACAAAAGGGTTATAAGTGTTATGATCCGAGCAACAACAGGACATATGTGTCTAGAGATGTCAAGTTCATAGAAGCACGAAGCTATTATGATCAGAAAGATTGGGAAGGATTGAAGGATCTCTCAAGGTCACCTTCTGATTTGGCTAAGAGTTTGAGGTTTCTCTTGAATCATTTGGGAAATGATGTGCCAAAGGATTCAAGACAAGAAGAAGCAAGAACCCCAAGTAGTTCACAAGATACCCAAGAGAATGAACAAGGGGCGGTAACTCAAGAACCAACTCCAATCCAAGAAGAAGCTACAGCCCAAAACCAGGAACAAGACAACTTGGAAGTGGGTATAGAGGAACCTATTCACCAAATGGAAGAGGAAACGGTTGTAGGGGAGGTTGAACCACCTGTTCAGCAACTAAGGAGGAGTACTAGACTTAGGAAAGACCCATCCAATTGGGTAAACACTAGGGTCTTCTACAACAACCAGGCTGTGGCTCATCCCATACAAGCTGTTTGTTCCCTTGACCTCTTGCCATCTAGTCATCAACGATTCCTTGGAAAGATTGAACAAAGTCAGATTCCAAGGACTTATGAAGAAGCTAAGAGCAAGAAAGAATGGTTAGATGCAGTAAGAGATGAGAAGGGAGCTATGGAAAGGAATCGTACATGGGATATACAAGAACTTCCCAAAGGCAAGAAGGCTGTGAGTTCCAAGTGGGTGTTCACCATCAAGTATAAGAGCAATGGGGACATAGAAAGGTACAAGGCACGTCTAGTTGCTAGAGGTTTCACTCAGACATATGGAGAGGACTATACTGATACATTTGCAACGGTGGCTAAGCTACACACTGTAAGGGTTGTTCTTTCACTAGCTACGAATCTGACTTGGGGCTTATGGCAAATGGATGTCAAGAACGCATTCCTACAAGGAGAACTTGAAGAGGAAGTGTATATGACTCCACCACCAGGCCTTGAAGATCTTTGCAAAGAGGGACAGGTTCTAAGACTTAGGAAGGCATTATATGGGTTGAAGCAGTCACCAAGGGCCTGGTATCACAAATTAAGCTCCACACTTACTGATAATGGGTTTAGGAAATCCCATTCAGATCATACTTTGTTCACTCGTCAAAACCCCAAAGGAATCGTGGCTGTCTTGGTTTATGTGGATGACATTATCATTACAGGAGATGATAAGGAAGGAATTCAGTCCACAAAGGCCTTCTTAAACAGATCATTTGACATCAAGGATCTTGGAGAGTTGAAGTACTTCTTGGCTATTGAAGTGTGTCGGTCTCAGGAAGGGCTCTTTCTATCCCAAAGAAAGTATGCTCTTGATCTGTTGACAGACACGGGAAAGCTTGGGGCTGAACCGGCCAAAACTCCTCTTGAAGATGGCTACAAGGTCAATGGAAAGGGGGAGAAAGCTGATGAGTTATTTAAGGATATTTCTCAGTACAGGAGACTAGTTGGGAAGCTGATCTACCTCCCCCTCACACGACCAGACTTGTGTTTTGCTGTGAATCAAGTGAGTCAACATATGCAAAAACCTAATGTATATCATTGGAACATGGTAGAAAGGATCCTTAGATACATCAAAGGATCTCCTGGTCAAGGCATATGGATGGGAAAGAATGGGAACACTGAGATTGTCGGGTATTGTGATGCGGATTGGGCTGGTGATAGGGTGGATAGGAAATCAACCACTGGGTATTGCACCTTCATTGGTGGGAACTTAGTCACTTGGAAGACTAAGAAGCAGAAGGTGGTATCATGTTCTAGTGCTGAAGCAGAATATAGGGCTATGAGGAAGCTGACAAATGAAGTAACTTGGCTCAAAGTGCTCTTGAAAGATTTTGGATTTGAACAACCAGAGCCAATTACCTTCCATTGTGATAATCAAGCAGCCATTCACATTGCTTCAAACTCAGTGTTTCACGAGAGGACCAAGCACATAGAGATCGATTGCCACAAGGTTAGGGAGAAAATTCAAGATGGAACCATTCTGCCATGTTATACAAGGAGTGAAGACCAACTAGCTGACATCTTCACAAAGGCAGCAAGTCTCAAAGTTTGCAAGAACATCTTTAGCAAACTTGGGCTTGTTGATTTATCACATCCATGATCAAAGGTCTCCTAATCCAAGAGCAACACACTCTTTTTCCCTTATTAAGGTTTTGTCCCAAGTAGTTTTCCTTAATAAGGTTTTTAATGAGGTGTTGCCTTGGGTTCCCAAGCTTAAGACTTTAGGGTGATTCCAAAGTCTTTAGCTTGAGGGGGAGTATTGACATAGGAAAATCAAATAAGACCTATCTTGACCTACAAGGCAAGTGTGAGCACGAAAATTCAGCTTGAATAACAAGGGAAAAGAAATAGGAGTGAGTTATTATTAACCACATGGTTAAAATGGTTAAATAGCTGCCTTGGGAGAAGAATCAAGGTGAAAAGGACATGTCCATGCTGCACACAGTCTTGGTAACAACACCAAACAGTCATGCCTGTTGCACACAGCCTTGATAACCACACCAAACGTTCAGAGACAGTCTGCAGCTCTTCCCCTCTCTTCTCATTGGTTGTTGACAAGCTCCTCCTCTATTCAGTCTCATCCACAAGTTTGAATTCGTTTTCTTTTGTGCTCACACTGTAAATCCTCTATAAAAGGGCTGTAAATATTCAATGTATGTAGAAACTCTTAGGAGATTCTTCTCCAGAAGTCTAAGACATTTTCTCATCTTCTCATGCTTTTCTTTGAGTTTCTGGATTCAATTCTTCACTTTTCTCCTCTCTAATCTCAATATTCTTTCACAAGGCACGTCTAGTTGCAAGAGGTTTCACTCAGACATATGGAGAGGACTATACTGATACATTTGCACCGGTGGCTAAGCTACACACTGTAAGGGTTGTTCTTTCACTAGCTACGAATCTGACTTGGGACTTATGCCAAATGGATGTCAAGAACGCATTCCTACAAGGAGAACTTGAAGAGGAAGTGTATATGACTCCACCACCAGGCCTTGAAGATCTTTGCAAAGAGGGACAGGTTCTAAGACTTAGGAAGGCAATATATGGGTTGAAGCAGTCACCAAGGGCCTGGTATCACAAATTAAGCTCCACACTTACTGATAATGGGTTTAGGAAATCCCATTCAGATCATACTTTGTTCACTCAAAACTCCAAAGGAATCGTGGCGGTCTTGGTTTATGTGGATGACCTTATCATCACAGGAGATGATAAGGAAGGAATTCAGTCCACAAAGGCCTTCTTAAACAGATCATTTGACATCAAGGATCTTGGAGAGTTGAAGTACTTCTTGGGTATTGAAGTGTGTCGGTCTCAAGAAGGGCTCTTTCTATCCCAAAGAAAGTATGCTCTTGATCTGTTGACAGACACGGGAAAGCTTGGGGCTAAACCGGCCAAAACTCCTCTTGAAGATGGCTACAAGGTCAACGGAAAGGGGAGAAAGCTGATGAGTTATTTAAGGATGTTTCTCAGTATAGGAGACTAGTTGGGAAGCTGATCTACCTCACCCTCACACGACCAGACTTGTGTTTTGCTGTGAATCAAGTGAGTCAACATATGCAAAAGCCTACTGTATATCATTGGAGCATGGTAGAAAGGATCCTTAGATACATCAAAGGATCTCCTGGTCAAGGTATATGGATGGGCAAGAATGGGAACACTGAGATTGTCGGGTATTGTGATGCGGATTGGGCTGGTGATAGGGTGGATAGGAAATCAACCACTGGGTATTGCACCTTCGTTGGTGGGAACTTAGTCACTTGGAAGACTAAGAAGCAGAAGGTGGTATCATGTTCTAGTGCTGAAGCAGAATATAGGGCTATGAGGAAGCTGACAAATGAAGTAACTTGGCTCAAAGCACTCTTGAAAGATTTCGGTATTGCACAACCAGGGCCAATTACCTTCCATTGTGATAATCAGGCAGCCATTCACATAGCTTCAAACTCAGTGTTTCACGAGAGGACCAAGCACATAGAGATCGACTGCCATAAGGTTAGGGAGAAAGTTCAAGATGGAACCATTCTGCCATGTTATACAAGGAGTGAAGACCAACTAGCTGACATCTTCACAAAGGCAGCAAGTCTCAAAGTTTGCAAGAACATCTTTAGCAAACCTGGGCTTGTTGATTTATCACACCCATGATCAAAGGTCTCCTAATCCAAGAGCAACACACTCTTTTTCCCTTATTAAGGTTTTGTCCCAAGTGGTTTTCCTTAATAAGGTTTTTAATGAGGTGTTGCCTTGGGTTCCCAAGCTTAAGACTTTAGGGTGATTCCAAAGTTTTTAGCTTGAGGGGGAGTATTGACATAGGAAAATCAAATAAGACCTATCTTGACCTACAAGGCAAGTGTGAGCACGAAATTCAGTTTGAATAACAAGGGGAAAGAAAAAGGAAGGAGTTATTATTAACCACATGGTTAAAATGGTTAAATAGCTACCTTGGGAGAAGAATCAAGGTGAAAAGGACATGTCCATGCTGCACACAGTCTTGGTAACCACACCAAACAGTCATGAGACAGTCTGCAGCTCTTCCCCTCTCTTCTCATTGGTTGTTGACAGGCTCCTCCTCTATTCAAACTCATCCACAAGTTTGAATTCGTTTTCTTTTGTGTTCACCATTGTAAATCCTCTATAAAAGGGCTGTAAAGACTCAATGTATGAATATACTCTTAGGAGATTTTTCTCCAGAAGTCTAAGACATTTTCTCATCTTCTCATGCTTTTCTTTGAGTTTCTGGATTCAATTCTTCACATTTCTCCTCTCTAATCTCAATATTCTTTCACAATGCCCTCATCTGGTGGGATCGTGAGGTATCTGACAGAAGGAGGAAGAGAATGAGACCCGAAGAGCCAAGACATCCACAGCAAGCCTAAGACACCTTGGGCACCAAGCAACATGCCTAAGACCATAGACAAAGGCAAAAGCGTAGAGATCGAGTCAAGGTTCAAGAGCAAGCCTCCTGAACCCACCCGTGACTAGAGAGAGCCTGGTAAGTCTTCTAACCCTCAAAGATCACGTGACATAACTTGTTTCAAGTGTAGGGGACGTGGACACATCTCAAGGGAGTGCCCAAACAACCGAGTCATGCTGATTACGGAGGCAGGAGAATATGAGTCCCAAGATGAAGAGGACAATGAACCAGAAGGAGAGTACGGTGACATTGAGTACCCTGGTGTGGGGGAAGTGCTGGTCACTAGACGTATCCTCAGTGCAATGCTGGATCCTTCAGAGACCATCCAAAGGGAGAACATCTTCCACAGCCGTTGCACCATCAAAGGAAAGGTATGTAACCTCATCATAGATGGTGGTTCTTGCACTAACGTTGCTAGTGCGTATATGGTTGATAAGCAAGGTCTAGAGAGGACACGGCATCCTCGACCATATAGACTGAGATGGCTTGATGACAAAGTGGAGCTCAGGATTCATGAGCAAGTCACTGTGCCATTCAGTGTGGGCAAGTACCAAGACCAGGTCGTGTGCGACGTGGTGCCCATGCAAGCTGGCCATCTTCTGCTAGGAAGACCATGGCAGTTTGACAAAGAGACCAGGCATGATGGCAGAACCAATCTCTACACCTTCATGCATGACAAGAGAAAGGTCAGCCTAGCTCCTCTTACACCTGCCCAAGTACATGAGCTACAACTCCAAATGAGTAAGAAAAAGAAACTTGTCAAGTCTAACTTTCTTATTCAACCTAGTCATGTCCGGAGAGCTTTAGCCTCAAAGGACTTAATGTTACTAATGGTTTTCAAGGAAGTGTTGAGTATAGAACAGGGACAGGTAGAGCTACCTCATGAAGAAGCAACACTCCTGAACAAATTCCAGGATGTATTTCCAGAGGAGATACCAGCAGGCTTGCCTCCTTTACGTGGCATAGAACACCAGATTGATCTGGTGCCCGGAGCAGCCCTACCCAACCGGCCAGCCTACCGGATGAGTCCAGAGGAGTCCAAGGAGCTTGAGAAGTAAGTCAAGGAGCTCCTGGAGAAGGGATATGTTCGAGAGAGCCTCAGGCCATGTGCTGTACCAGTGCTACTAGTGCCCAAGAAGGATGGGACTTGGCGCATGTGCGTAGACTGCCGAGCAATCAACAACATCACAGTCAAGTATATGCATCCAATACCACGACTGGATGACATGCTAGATGAGCTGAGTGGAGCCACGGTCTTCTCCAAGATAGACCTCAAAAGTGGATACCACCAGGTAAGAATGAAGGAAGGTGATGAGTGGAAGACTGCTTTCAAGACAAAGCAAGGGCTCTACGAGTGGACAGTCATGACATTTGGCTTGACTAATGCCCCAAGCACCTTCATGCGCCTTATGAACCAAGTTCTTAGGGCGTACATCAGTAAGTTTGTGGTAGTTTATTTTGATGACATACTGATACGCCATTGAATGTCTATTACAGGAAAAATTACAAAGGAGACAAAGATGGAACAGAGAAAACAAGGGAGCTGGGAGGAATTGCCGAAGAAGACGATCAAATTATGGAGGGAGGAGACGGTCACGTGATGAGCACATGGAGCAACTAAAAAAAAGAGAAACCTTCGGCAAGCAAGGAGAGGGTCATCTAGGACACAAAGAATCATGCCGTTAAAAGGACACTGTCTCTAATCTTCTGTTTTCATGCTTTATTGTCGAGAGTAGTACGAGTCTGCGAACTCGGGAAGGAGAGAGAGAATTTCTGGGTTTCGTTTTCTTGTTCTTATTTCATTAAAACAGTTTGTAAAGATTTTATTGGAGTTTATTGAAGGAAGTTTCAAGTTGAATCTTATCAAACTGGTGCGTCGTGACTACGTTCGAACATTCCCGACCATGGATTCTTTCAGAGAAGACTCCCACACACCCAGTCCGGAGCCGTCGACTCATCCACACATCACTGGCAGCTTTGATGAAATTTTTCGAAGGCTGGATGCTCTAGACGCTGGGTACCGTGGTGCCATAACAGGACACCTCAACATGGAAGACTCATTACGGAAAATGGAGGCCAAGTGGGACACCAAGTTGGAGACAAAGTTGGAATCCTTCCAGACTTCGATGGAGAAAACTATACACACAAATCTGGACCGTCTCTTTCAGGTTCTTCCTCGTTTGGAAGCACAACGCCTACACGGTGAGACAAGCCACCCATCACGTTTTCATTTCCCAGAACCGGCACCTCCGGCGCCCCCGGTACCTCCGGGTTTTACCGATCCACGTCAACACATTCAAAACAACAGGGAAAGCTACGTTAAGCGAGTGGAAATGCCGATCTTTGAAGGTGTCAACACTTTCGGATGGCTGTCGAAAGTTGATCGTTTCTTCCGCCTCGGTGGTTACAACGACACGGAAAAGCTCGACATGATTTCTTTGAGCTTAGAAGCAGATGCTCTTAGCTGGTTCAATGCGGAGATAACACGGGAGCCTTTTACTTCCTGGGAAAATTTTAAGAATCGCCTTATGCTCCGTTTCGGTAATATTCACTGCAAAGGCCCCAGCCAAAATCTGTTTTGCCTAAAACAGAGGGGAACAGTAGCTGAATATGTTCATGAGTTCGAAGAACTCACTGCCCAAGTCACAAATTTGGCGAGTCACCAGCTAGAGGGCATATTTCTCAATGGTTTAAAACCGGAAATGCGTGCCGTGGTACAACTCATGAAACCACAGTCGCTACCCGAAATGGTTTCAATAGCAATCTCAATGGAGTCCGATGTGTTGACTCGTGTGGTAAGTAAGGAACTCCACACAGCACCGCGTCTAATGAAACCACTATCTTCCGGCGATGGGCGATCCAACACATGGAAGATGAAAACTATTGTAACGGATAACGAAAAACAGCCACCCACCCAACCAAACAGGCTGGGCATTCGGCCTAAGTTGAATATGTCAGATGCAGACCTGGATGAAAAACGGCGTCGTGGCCTCTGTTTTAAGTGTGATGCTAAGTGGTTCCGCGGACACAACAACATTTGTCCCAACAAAGAGCTTCAAATTTTAACGGTTGTAAACGGGTATGAGCTTGAAGTTCTAGACGAAAATATGGTGGAAACAGTGGAGGAGGATGAGCTGCAACAACCAAATCTGATGGAGTTGTCTCTCCAATCCTTTTTGGGTGTCAACACGCCGACCACAACTAAGGTTACGGGGTCAATTGGCAACACGTCAGTCGTCTTTATGCTTGATAGTGGAGCTACCCATAATTTCATTACTCCAGCTATTGTAAGACAAGCTAGATTGAATTCCATTTCGGCTTCTAATCTCAATATTTTGCTAGGAACCGGCGTCTCTGTCTCGGGAATGGGTGTTTGCCGTAATATCGACTTTGTACTCCAAGGGCTCAAGTTTCAGGATGACTTCATTACGCTTGAGCTCGGAGGTGCGGATGTGGTTTTGGGCATTCAATGGCTACGCAAATTGGGGAAATGTCAAGTAGACTGGACAGTACATGAGCTGCAATTTGAATACAAAGGCAGACCAGCTAGAATTGTCGGAGAATCCGGGTTACACCACTCGAAGTTCTCGCTCAAAAACCATGACAATTCCCACAACTCTTTACGCCAAAGGTGCTTCATTGTCCCTCGTTTCTGCCCCACCAGCACATACCTCCACGTCGATTACACCTATCCACATCACATCGGTTGTGGACAGATTCACCAAAGTCTTTGATGAGCCAACCGGTTTGCCACCAGTTCGAGGTCATGAGCACAGCATCAACCTCTTACCAAGCTGCACCACAGTGAGTGTGAGGCCCTACCGCTACCCCCATGCACACAAAGAAGCCATGGAGACACTTGTAAGTGACATGCTACGAACGGGTATAATCCGGCCAAGCACTAGTCCGTTCTCAAGCCCGGTTTTATTGGTCAAAAAAAAAGATGGAAATTGGCGATTTTGTGTGGACTATCGAGCTCTTAATCGGGCTACTATTCCGGATAAATTCCCCATTCCGGTAATTGATGAATTACTTGATGAACTTCATGGAGCGTTGATATTTTCTAAGTTGGATTTACGCGCAGGCTACCATCAAATCAGAATGAAGGAAACTGACATTCATAAGACGGCTTTTCGCACAGCCGATGGACATTATGAATTCACGGTCATGCCTTTCGGATTGATGAATGCACCAGCAACATTTCAGGCGCTAATGAATGAGATATTCCAACCCTATTTGCGTCGCTTTATTCTGGTTTTTTTTACGATATCTTGATTTACAGCCGGAGTGAAGCAGACCATGTGCACCTTCTTGAAATCGTGCTCAAGACGTTTGTTGACCACAAGTTGTTTGCTAACAAGAAGAAGTGCCTCTTTGGACAACCACGGGTGGAATACCTTGGTCACATTATCTCTCATGAGGGAGTGTCCACGGATCCGAGCAAGACATCGGCAATGCATCAATGGCCGACTCCAACTACGGTTAAACAGTTGCGCGGGTTCTTGGGGCTCACCGGCTACTATAGGCGATTCGTCAAGGGTTATGGACTTCTCGCAAAACCGCTCATGACCCTACTCAAGAAGGATCAATTCGTATGGACACAAGATTCTCAATCTGCGTTTGACGCCCTAAAGGTCGCAATGACAAACGCTCCAGTTTTAGCTCTTCCGGACTTTAATATGACGTTCATTGTGGAAACCGATGCCTCCAACACCGGATTGGGAGCTGTCCTTATGCAGTGTGCACGACCGATAGCTTATTTCAGCCACGCATTAACACCAAGGGAGCAATTTAAGCCGGTTTACGAAAGGGAGCTTATGGCTATCGTCCTAGCCATCCTCAAATGGAAGCACTACCTTCTTGGTCGCCATTTTCTGGTACACACCGACCAAAAGAGTCTTAAGTATCTCTTGGAACAGCGTGATGTTAACCTTGAATATCAAAAATGGCTTCACCGTCTTATGGGATACGATTTTGAGATCATTTACAAGCCGGGCATTGAAAATAAAGCAGCCGATGGACTGTCTCGCATATCTCACTGCACTCACCAGGAGTTGGGGCAAATGTTAATGGCGCTTACACTTCCGACAAACCTGCAGTTGGAAGACATTTATACAGAAATCGATCAAGATGCCGATTTACAACGCCTAATAGCTGAAATTCAGAGCGGTACCTCCAAGCCTGGTTACACAGTAGTGGGTACTCGTTTGTGGTTCAAAAACAGGCTGGTAATTCCTCACACTTCAGCATTTATTCCAGTTATACTTGCTGAATTTCACAGCACCCCTATTGGTGGTCACTCCGGAGTCTTAAAAACAATGAAACGCATACAACAATCGTTCCATTGGAAGGGGATGTGGGATGCAATTCAGAAATTTGTCTCAACATGCGAGGTTTGTCAAACACATAAGTATTCCACTCTATCGCCGGCGGGCCTCTTACAACCATTACCAATTCCAACACGTATTTGGGAGGAAATTGCGATGGATTTCATAGAGGGATTACCAATTTCTCAAGGGTACAATGTGGTTCTCGTGGTGATAGACAGGCTGAGTAAATACGCCCATTTCATCAGCCTCCGACATCCTTTCACAGCCGCGGATGTAGCCCGCAAATTCACTGCTGAAATCGTGCGTCTACATGGGTTTCCCTTGTCCATTGTTTCGGATAGAGATCGCATCTTTCTAAGTGGATTTTGGAAGGAAACGTTCAAGCTGGCCGGTACTACTCTCAAATACAGCACCGCTTTTCACCCACAAACGGACGGACAATTAGAAGTTCTTAACCGATGCTTAGAAACATATTTGCGTTGCTTCGCTTCGGTTCAACCCCGGTCGTGGCACAAATATCTTCCGTGGGCAGAGTATTGGTACAACACAACCTACCATTCTGCACTTAAAGCGACACCTTTTAAGGTCGTGTATGGCCGAGACGCTCCAACATTGGTGAAATACGAAAAGGGCAGTACGACAAACTTTGAACTTGAAACAATGCTGCGTGAGAGAGATAGCATGTTGAGCAACATTCGACAGGCCCTGCAGAGAGCACAGGATCTGATGAGGCATCAAGCTAATAAACACCGTAGAGATGTGAACTTCGAAATCGGCGAGAGGGTCTTCTTGAAACTAAGGCTTTATCGGCAGCAATCGGTTCAGAATCGTGCAGTTCAGAAGCTTGCTCCTCGCTATTTTGGTCCATTTGAGGTGCTGGAAAAAATAGGGAAAGTCGCCTACAGGCTCAGCCTCCCGGAGACATCTAAAATTCACCCGGTCTTCCTTGTTTCACAGCTCAAACGGGCATTGGGAAACAACCTCCAGCCGACACCCCTACCGGCAACTTGGGATGAACCAGCACCAATCACAGTAACTCCGGTGGCGATACTTGACACACGTTACAATAACACGGGCAATCTGGAATTGCTGATATCGTGGAATGGCGCAGCGTCAAAGCAGAACAGTTGGCATCTCGCTAGGGATATCACCAACAAATTCCCAGACTTCAAGCTTGGGGACAAGCTTCTCAAAGGGGGGAGTATTGATACGCCATTGAATGTCTATTACAGGAAAAATTACAAAGGAGACAAAGATGGAACAGAGAAAACAAGGGAGCTGGGAGGAATTGCCGAAGAAGACGATCAAATTATGGAGGGAGGAGACGGTCACGTGACGAGCACATGGAGCAACTAAAAAAAAGAGAAACCTTCGGCAGCAAGGAGAGGGTCATCTAGGACACAAAGAATCATGCCGTTAAAAGGACACTGTCTCTAATTTTCTGTTTTCATGCTTTATTGTCGAGAGTAGTACGAGTCTGCGAACTCGGGAAGGAGAGAGAGAATTTCTGGGTTTCGTTTTCTTGTTCTTATTTCATTAAAACAGTTTGTAAGGATTTTATTGGAGTTTATTGAAGGAAGTTTCAAGTTGAATCTTATCACATACTTGTTTATAGTAAGTGCCTACGGGAACACCTCACACATCTTGAGATGGTCCTTAAAACCCTTCGACAAGAAGAGCTTTATGCCAATCTCAAGAAGTGCACCTTTTGTACTGATAAGCTTGTCTTTTTAGGTTTTGTTGTGAGTTCACAGGGCCTACAGGTTGATGAGGAAAAGATTCGAGCCATACAAGAATGGCCCCAGGAAACATCAGCCAAGTAAGGAGCTTCCACGGACTGGCCAGCTTCTATAGGAGATTCGTGCCCAACTTCAGCAGTATTGCCTCGCCACTGATGGTAGTAGTGAAGAAGAACGTGGGATTCAGCTGGGGAGAAGCTCAGGAGAAGGCATTCAAGGCCTTGAAGGACAGCCTTACACACGCACCAGTGCTAGTCCTTCCCGACTTCAACAAGACGTTTGAATTGGAGTGTGATGCCTCTGGAATAGGCATAGGAGCAGTGCTAACTCAAGGAGGGAGACCAGTGGCATACTTGAGTGAGAAGCTAGGTGGTGCCTCACTGAACTACCCCACTTATGACAAGGAGCTCTATGCCCTTGTCCGAGCATTGGAGACTTGGCAGCATTACTTGCTGTCCAAGGAGTTCGTGATCCACACTGATCACGAGACTCTCAAACACCTCAGAGGGCAAACCAATCTCAAGAGGAGACATGCCAGGTGGATGGAGTTCATAGAAACCTTCTCGTACATCATCAAGTACAAGAAGGGCAAAGACAATGTGGTAGCCGATGCACTATCAAGGAGGTTTGCCTTGATATCAACCATGGAGGCAAAAGTCCTAGGATTCGAGCACATCAAGGATCTATACAAGGATGATCCTGACCTTGCTGAGAGCTACATGGAGTGTAGCACAGGGAGTCATGGCAAATTCTACATCCATGAGGGATTTTTGTTCCGAGAAAGAAGGCTGTGCATACCACAGGGATCACTAAGGGAGCTTATCATCCGAGAAGCTCATGGAGGAGGACTCATGGTCCACTTTGGTGTCGACAAGACTCTAGCAGTAGTCAAGGAGCACTTCTACTGGCCACACATCAAGAGGACAGTAGAAGCACATTGTGCAAGATGCACCACTTGCAAGAAGGCAAAGTCCCGAGTGCAACCTCACGGGCTGTATCTCCCACTGCCCATACCAACACATCCATGGGTGGACATCTCGATGGATTTTGTTCTAGGTCTGCCCAAGATCAACCACAAAGATGCAATCTTTGTAGTGGTGGACAGATTCTCCAAGATGGCACACTTCATCCCATGTGCCAATGTCAATGATGCCACGCAAACAGCTGAGCTGTTCTTCAGAGAGGTAGTACGGCTTCATGGAGTGCCAAGGACCATCGTATCAGATAGGGACACCAAGTTCCTCAGCCATTTCTGGAGGACCCTTTGGAGAAAGCTAGGCACGAAGCTACTCTTCTCAACCACTTGCCATCCTCAAACCGATGGCCAAACTGAAGTTGTCAACAGGACCCTATCAACTCTTCTCAGAACAACACTAGGGAAGAACCTAAAGACTTGGGTGGAGTGCCTGCCATTCATTGAGTTCGCCTACAACCGAGCCTTGCACTCAGCAACCAAGAAGACCCCATTTGAAGTGGTATACGGCTTCAACCCTCTCACCCCATTGGAGCAAACACCACTGCCACCAGCTGAGATGACCAACCTCAACGGAGCATCCAAAGCAGAGTTCATAAGGAGGTTACACCAGAAGGTAGCAGAGAACTTGGAAAAGAGGACTGGACAGTACGTGACTCATGCCAACAAAGGAAGAAAGGAGGTGATCTTTCAACCAGGCGATTGGGTGTGGCTACACCTACGGCAGGAGAGGTTCCCAAACCTAAGGAGTTCCAAGCTAGCACCAAGAGGAGATGGACCATTCAGAGTGCTCGAGAGGATCAACAACAACGCCTACCGGATCGAGCTTCCAGGTGAGTTTAATGTGCCCAATACGTTTAATGTCACTGACTTGGCTCCTTTCCATGCAGATGAACCAGTTTTGAGGACAAAACCTACTGAAGAGGGAGGGAATGATGAGGACATCAGGTCGTACATCCAGCCAGGAGACCAGACTGGCCGACCAGGAAGCTTGCCCGAGACAGCAGGACCATCCGGCGCGCCTGCCGGACCAGACAGTACCGCCGGACCCTCGACCTATAGGACCAGACCGGTCAACATTGCCGGCGGAGAGGCCCAAGCTTCCGGCACACTTGGTGGGGGCGTGAATGACACCGCCGGTCCCCCTGATGACACCGCCGACTCTGGGATCAACTTGGCCGGTCCTGAAGTCATTCCGGCCAGTACCGCGCACAATCCAGCTGGTACAGGCCATCCAGCCGAGTACACGCACACTTCCACTTCTACACAAGAGGACTCGGACCAAATGAGCTACCAGCTCCAGGACATGCACTTAGAGGAAGTCTCAACACCAGTAGTACCTCAAGGAGCAATGACAAGAAGCAGATCAAGGGCGCTCTTCCACAAATTCAGCCTATGGGTCAACAAGCTTCCAGAAGAAGATCGACTAAGGACAATGGGCCAAAAATACAAGGAAGAGTCCAATAGCTTCTCAACAACACAAGGGACATCAGAGACTTGGGCTTTAGTGGCAAGAGAGGTCAAGGCCCAGAGATTTGTAACCCTACTCCAAGTCAAAGACTAGGAGCAAGGCGCGTGCATGCCACAAGGGCGGCCACCTTCCATTTCTTGGCCGTGAGGTGAGTTAAGGTAAGTTTACATTCGAATATATGCCTCTTTCTGTTTTGCAGGGTAGGATCTAGTTGCTTTACATTTTGAGTCAAGAACATTTTAGGAATAGGTCCTTTTTCGGTTATGCACTTTTGTATCTTTTCCTTTGTGCACTTTTGTAAACTTTCCTTTTTCTTTATTTGTGTCGACCCTAGAAGGTCAAGCTGTCGAGCATATTAATAAGGCTCCTTCCAGCATTGTAGTTCGACAACCTTTTGATTATTAATAAAGTAGAACTTTTCCCTACGAGCTTTCTCTCAAGAGAGACTTGTGCGCATAGAACCTAGTTGAGACCAGCTCTCCTAGCTCTAAGTTTGTGATTTATCACGAGGTTCATCACCCCTCGTGTGGTTCACTTCACCCTTCCATCGTTTACCAACCAGAAAACCCCTATCCAGAAGCCTAAGGTTGAGTTTCTCACCTAATCTTCTACAAACAGCCCACGCGCATACATCCTTGAATCAAGGCTTGTATCAGAAGGCCATGGCAGTTTGACAAGGAGACCAAGCATGATGGCCGAACCAATCTCTACACCTTTGTGCACGACAAGAGAAAGGTCAGCCTAGCTCCTCTCACACCTGCTCAGGTACATCAGCTACAACAACAAATGAGTAAGGAAAAGAAACTCATTAAATTAAATTTCTTTATTCAACTAAGTCATGTCCGGAGAGCTTTAGCCTCGAAGGATTTAATGTTGCTAATGGTCTTTAAGGAGATTTTGAGTGTAGAGAAGGAACAGGTAGAGCTACCTCCTGAAGTAGCAGCTCTCCTCAACAAGTTCCAGGATGTATTTCCGGAAAAGATACCAGCAGGCTTGCCTCCCCTATGTGGCACAGAGCACCAGAATGACCTTGTGCCCGGAGCAGTCCTGCCTAACCGGCCAGCCTACCGGATGAGCCCAGAGGAGTCTAAGGAGCTTGAGAAGCAAGTCAAAGAGCTCCTGGAGAAAGGCTATGTTCGAGAGAGCCTCAGTCCATGTGCCGTACCAGTGCTGCTAGTACCCAAGAAGGATGGGACTTGGCGAATGTGCGTGGACTACCGAGCAATCAACAACATCACAGTCAAGTACCGGCATCCAATACCACGGCTGGATGACATGCTAAATGAGCTGAGTGGAGCCACGGTATTCTCCAAGATAGACCTCAAGAGTGGATACCAGCAGGTCAGAATGAAGGAAGGTTATGAGTGGAAGACCGCTTTCAAGACAAAGCAAGGGCTCTACGAGTGGACAGTCATGCCATTAGGCTTGACTAATGCCCCAAGCACCTTCATGCGCCTTATGAACCAAGTTCTTAGGGCGTACATCAGTAAGTTCATTGTGGTTTACTTTGATGACATTTTAGTTTACAGCAAGTGCCTAAGGGATCACCTCACACATCTTGAGTTGGTACTTAAAACCCTTTGACAAGAAGAGCTTTATGCCAATCTCAAGAAGTGCATCTTTTGTACTGATAAACTTGTCTTCTTAGGTTTTGTTGTAAGTTCACAGGACTTACAGTTGATGAAGAGAAGATTCGAGATATACAAGAATGGCCAACACCGAGCAACATCAGCCAAGTGAGGAGTTTCCACGGTCTGGCCAACTTCTACAGAAGAGTCGTGCCCAACTTCAGCAGTATTGCCTCACCATTGACAGCAGTAGTGAAGAAGAACGTGGGATTCAGCTGGGGAGAAGCTCAGGAGAAGGCGTTCCAGGCCTTCAAGGACAGCCTCACACATGCACCAGTGCTAGTCCTGCCCGACTTCAACAAGACATTTGAAGTGGAGTGCGATGCCTCTAAAATAGGCATAGGAGCGGTGCTAACCCAAGGAGGAAGGCTAGTGGCATACTTCAGTGAGAAGTTAGGAGGGTGCCTCACTGAACTACCCCACCTACGACAAGGAGCTCTATGCCCTAGTCCGAGCCTTGGAGACTTGGTAGCACTACTTGCTGTCCAAGGAGTTTGTGATCCACACTGATCACGAGACTCTCAAACACCTCAGAGGGCAAACTAATCTCAAGAAGAGACATGCCAGGTGGATGGAGTTCATAGAGACCTTCCCGTACGCCATTAAGTACAAGAAGAGGAAGGATAATGTTGTAGCTGATGCATTATCCAGGAGGTTTGCCTTGATATCCACCATGGAGGCAAAGGTCTTAGGATTCGAGCACATCAAGGACCTATATAAGGATAATCCTGACTTTGTTGAGAGCTACAAGGAGTGTGGCACAGGGAGACATGGCAAGTTCTACATACATGAGGGGTTCTTGTTCCGAGAAAGAAGGTTGTGCATACCACAAGGATCGTTACGGGAGCTTATCATCCGAGAAGCTCATGGAGGAGGACTCATGGGCCACTTTGGTGTCGACAAGACACTAGCAGTGGTCAAGGAGCACTTCTACTGGCCACACATCAAGAGGTCAGTAGAAGCCCATTGTGCAAGGTGCATCACCTGCAAAAAGGCGAAGTCCCGAGTGAACCCTCACGGGTTGTACCTCCCTCTGCCCATACCTACACATCCATGGGTGGACATCTCAATGGACTTCGTTCTAGGTCTGCCCAAGATCAACCACAAAGATGCTATCTTTGTAGTGGTGGACAGATTCTCCATGATGGCACATTTCATCCCATGTGCCAATGTCAATGATGCCACACAAACAGCCAAGCTGTTCTTAATGGAGATTGTACAGCTTCACGGAGTGCCAAGGACCATCGTGTCAGACAGGAACACCAAATTCCTCAGCCACTTCTGGAGGACCCTCTGGAGGAAGCTAGGCACAAAGTTGCTCTTCTCTACCACCTACCATCCTCAAACCGATGGCCAAACTGAAGTAGTCAACCGGACATTTTCGACTCTTCTCAAGACTACACTAGGGAAGAACCTCAAGACTTAGGTGGAGTGCCTGCCATTCACAGAGTTCGCATATAACCGAGCCGTGCACTCAGCAACCAAGCCGTGCACTCAGCAACCAAGAAGACAGACCCCTTCTGAAGTAGTCTACGGCTTCAATCCCCTAATACCTTTGGAGCAAACGCCACTGCCACCAGCAGAGATGACCAACCTGAACGAAGCATCCAAGGCGGATTTCATAAAGAAGATACACCAGAAGGTAGCAGAAAACTTGGAGAAGAGGACCGGGCAGTACGTGTTTCATGCCAACAAGGGAAGAAAGGAGATGATTTTTCAACCAGGCGATTGGGTGTGGCTACACCTACGGCAGGAGAGGTTCCCGAACCTAAGGAGTTCCAAGCTGGCCCAAAGAGGAGATGGACCATTCAGAGTGCTGGAAAGGATCAACAACAACGCCTACCGGATCGAGCTTTCATGTGAGTTTAATGTGTCTAAGACATTCAACGTAACTGATTTAGCTCTTTTCCATGCAGATGAACCAGTTTTGAGGTCAAAACCTACTAAAGGGGGAGGGGATGATGGGGACATCAGATCGTATGGCCGGCCAGGAGACCAGAGTGGCCGACCAGGGAGCTTGCCCGAGACAGCCGGGCCATTTAGCGCGTCTGCCGGCCCCAGCGGTACCGCTGGGCCTTCGACCAACCGGGCCGGACGGACCAACATTTCAAGCGGAGAGGCCCAAACCTCCGGCCCAACTGGCGGCAACGTGGATGACACCGCCGGCCCAATTGGTGATGCTGCTGGCTCTGGGACCAACTTGGCCGGCTCCGATGACAATTGGGCCAGTACCTCGCACAGTCCAGCCGGTACAGCCGATCTAGCCGATTGCACCACCATTTTAGCATCTACAAAAAGAGACTCGAACCAGATAAACTACCAGCTTCAAGACATGCATCTAGATGAAGTTTCTACACCAGTGGTGCTACCAGGAGCAATGACAAGGAACATATCAAGGGCGCTCTTCCACAAGTTCAGTTTGTGGGTCGACAAGCTCCTAGAGGATGATCGACAAAGAGCATTGGGCCAAGAGCACAAAGAAGAGTCCAAAGGCTTCACAACACTACAAGGGACTTCAGAGACTTGGGCTTTAGTAGCAAGAGAGGTCAAGGCCCAACGATTCCTAACCCTATTCCAAGTCGAAGACTAGGAGCAAGGCGCGTGCATACCACAAGGTTGGCCACCTTCCATTTCTTGGCCGATAGGTAAAGTTTTCAAATTATATATTTGCCTCTTTCTGTTTTTCAGGGTAGGATTTAGAATGTTTACATTTTGAGTCAAAGACAATTTAGGTAGAAGTCATTTTTCGATTATTCACTTTTGTAACTTTCTATTTGTGCACTTTTGTAAGTTTTCCATTTTTCTTTGAGTCGACCCTAGAAGGTCAAGTTGTCAAGCATATTAATAAGGCTCCTTCCAGCATTGTAGTTCGACAACCTTTTTCTGATATTAATAAAGATCGAATTTTCTTTCTACAAGTTTTTCTCTCAAGACTTGTGCGCTTAGAACCTAGTCGAGACCAGCCCTCCTAGCTCTAAGTTTGTGATTTATCACGAGGTTCATCACCCCTCGTGTGGTTCACTGAACCCTTCCATCCATTACCAAACTGAAAACCCCCATCCAGAAGCTTAAGGTTTCTCACCTAATCTTCTCCAAACAGCCCACATGCGTACAGCCTTGATTCGAGGCTTGTATCAACGTGTGATTCATGTCATTTTGAAATCTAATTCAAATGTTAAAGAAGATTTAGTGCGGACATGTCAAGTTGATCAGCTAGTTAAAATGATCATTTTAAACTGATAATTGATACTCATTGAGTAAAGGCTTATAAATGAAGCATAATGCATGCCATCACACAATTTGGGATAGATTGGATTACTTGGAGGCTTTGTTGTAGCTATGTCGGTCTTAAATTTTGTCACAATATAGAATATTTAGCTATCGTTTCATTCTGAAATCTAAATCAAAAGTTATGGACGATTTAGTGCGGACATGTCAAGTTGATCGGACAGTTAAAGTGATCATTCCAAACTGGTCATTCTAAACTGATCATTAGTACTCCTTGAGTAAAGGTTTATAAAAGAAGCATAATGTGTGACATCATGCAGTTTAGGATAGATTGGATTACTTGAAGGCTTTGTGTTAGCTCTTTCAGTCTCAAGTGTTATCGCAATATAGAAAATTGAGCTATCTTAACGTGGGCGTTGGATTCGCATCATTAGGAGTTCTAAAGCACAAGTTACGGATGATTTCATGCGTACATGTCAAGTTGATTGGCCAGTTAAAATGATTATTCTAAAGTAATCAATGGCGCTTCTTGAATAAAGACTTATAAATTGATGTGAGCATGGCCAGAAAGGAAGCAGAACTAAAGGAACTGCTTGAACCTGAGCAAGAAGAAGTGAATGAGGAAGTTTAGGAATAGCTAGAACCAGAGGAAGCTGAAGATAAAGCCTTCTAAATCTCCAATGGTTCCATTATTACTCGGTACAAGGAACCCAAACTCAAGACAACACTAGAACAGCTTCTCAACACAATTCAGGCCAGCTTAGTTTGTGCAAAACCAACCACCATGTTTGTGATTCAAGCCACCTAGACCTCATCAAGAGAGGTATCTTGGACTGTACTCTTTTTCCCTCCTCTTAGTTTTGTCCATTGGATTTTCTAAGAGAGGGGTTTTTAATGAGGCAAGCCCAAGATACTTTACCACAGCCTATTGATGAACCAAGGCCCATTCTACCCTATTATTCACGCAAATGAAAAGGAAGGATCAGTCAAGATGTTATTTACTTCTTACTCTTGATCATTCTTAATTGTTTTGGTAATTTCCTAGTTCCTCTCAAATGCCTTGGTGGTTTCCTAGGAGTCTTTGTCTATTCCTATGCACCCATTGGATCCTATAAATACTCTCTTGTATCCCCTCTTCAAATCATAAAATATTTTAATATCAAAAAATTTCTTCTTAATCTCCCCTTATCATCTCTTTGATTAAGTAATCTGGATCATCATTCCATAATTCTCAAGAGCCAAAAGTCTAAGGGCTGTCCATATCCCTTGGAAGTTTCACTTCATTCCACCTCTTGCCTAATGTGTCTGGTATTCATCATTCACACCGAGCAAGCTGATAGTCTAAGGATCTTCCACCATCCTTTAGAAGTATCACTCATTCCACACAAGCTCTCGAGACCATCATCAAGTCACAGATTCACCATCTTCTTCACTTCCGCGCATCCACATTCAGTTTACTATCATTTGCAGAACATTTTGGAGACATTCAGGTACCTGATCCTAACCAGGATCACATCAAGTGGTATCATAGCACAGTCCAAACCAGGTTGTATCTATCAAAACCCATTCGCACCCTCTCATTGTTTCTCAAGAACTTTTGGTGACCTTTCATCTTCCTTTTTGCGATTTGTTTTGAATGTTTCTGGGTTTGTTTCCTGTTAGACCTTGATCTCAGAACTCTAAAGAACTTGAATATCAATGCAAAAAACGTTCAGGAACTTTTCGTTAGATGATAGAATCAATCTACTCTCAATCGGCATCATTAGAGTTCTCGGAAGCACTAACTAAGTTCTATCTAGATTTTGTGAATTAATTGAATATTTTGGAGCTGCAACATGATCAAAACTTGTTATTAAGACTTAATAGATTTAGGAAATTCAAGTGAAAACATTTGAAATGAGTTAAAGGTTGTTAGATTCATCATTTACCAAACTGGATTTCATAGGTCTAGAGATCGTTTTGGTTAGGGTTCATTTGTTTTCTCTGTGTCTTTGTCTTTTGCGATTTGTTTTTCCTAGTTTGTGTTCTCCTTTGAGCATTTTACTAATTTATTGGTCTGAATTTTTCAGCAACCATGGTGGGAACAGACAATGGAGAGGAATCCTCAAACTCCAACAAACAACTTCTCGATTCCTTTAAAGCCATGATGAATGAAAGTACGGCAACAATGAAGGCTGAGATAGAAATATTCATCAGTTACCGACTGAGGAGACACCAAACACCTTCTGATACTGAGCAGTATTACAGTCACTCATCTAGGTCACACCAATCTAGGTGAAGAAGACCACAAGAAGACCGGATACCTAGAAATAACCAAGCTAACCCTCGCAACCCATTAGCTGGCCTTAAGATCAAAATTTCCTCTTTCCATGGAACCAATGACCCTGAGGAATACCTAGAATGGGAAAGAAAACAGAAATAGTCTTTGATTGTAGGGATTACATCCAAGAGAATAAGGTTAAGGTAGCCCAACCGCGTTAAAGGACTATGCTAATAAGGTTGTGGGTTCAATTAGTTACTTCTAAACTGATCATTAGTGCTCCCTGAGTAAAGGCTAATAAATGAAGCATAATGCATGGCGTCACGCAATTTAGGATAGATTGGAATACTTGAAGGGTTTGTGGTAGCACTTTGAGTCTTAAATGTTGTCAAGATATAGAAAATTGAGACAGTTTAACTTGGGCTTTGGATTCGTGTCATTCCGAACTCTAAATCAATAGTTACGGAAGATTTAGTGCGTACATGTCAAGTTGATCGGCCAGTTAAAATGATCATTCTAAACTGATGATTGGTGGTCCTTTAGTATAGGCTTATAAATGAAGCAGAATGCATGGCATCACGCAGTTTAGGATAGATTGGATTACGTGAAAGCTTTGTGGAAGCTCTTTCAGTCTCACATATTGTCACTATATAGAAAATTGAGCTACTTTAAAGTAGGAATTGAATTCGTGTCATTCTGAACTCTAAATCAAACGTTACGAATGTTTTATTGCGGACATGTCAAGTGGATCAGCCAAATAAAGTGATCGTTCGAAACTGATCATTCTAAGCTGATCATGGTAAACTAATCTTTAGTGCTCCTTGAATAAAGGCTTAGTAATGAAGCATAATGCATGACATCACGCAGTTTAGGATATATTGGATTACTTGATGGCTTCGTGATAGGTCTTTTCAGTCTCAAATGTTGTCACAATATAGAAAATTGAGTTACTTTAACATGGGCATTGGATTCGTGTCATTCTGAACTCTAACTGAAAAGTAACGGATGATGTAGTGCGGACATGTCAAGTTGATCTACCACTTAAAGGGAACATTCTAAAATGATCATTCTAAACTACTCATTAGTGCTTCTTGAGTAGAGGCTTATAATTGAAGCTTACTGCATGGCATCACGCAGTTCAGGATAGATTGGAATACTTGAAGGCTTTGTAGTAGCTCTTTTAGCCTCAAATGTTGTCACAATATAAAAAATTTAGCTAGTTTAATGTGGGCGTTGGATACGTGTCATTCTGAACACTAAATTAAAAGTTACGGACGATTTAGTACGTGCATGTCAAGCTGATCGGCCAGTTAAAATATTCATTCTAAACTGATCATTGGTGCTCCTTTAGTTAAGACTTATAAATGAAGCATAATGCATGGTCTCACGCAGTTTGGGATGCATTGGGTTACTTGTAGGCTTTGTCGTAGCCATTTTGGTCTTAAATTTTGTCACAATATAGATAATTGGGCTAGCTTTTCGTGGGCGCTGCATGTTATTCTGAACTGTAAAACAAAAATTACGGACGATTTAGTGCAGACATGTCATGTTTTTCAGCTAGTTAAATTAATTATTCCAAACTGATCATTCAAAATTGATCAATGTTGCTCATTGATCAAAGGTTTACAAATGAAGAATAATGCATGGCATAACGCAGTTTGGGATAGATTGGGTTATTTGGAGGCTTTTTCGTAGGTATTTCGGACTTAAATTTTGTCACATTATAGAATATTGAGCTAGCTTAACGTGGGCGTTGGATTCGTGTCATTCTGAACTATAAATCAAAAGTTACGGACGATTTAGTGCGGACATGTCAAGTAGACTGGCCAGTTAAAGTGATCATTCTAAACTCATCGTTAGTGCTCCTTGAGTAAACGCTTATGAATGAAGCATAATGCATGGCATCACACAGTTTAGGATAGATTGGATTAGTTGAATGCTTTGTGGTAGCCCTTTCAGTCTCAAATGTTATCACAATATAGACAATTGAGCTAGTTTAACATGGGCGTTGGATTCATGTCATTCTGAACTCTAAATCAAAAGTTACGGACGATTTAGTGCGAACATGTCAAGTTGATCGGCCAGTTAAGATGATATTTCTGAACTGATCATTGGTGGTCGTTGAGTAACGACATCTAAATGAAGCATAATGCATGGCATCATGCAGTTTGGGATACATTGGATTACTTGGAGGCTTTACCGAAGCTCTTTGAGCCTCAAATGCTGTCACAATATTCAAAATTGAGGTAGATTAACGCGGGAGTTCGATTCATATCATTTTGAGCTCTAAATCAAATGTTAAAAACGATTTAGTAGGGACATTTCAAGTTGATCAACTAATTTAAATGATCATTCTAAACTGATCATTGGTGCTCAATGAGCAAAGGTTTACAACGAAGCTTAATGCATCGCATCACAAAGTTTGGGATAGATTTGATTACTCAGAGGCTTTGTAATAGCTATTTCAGTCCTAAAGTTGGTCTCAATATAGAATATTGAGCTAGCTTAACGTGGCCGTTGGATTCGTGTCATTCTGAACTCTAAATGAAAAGTTATGGATGATTTATTACGGATTTTTCTAGTTTATAAACTAGTTAAATTGATCCTTCTAAACTAATCATTGGTGATCATTGAGCAAAAGTTTACAAATGAAGCATAATGCATGGAATCCCGCTGTTTGGAACACATTAGATTACTTGGAGGCTTTGTCGTAGCTCTTTCAATCTCATATCTTGTCATAATATAGAAAACTGAGCTAGATTAATGTGGACGTTGGATTCATGTCATTTAGACCTCTAAATCAAATGTTAAAGATGCTTTTGTGCGAATATGTCAAGTTTCTCGGCTAGTTAAATTGATCATTTTATTGACATAGGAAAATCAAATAAGACCTATCTTGACCTACAAGGCAAGTGTGAGCACGAAAATTCAGTTTGAATAACAAGAGAAAAGAAAAAGGAGGGAGTTATTCTTAACCACATGGTTAAATAAGTTAAACAGCTGCCTTGAGAGAAGAATCAAGGTGAAAAGGATATGTCCATGCTGCACACAGTCTTGGCAACCAAACCAAACAGTCATGCATGCTGCACACAGTCTTGGTAACCACACTAAACAGTCATGAGACAGTCTGCAGCTCTTCCCCTCTCTTCTCATTGGTTGTTGACAAGCTCCTCCTCTATTCAAGCTCATCCACAAGTTTGAATTCGTTTTCTTTTGTGTTCACATTGTAAATCCTCTATAAAAGGGCTGTAAAGACTCAATGTATGAAAGAACTCTTAGGAGATTCTTCTCCAGAAGTCTAAGACATTTTCTCATCTTCTCATGCTTTTCTTTGAGTTTCTGCATTCAATTCTTCACATTTCTCCTCTCTAATCTCAATATTCTTTCATGGTATCAGAGCATAAGATCATTTTCTTATATTTTCTACTCAAATCTCTCAGTTTCTAATCTAAAATTCTGTCAAAAATCTCTCAGCCTTTAAACTAAAAACTCACAGTATTATTCAACCATAAAAGCTGCCTCCTTTGAGCTCTTCAAAGCCTAACAATGGAGGATACAGTTCAAATCAGTTCCAGCCTGAAACCTACGGTGATACCAGTAGTTCTCAAAGGCTTGAACAACACATTATGGTCAAGAACCATCAAGACAGCCATTTGTGGCAAAGGACTTTGGAATTACATCTTGGAGGATAATACTCCATCTATAGATGATCCAAAGGAGAAGAAGGATGAGGCAACAAGAAAAGAAGAAGCTAGGTGGTTCCAAGAAGATCAATCAGTCCTTGGATTCCTCCAAAATTCATTGGACCCTTCCATTCTTGAAGCTTATTCACATTGTGAAACCGCCAAGTCTCTTTGGGACACTCTCAAGAGGGTGTATGGGGATGTTTCAAACCTCAGCCGTGTGTATGAGGTTAATAAGGCTCTCAATGATCTACACCAAGAGGATATGGAGTTCACAAAGTTCCTAGGCAAGTTCCAATCAACATAGTCCGAGCTTGACATGTTGAGACCAAGTTCTATGGATCCAAAGGTGCTTAATGAAAGGAAGGAACAAGACAAGATATTTGGGCTCCTTCTCAACCTAAATCCAGCCTTTAAGGATGTGAGTAAGTCCATCCTAAGAGAGCCAAAACTCCCTGATTTCGAAGAGGTGTGCTCACGGATTCAGAAGGAGCAAGGCAACATTCATTTGTTTGGTGGAAAAGGAGAACTAGTCATGGCCAACAAGAGCGTGTTTAAGCAAGAGGATAGGAAGAGTGTGATGTGTGAACATTGTAAGAGGAATGGCCACATCAAGGACAAGTGCTGGATACCTTATCCTCATCTCAATCCAAACCGGTTCAAGGATTCAAAGGCTAACATCTCTCAAATGGTTGCGACTGAACCGGCAAGTTCATCCAACCAAGGAGGGGAGCTAGCTATGAATGTATCCATGGAGTATGCTAAGAAGAGTGACTTGGAGGATCTCATCAAGGCCTATGCCTCAAAACTCTCCGGTATCACACTCTACTCTCATAAATTGCTTGATAAACCGGATCATAAGTTGGTAGTGGATTCGGGTGCTTCTCACCATATGATTAGCAATGCTAGGTTGTTAAAGAACATTGAACCATGTCTAGGACAAGTAACTATAGCTGATGGTAAGAGTATTCCAATTGAAGGAACCGGAAAATTAAGACTATTTCACAAAGAAAGTACATTCTTTGTACCTAAGTTTAAGTCTAACCTAGTTTCGGTCAAAAGGGCTACTAAGACCTGAATTGCAATGTTACTTTTGGACCTAACAATGTTTACTTTCACGATATTAAGAGTGGTAAGATACTTGGAAGTAGTGGGACTCAAAATCACCTCTATGTTCTTGAGGACACTCCTCCAATCAATTCGGATTCCTTAGCTTTCAAATCCTGTGTTTTTGCTAATAAAGATGTTTTATGGCATGCTAGATTAGGACATCCTCATGCTCGTGCTTTAAGCTTAACAATGCCTAATGTTGCTTATGATCACTCAGTTTGTGAGGCTTGTATCCTTGGCAAACATTGTCTTGTTGTTTTCCCTAAATCGTCTACCATTTATGAGCATTGCTTTGATTTAGTACATTCCGATGTTTGGACCTCACCTTGCATGTCTAGAGATAGGAATAAATACTTTGTGACCTTTATAGATGAGAAATCGAAATATACATGGGTTACATTACTTCCATCTAAAGATAGGGTTTATGAGGCATTTATAAACTTTCATAAATATGTTACTAATCAATTCAATGCCAAGATCAAAGTGTTAAGATCCGATAATGGAGGGGAATACACAAGTCAAAGATTCAAAGCTCACTTAAACAAACATGGAATACTACATCAAACTAGCTGCCCACACACACCACAACAAAATGGAGTTGCTGAAAGGAAGAACCGACACCTAATGGAAGTAGCAAGATCCATGATGGTTCATACCAATGTTCCTAAAAGTTTTTGGGGAGATGCAGTCTTGGTTGCTTGCTACCTCAGCAAGACATATCCCCATTTGAGGTACTGAATAAAACTAAACCCTCCATTGATCATTTACGTGTATTTGGGTGTGTGTGCTTTGTGTATGTTTCCAGGTGATCTAAGAAACAAGTTGGAGGCAAAGAGCATCAAGTGTATGTTCCTTGGATATTCGACAACACAAAAGGGTTATAAGTGCTATGATCCGATCAACAACTGGACATATGTGTCTAGAGATGTCAAGTTCATAGAAGAACGAAGCTATTATGATCAGAAAGATTGGGAAGGACTGAAGGATCTCTCAAGGTCACCTTCTGATTTGGCTACGAGCCTACGAGTTTGAGGTTTCTCTTGAATCATTTGGGAAATGATGTGCCAAAGGATTCAAGACACGAAGAAGAAAGAACCCCAAGTAGTTCACAAGATACCCAAGAGAATGAACAAGGGGTGGTAACTCAAGAACCAACTCCAATCCAAGAAGAAGCTATGGCCCAAAGGCAAGAACAAGTCAACTTGGAAGTGGATATAGAGCAACCTATTCACCAAATGGAAGAGGAAACGGTTGTAGAGGAGGCTGCAACACCTGTTCAGCAACTAAGGAGGAGTACTAGACTTAGGAAAGATCCATCCAATTGGGTAAACACTAGGGTCTTCTACAACAACCAGGCCGTGACTCATCCCATACAAGCTGTTTGTTCCCTTGACCTCTTGCCATCTAGTCATCAAGCATTCCTTGGAAAGATTGAACAAAGTCAGATTCCAAGGACTTACGAAGAAGCTAAGAGGAAGAAAGAATGGTTAGATGCAGTAAGAGATGAGAAGGGAGCTATGGAAAGGAATCATACATGGGATATACAGGAACTTCCCAAAGGCAAGAAGGCTGTGAGTTCCAAGTGGGTGTTCACCATCAAGTATAAGAGCAATGGGGACATAGAAAGGTACAAGGCACGTCGAGTTGCAAGAGGTTTCACTCAGACATATGGAGAGGACTATACTGATACCTTTGCACCAGTGGCTAAGCTACACACTGTAAGGGTTGTTCTTTCACTGGCTACGAATCTGACTTGGGACTTATGGCAAATGGATGTCAAGAACGCATTCCTACAAGGAGAACTTGAAGAGGAAGTGTATATGACTCCACCACCAGGCCTTGAAGACCTTTGCAAAGAGGGACAAGTTTTAAGACTTAGGAAGGCAATATATGGGTTGAAGCAGTCACCAAGGGCGTGGTATCACAAATTAAGCTCCACACTTACTGATAATGGGTTTAGGAAATCCCATTCAGATCATACTTTGTTCACTCGTCAAAACGCAAAAGGAATTGTGGTGGTCTTGGTTTATATGGATGACCTTATCATCACAGGAGATGACAAGGAAGGAATTCAGTCCACAAAGGCCTTCTTAAACAGATCATTTGACATCAAGGATCTTGGAGAGTTGAAGTACTTCTTGGGTATTGAAGTGTGTCGGTCTCAGGAAGGGCTCTTTCTATCCCAAAGAAAGTATATTGACATAGGAAAATCAAATAAGACCTATCTTGACCTACAAGGCAAGTGTGAGCACGAAATTCAGTTTGAATAACATGGGAAAAGAAAAAGGAGGGAGTTATTATTAACCACATGGTTAAAATGGTTAAATAGCTGCCTTGAGAGAAGAATTAAGGTGAAAAGGATATGTCCATGCTGCACACAGTCTTGGTAACCACACCAAACAGTCATGAGACAGTCTGCAGCTCTTCCCCTCTCTTCTCATTGGTTGTTGACAGGCTCCTCCTCTATTCAAACTCATCCACAAGTTTGAATTCGTTTTCTTTTGTGTTCACATTGTAAATCCTCTATAAAAGGGCTGTAAAGACTCAATGTATGAATATACTCTTAGGAGATCCTTCTCCAGAAGTCTAAGACATTTTCTCATCTTCTCATGCTTTTCTTTGAGTTTCTGGATTCAATTCTTCACATTTCTCCTCTCTAATCTCAATATTCTTTCATGGTATCAGAGCATAAGATCATTTTCTTATATTTTCTACTCAAATCTCTCAGTTTCTAATCTAAAATTCTGTAAAAAATCTCTCAGCTTTTAAACTAAAAACTCACAGTTTTATTCAACCATAAAAGCTGCCTCCTTTGAGCTCTTCAAAGCCTAACAATGGAGGATACAGTTCAAATCAGTTCCAGCCTGAAACCTACGGTGATACCAGTAGTTCTCAAAGGCTTGAACTACACATTATGGTCAAGAACCATCAAGACAGCCATTTGTGGCAAAGGACTTTGGAATTACATCTTGGAGGATAATACTCCATCTATAGATGATTCAAAGGAGAAGAAGGATGAGGCAACAAGAAAAGAAGAAGCTAGGTGGTTCCAAGAAGATCAATCAGTCCTTGAATTCCTCCAAAATTCATTGGACCCATCCATTCTTGAAGCTTAATCACATTGTGAAACCGCCAAGTCTCTTTGGGACACTCTCAAGAGGGTGTATGGGGATGTTTCAAACCTCAGCCGTGTGTATGAGGTTAAGAAGGCTCTC
>JAENJI010000012.1:14018258-14133294 GCA_018901935.1 Pugionium cornutum | reverse complement strand
CACATAGAGATCGATTGCCATAAGGTTAGGGAGAAAGTTCAAGATGGAACCATTCTGCCATGTTATACAAAGAGTGAAGACCAACTAGCTGACATCTTGACAAAGGCAGCAAGTCTCAAAGTTTGCAAGAACATCTTTAGCAAACTTGGGCTTGTTGATTTATCACATCCATGATCAAAGGTCTGCTAATCCAAGAGCAACACACTTTTTTTCCCTTATTAAGGTTTTGTCCCAAGTGGTTTTCCTTAATAAGGTTTTTAATGAGGTGTTGCCTTGGGTTCCCAAGCTTAAGACTTTAGGGTGATTCCAAAGTCTTTAGCTTGAGGGGGAGTATTGACATATGAAAATCAAATAAGACCTATCTTGACCTACAAGGCAAGGGTGAGCACGAAATTCAGTTTGAATAACAAGGAAAAGAAAAAGGAGGGAGTTATTATTAACCACATGGTTAAAATGGTTAAATAGCTGCCTTGGGAGAAGAATCAAGGTGAAAAGGACATGTCCATGCTTGCACACAGTCTTTGTAAGCACACCAAACAGTCATGCCTGCTGCACACAGCCTTGGTAACCACACCAAACGTTCATGAGACAGTCTGCAGCTCTTCCCCTCTCTTCTCATTGGTTGCTGACAAGCTCCTCCTTTATTCAATCTCATCCACAAGTTTGAATTCGTTTTCTTTTGTGTTCACATTGTAAATCCTCTATAAAAGGGCTGTAAAGACTCAATGTATGTTTGAACAAAAAAGGAGATTCTTCTCCAGAAGTCTAAGACATTTTCTCATCTTCTCATGCTTTTCTCTGAGTTTCTGGATCCAATTCTTCACATTTCTCCTTTCTAATCTCAATATTCTTTCATGGTATCAGAGCATAAGATCATTCTCTTATATTTTCTACTCAAATCTCTCAGTTTCTAATCTAAAATTCTGTCAAAAATCTCTCAGCCTTTAAACTAAAAACTCACAGTTTTATTGAACCATAAAAGCTGCCTCCTTTGAGCTCTTCAAAGCCTAACAATGGAGGATACAGTTCAAATCAGTTCCAGCCTGAAACCTACGGTCATACCAGTAGTTCTCAAAGGCTTGAACTACACATTATGGTCAAGAACCATCAAGACAGCCATTTGTGGCAAAGGACTTTGGAATTACATCTTGAAGGATAATACTCCATCTATAGACAATCCAAAGGAGAAGAAGGATGAGGCAACAAGAAAAGAAGAAGCTAGGTGGTTCCAAGAAGATCAATCAGTCCCTGGATACCTCCAAAATTCATTGGACCCATCCATTCTTGAAGCTTATTTACATTGTGAAACCTCCAAGTCTCTTTGGGAGACTCTCAAGAGGGTGTATGGGGATGTTTCAAACCTCAGCCGTGTGTATGAGGTTAAGAAGGCTCTCAATGATATACATCAAGAGGATATGGAGTTCACAAAGTTCCTAGGCAAGTTCGAATCAACATGGTCCGAGCTTAACATGTTGAGACCAAGTTCTATGGATCCAAAGGTGCTTAATGAAAGGAAGGAACAAGACAAGATATTTGGGCTCCTTCTCAACCTAAATCCAGCCTTTAAGTCCATCCTAAGAGAGCCAAAACTCCCTGATTTCGAAGAGGTGTGTTCACGGATTCAGAAGGAGCAAGGCAACATTCGTTTGTTTGGTGGAAAAGGAGAACTAGTCATGGCCAACAAGAGCGTGTTTAAGCATGATGATAGGAAGAGTGTGATGTGTGAACATTGTAAGAGGAATGGCCACATCAAGGACAAGTGCTGGATACTTCATCCTCATCTCAAGCCAAACCAGTTCAAGGATTCAAAGGCTAACATCTCTCAAAAAGTTGTGACTAGACCGGCAATTTCATCCAACCAAGGAGGGGAGCTAGCTATGAATGTATCCATGGAGTATGCTAAGAAGAGTGACTTGGAGGATCTCATCAAGGCCTATGCCTCAAAACTCTCCGGTATCAAACTATACTCCCATAAATTGCTTGATAAACCGGATCATAAGTTGGTAGTGGATTCGGGTGCTTCTCAGCATATGAATATCAATGCTAGGTTGTTAAAGAACATTGAACCATGTCTAGGACAAGTAACTATAGTTGATGGTAAGAGTATTCCAATTGAAGGAACCAGAAAATTAAGACTATTTCACAAAGAAAGTACTGCTTTCTTTGTACCTAAGTTTAAGTCTAACCTAGTTTTGGTCAAAAGGGCTACTAAAGACCTGAATTGCAATGTTACTTTTGGACCTAACAATGTTTACTTTCACGATATTAAGAGTGGAAAGATACTTGGAAGTGGTGGGACTCAAAATGAGCTCTATGTTCTTGAGGACACTCCTCCAAGCAATTCGGATTCCTTAGCTTTCAAATCCTGTGTTTGTTCTAATAAAGATGTCTTATGGCATGCTAGATTAGTATTGACATAGGAAAATCAAATAAGACCTATCTTGACCTACAAGGCAAGTGTGAGCACGAAAAGTCATTTTGAATAACAAGAGAAAAGAAAAAGGAGGGAGTTATTATTAACCACATGGTTAAAATGGTTAAATAGCTGCCTTGGGAGAAGAATCAAGGTGAAAAGGACATGTCCATGCTTGCACACAGTCTTTGTAAGCACACCAAACAGTCATGCCTGCTGCACACAGCCTTGGTAACCACACCAAACGTTCATGAGACAGTCTGCAGCTCTTCCCCTCTCTTCTCATTGGTTGCTGACAAGCTCCTCCTTTATTCAATCTCATCCACAAGTTTGAATTCGTTTTCTTTTGTGTTCACATTGTAAATCCTCTATAAAAGGGCTGTAAAGACTCAATGTATGAATAAACTCTTAGGAGATTCTTCTCCAGAAGTCTAAGACATTTTATCATCTTCTCATGCTTTTCTTTGAGTTTCTGGATTCAATTCTTCACATTTCTCCTCTCTAATCTCAATATTCTTTCATCACATACCCATTTGTATGCTGTCTTGAGCTTGTACTAAAATCAGAGTGCTTTTAGGCACTTCTCCAATCAAGCTCAAGTGAATTTTTTGTGCATTCTCCTTGTTGAACATGCAGCTGATTGCCTCTTTGAGTTTCTTGGCCTTGGCTCGGGTTAATGGTCCAGCTGGTAGTGCAAGAGCTTCTTCATGTTCCACTGGTTCATTCCTAGCCATGAGCTTCTCCTTTTGTGTGCTTTCCATGCTCGTATCATCCCCCTCCTCTTGAAAAGGATTTGACCTCAAATCTGGTTCATTTTGAAGATCAATTTGGTAGGCGTTGTTGCTGATCTTCTGAACTATCTTGAAAGGTCCATCTATTCTGGGCATAAGTTTGGATTTCCTTTCAGCTGGAAATCTTTCTTTTCTCAAGTGAACCCACACGAGGTCTCCCACCTCAGATACCATTTCACGTCTTCCTTTGTTGGCCTTTCTTGCATATTGTTGGGTTCTGGCCTCAATATTCTTCCTTGCATTCTCATGGATCTGTTTAAGAATCTCAGCTTTTCTTTTTCCATCAATACTAGCTCTTTCACTTAAAGGCAAAGGGGTTAGATCCAAAGGAGATAAAGGATTGAAACCATACACAATTTGAAAAGGAGAATACTTAGAAGCAGAATGTACAGAATGGTTATATGCAAATTCAGCATGTGGTAAACATTCTTCCCATGTTCTAAGATTTCGTTTGATTAATGCACGCAGTAAAGTAGACAAGGTTCTATTAACTACTTCAGTTTGACCATCCGTTTGTGGGTGACATGTTGTAGAGAATACCAACTTAGTTCCTAACTTAGACCAAAGAGTTTTCCAAAAGTAACTCAAGAACTTAGTGTCTCTATCAGAAACTATGGTCCTAGGCATTCCATGCAATCGAACTACCTCTTTAAAGAACAGATTGGCTATATGCAATGCATCATCAGTCTTGTGACATGCTATAAAATGAGCCATCTTAGAGAATCTATCAACCACAACAAAGATAGAATCCTTTCCTGTCTTAGTTCTAGGCAAACCAACCACAAAGTCCATTGATATGTCAATCCATGGATGAGTAGGAATGGGTAAGAGAGTGTACAAACCGTGGGGTTGAACCTTAGACTTAGCCTGTTTGCATGTAACACACCTTGCACAGATTCTTTCTACGTCTCTCTTCATGTGTGGCCAATGGAAATCATCTTGCATGACCTTAAGTGTTTTGGCAACTCCAAAATGCCCCATCAGTCCACCTCCATGAGCTTCCCTAACTAACAAGTCTCGAATAGAACAGTTAGGCACACATAATCTATTATCATAAAATAGGAATCCTTCATGCCGATAGTATTTTCCTGAAGCAAACTTTTTGCTAGCAATGTATACATCTTTAAATTCAGGATCAGTTTCATATAGCTCTTTAAGCTGTTCAAAACCTAACAACTTAGCATCAAGAGTAGAGATTAAGGCATACCTCCTTGACAATGCATCTGCCACAACATTCTCTTTACCTTGTTTGTATTTAATGACATACGGAAATGTTTCTATGAACTCAACCCACCGTGCATGCCTTTTGTTCAGCTTCTGTTGGCCCTTTAAGTGCTTGAGTGACTCATGATCAGTGTGAATCACGAACTCCTTAGGCCACAAGTAGTGTTGCCAAGTTTGCAAAGCACGGACCAAGGCGTACAATTCCTTGTCGTAGGTTGGATAGTTGAGGGTGGCTCCTCCAAGCTTCTCACTGAAATAGGCTACAGGTTTCTTATCCTGCATCAAAACAGCTCCAATACCTATACCAGAAGCATCACATTCTATCTCAAAGGTTTTAAGAAAATCAGGTAAAGATAGAAGAGGTGCATGTGTAAGCTTTTCTTTCAAAGCTTGGAATGAGCTTTCTTGAGCTTGTCCCCATTTAAATCCTACGTCTTTCTTGATTACTTCCGTAAGCGGGGCAGCAATTGTGCTAAAATCCTTGACAAAGCGTCTATAGAAGCCAGCTAGCCCATGGAAACTTCTCACTTCTCCTACTGTTTTTGGACTTGGCCATTCCTTAATAGCTTTGACCTTCTCCTCATCAACCTTAATACCATCTGCACTTATAACAAATCCTAGGAACACAATGTTATCTGTACAAAAAGTGCATTTCTTAAGATTGGCATATAGTTTTTCTTCTATAAGAACACTTATATGTCAAATGACTAGCATGCTCTTCTAGATTCTTGCTGTAGATTAAGATGTCATCAAAGTATACTACAACAAAGACTCCTATGAATGCTCTAAGAGCATGATTCATCAACCTCATGAAAGTACTAGGTGCATTTGTTAACCCAAATGGCATGACTAACCATTCATATAATCCATGCTTAGTTTTAAATGCAGTTTTCCATTCATCCCCTTCCTTCATGCGTATTTGATGGTACCCACTCTTAAGATCTATCTTAGAAAAGATTCTGGAACCATGCAATTCATCAAGCATGTCATCTAACCTAGGGATTGGATGGCGATACTTTACCGTAATGGTTTTGATTGCTCTACAATCAACACACATGCGCCAGCTGCCATCTTTCTTTGGCACAAGTAGAACTGGCACAGCACAAGGACTCATGCTCTCCCTGGTGTAGCCCTTCTCCATTAGCTCATTAACTTGCCTTTGCAGCTCCTTAGTCTCAACGGGGTTGGTTCTATAAGCTGGTCTATTTGGTAGTGAGGCTCCAGGTACAAAATCAATCTGATGTTCAATGCCTCTGATGGGTGGTAGCCCCTTTGGATTGTCTTCTGGAAATACACCTTCATATTCCTGCAAAATAGAAGTCACTTCACTCGGTAATACCGGTGCAACGTTAGTTAAGCTCATGAGAGCTTCCTTATAGATAAACAAAAGAACAGGTTGTTGTGATAAAAGAGCCTTCTTAACTCCACCAGTTCTCACAAAGAAACTTGAGTGCTTCTTGTTCTTGTTCTCACAGCCTCTGTCACTTTTGGTGCTTATGGTTTCTTTTGAAGTTCCAGCTGTTTTCCTTTGCTCCAACACGAGCTGATCTTGGTACACCTCCTGTGGTGTCATAGGAACAAGTGTGATCTTCTTACCTTTGTTTTCAAACGAGTGTTGGTTGGTGTAACCATCATGAATGACCTTTCGATCAAATTGCCATGGTCTTCCAAGCAGAATGTGGCCAGCCTCCATTGGTAAAACATCACAAAGGATCTCATCTTGGTACTTTCCAATGGTTATAGGTACCTTGACTTGGCTGCTTACCTTCATTTCGCCACACTCATTAAACCATTGCAGCTTATATGGCTTTGGGTGCTTGAACACTTCCAGACCTAACTTGTTTACCATAGTTTCACTAGCCACATTAGTGCAGCTGCCTCCATCAATAATGATGCTGCAAACCTTTCCTTGGACGTGGCATCTTGAGTGAAACAGGTTCTCTCTTTGCTCATGTTCTTTGGTTTTGTTTTGTACGCTTAGGGTTCTTCTTGTTACCAATAATTCTCCTGCCATAGGAGGTTCAAGATGCTCTTCTGAAGAATCAGAAAAGACTTCTTCTTCCTCGGATTCTATTTCACCATTATCCAACAGAATCATGATCTTCTTGTTGGTGCATTCATTCGCATAATGCCCTCTTCCTTGGCATTTGAGACACTTCACATCTCTTGTTCTAGTAGATGTAGTAGCTTCAGATTTTCCCTTGGCGTCTTGAGTGGTTGTTGAAGGTTTGGAATCAATTTTAGCAATCTGTTTTCCTTCCCTTTGGTAGCTAGGCTTATTGTTAGCTGCTCCATAGCTTGGCCTAGTATAACTTTTTCTTTTTAGCTGTTGTTCTACCAGTATAGCTTTGTGCAACATTTCCTCTAGCTCCACATAATGTTCCAGCTCCATTCTATCTTGAATGTCACGGTTAAGTCCTCCTAAAATCTTGCCATAGTAGCTTCTCTATCTTCTGAAATGTCTGCCCTGATCATGAGGGTTTCCAACTCCTGGTAATAGTCCTCAACACTTCGGCTTCCTTGATTGAGTCTCCTTAGCTTTTGGTGAAGCTCACGGTGGTAATGGCTGGGCACAAACCTTTTCCTAATTATGGCTTTCATCTCAGCCCATGTTTCTACTGGATACTCACCATTACGTCTTCTGGAAGTCACCAATTGATCCCACCAGCTGAGTGCATACTCATAAAATTCAGTAGCAGCTATGCGGACCTTGTTGAGCTCGGAATAGTGTTGACAATCAAACACCAGCTCGATCTTCTTCTCCCATTCCAGGTAAGTGTCTGGATCATTTTTGCCATAGAATGATGGTATCTTAAGTTTAAGACCTCTTATTGTGTCATTAAGCGTCACCCTTTCTTCTCTTACACGCCTATGCCTCCTTTGGGTTCTCCTACTCCCTTCACTGCCATGACTATAGTAGGCTTCTATTTCTTCATTATGGCAATGTCTAAAGGGATTCCTGGTTCTCCTTGGACCTGCTTCAGTGTTACTATTGTTCTGAACATCATCAAGCCGCAAATGAATGGCTTCCAGCTCTACTTGTAGTACTTTCTTCATTTCTGCTACTAGAGCCTCCATTAACAAGTTTGGTGCTTCTGAAGTTTGATTTCCTCCTGACATAGCTACAAATACACTTAACAAATGCGTTAAAAATACCTGTTCTGAAAAAATATTTTCGATGGAAGATGAAGAGTTGCGAGTGTGTTATTTTCTAATCTGAAAATGCAAAGGATTGGGGTCGATTTTGATGTTATAAACTGATGTAATATTGGATAAAAACAACAATGCAATTATACGAATAGGTATTTTTCGATTAATCAACTGATGCAAATCGATACACAAGCATATGCAATCTAAATAGATGGAAATAAAGAGATATAGAGATCAGTGATAGGGATAACCGATCAGAAGTGTGCTCTGATACCAAATGATGCGAACCTCCCAAGGAATGCACTTCTGGATGCGGTTGAGATAGGCTTTGCAACAGAATGAATCGAAATTCAATCTGTTCAAAGGTTGTGGATTGAAGGGTCACACAGTAGCTGCGGAAAGACTACTGATTTACCTAAGATAGTAGCTTAGATATTACACACTAAGGCTACTAAATGTTGACTGAAGGATATTACACACCAACAATCAGATTAAGAAGAGAATCACTCTCAATCTTAAGAAAAGAAGCTGTTTTTATTTGAAAAGTTGAATGATCAAGTTTACAACTGAAAGCTCCTATTTATACTATAAGGGGACGTAAATAGGAGGAGCCTACAACATTAAAATGGTTGAATTTACAAGGGAAGACTTGACCAAAGACCTTGACCAAAGACCTTGACTTCATTAACTCTTACTTTGACTATGAATGTAAACACTTCCCCCTTTGATGACGCCAATTTTGATCATTTTGAATTGAACTCCTTTTGATTTTAAACAACAAATTGGGCTGGTTGTAATGTGATTCATTTGCCTCATTAAAAACCTTACCAAGAAAACCCAATGGTAGAAAACTTGGATAAGGGAAAAAGAGTACAAATGGATCACATACCCATTTGTATGCTGTCTTGAGCTTGTACTAAAATCAGAGTGCTTTTAGGCACTTCTCCAATCAAGCTCAAGTGAATTTTTTGTGCATTCTCCTTGTTGAACATGCAGCTGATTGCCTCTTTGAGTTTCTTGGCCTTGGCTCGGGTTAATGGTCCAGCTGGTAGTGCAAGAGCTTCTTCATGTTCCACTGGTTCATTCCTAGCCATGAGCTTCTCCTTTTGTGTGCTTTCCATGCTCGTATCACACTCTTCCTATCCTCTTGATTAAACACGCTCTTGTTGGCCATGACTAGTTCTCCTTTTCCACCAAACAAACGAATGTTGCCTTGCTCCTGCTGAATCCGTGAGCACACCTCTTCGAAATCAGGGAGTTTTGGCTCTCTTAGGATGGACTTAATCACATCCTTAAAAGCTGGATTTAGGTTAAGGAGCCCAAATATCTTGTCTTATTCCTTCCTTTCATTAAGCATCTTTGGATCCATAGAACTTGGTATCAACATGTCAAGCTCGGACCATGTTGATTGGAACTTGCCTAGGAAGTTTATGAACTCCATATCCTCTTGGTGTAGATCATTGAGAGCCTTCTTAACCTCATACACACGGCTGAGGTTTGAAACATCCCCATACACCCTCTTGAGAGTGTCCCAAAGAGACTTGGCGGTTTCACAATGTGAATAAGCTTCAAGAATGGATGGGTCCAATGAATTTTGGAGGAATCCAAGGACTGATTGATCTTCTTGGAACCACCTAGCTTCTTCTTTTCTTGTTGCCTCATCCTTCTTCTCCTTTGGATCATCTATAGATGGAGTATTATCCTCCAAGATGTAATTCCAAAGTCCTTTGCCACAAATGGCTGTCTTGATGGTTCTTGACCATAATGTGTAGTTCAAGCCTTTGAGAACTACTGGTATGACCGTAGGTTTCAGGCTGGAACTGATTTGAACTGTATCCTCCATTGTTAGGCTTTGAAGAGCTCAAAGGAGGCAGCTTTTATGGTTGAATAAAACTGTGAGTTTTTAGTTTAAAGGCTGAGAGATTTTTGACAGAATTTTAGATTAGAAACTGAGAGATTTGAGTAGAAAATATAAGAGAATGATCTTATGCTCTGATACCATGAAAGAATATTGAGATTAGAAAGGAGAAATGTGAAGAATTGGATCCAGAAACTCAGAGAAAAGCATGAGAAGATGAGAAAATGTCTTAGACTTCTGGAGAAGAATCTCCTTTTTTGTTCAAACATACATTGAGTCTTTACAGCCCTTTTATAGAGGATTTACAATGTGAACACAAAAGAAAACGAATTCAAACTTGTGGATGAGATTGAATAAAGGAGGAGCTTGTCAGCAACCAATGAGAAGAGAGGGGAAGAGCTGCAGACTGTCTCATGAACGTTTGGTGTGGTTACCAAGGCTGTGTGCAGCAGGCATGACTGTTTGGTGTGCTTACAAAGACTGTGTGCAAGCATGGACATGTCCTTTTCACCTTGATTCTTCTCCCAAGGCAGCTATTTAACCATTTTAACCATGTGGTTAATAATAACTCCCTCCTTTTTCTTTTCTCTTGTTATTCAAAATGACTTTTCGTGCTCACACTTGCCTTGTAGGTCAAGATAGGTCTTATTTGATTTTCCTATGTCAATACTAATCTAGCATGCCATAAGACATCTTTATTAGAACAAACACAGGATTTGAAAGCTAAGGAATCCGAATTGCTTGGAGGAGTGTCCTCAAGAACATAGAGCTCATTTTGAGTCCCACCACTTCCAAGTATCTTTCCACTCTTAATATCGTGAAAGTAAACATTGTTAGGTCCAAAAGTAACATTGCAATTCAGGTCTTTAGTAGCCCTTTTGACCAAAACTAGGTTAGACTTAAACTTAGGTACAAAGAAAGCAGTACTTTCTTTGTGAAATAGTCTTAATTTTCTGGTTCCTTCAATTGGAATACTCTTACCATCAACTATAGTTACTTGTCCTAGACATGGTTCAATGTTCTTTAACAACCTAGCATTGATATTCATATGCTGAGAAGCACCCGAATCCACTACCAACTTATGATCCGGTTTATCAAGCAATTGATGGGAGTAGAGTGTGATACCGGAGAGTTTTGAGGCATAGGCCTTGATGAGATCCTCCAAGTCACTCTTCTTAGCATACTCCATGGATACATTCATAGCTAGCTCCCCTCCTTGGTTGGATGAAATTGCCGGTCTAGTCACAACTTTTTGAGAGATGTTAGCCTTTGAATCCTTGAACTGGTTTGGCTTGAGATGAGGATGAAGTATCCAGCACTTGTCCTTGATGTGGCCATTCCTCTTACAATGTTCACACATCACACTCTTCCTATCATCATGCTTAAACACGCTCTTGTTGGCCATGACTAGTTCTCCTTTTCCACCAAACAAACGAATGTTGCCTTGCTCCTTCTGAATCCGTGAACACACCTCTTCGAAATCAGGGAGTTTTGGCTCTCTTAGGATGGACTTAAAGGCTGGATTTAGGTTGAGAAGGAGCCCAAATATCTTGTCTTGTTCCTTCCTTTCATTAAGCACCTTTGGATCCATAGAACTTGGTCTCAACATGTTAAGCTCGGACCATGTTGATTCGAACTTGCCTAGGAACTTTGTGAACTCCATATCCTCTTGATGTATATCATTGAGAGCCTTCTTAACCTCATACACACGGCTGAGGTTTGAAACATCCCCATACACCCTCTTGAGAGTCTCCCAAAGAGACTTGGAGGTTTCACAATGTAAATAAGCTTCAAGAATGGATGGGTCCAATGAATTTTGGAGGTATCCAGGGACTGATTGATCTTCTTGGAACCACCTAGCTTCTTCTTTTCTTGTTGCCTCATCCTTCTTCTCCTTTGGATTGTCTATAGATGGAGTATTATCCTTCAAGATGTAATTCCAAAGTCCTTTGCCACAAATGGCTGTCTTGATGGTTCTTGACCATAATGTGTAGTTCAAGCCTTTGAGAACTACTGGTATGACCGTAGGTTTCAGGCTGGAACTGATTTGAACTGTATCCTCCATTGTTAGGCTTTGAAGAGCTCAAAGGAGGCAGCTTTTATGGTTCAATAAAACTGTGAGTTTTTAGTTTAAAGGCTGAGAGATTTTTGACAGAATTTTAGATTAGAAACTGAGAGATTTGAGTAGAAAATATAAGAGAATGATCTTATGCTCTGATACCATGAAAGAATATTGAGATTAGAAAGGAGAAATGTGAAGAATTGGATCCAGAAACTCAGAGAAAAGCATGAGAAGATGAGAAAATGTCTTAGACTTCTGGAGAAGAATCTCCTTTTTTGTTCAAACATACATTGAGTCTTTACAGCCCTTTTATAGAGGATTTACAATGTGAACACAAAAGAAAACGAATTCAAACTTGTGGATGAGATTGAATAAAGGAGGAGCTTGTCAGCAACCAATGAGAAGAGAGGGGAAGAGCTGCAGACTGTCTCATGAACGTTTGGTGTGGTTACCAAGGCTGTGTGCAGCAGGCATGACTGTTTGGTGTGCTTACAAAGACTGTGTGCAAGCATGGACATGTCCTTTTCACCTTGATTCTTCTCCCAAGGCAGCTATTTAACCATTTTAACCATGTGGTTAATAATAACTCCCTCCTTTTTCTTTTCTCTTGTTATTCAAAATGACTTTTCGTGCTCACACTTGCCTTGTAGGTCAAGATAGGTCTTATTTGATTTTCCTATGTCAATAAGAACAAGACGACTTGGAAATGGGTATCGAGGAACCTATTCACCAAATGGAAGATGAAACGGTTGTAGAGGAGGCTAAACCACCTGTTCAGCAACTAAGGAGGAGTACTAGACTTAGGAAAGACCCATCCAATTGGGTAAACACTAGGGTCTTCTACAACAACCAGGCTGTGGCTCATCCCATACAAGCTGTTTGTTCCCTTGACCTCTTGCCATCTAGTCATCAAGCATTCCTTGGAAAGATTGAAAAAAGTCAGATTCCAAGGACTTATGAAGAAGCTAAGAGCAAGAAAGAATGGTTAGATGCAGTAAGAGATGAGAAGGGAGCTATGGAAAGGAATCATACATGGGATATACAAGAACTTCCCAAAGGCAAGAAGGCTGTGAGTTCAAAGTGGGTGTTCACCATCAAGTATAAGAGCAATGGGGACATAGAAAGGTACAAGGCACATCTAGTTGCAAGAGGTTTCACTCAGACATATGGAGAGGACTATACTGATACATTTGCACCGGTGGCTAAGCTACACACTGTAAGGGTTGTTCTTTCACTAGCTACGAATCTGACTTGGGACTTATGGCAAATGGATGTCAAGAACGCATTCCTACAAGGAGAACTTGAAGAGGAAGTGTATATGACTCCACCACCAGGCCTTGAAGATCTTTGCAAAGAGGGACAGGTTCTAAGACTCAGGAAGGCAATATATGGGTTGAAGCAGTCACCAAGGGCCTGGTATCACAAATTAAGCTCCACACTTACTGACAATGGGTTCAGAAAGTCCCATTCAGATCATACTTTGTTCACTCGTCAAAACCCCAAAGGAATCGTGGTGGTCTTGGTTTATGTGGATGACCTTATCATCACAGGAGATGATAAGGAAGGAATTCAGTCCACAAAGGCCTTCTTAAACAGATCATTTGACATCAAGGATCTTGGAGAGTTGAAGTACTTCTTGGGTATTGAAGTGTGTCGGTCTCAGGAAGGGCTCTTTCTATCCCAAAGAAAGTATGCTCTTGATTTGTTGACAGAAACGGGAAAGCTTGGGGCTAAACCGGCCAAAACTCCTCTTGAAGATGGCTACAAGGTCAACGGAAAGGGAGAGAAGCTGATGAGTTATTTAAGGATGTTTCTCAGTATAGAAGACTAGTTGGGAAGCTGATCTACCTCACCCTCACACCACCAGACTTGTGTTTTGCTGTGAATCAAGTGAGTCAACATATGCAAAAACCTACTGTATATCATTGGAGCATGGTAGAAAGGATCCTTAGATACATCAAAAGATCTCCTGGTCAAGGCATATGGATGGGCAAGAATGGGAACACTGAGATTGTCGGATATTGTGATGCGGATTGGGCTGGTGATAGGGTGGATAGAAAATCAACCACTGGGTATTGCACCTTCATTGGTGGGAACTTAGTCACTTGGAAGACTAAGAAGCAGAAGGTGGTACCATGTTCTAGTGCTGAAGCAGAATATAGGGCTATGAGGAAACTGACAAGTGAAGTAACTTGGATCAAAGCGCTCTTGAAAGATTTCGGTATTGAACAACCACGGCCAATTACCTTCCATTGTGATAATCAGGCAGCCATTTACATAGCTTCCAACTCAGTGTTTCACGAGAAGACCAAGCACATAGAGATCGATTGCCATAAGGTTAGGGAGAAAGTTCAAGATGGAACCATTCTGCCATGTTATACAAGGAGTGAAGACCAACTAGCTGACATCTTCACAAAGGCAGCAAGTCTCAAAATTTGCAAGAACATCTTTGGCAAACTTGGGCTTGTTGATTTATCACATCCATGATCAAAGGTCCCCTAATCCAAGAGCAACACACTCTTTTTCCCTTATTAAGGTTTTGTCTCAAGTGGTTTTCCTTAATAAGGTTTTTAATGAGGTGTTGCCTTGGGTTCCCAAGCTTAAGACTTTAGGGTGATTCCAAAGTCTCTAGCTTGAGGGGGAGTATTGACATAGGAAAATCAAATAAGACCGATCTTGACCTACAAGGCAAGTGTGAGCACGAAAATTTAGTTTGAATAACAAGAGAAAAGAAAAAAGGAGAGAGTTATTATTAACCACATGGTTAAAATGGTTAAATATTGCCTTGGGAGAAGAATCAAGATGAAAAAGGACATGTCCATGCTGCACACAGTCTTGGTAACCAAACCAAACAGTCATGCCTGCTGCACACTATTGACATAGGAAAATCAAATAAGACCTATCTTGACCTACAAGGCAAGTGTGAGCACGAAAATTTAGTTTGAATAACAAGGGAAAAGAAAAAGGAGGGAGTTATTATTAACCGCATGGTTAAAATGGTTAAATAGAGCCTTGGGAGAAGAATCAAGGTGAAAAGGACATGTCCATGCTGCACACAGTCTTGGTAACCACACCAAACAGTCATGAGACAGTCTGCAGCTCTTCCCCTCTCTTCTCATTGGTTGTTGACAGGCTCCTCCTCTATTCAAACTCATCCACAAGTTTGAATTCGTTTTCTTTTGTGTTCACATTGTAAATCCTCTATAAAAGGGCTGTAAAGACTCAATGTATGTTTGAACAAAAAAGGAGATTCTTCTCCAGAAGTCTAAGACATTTTCTCATCTTCTCATGCTTTTCTCTGAGTTTCTGGATCCAATTCTTCACATTTCTCCTTTCTAATCTCAATATTCTTTCATGGTATCAGAGCATAAGATCATTCTCTTATATTTTCTACTCAAATCTCTCAGTTTCTAATCTAAAATTCTGTCAAAAATCTCTCAGCCTTTAAACTAAAAACTCACAGTTTTATTGAACCATAAAAGCTGCCTCCTTTGAGCTCTTCAAAGCCTAACAATGGAGGATACAGTTCAAATCAGTTCCAGCCTGAAACCTACGGTCATACCAGTAGTTCTCAAAGGCTTGAACTACACATTATGGTCAAGAACCATCAAGACAGCCATTTGTGGCAAAGGACTTTGGAATTACATCTTGAAGGATAATACTCCATCTATAGACAATCCAAAGGAGAAGAAGGATGAGGCAACAAGAAAAGAAGAAGCTAGGTGGTTCCAAGAAGATCAATCAGTCCCTGGATACCTCCAAAATTCATTGGACCCATCCATTCTTGAAGCTTATTTACATTGTGAAACCTCCAAGTCTCTTTGGGAGACTCTCAAGAGGGTGTATGGGGATGTTTCAAACCTCAGCCGTGTGTATGAGGTTAAGAAGGCTCTCAATGATATACATCAAGAGGATATGGAGTTCACAAAGTTCCTAGGCAAGTTCGAATCAACATGGTCCGAGCTTAACATGTTGAGACCAAGTTCTATGGATCCAAAGGTGCTTAATGAAAGGAAGGAACAAGACAAGATATTTGGGCTCCTTCTCAACCTAAATCCAGCCTTTAAGTCCATCCTAAGAGAGCCAAAACTCCCTGATTTCGAAGAGGTGTGTTCACGGATTCAGAAGGAGCAAGGCAACATTCGTTTGTTTGGTGGAAAAGGAGAACTAGTCATGGCCAACAAGAGCGTGTTTAAGCATGATGATAGGAAGAGTGTGATGTGTGAACATTGTAAGAGGAATGGCCACATCAAGGACAAGTGCTGGATACTTCATCCTCATCTCAAGCCAAACCAGTTCAAGGATTCAAAGGCTAACATCTCTCAAAAAGTTGTGACTAGACCGGCAATTTCATCCAACCAAGGAGGGGAGCTAGCTATGAATGTATCCATGGAGTATGCTAAGAAGAGTGACTTGGAGGATCTCATCAAGGCCTATGCCTCAAAATTCTCCGGTATCAAACTATACTCCCATAAATTGTTTGATAAACCGGATCATAAGTTGGTAGTGGATTCGGGTGCCTCTCACCAAATGATTAGCAATGCTAGGTTGTTAAAGAACATTGAACCATGTCTAGGAAAAGTAACTGTAGCTGATGGTAAGAGTATTCCAATTGAAGGAACCGGAAAATTAAGACTATTTCACAAAGAAAGTACTGCTTTCTTTGTACCTAAGTTTAAGTCTAACCTAGTTTTGGTCAAAAGGGCTACTAAAGACCTGAATTGCAATGTTACTTTTGGACCTAACAATGTTTACTTTCACGATATTAAGAGTGGTAAGATACTTGGAAGTGGTGGGACTCAAGATGAGCTCTATGTTCTAGAGGATACTCCTCCAAGCAATTCGGAAACCTTACCTTTCAAATCCTGTGCTTTTGCTAATAAAGATGTCTTATGGCATGCTAGATTAGGAAATCCTCATGCTCGTGCTTTAAGCTTAATAATGCCTAATGTTGCTTATGATCACTCAGTTTGTGAGGCTTGTATCCTTGGCAAACATTGCCGTGTTGTTTTCCCTAAATCGTCTACAATTTATTATTGACATAGGAAAATCAAATAAGACCTATCTTGACCTACAAGACAAGTGTGAGCACGAAAATTCAGTTTGAATAACAAGAGAAAAGAAAAAGGAGGGAGTTATTATTAATCACATGGTTAAAATGGTTAAACAGCTGCCTTGGGAGAAGAATCAAGGTGAAAAGGACATGTCCATGCTGCACACAGTCTTGGTAACCACACCAAACAGTCATGAGACCGTCTGCAGCTCTTCCCCTCTCTTCTCATTGGTTGTTGACAAGCTCCTCCTCTATTCAAGTTCATCCACAAGTTTGAATTCATTTTCTTTTGTGTTCACATTGTAAATCCTCTATAAAAAGGCTGTAAAGACTCAATGTATGATAGAACTCTTAGGAGATTCTTCTTCAGAAGTCTAAGACATTTTCTCATCTTCTCATGCTTTTCTTTGAGTTTCTAGATTCAATTCTTCACATTTCTCCTCTCTAATCTCAATATTCTTTCATGGTATCAGAGCATAAGATCATTTTCTTATATTTTCTACTCAAATCTCTTAGTTTCTAATCTAAAATTCTGTCAAAAATCTCTCAGCCTTTAAACTAAAAACTCACAGTTTTATTGAACCATAAAAGCTGCCTCCTTTGAGCTCTTCAAAGCCTAACAATGGAGGATACATTTCAAATTAGTTCCAGCCTGAAACCTACGGTGATACCAGTAGTTCTCAAAGGCTTGAACTACACATTATGGTCAAGAACCATCAAGACAGCCATTTGTGGCAAAGGACCTTGGAATTACATCTTGGAGGATAATACTCCATCTATAGATGATCCAAAGGAGAAGAAGAATGAGGCAACAAGAAAAGAAGAAGCTAGGTGGTTCCAAGAAGATCAATCAGTCCCTGGATACCTCCAAAATTCATTGGACCCATCCATTCTTGAAGCTTATTTACATTGTGAAACCTCCAAGTCTCTTTGGGAGACTCTCAAGAGGGTGTATGGGGATGTTTCAAACCTCAGCCGTGTGTATGAGGTTAAGAAGGCTCTCAATGATCTACACCAAGAGGATATGGTGTTCACAAAGTTCCTAGGCAAGTTCCAATCAACATGGTCCGAGCTTGACATGTTGAGACCAAGTTCTATGGATCCAAAGGTGCTTAATGAATGGAAGGAACAAGACAAGATATTTGGGCTCTTTCTCAACCTAAATCCAGCCTTTAAGGATGTGATTAAGTCCATTCTAAGAGAGCCAAAACTCCCTGATTTCGAAGAGGTGTGCTCACGGATTCAGAAGGAGCAAGGCAACATTCGTTTGTTTGGTGGAAAAGGAGAACTAGTCATGGCCAACAAGAGCGTGTTTAAGCATGATGATAGGAAGAGTGTGATGTGTGAACATTGTAAGAGGAATGGCCACATCAAGGACAAGTGCTGGATACTTCATCCTCATCTCAAGCCAAACCGGTTCAAGGATTCAAAGGCTAGCATCTCTCAAAAGGTTGTGACTGAACCGGCAAGTTCATCCAACCAAGGAGGAGAGCTAGCTATGAGTGTATCCATGGAGTATGCTAAGAAGAGTGACTTGGAGGATCTCATCAAAGCCTATGCCTCAAAACTCTCCGGTATCACACTCTACTCCCATAAATTGCTTGATAAACCGGATCATAAGTTGGTAGTGGATTCGGGTGCTTCTCAGCATATGAATATCAATGCTAGGTTGTTAAAGAACATTGAACCATGTCTAGGACAAGTAACTATAGTTGATGGTAAGAGTATTCCAATTGAAGGAACCAGAAAATTAAGACTATTTCACAAAGAAAGTACTGCTTTCTTTGTACCTAAGTTTAAGTCTAACCTAGTTTCGGTCAAAAGGGCTACTAAAGACCTGAATTGCAATGTTACTTTTGGACCTAACAATGTTTACTTTCACGATATTAAGAGTGGTAAGATACTTGGAAGTGGTGGGACTCAAAATGAGCTCCATGTTCTTGAGGACACTCCTCCAAGCAATTTGGATTCCTTAGCTTTCAAATCCTGTTTTTTTTATAATAAAGATGTCTTATGGCATGCTAGATTAGGACATCCTCATGCTCGTGCATTAAGCTTAATGATGCCTAATGTTGCTTATGATCACTCAGTTTTTGAGGCTTGTATCCTTGGCAAACATTGTCGTGTTGTTTTCCCTAAATCGTCTACGATTTATGAGCATTGCATTGATTTAGTACATTCCGATGTTTGGACCTCACCTTGCATGTCTAGAGATAGGAATAAATACTTTGTGACCTTTATAGATGAGAAATCGAAATATACATGGGTTACATTACTTCCATCTAAAGATAGGGTTTATGAGGCATTTATAAACTTTCATAATTATGTTACTAATCAATTCAATGCCAAGATCAAAGTGTTAAGATCAGATAATGGAGGGGAATACACAAGTCAAAGATTCAAAGCTCACTTAAACAAACATGGAATACTACATCAAACTAGCTGCCCACACACACCACAACAAAATGGAGTTGCTGAAAGGAAGAACTGACACTTAATGGAAGTAGCAAGATCCATGATGTTTCATACCAATGTTCCTAAAAGTTTTAGGGGAGATGCAGTCTTGGTTGCTTGCTACCTCATCAATCGGATTCCAACCAAAGTCTTGCAAGACATATCCCCATTTGAGGTACTCAATAAAACTAAACCCTCCATTGATCATTTACGTGTATTTGGGTGTGTGTGCTTTGAGTATGTTCCAGGTGATCTAAGAAACAAGTTGGAGGCAAAGAGCATCAAGTGTATGTTCCTTGGATATTCGACAACACAAAAGGGTTATAAGTGGTATGATCCGAGCAACAACAGGACATATGTGTCTAGAGATGTCAAGTTCATAGAAGAACGAAGCTATTATGATCAGAAAGATTGGGAAGGATTGAAGGATCTCTCAAGGTCACCTTCTGATTTGGCTACAAGTTTGAGGTTTCTCTTGAATCATTTGGGAAATGATGTGCCAAAGGATTCAAAACAAGAAGAAGCAAGAATCCCAAGTAGTTCACAAGATACCCAAGAGAATGAACAAGGAGCGGTAACTCAAGAACCAACTCCAATCCAAGAAGAAGCTATGGCCCAAAACCAAGAACAAGACGACTTGGAAGTGGGTATCGAGGAACCTATTCACCAAATGGAAGAGGAAACGGTTGTAGAGGAGGCTAAACCACCTGTTCAGCAACTAAGGAGGAGTACTAGACTTAGGAAAGACCCATCCAATTGGGTAAACACTAGGGTCTTCTACAACAACCAGGCTGTGGCTCATCCCATACAAGCTGTTTGTTCCCTTGACCTCTTGCCATCTAGTCATCAAGCATTCCTTGGAAAGATTGAACAAAGTCAGATTCCAAGGACTTATGGTTAGATGCAGTAAGAGAAAGCTGATGAGTTATGTAAGGATGTTTCTCAGTATAGGAGACTAGTTGGGAAGCTGATCTACCTCACCCTCACACGACCAGACTTGTGTTTTGCTGTGAATCAAGTGAGTCAACATATGCAAAAACCTACTGTATATCATTGGAGCATGGTAGAAAGGATCCTTAGATACATCAAAGGATCTCCTGGTCAAGGCATATGGATGGGCAAGAATGGGAACACTAAGATTGTCGGGTATTGTGATGCGGATTGGGCTGGTGATAGGGTGGATAGGAAATCAATCACTGGATATTGCACCTTCATTGGTGGGAACTTAGTCACTTGGAAGACTAAGAAGCAGAAGGTGGTATCAAGTTCTAGTGCTGAAGCAGAATATAGGGCTATGAGTAAGCTTACAAATGAAGTAAATTGGCTCAAAGCGCTCTTGAAAGATTTCGGTATTGCACAACCAGGGCCAATTACCTTCCATTGTGATAATCAGGCAGCCATTCACATAGCTTCAAACTCAGTGTTTCACGAGACGACCAAGCACATAGAGATCGAATGGCATAAGATTAGGGAGAAAGTTCAAGATGGAACCATTCTGCCATGTTATACAAGGAGTGAAGACCAACTAGCTGACATCTTCACAAAGGCAGCAAGTCTCAAAGTTTGCAAGAACATCTTTAGTAAACTTGGGCTTGTTGATTTATCACATCCATGATCAAAGGTCTCCTAATCCAAGAGCAACACACTCTTTTTCCCTTATTAAGGTTTTGTCCCAAGTGGTTTTCCTTAATAAGGTTTTTAATGAGGTGTTGCCTTGGGTTCCCAAGCTTAAGACTTTAAGGGTGATTCCAAAGTCTTAGCTTGAGGGGGAGTATTGACATAGGAAAATCAAATAAGACCTATCTTGACCTACAAGGCAAGTGTGAGCACGAAAATTCAGTTTGAATAACAAGGGAAAAGAAAAAGGAGGGAGTTATTATTAACCACATGGTTAAAATGGTTAAATAGCTGCCTTGGGAGAAGAATCAAGGTGAAAAGGACATGTCCATGCTGCACACAGTCTTGGTAACCACACCAAACAGTCATGCCTGCTGCACACAGCCTTGGTAAGCACACCAAACGTTCATAAGACAGTTTGCAGGTCTTCCCCTCTCTTCTCATTGGTTGTTGACAAGCTCCTCCTCTGTTCAAGCTCATCCACAAGTTTGAATTCGTTTTCCTTTGTGTTCACATTGTAAATCCTTTATAAAAGGGCTGTAAAGACTCAATGTATGATATAACTCTTAGGAGATTCTTCTCCATAAGTCTAAGACATTTCTGATTTTCTCATATTTCTTTTTGAGTTTCCAGATTCAATTCTTCACATTTCTCCTCTCTAATCTCAATATTCTTTCACCCGAATCCACTACCAACTTATGATCCGGTTTATCAAGCAATTTATGGGAGTATAGTTTGATACCGGAGAGTTTTGAGGCATAGGCCTTGATGAGATCCTCCAAGTCACTCTTCTTAGCATACTCCATGGATACATTCATAGCTAGCCCCCCTCCTTGGTTGGATGAAATTGCCGGTCTAGTCACAACTTTTTGAGAGATGTTAGCCTTTGAATCCTTGAACCGGTTTGGCTTGAGATGAGGATGAAGTATCCAGCACTTGTCCTTGATGTGGCCATTCCTCTTACAATGTTCACACATCACACTCTTCCTATCATCTTGCTTAAACACGCTCTTGTTGGCCATGACTAGTTCTCCTTTTCCACCAAACAAACGAATGTTGCCTTGCTCCTTCTGAATCCGTGAACACACCTCTTCGAAATCAGGGAGTTTTGGCTCTCTTAGGATGGACTTAAAGGCTGGATTTAGGTTGAGAAGGAGCCCAAATATCTTGTCTTGTTCCTTCCTTTCATTAAGCACCTTTGGATCCATAGAACTTGGTCTCAACATGTTAAGCTCGGACCATGTTGATTCGAACTTGCCTAGGAACTTTGTGAACTCCATATCCTCTTGATGTATATCATTGAGAGCCTTCTTAACCTCATACACACGGCTGAGGTTTGAAACATCCCCATACACCCTCTTGAGAGTCTCCCAAAGAGACTTGGAGGTTTCACAATGTAAATAAGCTTCAAGAATGGATGGGTCCAATGAATTTTGGAGGTATCCAGGGACTGATTGATCTTCTTGGAACCACCTAGCTTCTTCTTTTCTTGTTGCCTCATCCTTCTTCTCCTTTGGATTGTCTATAGATGGAGTATTATCCTTCAAGATGTAATTCCAAAGTCCTTTGCCACAAATGGCTGTCTTGATGGTTCTTGACCATAATGTGTAGTTCAAGCCTTTGAGAACTACTGGTATGACCGTAGGTTTCAGGCTGGAACTGATTTGAACTGTATCCTCCATTGTTAGGCTTTGAAGAGCTCAAAGGAGGCAGCTTTTATGGTTGAATAAAACTGTGAGTTTTTAGTTTAAAGGCTGAGAGATTTTTGACAGAATTTTAGATTAGAAACTGAGAGATTTGAGTAGAAAATATAAGAGAATGATCTTATGCTCTGATACCATGAAAGAATATTGAGATTAGAAAGGAGAAATGTGAAGAATTGGATCCAGAAACTCAGAGAAAAGCATGAGAAGATGAGAAAATGTCTTAGACTTCTGGAGAAGAATCTCCTTTTTTGTTCAAACATACATTGAGTCTTTACAGCCCTTTTATAGAGGATTTACAATGTGAACACAAAAGAAAACGAATTCAAACTTGTGGATGAGATTGAATAAAGGAGGAGCTTGTCAGCAACCAATGAGAAGAGAGGGGAAGAGCTGCAGACTGTCTCATGAACGTTTGGTGTGGTTACCAAGGCTGTGTGCAGCAGGCATGACTGTTTGGTGTGCTTACAAAGACTGTGTGCAAGCATGGACATGTCCTTTTCACCTTGATTCTTCTCCCAAGGCAGCTATTTAACCATTTTAACCATGTGGTTAATAATAACTCCCTCCTTTTTCTTTTCTCTTGTTATTCAAAATGACTTTTCGTGCTCACACTTGCCTTGTAGGTCAAGATAGGTCTTATTTGATTTTCCTATGTCAATACTAATCTAGCATGCCATAAGACATCTTTATTAGAACAAACACAGGATTTGAAAGCTAAGGAATCCGAATTGCTTGGAGGAGTGTCCTCAAGAACATAGAGCTCATTTTGAGTCCCACCACTTCCAAGTATCTTTCCACTCTTAATATCGTGAAAGTAAACATTGTTAGGTCCAAAAGTAACATTGCAATTCAGGTCTTTAGTAGCCCTTTTGACCAAAACTAGGTTAGACTTAAACTTAGGTACAAAGAAAGCAGTACTTTCTTTGTGAAATAGTCTTAATTTTCTGGTTCCTTCAATTGGAATACTCTTACCATCAGCTACAGTTACTTTTCCTAGACATGGTTCAATGTTCTTTAACAACCTAGCATTGCTAATCATTTGGTGAGAGGCACCCGAATCCACTACCAACTTATGATCCGGTTTATCAAACAATTTATGGGAGTATAGTTTGATACCGGAGAATTTTGAGGCATAGGCCTTGATGCTTTTCTTTGGGTTTCTGGGTTCAATTCTTCACATTTCTCCTCTCTAATCTCAATATTCTTTCAAGATGACCATATCTCATACTTTTAATATTACTGTTTGGTGTGGTACCAAGACTGTGTGCAGCAGTCATGACTGTTTGGTGTGGTTACCAAGACTGTGGTGCAGCATTGATATTGGCATAAGAAAATCAAATAAGACTTATCTTGACCTACAAGGCAAGTGTGAGCACAAAAATTTAGTTTGAATAACAAGGGAAAAGAAAAAGGAGGGAGTTATTATTAACCACATGGTTAAAATGGTTAAATAGCTGCCTTGGGAGAAGAATCAAGGTGAAAAGGACATGTCCATGCTGCACACAGTCTTGGTAACCACACCAAACAGTCATGCCTGCTGCACACAACCTTGGTAAGCACACCAAACGTTCATAAGACAGTTTGCAGGTCTTCCCCTCTCTTCTCATTGGTTGTTGACAAGCTCCTCCTCTATTCAAACTCATCCACAAGTTTGAATTCGTTTTTCTTTGTGTTCACAATGTAAATCCTCTATTAAAGGACTGTAAAGACTCAATGTATGATAGAACTCTTAGGAGATTCTTCTCCATAAGTCTAAGACATTTCTCATTTTCTCATACTTCTCTTTGAGTTTCCAGATTCAATTCTTCACATTTCTCCTCTCTAATCTCAATATTCTTTCATGGTATCAGAGCATAAGATCATTCTCTCATCTTTTCTACTCAAATCTCTCAGTTTCTAATCTAAAATTCTGTCAAAAATCTCTCAGTCTTTAAACTAAAAACTGACAGTTTTATTCAACCATAAAAGCTGCTTCCTTTGAGCTCTTCAAAGCCTAACAATGGAGGATACAGTTCAAATCAGTTCCAGCCTGAAACCTACGGTGATACCAGTAGTTCTCAAAGGCTTGAACTACACATTATGGTCAAGAACCATCAAGACAGCCATTTGTGGCAAAGGACTTTGGAATCACATCTTGGAGGATAATACTCCATCTATAGATGATCCAAAGGAGAAAAAGGATGAGGCAACAAGAAAAGAAGAAGCTAGGTGGTTCCAAGAAGATCAATCAGTTCTTGGATTCCTCCAAAATTCTCTGGACCCATCCATTCTTGAAGCTTATTCACATTGTGAAACCTCCAAGTCTCTTTGGGAGACTCTCAAGAGGGTGTATGGGGATGTTTCAAACCTCAGCCGTGTGTATGAGGTTAAGAAGGCTCTCAATGATCTACACCAAGAGGATATGGAGTTCACAAAGTTCCTAGGCAAGTTCCAATCAACATGGTCCGAGCTTGACATGTTGATACCAAGTTCTATGGATCCAAAGATGCTTAATGAAAGGAAGGAATAAGACAAGATATTTGGGCTCCTTAACCTAAATCCAGCTTTTAAGGATGTGATTAAGTCCATCCTAAGAGAGCCAAAACTCCCTGATTTCGAAGAGGTGTTGATACAAGCCTTGATTCAAGGATGTATGCGCGTGGGCTGTTTGTAGAAGATTAGGTGAGAAACTCAACCTTAGGCTTCTGGATGGGGGTTTTCTGGTTGGTAAAAGATGGAAGGGTGAGGTGAACCACATGAGGGGTGATGAACCTCGTGATAAATCACAAACTTAAAGCTAGGAGGGCTGGTCTCAACTAGGTTCTAAGCGCACAAGCTTCTTTGAGAGAATAACTTGTAAAGAAAATTCGATCCTTATTAATTAGCAAAAAGGTTGTCGAACTACAATGCTGGAAGGAGCCTTATTAATATGCTCGACAGCTTGACCTTCTAGGGTCGACTCAAACAAAGAAAAGGAAAGTTTACAAAAGTGCACAAAGGAAAATATACAAAAGTGTATAACCGAAAAAGGACCTATTCCTAAAATGTTTTTGACTCAATAAAAGTAAATATTCTAGATCCTACCCTGCAAAACAGAAAGAGGCAAATATTCTTATTGAAAACTTACCTTAACTTACCTCATGGCCAAGAAATGGAAGGTGGCCGTCCTTGTGGCATGCACGCGCCTTGCTCCTAGTCTTCGACTTGGAGTAGGGTTAAAAATCTTTGGGCCCTGACCTCTCTTGCCACTAAAGCCCAAGTCTCTGATGTCCCTTGTGTTGTTGAGAAGCCATTGGACTCTTCCTTGCATTTTTGGCCCATTGTCCTTAGTCGATCTTCCTCTAGGAGCTTGTCGACCCATAAGCTGAATTTGTGGAAGAGTGCCCTTGATCTGCTTTTTGTCATTGCTCCTTGAGGTACCACTGGTGTAGATACTTCTTCTAGGTGCATGTCCTGGAGCTGGTAGCTCATTTGGTCCGAGTCCTCTTGTGTGGAAGTGGAATTGCGCGTGTACTTGGCTGGATCGGCTGTACCGGCTGGATTGTGCGCGGTACTGGCCGGGATGCCTTCAGGACTGGCCAAGTTGATCCCGGAGTCGGCGGCATCACCAGAGGGACCGGCGGTGTCATCCACGTCCCCACCAAGTGTGCCGGAAGCTTGGGCCTCTCCGCCGGCGATGCTGACCGGTCTGGTCCTATAGGTCGAGGATCCGGCGGTACTGTCTGGTCTGGCAGACGTGTCAGATGGTCCTGCTGTCTCGGGCAAGCTTCCTGGTCGGCCAGTCTGGTCTCCTGGCTGGATGTACGACCTGATGTCCTCATCATTCCCTCCCTCTTCAGTAGATTTTGTCCTCAAAACCGGTTCATCTGCATGGAAAGGGGCTAAGTCAGTAACATTGAACGTATTGGACACATTAAACTCACCTGGGAGCTTGATCCGGTAGGCGTTGTTGTTGATCCTCTCGAGCACTCTGAATGGTCCATCTCCTCTTGGTGCTAGCTTGGAACTCCTTAGGTTTGGGAACCTCTCGTGCCGTAGGTGTAGCCACACCCAATCGCCTGGTTGAAAGATCACCTCCTTTCTTTCCTTGTTGGCATGAGTCACGTACTGTCCGGTCCTCTTCTCCAAGTTTTCTGCCACCTTCTGGTTTAATCTCCTTATGAAATCTGCCTTGGATGCTCCGTTGAGGTTGGTCATCTCAGCTGGTGGTAGTGGTGTTTGCTCCAATGGGGTGAGAGGGTTGAAGCCATATACCACTTCAAATGGTGTCTTCTTGGTCGCTGAGTGCACGGCTCGGTTGTAAGCGAACTCTATGAATGGCAGGCACTCCACCCAAGTCTTTAGGTTCTTCCCTAGTGTAGTTCTGAGAAGAGTTGATAGTGTCCTGTTGACAACTTTAGTTTGGCCATCGGTTTGAGGATGGCAGGTGGTAGAGAAGAGTAGCTTCGTGCCTAGCTTTCTCCAAAGGGTCCTCCAGAAATGGCTGAGGAACTTGGCGTCCCTGTCTGATACGATTGTCCTTGGCACTCCATGAAGCCGTACTATCTCCCTGAAGAACAGCTCAGCTGTTTGTGTGGCATCATTGACATTGGCACATGGAATGAATTGTGCCATCTTGGAGAATCTGTCCACCACTACAAAGATTGCATCTTTGTGGTTGATCTTGGGCATACCTAGAACAAAGTCCATTGAGATGTCCACCCATGGATGTGTGGGTATGGGCAGTGGGAGATACAACCCGTGAGGTTGCACTCGGGACTTTGCCTTCTTGCAAGTGACACATCTTGCACAATGAGCTTCTACTGTCCTCTTGATGTGTGGCCAGTAGAAGTGCTCCTTGACCACTGCTAGAGTCTTGTCGACACCAAAGTGGCCCATGAGCCCTCCTCCATGAGCTTCTCGGATGATAAGCTCCCTTAATGATCCTTGTGGTATGCACATCCTTCTTTCTCGGAACAAGAATCCCTCATGGATGTAGAATTTGCCATGACTCCCTGTGCCACACTCCTTGTAGCTCTCAGCAAAGTCAGGATCATCCTTGTATAGATCCTCGATGTGCTCGAATCCTAGGACCTTTGCCTCCATGGCTGATATCAAGGCAAACCTCCTTGATAGTGCATCGGCTACCACATTATCTTTGCCCTTCTTGTACTTGATGACGTACGGGAAGGTCTCCATGAACTCCATCCACCTGGCATGTCTCCTCTTGAGATTGGTTTGCCCTCTGAGGTGTTTGAGAGTCTCATGATCAGTGTGGATCACAAACTCCTTGGACAGCAAGTAGTGCTGCCAAGTCTCCAATGCTCGGACAAGGGCATAGAGCTCCTTATCATAAGTGGGGTAGTTCAGTGAGGCACCACCTAGCTTCTCACTGAAGTATGCCACTGGTCTCCCTCCTTGGGTTAGCACTGCTCCTATGCCTATTCCAGAGGCATCACACTCCACTTCAAACGTCTTGTTGAAGTCGGGCAGGACTAGCACTGGTGCATGTGTAAGGCTGTCCTTCAAGGGCTTGAATGCCTTCTCCTGAGCTTCTCCCCAGCTGAACCCCACGTTCTTCTTCACTACTGTTGTCAGTGGTGAGGCAATACTGCTGAAGTTGGGCACGAATCTCCTATAGAAGCTGGCCAGTCCGTGGAAGCTCCTTACTTGGCTGATGTTTCCTGGTGTTGGCCATTCTTGTATGGCTCGAATCTTCTCTTCATCAACCTGTAGGCCCTGTGAACTTACAACAAAACCTAAAAAGACAAGTTTATCAGTACAAAAGGTGCACTTCTTGAGATTGGCATAAAGCTCTTCTTGTCGAAGGGTTTTAAGTACCATCTCAAGATGTGTGAGGTGTTCCCGTAGGCACTTACTATAAACTAGTATATCATCAAAGTAAACTACCACACACTTACTGATGTACGCCCTAAGAACTTGGTTCATAAGGCGCATGAAGGTGCTTGGGGCATTAGTCAAGCCGAATGGCATGACTGTCCACTCGTAGAGTCCTTGCTTTGTCTTGAAAGCAGTCTTCCACTCATCACCTTCCTTCATTCTTACCTGGTGGTATCCACTTTTGAGGTCTATCTTGGAGAAGACCGTGGCTCCACTCAGCTCATCTAGCATGTCATCCAGTCATGGTATTGGATGCCTGTACTTGACTGTGATGTTGTTGATGGCTCGGCAGTCCACGCACATGCGCCAAGTCCCATCCTTCTTGGGCACTAGTAGCACTGGTACGGCACATGGACTGAGGCTCTCTGGAACATATCCTCTCTCCAGGAGTTCCTTGACTTGCTTCTCAAGCTCCTTGGACTCCTCTGGACTCATCCGGTAGGCTGGCCGGTTGGGCAGGGCTGCTCCGGGCACTAGATCAATCTGGTGTTCTATGCCACGTAAAGGAGGCAAGCCTGCTGGTATCTCCTCTGGAAATACATCCTGGAATTTGTTGAGGAGAGTTGCTACTTCACGAGGTAGCTCTACCTGTCCCTGTTCTACACTCAAAACTTCTTTGAAGACCATTAGTAACATTAAATCCTTCGAGGCTAAAGCTGTCCGGACATGGCTTGGTTGAATAAGAAAATTAGACTTGATAAGTTTCTTTTCCTTACTCATTTGGAGTTGTAGCTCGTGTACCTGAACAGGTGTAAGAGGAGCTAGGCTGACCTTTCTCTTGTCATGCACGAAGGTGTAGAGATTGGTTCGGCCATCATGCCTGGTCTCTTTGTCAAACTGCCATGGTCTTCCTAGTAGAAGATGGCCAGCTTGCATGGGCACCACGTCGCATATGACTTTATCCTGGTACTTGCCCACACTGAATGGTACAATGACTTGTTCATCGATCTTTAGCTCCACTTTGTCATCGAGCCATCTCAGTCTATATGGTCGAGGATGCTTTGTCTTCTCTAGACCTAGCTTATCAACCATATATGCACTAGCAACGTTAGTGCAAGAACCACCATCTATGATGAGGTTACATACCTTGCCCTTGATGGTGCAACGGCTGTGGAAGATGTTCTCCCTTTGGATGGTCTCTGAAGGATCCACCATTGCACTGAGGATACGTCTAGTGACCAGCACTTCCCCCACATCAGGATACTCAATGTCACCATACTCTCCTTCTGGCTCATAGTCCTCTTCATCTTGGGACTCATACTCTCCTGCCTCCGTAATCAGCATGACTCGGTTGTTTGGGCACTCCTTTGAGATGTGTCCACGTCCCCTGCACTTGAAACAAGTTATATCACGTGATCTTTGAGGGTTAGAAGACTTACCAGGCTCTCTCTGGTCACGGGTGGGTTCAGGAGGCTTGCTCTTGAACCTTGACTCGATTTCTATGCTTTTGCCTTTGTCTACAGGCTTGGGCATGTTGCTTGGTGCCCAAGGTGTCTTAGGCTTGCTGCGGATGTCTTGGCTCTTACGCTTGATGTGCTGCTCAGCTTGTACAGATAGGTGGAATAAGTCTTTGAAGTCATTGTAGATTTGCCTTTCCACCTTGCGGCTGATCCTTTCTTGGAGTCCATCCAAGAATTGTGCCATCAATGCTTCTTCATCATCATTGAGCTCCAATCTGTTCCTTAGCTTCTCGAACTCTTCATAGTATTCTTCTACTGATCTGGTACCCTGCTTAAGAGTACGAAAACGACGTTGCAAATCTCTATGAAAGTAAGGTGGAACAAACCTTTGTCGCATGAGGTCTTTCATGTCGACCCATGAGTCTATGGGCCTCATTCTCTTCCTCCTTCTGTCAGATACCTCATGATCCCACCAGATGAGGGCATTTTCCGTGAGTTGTGCTACTGCCATTGAGACTCTCCTAGGTCCTGGTTGGTTGTAATGATCAAAGATATGATCCATTCTCCTCTCCCAATCTAGGTAAGCCTCGGGGTCTACTTTTCCTGCAAAACTTGGAGGAGTTAGCTTAACATCAGGATGAGTTACCCGGTTATAGGCGTGTTCATCTCCATCCTCATGATGTCTAGGAGGCATTCTTGGTCTCTGGTGAAGACCATATCCCTCAAAGCCATCATCTTCTGCCTCTGGTTGCAGTGGAGGTCCTCTCGGCCTATGGTGATAGTTATGAGGTTGTGTGTCCTCATCTCCATCTTGCTGGGGTTCCTCCTGTTCGTGTCATGTCCTAAGGTGCTCAGGACCCTCAGGACGGTCTTGCTCAGCTCTCACGTGCCTTATGGCCTGGAACCTCACCGGTCTTTCCACGCGCTCCAACCTCTCGCCTATGGATGCGAGTTGTGTTTGGAGTGTGGTGAACATGGCCATCATGGCTTTGGCTGCTTCTCTATTCTCTTCTCCCATGGTGTGCTACAAAGAAAGAAGACAAGTTAGGATGCTCCTAAATTGTTAGGAGGGTTTTCTTTTTATAAGGGGTTTGAAAAAATGCAAAAAGGAAAAATCCTAAGGAAAGGAAATTCGAATAAAAGGCAAAAAGGAAACTTCCTAGACAACTTGTGCTAGCTGTCCAATTCGAAATCTTTTGGGTATTTTCCTATTTTCTTTCCTTTTCTTTTTGTTTTCTTTTTAATTTAACTTAAAATTAATGGAAATATGAATTAAACAAAAAGTGAATCTAAACCCTAGTGATACACGTAGAAGGCTAGATGCACTCGGTTTGGAGTTTGAGGTTATTTTTTTTTATTTTTCTTGAATGCGACTTAAACTAATGCAAGAACTAAAAATAAAACAAGCAAAAGGATAGAAACAACCTGGTTTAGGAGCTTTAAGCTCTGATACCAAAATGATACAAGCCTTGATTCAAGGATGTATGCGTGTGGGCTGTTTGTAGAAGATTAGGTGAGAAACTCGACCTTAGACTTCTGGGATAGGGGTTTTTGGATTGGTATTCGATGGAAAGGTGGAGTGAACCACACGAGGGGTAATGAACCTCGTGATAAATCACAAACTTAGAGCTAGGAGGGCTGGTCTCAACTAGGTTCTAAGCGCACAAGCTTCTTTGAGAGAATAACTTGTAAAGAAAATTCGATCTTTATTAATTAGCAAAAAGGTTGTCGAACTACAATGCTGGAAGGAGCCTTATTAATATGCTCGACAGCTTGACCTTCTAGGGTCGACTCAAACAAAGAAAAGGAAAGTTTACAAAAGTGCACAAAGGAAAAGATACAAAAGTGTATAACCGAAAAATGACCTATTCCTAAAATGTTTTTGACTCAATAAAAGTAAATATTCTAGATCCTACCCTGCAAAACAGAAAGAGGCAAATATTCTTATTGAAAACTTACCTTAACTTACCTCATGGCCAAGAAATGGAAGGTGGACGTCCTTGTGGCATGCACGCGCCTTGCTCCTAGTCTTCGACTTGGAGTAGGGTTAAAAATCTTTGGGCCTTGACCTCTCTTGCCACTAAAGCCCAAGTCTCTGATGTTCCTTGTGTTGTTGAGAAGCCTTTGGACTCTAATTTGCTCTTCTGGCCCATTGTCCTTAGCTGCTCTTCCTCTAGGAGCTTGTCGACCCATAAGCTGAATTTGTGGAAGAGTGCCTTTGATCTGCTTCTTGTCATTGCTCCTTGAGGTACCACTGGTGTAGATACTTCTTCTAGGTGCATGTCCTGGAGCTGGTAGCTCATTTGGTCCGAGTCCTCTTGTGTGGAAGTGGAATTGCGCGTGTACTTGGCTGGATCGGCTGTACCGGCTGGATTGTGCGCGGTACTGGCCGGGATGCCTTCAGGACTGGCCAAGTTGATCCCGGAGTCGGCGGCATCACCAGAGGGACCGGCGGTGTCATCCACGTCCCCACCAAGTGTGCCGGAAGCTTGGGCCTCTCCGCCGGCGATGCTGACCGGTCTGGTCCTATAGGTCGAGGGTCTGGCGGTACTATCTGGTCTGGCAGACGTGCCAGATGGTCCTACTGTCTCGGGCAAGCTTCCTGGTTGGCCAGTCTGGTCTCCTGGCTGGATGTACGACCTGATGTCCTCATCAGGTGTGCTCACGGATTCAGAAGGAGCAAGGCAACATTCGTTTGTTTGGTGGAAAAGGAGAACTAGTCATGGCCAACAAGAGCGTGTTTAAGCATGATGATAGGAAGAGTGTGATGTGTGAACATTGTAAGAGGAATGGCCACATCAAGGACAAGTGCTGGATACTTCATCCTCATCTCAAGCCAAACCAGTTCAAGGATTCAAAGGCTAACATCTCTCAAAAAGTTGTGACTAGACCGGCAATTTCATCCAACCAAGGAGGGGAGCTAGCTATGAATGTATCCATGGAGTATGCTAAGAAGAGTGACTTGGAGGATCTCATCAAGGCCTATGCCTCAAAACTCTCCGGTATCACACTCTACTCCCATCAATTGCTTGATAAACCGGATCATAAGTTGGTAGTGGATTCGGGTGCTTCTCACCATATGATTAGCAATGATAGGTTGTTAAAGAACATTGACCCATGTCTAGGACAAGTAACTATAGCTGATGGTAAGAGTATTCCAATTGAAGGAACCGGAAATTTAAGACTATTTCACAAAGAAAGTACTGCTTTCTTTGTACCTAAGTTTAAGTCTAACCTAGTTTCGGTCAAAAGGGCTACTAAAGACCTGAATTGCAATGTTACTTTTGGACCTAACAATGTTTACTTTCATGATATTAAGAGTGGTAAGATACTTGGAAGTGGTGGGACTCAAAATGAGCTCTATGTTCTTGAGGACACTCCTCCAAGCAATTTGGATTCCTTAGCTTTCAAATCCTGTGTTTTTGCTAATAAAGATGTCTTATGGCATGCTAGATTAGGACATCCTCATGCTCGTGCATTAAGCTTAATGATGCCTAATGTTGCTTATGATCACTCAGTTTTTGAGGCTTGTATCCTTGGCAAACATTGTCGTGTTGTTTTCCCTAAATCGTCTACGATTTATGAGCATTGCATTGATTTAGTACATTCCGATGTTTGGACCTCACCTTGCATGTCTAGAGATAGGAATAAATACTTTGTGACCTTTATAGATGAGAAATCGAAATATACATGGGTTACATTACTTCCATCTAAAGATAGGGTTTATGAGGCATTTATAAACTTTCATAATTATGTTACTAATCAATTCAATGCCAAGATCAAAGTGTTAAGATCAGATAATGGAGGGGAATACACAAGTCAAAGATTCAAAGCTCACTTAAACAAACATGGAATACTACATCAAACTAGTTGTCCACACACACCACAACAAAATGGAGTTGTTGAAAGGAAGAACCGACACTTAATGGAAGTAGCAAGATCCATGATGTTTCATACCAATGTTCCTAAAAGTTTTTGGGGAGATGCAGTCTTGGTTGCTTGCTACCTCATCAATCGGATTCCAACCAAAGTCTTGCAAGACATATCCCCATTTGAGGTACTCAATAAAACTAAACCCTCCATTGATCATTTACGTGTATTTGGGTGTGTGTGCTTTGTGTATGTTCCAGGTGATCTAAGAACAAGTTGGAGGCAAAGAGCATCAAGTGTATGTTCCTTGGATATTCGACAACACAAAAGGGTTATAAGTGTTATGATCCGAGCAACAACAGGACATATGTGTCTAGAGATGTCAAGTTCATAGAAGAACGAAACTATTATGATCAGAAAGATTGGGAAGGATTGAAGGATCTCTCAAGGTCACCTTCTGATTTGGCTAGCAGTTTGAGGTTTCTCTTGAATCATTTGGGAAATGATGTGCCAAAGGATTCAAGACAAGAAGAAGCAAGAACCCCAAGTAGTTCACAAGATACCCATGAGAATGAACAAGGAGCGGTAACTCAAGAACCAAATCCAATCCAAGAAGAAGCTATGGCCCAAAACCAGGAACAAGATGACTTGGAAGTGGGTATAGAGGAACCTATTCACCAAATGGAAGAGGAAACGGCTGTAGACAAGGCTGAACCACCTGTTCAGCAACTAAGGAGGAGTACTAGACTTAGGAAAGACCCATCCAATTGGGTAAACACTAGGGTCTTCTACAGCAACCAGGCTGTGGCTCATCCCATACAAGCTGTTTGTTCCCTTGACCTCTTGCCATCTAGTCATCAAGCATTCCTTGGAAAGATTGAACAAAGTCAGATTCCAAGGACTTATGGTTAGATGCAGTAAGAGAAAGCTGATGAGTTATGTAAGGATGTTTCTCAGTATAGGAGACTAGTTGGGAAGCTGATCTACCTCACCCTCACACGACCAGACTTGTGTTTTGCTGTGAATCAAGTGAGTCAACATATGCAAAAATCTACTGTATATCATTGGAGCATGGTAGAAAGGATTCTTATATACATAAAAGGATCTCCTGGTCAAGGCATATGGATGGGCAAGAATGGGAACACTAAGATTGTCGGGTATTGTGATGCGGATTGGGCTGGTGATAGGGTGGATAGGAAATCAATCACTGGATATTGCACCTTCATTGGTGGGAACTTAGTCACTTGGAAGACTAAGAAGCAGAAGGTGGTATCAAATTCTAGTGCTGAAGCAGAATATAGGGCTATGAGTAAGCTTACAAATGAAGTAAATTGGCTCAAAGCGCTCTTGAAAGATTTCGGTATTGCACAACCAGGGCCAATTACCTTCCATTGTGATAATCAGGCAGCCATTCACATAGCTTCAAACTCAGTGTTTCACGAGACGACCAAGCACATAGAGATCGAATGGCATAAGATTAGGGAGAAAGTTCAAGATGGAACCATTCTGCCATGTTATACAAGGAGTGAAGACCAACTAGCTGACATCTTCACAAAGGCAGCAAGTCTCAAAGTTTGCAAGAACATCTTTAGTAAACTTGGGCTTGTTGATTTATCACATCCATGATCAAAGGTCTCCTAATCCAAGAGCAACACACTCTTTTTCCCTTATTAAGGTTTTGTCCCAAGTGGTTTTCCTTAGTAAGGTTTTTAATGAGGTGTTGCCTTGGGTTCCCAAGCTTAAGACTTCAGGGTGATTCCAAAATCTTTAGCTTGAGGGGGAGTATTGACATAGGAAAATCAAATAAGACCTATCTTGACCTACAAGGCAAGTGTGAGCACGAAACTTCAGTTTGAATAACAAGGGAAAAGAAAAAGGAGGGAGTTATTATTAACCACATGGTTAAAATGGTTAAATAGCTGCTCTGAGAGAAGAATCAAGGTGAAAAGGACATGTCCATGCTGCACACAATCTTGGTAACCACACCAAACAGTCATGCCTGCTGCACACAGCCTTGGTAACCATACCAAACGTTCATGAGACAGTCTGCAGCTCTTCCCTTCTCTTCTCATTGGTTGTTGACAAGCTCCTCCTCTATTCAAGCTCATCCACAAGTTTGAATTCGTTTTCTTTTGTGTTCACATTGTAAATCCTCTATAAAAGTACTGTAAAGGCTCAATGTATGATTAAGAACTCTTAGGATATTATTCTCCAGAAGTTTAAGACATTTCTCATCTTCTCATGCTATTCTTTGGGTTTCTGGGTTCAATTGTTCACATTTCTCCTCTCTAATCTCAATATTCTTTCATGCAATGTCCACGTTAAGCTAGCTCAATTTTCTATATTCATACAAAATTTGATACAAAAGTAGATATGAAAAAGCGTACAAGTAATCTAATCTATACCGAACTGCGTGATGCTCTGCATTATGCTTTATTGATAAGGCTTTAATCAATAAGCACTAATGATCAGTTTAGAATGATCATTTTAATGGCCGATCAACTTGACATGTGTGCACTAAATCGTGCATCACTTTTAATTTATAGCTCACAATGACATGAAATTAATGCCCACGTTTATCTAGTTCAATTTTCTATAACTTACTAAAATTATTGACAAAAATAGAGACGAAGAAGCGTTCAAGTAATCGAATCTATCCCGAACAGCGTGATCCCATGCATTATGCTTCATTTATAAGCTTTTAATCAATGAGCACCAATGATCAGTTAAGAATGATCATTTTAGCTTCCCGATCAACTTGAAATTTATGCACTAAATCGTCCGTAACTTTTGATTTAGAGCTCCGAACGACATGAATCCAATGCCCACATTAAGGTAGCCCAATTTTTTATATTGTAACAATATTTGAGACAAAAATAAATACGACAAAGAATACAAGTTATCCCATCTATCCTGAACTATGTGATGATCTGCATTATGCTTCATTTATACGCCTTTACTCAATAATCACCAATGATCAGTTTAAAATGATCACTTTAACTAGCCGATCAAGTTGACTGTCTGCATTAAATCGTCCATAACTTTTGATTTATAGTTCATAATGACACGAATCCAATGCCCACGTTAAGTTACCTCAATTTCTATATTTTGACAAAATTATAGACGAAAATAAAGATGAAAAAGCATCCAAGTAATCGAATCTATCCCGAACTGCATGATCACATGCATTATGCTTCATTTATAAGCTTTTATTCAATAAGCAGCAATGATCAGTTAAGAATGATCATTTTAACTGGCCGATCAACTTGACATGTCTACAATAAATCGTCTGAAACTTTTGATTTAGAGCTTCGAATGATGCGAATCCAATGCCCACATTAAGCTAGCTCAATTTTCTATATTGTGAAAAATTTGAGACAAACACAGATACGACAAAAAGCATCCAAGTAATCCAATCTATCCTAAACTGTGTGCTTCTTTGCATTATGCTTCATTTATAAGCCATTACTCAATTAGCACCAATGATCAGAAGAATCATCATTTTAACTGGCCGATCAACTTGACATGTCCACACTAAATCGTTTATAACTTTTGATTTAGAGCTCAAAATCACAGGAATCTAGTGCCCACGTTAAGCTAGCTCAATTTTCTATATTGGAAAACTTTGAGACAGAAATAGAAACGACAAAGCGTCCAAGTAATCAAATCTATCCTAAATTGCGTGATGCCATGCATTATTCTTCATTTATAAGCTTTTACTAAATAAACAGCAATGATCAGTTTAGAATAATCATTTTAAGTGGCCGATCAAGTTGACATGTACACACTAAATCGTCCGTAAATTTTGATTTAGAGCTCAGAATGACAAGAATACAATACCCATGTTAAGCTAGCTCAACTTTCTATATTGTGGTAAAATTTAAGACTAAAATTGCTTTGACAATTTCTCCAAATTACCAAATCTATCCAACGTGATGTCATGCATTATGCTTCATTTATAAGCTTTTACTCAATGAGCACCAACTATCAGTTTAGAATGATTACTTTAAATGAACGATCAACTTGACATGTCTGCAAGAAATTGTCTATAACTTTTGTTTTATAGCTCATATTGACACGAATCTAATGCCCATGTTAAGGTAGCTCAATTTACTATATTGTGACTAAATTTGAAACAAAAATAGATACGAAAAGGCATCCAAGTAATATAATCTAGCCAAACTTGTGTGGTGCCATGCATTATGCTTCATTTATACGCTTTTAGTCAATGAGCACCAATGATCAGATTAGTATAATCACTTTAATTGGGCGATCAACTTGACATGTCTGCACTAAATCATCAATAACTTTTGATTTAGAGCTCATAATGACACAAATCTAATGCCCACATTAAGCTAGCTCAATTTTTTATATTGTGAAAAAATTTGAGATACAACTAGATATGAAAAAACGTCCAAATAATCCTGTATATCTCAAACTGCGTGATGCCATGCTTAATGCTTCATTTATAAGCATTTACTTAATGAGCACCAACGATCAATTTAGAATGATCACTTTAATTAGGCGATCAACTTGACATGTCTGCACTAAATCGTCCGTAACTTATGATTTAAAGCTCAGAATGACACGAATACAATGCCCTTGTTAAGCTAGCTAAATTTTCTATATTGTGACAAAATTGGAGACATAAATAGATACGAAAAGGCGTCCGATTAATCCAATCTATCAAAACTATGTGATGCCATGCATTATGCTTCATTTATAAGCTTTTAACCAATGAGCACCAATGATCATTTTAACTGGCCGATCAACTTGACATGTCCGCACTAAATCATTCGTAACTTTTGATTTAGAGCTCCGAATGACGCGAATCCAATGCCAAAATTAAGCTAACTCAATTTTCTATATTGTGACAAAATTTGGGACAAAAATAGATACGACAAAGCGTCATAGTAATCCAATCTATCTAAAACTAAGTGATGCCTTGCATTATGCTTCATTCATAAGCTTTTACTCTATGAGCACCAATGATCAATTTAGAATGATCATATTAACTTGCCGATCAACTTGACACGTCCACACTAAATTGTCCATAACTTTTGAATTAGAGTTCAGAATGACACGAATCCAATGCCCATGTTAAGCTACCTATATTTTCTATTTTGTGAAAAAATTTGAGACTGTAATAGATACGACAAATCATCCAAGTAATCAAGTCTATTCCAAACTGCGTGATTCCATGCATTATTCTTTATGTATAAGCTTTTACTCAATGAGCACCAATGATCAGTTTAGAATTATCACTTTAATTGGCCGATCAACTTGAAATGTCCCCACTAAATCGTTTGTAACTTTTGATTTAGAGCTTAGAATGACACGAATCCAATGCACACGTTAAGCTAGCTAAATTTTTTATATTGTAACAAAATTTGAGACTGAAATGATAAAAGAAAGTGTCCAAGTAATCCAATCTATCGAAAACTATGTGATGCCATGTATTATGCTTCATTTATAAGCCTTTACTTAATGAGTGCCAATGATCAGTTTAGAATCATCACTTTAACTCGCCGATCAACTTGACATATCCGCACTAAATCTTATGTAACTTTCAAATTAGAGCTCAGAAACACACGAAACCAATGCCCATAATAAGCTAGCTCAATTTTTTATATTGTAACAAAATTTGAGACAGAGCTAGATACGATAAAGCATCCAAGTAATCCAATCGATCCAAAACTATGTGATACCATGCATTATGCTTCATTGATAAGCCTTTACTGAATGGGCACCAATTATCCATTTGAAATTATCACTTTAACTGGCAGATCAACTTAACATGTCCTCACTAAATCGTCCGTAAATTTTGATTTAGAGCTAAGAATGACACGAATCCAATTCTCACGTTAAACTAGCTCAATTTTCTATAGTTTTACAAAATTTGAGACAGAAATTGATACGACAAAGCGCCCAAGTAATCCAATCTATACCAAACTATGTGATGCCATACTTTATGCTTCATTTTTAAGCCTTTACTCAATGAGTATCAATGACCAAATTAGAGTGATGACTTTTAGTGGCCATTCAACTTGATATGTCCGCACTAAATCGTCCGTAACTTTTATTTTAGAGCTCTGAATGACACGAATCCAATGCCCACATTAAGCTAGCTTAATTCTCTATATTTTGACAAAAATTTGAAAAAGAAATCGAGGCGACAAAGCATCCAAGTAATCTAATCTATCGAAACTACTTGATGCTATGCATTATGTTTCATTTGACATGTCTGCACTAAATCGTCCATAACTTTTGATTTATCGCTCAGAAACACATGAATCCAACACCCACTTTAAGCTTGGTCAATTTTCTATATTGTAACAAAATTTGAGACAAAAATAGATATGACAAAGCGTCCAAGTAATCCAATTTAACCAAATCTGTGTGATGCCATGCATTATGCTTCATTTATAAGGTTTTACTCAATGAGCACCAATGATCAGTTTAAAATGATCACTTTAACTGGCCGATAAACTTGAAATGTCCCCACTAAATCATCAATAACTTTTGATTTACAGCTCAGAATGACACGAATCCAATGTCCACGTTAAATCGGCTCAATTTTCTATATATTGATAAAACCTGAGAAGGAAATAGAGACGACAAAGCGTCCAAGTAATCCAATCCATTCATACTGCTTGATGCCATGCATTATGCTTCATTTATAAGTCTTTACTTAATGAGCACCAATTATATGTTTAGAATGATCACTTTAACTGGCCGATCAACTTGACATGACCATAGTAAATTGTCCGTAATTTTTGAGTTAGAACTCAGAATGACACAAATCCAATGCCTACGTTAAGCTAGCTCAATTTTATATACTGTGAAATTTGAGGTAGAACTAGATACGACAAACGTCCAAGTAATCCAATCTATCTCAAACTGCATTATGCTTGATTTATAAGCCTTTACTCAATGAACACCAATGATCAGTTTAGAATGATCACTTTAACTGGCTGATAACCTTGACATATTCGTACTAAATCCTCCCTAACTTTTGATTTAGAGCTCAAAATAACACAAATCCAATGCCTACGTTAAGCTACCTCACTTTTCTATATTTTGACAAAATTTGAGACAGAAATAGAGACGACAAAGCGTCCAAGTAATCTAATCCATCCAATTTGCTTGATGTCATGAATTATGCTTCATTTATAAGCCTTTGCTTAATGAGCAAGCACCTATGATCAGTTTAGAATTATCACTTTAACTGGCCGATCTACTTGACATGTCCGCACTAAATCGTCCATACCTTTTGATTTAGAGCTCGGAATGACCCGATTCAAATGCCCACGTTAAGCTAGCTCAGTTTTATATATATTAACAAAATTTGACACAAAACTAGATACGAAAAAGCGTCCAAGTAATCCAATCTATTTCAAACTGCGTGATGCTATGAATTATGCTTCATTTATAATCCTTTACTCAATGAACACCAATGTTCAGTTTAAAATAATAATATTAACTGGCCGATCAACTTGACAATAACTATTGATTTATATCTCAAAATGACATGAATCAAATGTCACGTTAACCTAGATCAATTTTCTATATATTATCAAAGAGTTCAAGTAATCCAATCTATCCAAACTGCTTGATGCCAAGCTTTGTGCTTAATTTATAAATGTTTACATAATGAGCACCAATGATCTGTATACAATGATCACTTTAACTAGCCACTTAACTTGACAAGTCCGCACTAAATTGTTCGTAACTTTTGTTTTAGAGCTAAGAATGACACGAATCCAATGCCCATGTTAAGTTACCTATATTTCTATATTTTGACAAAATTTGAGACAGAAATAGAGACCATAAAGCGTCCAAGTAATCCAATATATTGAAAACTGTTTGATGCCATGCATTATGCTTCATTTATAAGCTTTTACTCAATAAGCACTAATAATCAGTTTAGAATAATCATATTAACTGGCTGATCAACTTGACAAGTCCGCACTAAATAATCCGTAACTTTTGATTTAGAGTTCAGAATGACATGAATCCAATGTCCATGTTAAGCTAGCTCAAGTTTCTATATTTTGACGAAATTTGAGACAGAAATAGAGAGGACAAAGTGTCCAAGTAATCCAATCTATCCGAAATTGCGTGATGCCATTCCTTAGGCTTCATTTATAAGCCTTTAGTTAAGGAGCACCAATGATCAGTTTAGAATGATCACTTTACCTGGTCGATCAACTTGACATGTCCGCACTAAATCGTCGTAACTTTTTATTTAGAGCTCAGAAACACACGAATCCAATACCCACGTTAACCTAGCTCAATTTTCTATATTTTAACAAAATTTGAGATAAAACTACATATGATAAAGCGTCCAAGTAATCCAATCTATCGAAAACATGTGATGCATGCATTAGGCTTCATTGATAAGCCTTTACTCAAAGGGCACCAATGATCCGTTTAGAATGATCGCTTTAACATGCTGATCAACTTGACATGTCCGCACTAAATCATTTGTAACTTTTGATTTAAAGCTCAAAATGATATGAATCCAATGCCCACGTTAAGCTAGCTAAAGTTTTTATATTCGGACAAAATTTGCGACAGAAATAGAGACAACAAAGCTTCCAAGTAATCCAATCTATCCAAACTGCTTTATGCCTTGCTTTAGGCTTCATTTATAACCCTTTACTTAATGAGCACCAATGATCTTTATAGAATGATCACTTTAACTGGCCACTCAACGTGACATGTCCGCAATAAATCGTCCGTAACTTTTGATTTAGGGCTCAGAATGACACGAATCCAATGCACACATTAAGCTAGCTAAATTTTTTATATTGTGACAAAACTTGCGACCAAACTAGATACGACAAAGGGTCCAAGTAATCCAATCTATCTCAAATTGCGTGATGCCATGCATTAGGCTTCATTTATTAGCCTTTACTAAATGAACACCAATGGTCATTTTAGAATAATCACTTTATTTGGACGCTCAACATGACACATCCCCACTAAATCGTTCATAACTTTTGATTTATAGCTCAAAATGACACGAATCTAATGCCCACGTTAATCTAGATCAATTTTCAATATTTTGACAAAATTTGAGACAAAAATTGAGTCGAAAAAGCATTCAAGTAATACAATCTATCCAAACTGCATGATGCCATGCTTTATGCTTCATTTATAAGCCTTTACTCAATGAGCACCAATGATCAATTTATAATGATCACTTTAACTGGCCGATCAACTTGACATGCCAGCACTAAATCATATGTAACTTTCGATTTAGAGCTCTGAAATACACGAATCTAATGCCCACGTTAAGCTACCTCAATTTTCTATATTGTAACAAAAATTGAGACAAAATTAGATATGACAAAGCATCAAAGTAGTCCAATCTATCCAAAATTCTGTGATGCAATGCATAATGCTTCATTGATAAGCTTTTCCTCAATGGGAACCAATGATCAGTTTAGAATAATCATATTAACTGGCCGATTAACTTGACATGTCTGCAGTAAATCGTCCATAACTCTTGATTTGAACTCATAATAATGACACGAATCCAATCTCCAAGTTAAGCTAGCTCAATTTTCAATATTTTGACAAAATTTGAGACATAACTAGATATAACAAAGCATCCAACTAATCCAATATATCCAAAACTATGTGATGTCATGCATTATGCTTCATTGATAAACCTTTACTCAATGGGCACCAATGATCAGTTTAGAATAATCACTTTAAATGGCCGATCAACTTAACATGTCCGCACTAAATCGTGGGTAACTTTTGATTTAGAGCTCTGAATGACACGAATCCAATGCCCACGTTAAACTAGCTCAATTTTCTATATTTTGATAAAATTTGGAAAAGAAATAGAGATGACAAAGCGTCTAAGTAATCCAATCTATCCCAAATTGTCTGATGCCATGTTTTATGCTTCATTTATAACCCTTTACTTAATGAGCACCATTGATCATTTTAGAATGATCAATTTAACTGACCGATCAACTTAATATGTCTGTACTAAATCATCCGTAAATTTTGATTTAAAATTCCTAATGACACGAATCCAATGCCCACTTTTAGCTAGCTCAATTTTCTATATTGTGACAAAGTGTGAGACAAAAATAGTTATGACAAAGCTTCCAAGTAATCCAATCTATCCCAAACACTGTGATGCCGTACATTAGCTTCATTTATAAGCCTTTACTCAATGAGAATCAAAGATCAAATTAGACTTATGACTTCAATTGGCCGATCAATTTGATATGTCCGCACTAAATTGTTCGTAACTTTTGATTTAGAGCTCAGAATGACACGAATCCAATGCCCACCTTAAGGTAGTTCAATTTTCTATATTGTAACAAAATTTCAGATATAAATAGATTCGACAAAGCATCCAAGTAATCGAATCAATCTAAAACTATATCATGCATTATGCTTCATTTATAAGCCTTTGCTCAATGAGCACCAATGATCAGTTTAGAATGATGAATTTAACTAGCCGATCAACTTGACATGTCCGCAATAAACTGTCTGTAACTTTTGATTAGAGCTCAAAAACACACGAATCAAATGCCAACGTTAAGCTAGCTCAATTATCGATATTTTGACAAAATTTGAGACAGAAATAAAGATGGCAAAGCGTCCAAGTAATCTAATCCATACAAACTGCTTGATGTCATGCATTACACTTCATTTATAACCCTTTACTTAATGAGCACCAATGATAAGTTTAGAATGATCACTTTAACTGGCCGATCAACTTGACATATTCGTACTAAATCGTCCCTAACTTTTGATTTAGAGCTCAGAATGACATGAATCCAATGTTCACGTTAAGGTAGCTCAATTTTCTATATTTTGACAAAATTTGAGACAGAAATAGAGACGAAAAAACGTCCAATGAAAGAATATTGTGATTAGAGAGGAGAAATGTGAAGAATTGAATCCAGAAACTCAAAAAAAAGCATGAGAAGATGAGAAAATGTCTTAGACTTCTGGAGAAGAATCTCGTAATAGTTTCAACATACATTGAGTCTTTACAGCTCTTTAACTTGTGGACGAGCTTCCCCTACAACCGTTTCCTCTTCCATTTGGTGAATAGGTTCCTCTATACCCACTTCCAAGTCGTCTTGTTCCTGGTTTTGGGCCATAGCTTCTTCTTGGATTGGAGTTGGTTCTTGAGTTACTGCCCCTTGTTCATTCTCTTGGGTATCTTGTGAACTACTTGGAGTTCTTGCTTCTTCTTGTCTTGAATCCTTTGGCACATCATTTCTCAAATGATTCAAGAGAAACCTCAAACTCGTAGCCAAATCAGAAGGTGACCTTGAGAGATCCTTCAATCCTTCCCAATCTTTCTGATCATAATAGCTTTGTTCTTCTATGAACTTGACATCTCTAGACACATATGTCCTGTTGTTGCTCGGATCATAACACTTATAACCCTTTTGTGTTGTTGAATATCCAAGGAACATACACTTGATGCTCTTTACCTCCAACTTGTTTCTTAGATCACCTGGAACATACACAAAGCACACACACCCAAATACACGTAAATTATCAATGGAGGGTTTAGTTTTATTGGGTACCTCAACTGGGGATATGTCTTGCAAGACTTTGGTTGGAATCCGATTGATGAGGTAGCAAGCAACCAAGACTGCATCTCCCCAAAAACTTTTAGGAACATTGGTATGAAACATCATGGATCTTGCTACTTCCATTAAGTGTCGGTTCTTCCTTTCAACAACTCCATTTTGTTGTGGTGTGTGTGGACAACTAGTTTGATGTAGTATTCCATGTTTGTTTAAGTGAGCTTTGAATCTTTGACTTGTGTATTCCCCTCCATTATCTGATCTTAACACTTTGATCTTGGCATTGAATTGATTAGTAACATAATTATGAAAGTTTATAAATGTCTCATAAACCCTATCTTTAAATGGAAGTAATGTAACCCATGTATATTTCGATTTCTCATCTATAAAGGTCACAAAGTATTTATTCCTATCTCTAGACATGCAAGGTGAGGTCCAAACATCGGAATGTACTAAATCAAAGCAATGCTCTTAAATTGTAGACGATTTAGGGAAAACAACACGACAATGTTTGCCAAGGATACAAGCCTCACAAACTGAGTGATCATAAGCAACATTAGGAAATATTAAGCTTAAAGCACGAGCATGAGGATATCCTAATCTAGCATGCCATAAGACATCTTTATTAGCAAAAACACAGGATTTGAAAGCTAAGGTTTCCGAATTGCTTGGAGGAGTGTCCTCAAGAACATAGAGCTCATCTTGAGTCCCACCACTTCCAAGTATCTTACCACTCTTAATATCGTGAAAGTAAACATTGTTAGGTGCAAAAATAACATTGCAATTCAGGTCTTTAGTAGCCCTTTTGATCGAAACTAGGTTAGACTTAAACTTAGGTAAAAAGAAAGCAGTACTTTCTTTGTGAAATAGTCTTAATTTTCCGGTTCCTTCAATTGGAGTACTCTTACCATCAGCTACAGTTACTTGTCCTAGACATGGTTCAATGTTCTTTAACAACCTAGCATTGAAAATCATATGGTGAGAAGCACCTGAATCCACTACCAACTTATGATCCGGTTTATCAAGCAATTTATGGGAGTAGAGTGTGATACCGGAGAGTTTTGAGGCATAGGCCTTGATGAGATCCTCCAAGTCACTCTTCTTAGCATACACCATGGATACATTCATAGCTAGCTCCCCTCCTTAGTTGGATGAACTTGCTGGTTCAGTCACAACCTTTTGAGAGATATTAGCCTTTGAATCCTTGAACCGGTTTGGCTTGAGATGAGGATGAAGTATCCAGCACTTGTCCTTGATGTGGTAATTCCTCTTACAATGTTCACACATCACACTCTTCCTATCCTTTTGCTTAAACACGCTCTTGTTGGCCATGACTAGTTCTCCTTTTCCACCAAACAAACGAATGTTGCCTTGCTCACTCTGAATCCGTGAGCACACCTCTTCGAAATCAGGGAGTTTTTGCTCTCTTAGGATGGACTTAATCTCATCCTTAAAGGCTGGATTTAGGTTAAGAAGGAGCCCAAATATCTTTTCTTGTTCCTTCCTTTCATTAAGCACCTTTGGATCCATATAACTTGGTATCAACATGTCAAGCTCGGACCATGTTGATTGGAACTTGCCTAGGAACTTTGTGAACTCCATATCCTCTTGGTGTAGATCATTGAGAGCCTTCTTAACCTCATACACACGGCTGAGGTTTGAAACATCCCCATACACCCTCTTGAGAGTCTCCCAAAGAGACTTGGCAGTTTCACAATGTGAATAAGCTTCAAGAATGGATGGGTCCAATGAATTTTGGAGGAATCCAAAGACTGATTGATCTTCTTGGAACCACCTACCTTCTTCTTTTCTTGTTGCCTCATCCTTCTTCTCCTTTGGATTGTCTATAGATGGAGTATTATCCTCCACAATGTAATTCCAAAGTCCTCTACCACGAATGGCTGTCTTGATGGTTCTTGACCATAATGTGTAGTTCAAGCCTTTGAGAACTACTGGTATCACCGTAGGTTTCAGGCTGGAACTGATTTGAACTGTATCCTCCATTGTTAGGCTTTGAAGAACTCAAAGGAGGCAGCTTTTATGGTTGAATAAAACTGTGAGTTTTTAGTTTAAAGGCTGAGAGATTTTTTGACAGAATTTTAGATTAGAAACTGAGAGATTTGAGTAGAAAATATAAGAGAATGATCTTATGCTCTGATACCATGAAAGAATATTGTGATTAGAGAGGAGAAATGTGAAGAATTGAATCCAGAAACTCAAAGAAAAGCATGAGAAGACGAGAAAATGTCTTAGACTTTTGGGGAAGAATCTCCTAAGAGTTTCAACATACATTGAGTCTTTACAGCCCTTTTATAGGGGATTTACAATGTGAACACAAAAGAAAACGAATTCAAACTTGTGGATGAGCTTGAATAGAGGAGGAGCTTGTCAACAACCAATGAAAAGAGAGGGGAAGAGCTGCAGACTGTCTCATGAACGTTTGGTGTGGTTACCAAGGCTGTGTGCAGCAGGCATGACTATTTGGTGTGGTTACCAAAACTGTGTGCAGCATGGACATGTCCTTTTCCCAAGGTAGCTATTTAACCATTTTAACCATGTGGTTAATAATAACTCCCTCCTTTTTCTTTTCTCTTGTTATTCAAACTGAATTTTCGTGCTCACACTTGCCTTGTAGTTGGTCTTATTTGATTTTCCTATGTCAATATCCAAGTAATATAATCCATCCAAACTGCTTGATGTCATGCATTATGCTTCATTTATAACCCTTTACTAAATGAGCACTAATGATTAGTTTAGAATGATCACTTTAACTACCTAATCAACTTGACATTTATGCACTAAATCTTCGTACTTTTTGATTTAGAGGTCAAAATGACTCCAATCCAATGACCACGTTAAGCTAGCTCAATTTTTATATTGTAATAAAATTTGAGACAAAAAATAGACATGACAATGTGTCCAAGTAATCCAATCTATCCAAAACTGTATCATGTCATGCATTATGCTTCATTTATAAGCTTTTACTCAATGAGCACCAATGATCAGTTTAGAATGATCACTTTAACTGGTCGATAAACTTGACATGTCCCCACTAAATTGTCTGTACTTTTGATTTAGAGCTTAGAATGACATGAAATCCAATACCCATGTTAATCGAGCTAAATTTTCTATATTTTGATACAATTTGAGAAGGAAATAGAGATGACAAAGCATCCAAGTAATCCAATCCATGCAAACTGCTTGATGTCATGCATTAAGTTTCATTTATAATCCTTTACTCAATTAGCACCAATGATCTATTTACAAAGATTACTTTAACTGGCCGATCAACTTGACATGTTTGCTCTAATTCGTCCGTAAATTTTGATTTTGCGCTCAAAATGACACGAATCCAATGTCCATGTTATGCTAGCTCAATTTTTTATATTGTAAGAAAATTTAAGACAGAAATGATATGACGTCCAAGTAATCCAATCTATCCAAAACTGTGTGATGCCATGCATTATGTTTAATTTATAAGCCTTCACTTAATGAGCACCAATGATCAGTTTAGAGTCATCACTTTAACTCGCCGATCAACTTGACATGTCTCCACTAAATCTTGTGTAACTTTCAATTTAGAGCTCAAAAACACACGAATCCAATGCCCACAATAAGCTTGCTCAATTTTCTATATAGTAACAAAATTTGAGACAAAGCTAGATACGACAAAGCGTGCAAGTAATCGAATCTATCCAAAACTGTGTGATGCCATGCATTATGATTCATTGATTAGCCTTTACTGGATGGGTACCAATTATCCATTTAGAATTATCACTTTAACTGGCAGATCAACTTAACATGTTCACACTAAATCATCCATAAATTTTGATTTAGAGCTAAGAATGACACGAATCCAATGCCCACATTAAACTACCTAAATTTTCTATGTTTTTATAAAATTTGAGACAGAAATTGATACGACAAAGCTCCCAAGTAATCCAATCTATCCCAAACTATGTGATGCCATACATTATGCTTCATTTATAAGCATTTACTCAATGAGCATCAATGATCAAATTAGAATGATGACTTTTACTGGCCGATCAACTTAATATTTCCGCACTAAATCGTCCGTAACTTTTGATTTAGAGCTCAGAATGACACGAATCCAATGTCTACAATAAGCTAGCTTAATTCTCTATATTTCGACAAAATTTGAGACAAAATTCGAGACGACAAAGCATCCAAGTAATCCAATATATCCAAACTACTTGACGCTACGCATTACGTTTCATTTATAAGCCTTTACTTAATGAGCACCAATGATCAGTTTAGAATGATCACTTTAACTTGTCAATCAACTTGACATGTCCATACTAAATCGTCTGTGAGATTTTATTTAGAGCTTTGAGTGACACGAATCCAATGTCCATGTTAAGCTAGCTCAATTTTCTATATTGTGACAAAATTTGAGAGAAAACTAGATTTGACAAAGCGTCCAAGTAATCCAATGCATTCAAATTGTGTGATGCGATGCATTATGCTTCCTTGAGAAGCCTTACTCAATGGGCACCAATGGACAGTTTAGAATGATCACTTTAACTGGACGATCAACTTGACATGTCTGCACTAAATTGTCCATAACTTTTGATTTACACCTCAGAATCACATGAATCCAATGCCCATCTTAAGTTTGGTCAATTTTCTATAGTGTAACAAAATTTGATACATAAATAGTTATGACAAAGCGTCCAAGTAATCCAATCTATCCAAAACTGTGTGATGACATGCATTATACTTCATTTATAAGCCTTTACACAATGAGCACCAATTGTCAGTTTAGAATGATCACTTTAATTGGCCGATAAACTTGAAATGTCCTCACTAAATCGTCTATAACTTTTGATTTAGAGCTCAGAATGACACGAATTCAATGCCCACGTTAAGCTAGCTCAATTTTCTATATTTTGATAAAATTTGAGAAGGAAATAGAGACGACAAAGCGTACAAGTAATCCAATTCATCTAAACTGATTGATGCCATGCATTATGCTTCATTTATAAGCCTTTACTTAATGAGCACCAATGATATGCTTAGAATGATCACTTTAACTGGTCGATCAATTTGACATGACCGCACTAAATCGTCCGTAACTTTTGATTTAGAGCTCAAAATGAAACAAATCCAATGCCCACGTAAAGCTAGCTCAATTTTATATATTGTGACAAAATTTGAGATTTAGCTAGATACGACAAAGTGTCCAAATAATCCAATCAATCTCAAACTGCGTGATGCCATGCATTATGCTTCATTTATAAGCCTTTACACAATGAACACCAATGATCAGTTTAGAATAATCATATTAACTGTATGATCAACCTGACATGTCCGCACTAAATTGTCCATAAATTTTGATTTAGAGCTCAAAATAACACGAATCCAATGTCACGTTAATCTATCTAATTTTTTGTATTTTTACAAAATTTGAAACAAAAATAGAGACGACAAAGCGTCCAAGTAATACAATCCATCCAAAATGCTTGATGTCATGAATTATGCTTCATTTATAAGCCTTTACTTAATGAGCACCAATGATCAGTTTAGAATGATCGCTTTAACTGGCCGATCAACTTGACCTGTCTGCACTAAATCATCTGTAACTTTTGATTTAGATCTCGGAATGATACGAATCCAATGCCCCCGTTTAGCTAGCTCAATTTTATATATTGTAACAAAATTTGAGACAAAACTAGATATGAAAAAGTATCCAAGTAATCCAATCTATCTCAAAATGCATGATACCATGCATTATGTTTCATTTATAATCCTTTACTCAATGAACACCAATGATCAGTTTAAAATAATCATATTAACTGTCTGATCAACTTGACATGTCCGCACTAAATCGTCAGTAACTTTTGATTTATATCTCAAAATGACATGAATCCAAACTGCTTGATGCCATGCTTTACGATTAATTTATAAGCCTTTACATAATGAGCACCAACGATCAATATAGAATGATCACTTTAACTGGCCACTTAACTTGACATGTTCGCACGTGTACGTAACTTTTGATTTAGAACTCAGAATGACACGAATCCAATACCCACGTTAAGTTACCTTCATTTTCTATATTTTTACAAAATACGAGATAGAAATAGAGACCACAAAGGGTACAAGTAATCGAATCTATCCCAAACTGCGTGATGCCATGCTTTATGATTCATTCATAAGGCTTTACTTAATGAGCACCAATGATCAGTTTAGAATGATCACTTTAACTGGCCGATAACCCTGACATGTCCGCACTAAATCGTGTGTAACTTTTGATTTAGAGCTTAAAATAACACGAATCCAGTGCCCACGTTAACCTAGCTTAATTTTCTATATTTTGACAATATTTGAGACATATATAGATAAAACAAAGCGTCCAAGTAATCCATTTTATCAAAACTGCTTGATGTCATTCATTATGCGTTAATTATAAGCCTTTACTTAATGAACACCAGTGATCAGTTTAGAATGATCACTTTAACTGGCAGATCAACTTGACATGTCTGCACTAAATCGTTCATAACTTTAGATTAAGAGCTTTGAATGAAATAAATCCAATGCCCACATTAAGCTAGCACAATTTTTTATAATGTGACAACATCTGAGACAGAACTAGATACGACTTTGTGATGCCAATCTATCTCAAGTAATCCAATCTATCTCAAACTTCGTGATGCCATGCGTTATGCTTCATTTATAAGCCTTTACTCAATGAGCACCAATGATCAGTTTAGAATGATCATTTTAACTGGCCGATCAACTTCAAATGTCCGCACTAAATCATCAATAACTTTTGATTTAGAGCTCAAAATGACACGAATCCAATGCTCACGTTACGCTAGCTCAATTTTCTATATTTTGAAAAAATTGAGACAAAAATAGATACGACAAAGTGTCCAAGTAATCCAATCCATCCCAATCTGCGTGATGCCATGCATTATTTTTCATTTATGAGTTTTTTCTCAATGGGCACCAATGATCAATTTAGAATGATCCCTTTATCTAGCTGATTAACTTGGCATGTCCACATTAAATCGTACGTAACTTTTTATTTAAAGCTCAAAATGACACGAATCCAATGCCCACATTAAGCTAGCTCAATTTTCTATATTTTGAAAAAATTTGAGACAAAAATAGAGACCACAAACCGTCCAAGTAATCCAATCTCCCAAACTACGTCATGCCATGCTTTATGCTTAATTTATAAGCTTTTACTTAATGAGCACCAATTATCAGTTTAGAATGATCACTTTAACTGGCCGATAAACTTGACATGTCCGCACTAAATTGTCCGTAACTTTTGATTTAGAGCTCAAAATGACACGAATCCAATGCCCACTTGAAGCTTGCTCAATTTTCTATATTTTTGCAAAATTTGAGACAGAAATAGATATGACAAAACGTTCAAGTAATCCATTTCCATCCCAAACTGCGTGATGTCATGCATTATTTTTCCTTTATAAGCTTTTACTCAATGAGCACCAATGATTAGTTTTGAAGATCATTTTAACTGGCCGATCAGCTTGTCATGTCTGCACTAATTCGTCCATAATTTTGATTTAGAGCTAAGAATGACATGAATCCAATGCCCATGTTAAGCTAGCTCCTTTTTATAAATTGTAACAAAATTTGAGACATAATTATATACGACAAAGCGTACAAGTAATCCAATCTATCCAAAATTGTGTGATGCCTTGCATTATGCTTCATTTATAACCCTTTACTCAATGAGCGCCAACGATTAGTTTAGAATTATCAATTTAACTGGCCAATCAACCTGACATATCCACACTAAATCTTCCGTAACTTTTGATTTTGAGCTCCGAATGACACGAATCCAATGCCCACGTTAATCTAGCTCCATTGTCTATATTTTGACATAATTTGATACAGAATTAGAGACAACAAAGTGCCAAGGTTATCCAATCTATCCAAACTACTTGATGTCATGTATTATGCTTCATTTATAAGACTTTACTTAATGAGCACCAATGATCAGTTTAGAATGATCACTTTAACTAGCCGATCAACTTGACATATCCACAATAAATAGTTAGTAACTTTTGATTTAGAGCTTAGAATGACACGAATCCAATGCCCACGTTAAGCTAACTCAATTTTCTAAATTGTAACAAAATTTGAGATAAAAATAGATACGACAAGCGTCCAAGTAATCTAATCTAACCAAAATTATGTGATGCAATGTATTATGCTTCATTTTACTTTACTCAAAGGGCACCATTGATCCGTTTAGAATGATCACTTTAACATGCAGATCAACTTTTCATGTTTGCATTGAATCATCCATAACTTTTGATTTATAGCTTAGAATGACACGAATCCAATGCTCACATTAATCTAGCCCAATTTTCCTCATTTTGACAAAATTTAACACAGTAATAGATATGGCAAAGCGTCCAAGTAATCCAATCCATCCCAAACTGCGTAATGCCATGCATTATTTTTCATTTATAAGCGTTTACTCAATGGGCACCAATGTATTGACATAGAAAAATCAAATAAGACCTATCTTGACCTACAAGGCAAGTGTGAGCACGAAAATTCAGTTTGAATAACAAGAGAAAAGAAAAAGGAGGGAGTTATTATTAACCACATGGTTAAAATGGTTAAACAGCTGCCTTGGGAGAAAAATCAAGGTGAAAAGGACATGTCCATGCTGCACACAGTCTTGGTAACCACACCAAACAGTCATGCCTGCTGCACACAGCCTTGGTAACCACACCAAACGTTCATGAGACAGTCTGCAGCTCTTCCCCTCTTTTCTCATTGGTTGTTGACAAGCTCCTCCTCTATTCAAGCTCATCCACAAGTTTGAATTCGTTTTCTTTTGTGTTCACATTGTAAATCCTCTATAAAAGGGTTGTAAAGACTCAATGTATGATAGAACTCTTATCAGATTCTTCTCCAGAAGTCTAAGACATTTTCTCATCTTCTCATGCTTTTCTTTGAGCTTCTGGATTCAATTATTTACATTTCTCCTCTCTAATCTCAATATTCTTTCATGGTATCAGAGCATAAGAAAATTTTCTTATATTTTCTACTCAAATCTTTCAGTTTCTAATCTAAAATTTTGTCAAAAATCTCTCAGCCTTTAAACTAAAAACTCACAGTTTTATTCAACCATAAAAGCTGCCTCCTTTGAGCTCTTCAAAGCCTAACAATGGAGGATACAGTTCAAATCAGTTCCAGCCTGAAACCTATGGTGATACCAGTAGTTCTCAAAGGCTTGAACCACATTATGGTCAAGAACCATCAAGACAGCCATTTGTGGCAAAGGACTTTGGAATTACATCTTGGAGGATAATACTCCATCTATAGATGATCCAAAGGAGAAGAAGGATGAGGCAACAAGAAAAGAAGAAGCTACGTGGTTCCAAGAAGATCAATCAGTCCTTGGATTCCTCCAAAATTCATTGCACCCATCCATTCTTGAAGCTTATTCACATTGTGAAACCGCCAAGTCTCTTTGGGACACTCTCAAGAGAGTGTATGAGGATGTTTCAAACCTCAGCCGTGTGTATGAGGTTAAGAAGGCTCTCAATGATCTAGACCAAGAGGATATGGAGTTCACAAAGTTCCTAGGCAAGTTCCAATCAACATTGTCCGAGCTTGACATGTTGAGACCAAGTTCTATGGATCCAAAGGTGCTTAATGAAAGGAAGGAACAAGACAAGATATTTGGGCTCCTTCTCAACCTAAATCCAGCCTTTAAGGATGTGATTAAGTCCATCCTAAGAGAGCCAAAACTCCCTGATTTCGAAGAGGTGTGCTCACGGATTCAGAAGGAGCAAGGCAACATTCATTTGTTTGGTGGAAAAGGAGAACTAGTCGTGGCCAACAAGAGCGTGTTTAAGCAAGAGGATAGGAAGAGTGTGATGTGTGAACGTTGTAAGAGGAATGGCCACATCAAGGACAGGTGCTGGATACTTCATCCTCATCTCAAGCCAAACCGGTTCAAGGATTCAAAGGCTAACATCTCTCAAAAGGTTGTAACTGAACCGGCAAGTTCATCCAACCAAGGAGGGGAGCTAGCTATGAGTGTATCCATGGAGAATGCTAAGAAGAGTGACTTGGAGGATCTCATCAAAGCCTATGTGATGTAAGATTGAATATCAATCTCACAAGATGTACGGCCGTGACTCGCAAGACCGAGAATCTCTCTTGGCTTAAGCGGGCAAGGGAACTAAAAGGAGGGGGTTTTGATCGAATCACACGATCAAAGGTGAACCAAGGGAGTTTGAATCTCTCAAACTAACCTGGCCGTGGCTTCAATAGAAAGGAAGTGAATCACACACTTAGTTTCTAAAGAATAAGAACAAGTTCAAAGACAAGGCTTTGAAGAAAATACTTTGTATTCAACTTTTATTTCAATGGTGGTCTATCTTTACAATGAGGTCGTGCTGAGCTTATATAGTGCTCTTAGCAATGGTCCTAAACCTAAAAAAAGAGAAAAGGAAATCATATATTTAAAATATATGGCTGTTGGCCATTAATGTCTAGTTTGGCCAACAAGGAAAGTTTATATGCTTGAATCTTGAGAGCTTTGGGGCGAATGTAAGGTGTCTAGGTACATCCTGGATGCTTTGGAAAGTCTTCAATACGTGCCCAATTTGCAAGGAATAGAGATATTGCAATCTGAACACATTTAGTGCACTTCGGTCCATATATGGCAAGTCTTGGAGGAAAGGGATTCGCCTGATCCTCTGGTGGCTGGTGCATGGTAGGTTTATTTTGGGCTTCCTTAGGGCCTTAATAATATCTCCTGGACGCCATGTTTTGGTTTGCAAGTGATTAAACCAGTTGGCCATCTCACTTGACATAAACGGCTCCAATCGGTTCATTTGAAGGCACGGATGGACCCGCCTGGTCCAAGGCGTGTTTGAGCTTCTAGAAGTGCTTAAGGGAACTCCTACAAGTACCAAAAGGTCTCCCGGTCGCCAAAGAAACGTTTGGAGACTTTCATATAAGGAAAGTTCAAAATATGGTAAGTTTCGAAAACTCCAATTTGATGTATGGTACATGACTTGATCTGGCCTTGTTTTGGGTGAGCTGCATGTCGCCGCGTGTCCTCTGTGAGTCAGGATTATAGGCCAGGTTTGGTCTTGGCTGGCCGCTTCTTGGTTAAGCTTGGATTCATGAAGATACACCCATGTATCCTTTTGCGCGTATTTGGCCGCCTTTGTGTTCCTTGGGCCGGCCGGGCCGGGCAGTTGGCCGGGGTTTGGGCTGATGACCTCATCACTATGCCTCAAAACTCTCCGGTATCACACTCTACTCCCATAAATTGGTTGATAAACCGGATCATAAGTTGGTAGTGGATTCGGGTGCTTCTCACCATATGATTAGCAATGCTAGGTTGTTAAAGAACATTGAACCATGTCTAGGACAAGTAACTGTAGCTGATGGTAAGAGTACTCCAATTGAAGGAACCGGAAAATTAAGACTATTTCACAAAGAAAGTACTGCTTTCTTTGTACCTAAGTTTAAGTCTAACCTAGTTTCGGTCAAAAGGGCTACTAAAGACCTGAATTGCAATGTTACTTTTGGACCTAACAATGTTTACATTCACGATATTAAGAGTGGTAAGATACTTGGAAGTGGTGGGACTCAAAATGAGCTCTATGTTCTTGAGGACACTCCTCCAAGCAATTCAGATTCCTTAGCTTTCAAATCTTGTGTTTTTGCTAATAAAGATGTCTTATGGCATGCTAGATTAGGACATCCTCATGCTCGTGCTTTAAGCTTAATAATGCCTAATGTTGCTTATGATCACTCAGTTTGTGAGGCTTGTATCCTTGGCAAACATTGTCATGTTGTTTTCCCTAAATCGTCTACCATTTATGAGCATTGCTTTGATTTAGTACATTCTGATGTTTGGACCTCACCTTGCATGTCTAGAGATAGGAATAAATACTTTGTGACCTTTATAGATGAGAAATCGAAATATACATGGGTTACATTACTTCCATCTAAAGATAGGGTTTATGAGGCATTTATAAACTTTCATAATTATGTTACTAATCAATTCAATGCCAAGATCAAAGTGTTAAGATCAGATAATGGAGGGGAATACACAAGTCAAAGATTCAAAGCTCACTTAAACAAACATGGAATACTACATCAAACTAGCTGCCCACACACACCACAACAAAATGGAGTCGCTGAAAGGAAGAACCGACACTTAATGGAAGTAGCAAGATCCATGATGTTTCATACCAATGTTCCTAAAAGTATTTGGGGAGATGCAGTCTTGGTTGCTTGCTACCTCATCAATCGGATTCCAACCAATGTCTTGCAAGACATATCCCCATTTGAGGTACTCAATAAAACTAAACCCTCCATTGATCATTTACATGTATTTGGGTGTGTGTGCTTTGTGTATGTTCCAAGTGATCTAAGAAACAAGTTGGAGGCAAATAACATCAAGTGTATGTTCCTTGGATATTCGACAACACAAAAGGGTTATAAGTGCTATGATCCGAGCAACAACAGGACATATATGTCTAGAGATGTCAAGTTCATAGAAGAACGAAGCTATTATGATCAGAAAGATTGGGAAGGATTGAAGGATCTCTCAAGGTCACCTTCTGATTTGGCTACTAGTTTGAGGTTTCTCTTGAATCATTTGGGAAATGATGTGCCAAAGGATTCAAGACACGAAGAAGCAAGAACCCCAAGTAGTTCACAAGATACCCAAGAGAATGAACAAGGGGTGGGAACTCAAGAACCAACTCCAATCCAAGAAGAAGCTACGGCCCAAAACCAAGAACAAGTTGACTTGGAAGTGGGTATAGAGGAACCTATTCACCAAATGGTATAGGAAACGGTTGTAGAGGAGGCTGCACCACCTGTTCAGCAACTAAGTAGGAGTACTAGACTTAGGAAAGACCCATCCAATTGGGTAAACACTAGGGTCTTCTACAACAACCAGGCCGTGGCTCATCCCATACAATCTGTTTGTTCCTTTGACCTCTTGCCATCTAGTCATCAAGCATTCCTTGGAAAGATTGAACAAAGTCAGATTCCAAGGACTTATGAAGAAGCTAAGAGGAAGAAAGAATGGTTAGAGGCAGTAAGAGATGAGAAGGGAGCTATGGAAAAGAATCATACATGGGATATACAAGAACTTCCCAAAGGCAAGAAGGCTGTGAGTTCCAAGTGGGTGTTCACCATCAAGTAAAAGAGCAATGGGGACATAGAAAGGTACAAGGCACGTCTAGTTGCAAGAGGTTTCATTCAGACATATGGAGAGGACTATACTGATACCTTTGCACCGGTGGCTAAGCTACACACTGTAAGGGTTGTTCTTTCACTAGCTACGAATCTGAGTTGGGACTTACGGCAAATGGATGTCAAGAACGCATTCCTACAAGGAGAACTTGAAGAGGAAGTGTATATGACTCCACCACTAGGCCTTGAAGATCTTTGCAAAGAGGGACAAGTTCTAAGACTTAGGAAGGCAATATATGGGTTGAAGCAGTCACGAAGGGCGTGGTATCACAAATTAAGCTCCACACTTACAGATAATGGGTTTAGGAAATCCCATTCAGATCATACTTTGTTCACTCGTCAAAACGCAAAAGGAATTGTGGTGGTCTTGGTTTATGTGGATGACCTTATCATCACATGAGATGATAAGGAAGGAATTCAGTCCACAAAGGCCTTATTAAATAGATCATTTGACATCAAGGATCTTGGAGAGTTGAAGTACTTCTTGGGTATTGAAGTGTGTCAGCCTCAGGAAGGGCTCTTTCTATCCCAAAGAAAGTATGCTCTTGATCTGTTGACAGACACAGGAAAGCTTGGGGCTAAACCGGCCAAAACTCCTCTTGAAGATGGCTACAAGGTCAACGGAAAGGGGGAGAAAGCTGATGAGTTATTTAAGGATGTTTCTCAGTATAGGAGACTAGTTGAGAAGTTGATCTACCTCACCCTAACACGATCAGACTTGTGTTTTGCTGTGAATCAAGTGAGTCAACATATGCAAAAACCTACTGTCTATCATTGGAGCATGGTAAAAAGGATCCTTAGATACATCAAAGGATCTCCTGGTCAAGGCATATGGATGGGCAAGAATGGGAACACTGATATTGTCGGATATTGTGATGCGGATTGGGCTGGTGATAGGGTCGATAGGAAATCAACCACTGGGTATTGCACCTTCATTGGTGGGAACTTAGTCACTTGGAAGACTAAGAAGCAGAAGGTGGTATAATGTTCTAGTGCTGAAGCAGAATATAGGGCAATGAGGAAGCTGACAAATGAAGTAACTTGGCTCAAAGCGCTCTTGAAAGATTTCGGTATTGAACAACCAGGGCCAATTACCTTCCACTGTGATAATCAGGCAGCCATTCACATTGCTTCAAACTCAGTGTTTCACGAGAGGACCAAGCACATAGAGATCGATTGCCATAAGGTTAGGGAGAAAGTTTAAGATGGAACCATTCTGCCATGTTATACAAGGAGTGAAGACCAACTAGCTGACATCTTCACAAAGGCAGCAAGTCTCAAAGTTTGCAAGAACATCTTTAGTAAACTTGGGCTTGTTGATTTATCACATCCATGATCAAAGGTCTCCTAATCCAAGAGCAACACACTCTTTTTCCCTTATTAAGGTTTTGTCCCAAGTGGTTTTCCTTAGTAAGGTTTTTAATGAGGTGTTGCCTTGGGTTCCCAAGCTTAAGACTTCAGGGTGATTCCAAAATCTTTAGCTTGAGGGGGAGTATTGACATAGGAAAATCAAATAAGACCTATCTTGACCTACAAGGCAAGTGTGAGCACGAAAATTCAGTTTGAATAACAAGAGAAAAGAAAAAGGAGGGAGTTATTATTAACCACATGGTTAAAATGGTTAAACAGCTGCCTTGGGAGAAGAATCAAGGTGAAAAGGACATGTCCATGCTGCACACAGTCTTGGTAACACACCAAACAGTCATGCCTGCTGTACAAAACCTTTGTAACCACACCAAACGTTCATGAGGCAGTCTGCAGCTCTTCCCCTCTCTTCTCATTGGTTGTTGACAAGCTCCTCCTCTATTCAAGCTCATCCACAAATTTGAATTCGTTTTCTTTTGTGTTCACATTGTAAATCTTCTATAAAAGGGCTGTAAAGACTCAATGTATGATAGAACTCTTAGGAGATTCTTCTCCAGAAGTCTAAGACATTTTCTCATCTTCTCATGCTTTTCTTTGAGTTTCTGGATTCAATTCTTCACATTTCTCCTCTCTAATCTCAATATTCTTTCACAATGATCAGTTTAGATTGATCACTTTAACTAGCCGATCAACTTGACATTTACGCATTAAATCGTCCATAACTTTTGATTTAGAACTCAAAATGACACGAATCCAATGTCCATGTTAAGCTAGCCAAATATTTTGAGAAAATTTGAGACAGAAATAGAGACAACAATGCGTCCAAGTAATCCAATCCATCCCAAATTACGTAATGCCATGCATTATTTTTTATTTATAAGCCTTTACTCAATGGGCACCAATGATCAGTTTAGAATGATCACTATAACTGGCTGATACTCTTGACATGTCTGCACTAAATCTTCCATAACTTTTGATTTAGAGCTCAAAATGACACGAATATAATGCCCACGTTAAGGTAGCTCAATTTTCTATATTTTGACAAAATTTGAGACAGAAATAGAGACCAGAAAGCATCCAAGTAATCCAATCTATCCCAAACTGCGTGATGCCATGCTTTATGGTTCATTGATAAGTCTTTACTTAATGAGCACCAATGATAAGTTTAAAATGATCACTTTAACTGGCCGATAACCTTGACATGTCCGCACTAAATCGTGTGTAACTTTTGATTTAGAGCTCAAAATGACACGAATCCAGTGCCCACGTTAAGCTAGCTTAATTTTCTATATTTTGATAATATTTGAGACAGATATAGATACAACAAAGCATCCAAGTAATCCAATATATCAAAACTGCTTGATGTCATGCATTATGCTTCAATTATAAGCCTTTACTTAATGAGCACCAATGATCAGTTTAGAATGATCACTTTAACTGGCAGATCAACTTGACATGTCTGCACTAAATCGTCCATAACTTTTGATTTAGAGCTTTGAATGACATGAACCCAATGCCCACATTAATGTATCTCAATTTTTTATAATGTGACAACATTTGAGACTGAACTTGATACGACAAAGGGTACAAGTTATCTAATCTATCTCATCCTTCGTGATGCCATGCATGCTTCATTTATAAGCCTTTACTCAATGAGCACCAATGATCAGTTTAGAATGATCATTTTAACTGGCCGATCAACTTCAAATGTCCGAACTAAATCATTAGTAACTTTTTATTTAGATCTCAAAATGACACGAATCCAATGCCCACGTTAAGCTAACTCAATTTTCTATATGTTGAGAAAATTTGAGACAAAAATAGATACGGCAAAGCGTCCAAATAATCCAATCCATCCCAATCTGTGTGATGCCATGCATTATTTTTCATTTATGAGCTTTTTCTCAATGGGCACCAATGATCAATTTAGAATGATCCCTTTAACTATCTGATTAACTTGACATGTCCACATTAAATCGTTTGTAACCTTTGATTTAAAGCTAAAAATGACACAAATCCAATGCCCACATTAAGCTAGCTCAATTTTCTATATTTTGAAAAAATTTGAGACAAAAATAGAGACCACAAACCGTCCAAGTAATCTAATCTATCCCAACCTGCGTCATGCCATGCTTTATGCTTAATTTATAAGCTTTTACTCAATGACACCAATTATCAGTTTAGAATTATCATTTTAACTAGCCGATAAACTTGACATGACCGCATTAAATCATCCGTAACTTTTGATTTAGAGCTCAAAATGACACGAATCCAATGCCCACATTAAGCTAGCTCAATTTTCTATATTTTGACAAAATTTGAGACAAAAATAGAGACCACAAACCGTCCAAGTAATCTAATCTATCCCAACCTGCGTCATGCCATGCTTTATGCTTAATTTATAAGCTTTTACTTAATGAGCACCAATTATAAGTTTAGAATTATCACTTTAACTAGCCGATAAACTTGACATGACCGCATTAAATCGTCCGTAACTTTTGATTTAGAGCTCAAAATGACACGAATCCAATGCCCACTTTAAGCTCGCTCAATTTTCTATATTTTGGAAAAATTTGAAACAGAAATAGATACGACAAAACGTTCAAGTAATCCATTTCATCCCAAACTGCGTGATGCCATGCATTATTTTTCCTTTATAAGCTTTTATTCAATGAGCACCAATGATCAGTTTAGAATGATCATTTAACTGGCCGATCAGCTTGCCATGTCTGCACTAAATCGTCCATAATTTTGATTTAGAGCTATGAATGACATGAATCCAATGTCCACGTTAAGGTAGCTCCATTTTATAAATTGTAACAAAATTTGAGACAAAAATATATACGACAAACGTCCAACTAATCCAATCTATACAAAACTGTGTGATTTCATGAATTATGATTCATTGATAAGCGTTTACTCAATGGGCACCAATGATCAGTTTAGAATGATCACTTTAAATGGCCAATCAACCTGACATATCCACACTAAATCTTCCGTAACTTTTGGTTTAGAGCTCCGAATGACACGAATCCAATGCCCACGTTAAACTAGCTCAATTTTCTATATTTTGATAAAATTTGGTACAGAAATAGAGACGACAAAGCGTCCAAGTAATCCAATCTATCCCGAATTGTGTGATGCCATGCTTTATGCTTCATTTATAAGCCTTTACTTAATGAGCACCATTGATCATTTTAGAATAATCAATTTAATTGGCCGATCAACTTGATACTTCTGACTAAACCTTAATGACACAAATCCAATGCCCATGTTTAGCTAGCTCAATTTTCTATATTGTGACAAAGTGTGAGACAAAAATAGTTATGAAAAAGCGTCCAAATAATCCAATCTATCCCAAACAATGTGATGCCATACATTATGCTTCATTTATCTTTACTCAATGAGCATCAAAGATCAAATTAGACTCATGACTTCAACTGGCCGATGAATTTGATATGTCCGCACTAAATCGTCCGTAACTTTTGATTTAGAGGTCAAAATGACACGAATCCAATGCCCACATTAAGGTAGTTCAATTTTCTATATTGTAACAAAATTTCAGATATAAATAGACTCGACAAGGCATCCAAGTAATCGAATATATCTAAAACTGTGTCATGCATTATGCTTCATTTATAAGCCTTTGCTCAATGAGCACCAATGATCAGTTTAGAATGATGAATTTAACTAGCCGATCAACTTGACATGTCCGCAATAAATTGTCTGTAACATTTGATTAGAGCTCAAAAACACACGAATCAAATGCCAACGTTAAGCTAGCTCAATTATCGATATTTTGACAAAATTTGAGACAGAAATAAAGACGACAAAGCGTCCAAGTAATCTAATCCATCGAAACTGCTTGATGTTATGCATTATGCTTCATTTACAACCATTTATTTAATGAGCACGAATAATCAGTTTAGAATGATCACTTTAACTGGTCGATCAACTTGACATATTCGTACTAAATTGTCCCTAACTTTTCATTTAGAGCTCAGAATGACACGAATACAATGTTCACGTTAAGCTAGCTCAATTTTCTATATTTTGACAAAATTTGAGACAAAATAGAGACGACAAAGCGTCCAAGTAATCTAATCCATCCAAACTACTTGATGTCATGCATTATGCTTCATTTATAACCCTTTACTTAATGAGCACCAATGATCAGTTTAGAATGATCACTTTAACTACCTAATCAACTTGACATTTCTGCACCAAATCTTCATAACTTTTGATTTAGAGCTCAGAATGACTCCAATCCAATGCCTACGTTACGCTAGCTCAATTTTTTTATATTGTAATAAAATTTGAGACAAAAAATAGACATGACAGTGTGTCCAAGTAATCCAATCTATCCAAAACTGTGTCATACCATGCATTATGATTCATTTATAAACCTATACTCAATGAGCACCAATGATCAGTTTAGAATGATCACTTTAACTGGCCGATAAACTTGACATGTTCCCACTAAATCATCTGTAACTTTGATTTAGAGCTTAGAATGACACGAATCCAATACACACGTTAAGCTAGCTCAATTTTCTATATTTTGATACAATTTGAGAAGGAAATAGCAACGACAAAGTGTCCAAGTAATCCAATCCATCCAAACTGCTTGATGTCATGCATTAAACTTCATTTATAATCCTTTACTCAATTAGCACCAATGATCTATTTAGAAAGATCACTTTAACTGGCCGATTCACATGTCTGCTCTAATTCGTCCGTAAATTTTGATTTAGCGCTCAGAATGACACGAATCCAATGTCCATGTAATGCGAGCTCAAATTTTTATATTGTAAGAAAATTTAAGACATAAATGATACGACAAAGCGTACAAATAATCCAATCTATCCAAAACTGTGTGACGCCATGCATTATGCTTCATTTATAAGCCTTTACTTAATGAGCACATAGTTTAGAGTCATCACTTTAACTCCCCGATAACCTTGACATGTCTCCACTAAATCTTGTGTAACTTTCAATTTAGAGCTAAAAAACACACGAATCCAATGCCCACAATAAGCTTGCTCAATTTTCTATATAGTAACAAAATTTGAGACAAAGCTAGATACGACAAATCGTGCAAGTAATCGAATCTATCCAAAACTATGTGATGCCATGCAATATGATTCATTGATAAGCCTTTACTGAATGGGTACCAATTATCCATTTAGAATTACCACTTTAACTGGCAGATCAACTTAAAATGTTCGCACTAAATCGTCCGTAAATTTTGATTTAGAGCTAAGAATGACACGAATCCAGTGCCCACGTTAAATTAGCTAAATTTTATATATTTTTACAAAATTTGAGACAGAAATTGATACGACAAAGCTCTCAAGTAATCCAATCTATCCCAAACTATGTGATGCCATACATTATGCTTCATTTATAAGCATTTACTCAATGAGCATCAATGATCAAATTAGAATGATGACTTTAACTGGCCGATCATCTTCATATTTCCACACTAAATCGTCTGTAACTTTTGATTAAGAGCTCAAAATGACACGAATCCAATGTCCACAATAAGCTAGAATAATTCTCTATATTTTGACAAAATTTGAGACCGAAATCGAGACGACAAAGTGTCCAAGTAATCCAATATATCTAAACTGCTTTACGATCACTTTAACTGGCCGATCAACTTGACATGTCCACACTAAATTGTCCGTGAGATTTTATTAAGAGCTTTGAATGACACGAATCTAATGCCCATGTTAAGCTAGCTCAATTTCTATATTGTGACAAAATTTGAGACAAAACTAGATATGACAAAGCGTCCAAGTAATCTATTCAAATTGTGTGATGCGATGCATTATGCTTCCTTGATAAGCCTTTACTCAATGGGCACCAATGGACAGTTTAGAATGATCACTTTAACTGCACGATCCACTTGATATGTCCACACTAAATCATCTGTAACTTTTGATTTAGATATTAGAATCACATGAATCTAATGTCCACGTTAAGCTAGCTCAATATTCTATATTTTGAAAAAATTTGGAGCAGAAATAGAGTCAACAAAGCGTCCAAGTTAACCAATCTATCCCAAATTGCGTGCCGCCCAGCTTTATACTTCATTTATAAGCCTTTACTTAATGAGCACCAATGATTAGTTTAGAATGATCAATTTAACTGGCCGATCAACTTGACATGTTTGCACTAAATCGTCCATAACTTTTGATTTAGAGCTCAGAATCACATGAATCCAGTGCCCACTTTAAGCTTGGTCAATTTTCAATATTGTAACAAAATTTGAGACAGAAATAGATATGACAAAGCGTCCAAGTAATCCAATCTATCCAAAACTGTGTGATGCCATGCATTACACTTCATTTATAAGCCTTTACTCAGTTACCACCAATGATCAGTTTAGAATGATCACTTTAACTGGCCGATAAACTTGTCATGTCCCCACTAAATCGTCTACAACTTTTGATTTAGAGCTCAGAATGACACGAGTTCAATGCCCACGTTAAGCTAGCTCAATTTTCTATATTTTGGTAAAATTTTAGAAGGAAATAGAGACAAGAAAATGTACAAGTAATCCAATTCATCTAAGCTGTTTGATGCCATGCATTATGCTTCATTTATAAGCCTTTACTTAATGAACACCAATGATATGCTTAGAATGATCACTTTAACTGGCCGATCAACTTGACATGACCGCACTAAATCGTTCGTAACTTTTGATTTAGAGTTCAAAATGACACAAATCCAATGCCTAAAGCTAGCTCAATTTTATATATTGTGACAAAATTGGAGATAGAACTAGATACGACAAAGCGTCCAAGTAATCGAATCAATCTCAAACTGTGTGATGGCATGCATTATGCTTCATTTATAAGGCTTTACTCAATGAACACCAATGATCAGTTTAGAATGATCATATTAACTAGTCGATCAACCTGATATGTCCGCACTAAATCATCCATAAATTTTGATTTAGAGCTCAAAATAACATGAATCCAATGTCACATTAATCTAGCTAAATTTACTATATTTTGACAAAATTTGAGACAAAAATAGAGACGACAAAGCGTCCAAGTAATACAATCAATCCAAACTTCTTGATGTTATGAATTATGCTTCATTTATAAGCCTTTACTTAATGAGCACCAATGATCAGTTTAGAATGATCACTTTAACTGGCCGATCAACTTGACATGTCCGTACTAAATCGTCTGTAACTTTTGGTTTAGAGCTCGGAATGACACGAATCCAATGGCCCCGTTAAGTTAGCTCAATTTTTTATATATTGTAACAAAATTTGAGACAAAACCAGATACGAAAAAGTATACAAGTAATCCAATATATTTTAAACTGCGTGATACCATGCATTATGCTTCATTTATAATCCTTTACTCAATGAACACTAATGATCAGTTTAAAATAATCATATTAACTGGCTGATCAACTTGTTTGTAACTTTTGATTTATATCTCAAAATGACATGAATCCAAACTGCTTGATGCCATGTTTTACGCTTAATTTATAAGCCTTTACATAATGGCCACCAACGATCTGTATAGAATGATCACTTTAACTGACCAATTAACTTGACATGTTTGCACTAAATTGTACGTAACTTCTGATTTAGAACTCAGAATGACAAGAATCTAATGCCCACATTAAGTTACCTTCATTTTCTATATTTGAGAAAATATGAGACAGAAATAGAGACCAAAAAGCCGTAAAAGTAATCCAATCTATCGGAAATTGTTTGATGTCATGCATTATGATTCATTTATAAGCTTTTACTCAATGAGCACAATAATCAGTTTAGAATAATCATATTAACTGAAAGAATATTGAGATTAGAGAGGAGAAATGTGAAGAATTGAACCCAGAAACCCAAAGAAAAGCATGAGAAGATGAGAAGTGTCTTAGACTTCTGGAGAATAATCTCCCAAGAGTTCAATCATACATTGAGTCTTTATAGCCCTTTTATAGAGGATTTACAATGTGAACACAAAGAAAACGAATTCAAACTTTTGGATGAGCTTGAATAGAGGAGGAGATTGTCAACAACCAATGAGAAGAGAGGGGAAGAGCTGCAGACTGTCTTATGAACGTTTGGTGTGGTTACCAAGGCTGTGTGCAGTAGGCATGACTGTTTGGTGTGGTTACCAAGACTGTGTGCAGCATGGACATATCCTTTTCACCTTGATTCTTCTCTCAAGGCAGCTATTTAACCATTTTAACTATGTGGTTAATCATAACTCCCTCCTTTTTCTTTTCCCTTGTTATTCAAACTGAATTTTCGTGCTCACACTTGCCTTGTAGGTCAAGATAGGTCTTATTTGATTTTCCTATGTCAGCTTATGGGTCGACAAGCTCCTAGAGGAAGATCAACTAAGGACAATGGGCCAGAAGTGCAAAGTAGAGTCCAAAGGCTTCTCAACAACACAAGGGACATCAGAGACTAGGGCTTTAGTGGCAAGAGAGGTCAGGGCCCAAAGATTCTTAACCCTACTCCAAGTCGAAGACAAGGAACAAGGCGCGTGCATGCCACAAGGACGGCCACCTTCCATTTCTTGGCCGTGAGTAAGTTAAGGTAAGTTTCAATTCGAATATATGCCTCTTTCTGTTTTGCAGGGTAGGATCTAGATTCTTTACATTTTTGAGTCAAGAACATTTTAGAAATAGGTCCTTTTTCGGTTATAATCTTTTGTATCTTTTCCTTTTGTGCACTTTTGTAAAATTTCCTTTTCTTATTTGAGTCGACCCTAGAAGGTCAAGTTGTCGAGCATATTAATAATGCTCCTTCCAGCATTGTAGTTCGACAACCTTTTTGATATTAATAAAGATTGAACTTTTTCCCCAACAAGTTTTCTCTCAAGAATCTTGTGCGCTTAGAATCTAGTTGAGACCAGCCCTCCTAGCTCTAAGTTTGTGATTTATCACGAGGTTCATCACCCCTCGTGTGGTTCACTTCACCTTTCCATCGAATACCAACCCAAAAACCCCTATCCAAGAAGTCTAAGGTCGAGTTTCTCACCTAAACTTCTCCAAACAGCCCACGCGCATACATCCTTGAATCAAGGCTTGTATCATTTTGGTATCAGAGCTTAAAGCTCCTAAACCAGGTTGTTTCTATCCTTTAGCTTGTTTTGTTTTTAGTTCTTGCATTAGTTTAAGTCGCATTCAAGAAAAATCAAAAAAATAACATCAAACTCCAAACCGAGTGCATCTAGCCTTCTACGTGTATCACTAGGGTTTAGATTCACTTTTGCATTGCCATTCACGTTTTTCTTTTTGTTTAATTCATATTTTCATTATTTTTTAAGTTAAATTAAAAAGAAAAGAAAAAGAAAAAAAGAAAATAGGAAAAATACCAAAAGATTTCGAATTGGACAGCTAGCAATAGTTGTCAATAAAATTTCCTTTTATTCAAATATCCTTATATTCAAATTTTCCATTCCTTAGAATTTTCTTTTTTGCATTTTTTCGAATCCCTTATAAAAAGAAAACCCTCCTAACAATTTAGGAGTAGCATAACTTGTTTTCTTCCTTGTAGTACGCAATGGGAGAAGAAAATAGGGATGTAGCCGAGGCCATGATGGCCATGTTCACCACACTCCAAACACAACTCGCATCCATAGGCGAGACGATTGGAGCGCGTGGAGAGGCCTGTGAGATTCCAGGCCATAAGGCACGTGAGAGCTGAGCAAGACCGTCCTGAGGGTCCTGAGCATCTTAGGACACGACACGAACAGGAGGAACCCCAGTCAGATGGAGATGAGGACACACAACCTCATAACTATCACAATAGGCCGAGAGGACTCCCACGGCAACCAGAGGCAGAAGATGATGGCTTTGAGCCATATGGTCTTCACCAGAGACAAAGAATGCCTCTTAGACATCATGAGGATGGAGATGAACACGCCTATAACCGGGTAACTAATCCTGATGTTAAGCTAACTCCTCCAAGTTTTGCAGGAAAAGTAGACCCCGAGGCTTACCTAGATTGGGAGAGAAGAATGGATCATATCTTTGATCATTACAACCAACCAGGACCTAGGAGAGTCTCAATGGCAGTAGCACAACTCACGGACAATGCCCTCATCTGGTGGGATCGTGAGGTATCTGACAGAAGGAGGAAGAGAATGAGGCCCATAGACTCATGGGTCGACATGAAAGACCTCATGCGACAAAGGTTTGTTCCACCTTACTGTCATAGAGACTTGCAACATCGTTTTCGTACTCTTAAGCAGGGTACTAGATCAGTAGAGGAGTACTATAAAGAGTTCGAGAAGCTAAGGAACAGATTGGAGCTCAATGATGAGGAAGAAGCATTGATGGCACAATTCTTGGATGGACTCCAAGAAAGAATCAGCCGCAAGGTGGAAAGGCAAATCTACAATGACTTCAAAGACTTGTTCCACCTATCTGTCCAGGCTGAGCAGCACATAAAACTTAAGAGCCAAGACATCCGCAGCAAGCCTAAGACACCTTGGGCACCAAGCAACATGCCCAAGCCCGTAGACAAAGGCAAGAGCATAGAGATCGAGTCAAGGTTCAAGAGCAAGCCCCCTGAACCCACCCGTGACCAGAGAGAGTCTGGTAAGTCTTCTAACCCTCAAAGATCACATGACATCACTTGTTTCAAGTGTAGGGGTCGTGGACACATCTCAAGGGAGTGCCCAAACAACTGAGTCATGCTGATTACGGAGGCTGGAGAATATGAGTCCCAAGATGAAGAGGACTATGAACCAGAAGAAGAATATGGTGACAATGAGTAGCCTGATGTGGGGGAAGTGCTGGTCACTAGACGCATCCTCAGTGCAATGGTGGATCCTTCAGAGACCATCCAGAGGGAGAACATCTTCCACAGCCGTTGCACCATCAAGGGCAAGGTATGTAACCTCATCATAGATGGTGGTTCTTGCACTAACGTTGCTAGTGCATATATGGTTGATAAGCTAGGTCTAGAGAAGACAAGGCATCCTCGACCATATAGAGTGAGATGGCTGGATGAAAAAGTGGAGCTCAAGATCCATGAGCAAGTCATTGTGCCATTCAGTGTGGGCAAGTACCAAGACCAAGTCGTGTGCGACGTGGTGCCCATGCAAGCTGGCCATCTTCTGCTAGGAAGACCATGACAGTTTGACAAAGATACCAGGCATGATGGCCGAACCAATCTCTACACTTTTGTGCATGACAAAAGAAAGGTCAGCTTGGCTCTTCTTACACCTGCCCAGGTACACGAGCTACAACTCCAAATGAGTAAGGAAAAGAAACTTATCAAGTCTAATTTTCTTATTCAGCCAAGCCATGTCCGGAGAGCTTTAGCCTCGAAGGATTTAATGTTACTAATGGTTTTCAAAGAAGTGTTGAGTGTTGAAAAAGAACAGGTAGAGCTACCTCTTGAAGTAGCAATTCTCCTCAACAAGTTCCAGGATGTGTTTCCAGAGGAGATACCAGCAGGCTTGCCTCCTTTACGTGGCATAGAGCACCAGATTGATCTAGTGCCTGGAGCAGCCCTGCCCAACCGGCTAGCCTACCGGATGAGTCCAGAGGAGTCCAAGGATCTTGAGAAGCAAGTCAAGGAGCTCCTAGAGAAAGGCTATGTTCGAGAGAGCCTCAATCCATGTGTCGTACCAGTGCTACTAGTGCCCAAGAAGGATGGGACTTGGCGAATGTGCGTGGACTGCCGAGCAATCAACAACATCACTGTCAAGTACCGGCATCCAATACCACGGCTGGATGACATGCTAGATGAGCTGAGTGGAGCCACGGTCTTCTCCAAGATAGACCTCAAGAGTGGATACCACCAGGTCAGGATGAAAGAAGGTGATGAATGGAAGACTACTTTCAAGACAAAGCAAGGGCTCTACGAGTGGACAGTCATACCATTTGGCTTGACTAATGCCCCCAAGCACCTTCATGCGCCTTATGAACCAAGTTCTTAGGGCGTACATCAGTAAGTTTGTAGTGGTTTACTTTGATGACATACTAGTTTATAGTAGGTGCCTACAGGAACACCTCACACATCTTGAGATGGTACTTAAAACCCTTCGACAAGAAGAGCTTTATGCCAATCTCAAGAAGTGCATCTTTTGTAATGATAAACTTGTCTTTTAGGTTTTGTTGTAAGTTCACAGGGCCTACAGGTTGATGAAGAGAAGATTCGAGCCATACAAGAATGGCCAACACCAGGCAACATCAGCCAAGTAAGGAGCTTCCACGGACTGGCCAGCTTCTATAGGAGATTCGTGCCCAACTTCAGCAGTATTGCCTCACCATTGATGGTAGTAGTGAAGAAGAACGTGGGATTCATCTGGGGAGAAGCTCAAGAGAAGGCATTCCAGGCCTTGAAGGACAGCCTTACACATGCACCAGTGCTAGTCCTGCCCGACTTCAACAAGACGTTTGAAGTGGAGTGTGATGCCTCTGGAATAGGCATAGGAGCAGTGCTAACCCAAGGAGGGAGACCAGTGGCATACTTCAGTGAGAAGCTGATACGAGCATGGAAAGCACACAAAAGGAGAAGCTCATGGCTAGGAATGAACTAGTAGAACATGAAGAAGCTCTTGCACTACCAGCTGGACCATTAACCCGAACCAAGGGCAAGAAACTCAAAGAGGCAATCAGCAGCATGCTCAACAAGGAGAATGCACAACAAATTCACTTGAGCTTGAATGGAGAAGTGCCTAAAATCCCTCTGATTTTAGTACAAGCTCAAGACAGCATACAAATGGGTATGTGATCCATTTGTACTCTTTTTCCCTTATCCAAGTTTTCTCCCATTGGGTTTTCTTGGTAAGGTTTTTAATGAGGCAAATGAATCACATTACAACCAGCCCAATTTGTTGTGTAAAATCAAAAGGAGTTCAATTAAAAAGCTCAAAATTGGCGTCATCAAAAGGGGGGAAAAGTGTCTACATTCATAGTCAAAATAAGAGTTAATGAAGTCAAGGTCTTTGGTCAAGGTCTTTGATCAAGTCTTCCCTTGTAATTGTAACCAATTTAATGTTGTAGGCTCCTCATATTTATGTCCCCTTATAGTATGAATAGGGGCTTTCAGTTGTAAACTTCATCATTCAACTTTTCAAATAAAAACAGCTTCTTTTCTTAAGTTTGAGAGTGATTCTCTTCTTAATCTGATTGTTGGTGTGTAATATCCTTCAGTCAACATTTAGTAGCCTTAGTGTGTAATATCTAAGCTACTATCTTAGGTAAATCAGTAGTCTTTCCGCAACTACTGTGTGACCCTTCAATCCACAACCTTTGAACAGATTGAATTTCGATTCATTCTGTTGCAAAGCCTATCTCAACCGCATCCAGAAGTGCATTCCTTGGGAGGTTCACATCATTTGGTATCAGAGCACACTTCTGATCGGTTATCCCTATCACTGATCTCTATATCTCTTTATTTCCATCTATTTAGATTGCATATGCTTGTGTATCGATTTGCATCAATTGATTAATCGAAAAAACCTATTCATATAATTGCATTGTTGTTTTTATCCAATATTACATCAGTTTATAACATCAAAATCGACCCCAACCCATTGCATTTTCAGATTAGAAAATAACACACTCGCAACTCTTCATCTTCCATCAAAAATATTTTTTCAGAACAGGTATTTTTAACGCATTTGTTAAGTGTATTTGTAGCTATGTCAGGAGGAAATCAAACTTCAGAAGCACCAAACTTGTTAATGGAGGCTCTAGTAGCAGAAATGAAGAAAGTACTACAAGTAGAGCTGGAAGTCATTCATTTGCGGCTTGATGATGTTCAGAACAATAGTAACACTGAAACAGCTCCAAGGAGAACTAGGAATCCCTTTAGACATGGCCATAATGAAGAAATAGAAGCTTACTATAGTCATGGCAGTGAAGGGAGTAGGAGAACCCAAAGGAGGCATTGGTGTGTAAGAGAAGAAAGGGTGACGCTTAATGACACCATAAGAGGTCTTAAACTTAAGATACCATCATTCTATGGCAAAAATGATCCAGACACTTACCTCGAATGGGAGAAGAAGATCGAGCTGGTGTTTGATTGTCAACACTATTCCGAGCTCAACAAGGTCCGCATAGCTGCTACTGAATTTTATGAATATGCACTCAGCTGCTGGGATCAATTGGTGACTTCCAGAAGACGTAATGGTGAGTATCCAGTAGAAACATGGGCTGAGATGAAAGCCATAATGAGGAAAAGGTTTGTGCCCAGCCATTACCACCGTGAGCTTCACCAAAAGCTAAGGAGACTCAATCAAGGAAGCGGAAGTGTTGAGGACTATTTCCAGGAGTTGGAAACCCTCATGATCAGGGCAGACATTTCAGAAGACAGAGAAGCTACTATGGCAAGATTTTTAGGAGGACTTAACCGTGACATTCAAGATAGAATGGAGCTGGAACATTATGTGGAGGTAGAGGAAATGTTGCACAAAGCTATACTGGTGGAACAACAGTTAAAAAGGAAAAGTTATACTAGGCCAAGCTATGGAACAGCTAACAATAAGCCTAGCTACCAAAGGGAAGGAAAACAGATTGCTAAAGTTGATTCCAAACCTTCAACCACCACTCAAGACGTCAAGGGCAAATCTGAAGCTACTACATCTACTAGAACAAGAGATGTGAAGTGTTTCAAATGCCAAGGAAGAGGGCATTATGCGAATGAATGCACCAACAAGAAGATCATGATTCTGTTGGATAATGGTGAAATAGAATCCAAGGAAGAAGAAGTCTTTTCTGCTTCTTCAGAAGAGAATCTTGAACCTCGTATGGCAGGAGAATTATTGGTAACAAGAAGAACCTTAAGCGTACAAAACAAAACCAAAGAACATGAGCAAAGAGAGAACCTGTTTCACTCAAGATGTCACGTCCAAGGAAAGGTTTGCAGCATCATTATTGATGGAGGAAGCTGCACTAATGTGGCTAGTGAAACTATGGTAAACAAGTTAGGTCTGGAAGTGTTCAAGCACCCAAAGCCGTATAAGCTGCAATGGCTTAATGAGTGTGGCAAAATGAAGGTAAGCAGCCAAGTCAAGGTACCTATAACCATTGGCAAGTACCAAGATGAGATCCTATGTGATGTTTTACCAATGGAGGCAGGCAACATTCTTCTTGGAAGGCCATGGCAATTTGATCGGATGGTTAATCATGATGGTTACACCAACCAACACTCGTTTGAACACAAAGGTAAGAAGATCACACTTGTTCCTATGACACCACAGGAGGTGTACCAAGATCAGCTGGTGTTGGAGCAAAGGAAAACAGCTGGAACTTCAAAAGAAACCATAAGCACCAAAAGTGACAGAGGCTGTGAGAACAAGAACAAAAAGCACTCAAGTTTCTTTGTGAGAACTGGTGGAGTTAAGAAGGCTCTCTTCTCACAACAACTTGTTCTTTTGTTTATCTATAAGGAAGCTCTCATGAGCTTAACAACGTTGCACCGGTATTACCGAGTGAAGTGACTTCTATTTTGCAGGATTATGAAGATGTCTTTCCAGAAGACAATCCAAAGGGGCTACCACCCATCAGAGGCATTGAACATCAGATTGATTTTGTACCTGGAGCCTCACTACCAAATAGACCAGCTTATAGAACCAACCCCGTTGAGACTAAGGAGCTGCAAAGGCAAGTTAATGAGCTAATGGAGAAGGGCTACATCAGGGAGAGCATGAGTCCTTGTGCTGTGCCAGTTCTACTTGTGCCAAAGAAAGATGGCAGCTGGCGCATGTGTGTTGATTGTAGAGCAATCAACAACATTACGGTAAAGTATCGCCATCCAATCCCTAGGTTAGATGACATGCTTGATGAATTGCATGGTTCCAGAATCTTTTCTAAGATAGATCTTAAGAGTGGGTACCATCAAATACGCATGAAAGAAGGGGATGAATGGAAAACTGCATTTAAAACTAAGCATGGATTATATGAATGGTTAGTCATGCCATTTGGGTTAACAAATGCACCTAGTACTTTCATGAGGTTGATGAATCATGTTCTTAGAGCATTCATAGGAGTCTTTGTTGTGGTATACTTTGATGACATCTTAATCTACAGCAAGAATCTAGAAGAGCATGCTAGTCATTTGACATCGGTTCTAAGCGTTCTTAGAAAAGAAAAACTATATGCCAATCTTAAGAAATGCACTTTTTGTACAGATAACATTGTGTTCCTAGGCTTTGTTATAAGTGCAGATGGTATTAAGGTTGATGAGGAAAAGGTCAAAGCTATTAAGGAATGGCCAAGTCCAAAAACAGTAGGAGAAGTGAGAAGTTTCCATGGGCTAGCTGGCTTCTATAGACGCTTTGTCAAGGATTTTAGCACTATTGCTGCCCCACTTACGGAAGTAATCAAGAAAGACATAGGATTCAAATGGGGACATGCTCAAGAAAGCTCATTCCAAGCTTTGAAAGAAAAGCTTACACATGCACCTCTTCTATCTTTACCTGATTTTCTTAAAACCTTTGAGATAGAATGTGATGCTTCTGGTATAGGTATTGGAGCTGTTTTGATGCAGGACAAGAAACCTATAGCCTATTTCAGTGAGAAGCTTGGAGGAGCCACCCTCAATTATCCAACCTACGACAAGGAATTGTACGCCTTGGTCCGTGCTTTGCAAACTTGGCAACACTACTTGTGGCCTAAGGAGTTCGTGATTCACACTGATCATGAGTCACTCAAGCACTTAAAGGGCCAACAGAAGCTGAACAAAAGGCATGCACGGTGGGTTGAGTTCATAGAAACATTTCCGTATGTCATTAAATACAAACAAGGTAAAGAGAATGTTGTGGCAGATGCATTGTCAAGGAGGTATGCCTTAATCTCTACTCTTGATGCTAAGTTGTTAGGTTTTGAACAGCTTAAAGAGCTATATGAAACTGATCCTGAATTTAAAGATGTATACATTGCTAGCAGAAAGTTTGCTTCAGGAAAATACTATCGGCATGAAGGATTCCTATTTTATGATAATAGATTATGTGTGCCTAACTGTTCTACTCGAGACTTGTTAGTTAGGGAAGCTCATGGAGGTGGACTGATGGGGCATTTTGGAGTTGCCAAAACCCTTAAAGTAATGCAAGATTTCCATTGGCCACACATGAAGAGAGACGTAGAAAGAATCTGTGCAATGTGCCACATGCAAACAGGCTAAGTCTAAGGTTCAACTCCACGGTTTGTACACTCCTTTACCCATTCCTACTCATCCATGGATTGACATATCAATGGACTTTGTGGTTGGTTTGCCTAGAACTAAGACAGGAAAGGATTCTATCTTTGTTGTGGTTGATAGATTCTCTAAGAGCTCATTTTATAGTGTGACTGATGATGCATTGTATATAGCCAATCTATTCTTTAAAGAGGTAGTTCGCTTGCATGGAATGCCTAGGACCATAGTTTCTGATAGAGACACTAAGTTCTTGAGTTACTTTTGGAAAACTCTTTGGTATAAGTTAGGAACTAAGTTGGTATTCTCTACAACATGTCACTCACAAACGGATGGTCAAACTGAAGTAGTTAATAGAACCTTGTCTACTTTATTGCGTGCATTAATCAAACGAAATCTTAGAACATGGGAAGAATGTTTACCACATGCTGAATTTGCATATAACCATTCTGTACATTCTGCTTCTAAGTATTCTCCTTTTCAAATTGTGTATGGTTTCAATCCTTTATCTCCTTTGGATCTAACCCCTTTGCCTTTAAGTGAAAGAGCTAGTATTGATGGAAAAAGAAAAGCTGAGATTGTTAAACAGATCCATGAGAATGCAAGGAAGAATATTGAGGCCAGAACCCAACATGGAGGTGGACTGATGGGGCATTTTGGAGTTGCCAAAACTCTTAAAGTAATGCAAGATGATTTCCATTGGCCACACATGAAGAGAGACGTAGAACGAATCTGTGCAAGATGTGCCACATGCAAACAGGCTAAGTCTAAGGTTCAACTCCACGGTTTGTACACTCCTTTACCCATTCCTACTCATCCATGGATTGACATATCAATGGACTTTGTGGTTGGTTTGCCTAGAACTAAGACAGGAAAGGATTCTATCTTTGTTGTGGTTGATAGATTCTCTAAGATGGCTCATTTTATAGCATGTCACAAGACTGATGATGCATTGTATATAGCCAATCTATTCTTTAAAGAGGTAGTTCGCTTGCATGGAATGCCTAGGACCATAGTTTCTGATAGAGACACTAAGTTCTTGAGTTACTTTTGGAAAACTCTTTGGTATAAGTTAGGAACTAAGTTGGTATTCTCTACAACATGTTACTCACAAACGGATGGTCAAACTGAAGTAGTTAATAGAACCTTGTCTACTTTATTGCGTGCATTAATCAAACGAAATCTTAGAACATGGGAAGAATGTTTACCACATGCTGAATTTGCATATAACCATTCTGTACATTCTGCTTCTAAGTATTCTCCTTTTCAAATTGTGTACGGTTTCAATCCTTTATCTCCTTTAGATCTAACCCATTTGCCTTTAAGTGAAAGAGCTAGTATTGATGGAAAAAGAAAAGCTGAGATTGTTAAACAGATCCATGAGAATGCAAGGAAGAATATTGAGGCCAGAACCCAACATGGAGGTGGACTGATGGGGCATTTTGGAGTTGCCAAAACTCTTAAAGTAATGCAAGATGATTTCCATTGGCCACACATGAAGAGAGACGTAGAAAGAATCTGTGCAAGATGTGCCACATGCAAACAGGCTAAGTCTAAGGTTCAATTCCACGGTTTGTACACTCCTTTACCCATTCCTACTCATCCATGGATTGACATATCAATGGACTTTGTGGTTGGTTTGCCTAGAACTAAGACAGGAAAGGATTCTATCTTTGTTGTGGTTGATAGATTCTCTAAGATGGCTCATTTTATAGCATGTCACAAGACTGATGATGCATTGTATATAGCCAATCTATTCTTTAAAGAGGTAGTTCGCTTGCATGGAATGCCTAGGACCATAGTTTCTGATAGAGACACTAAGTTCTTGAGTTACTTTTGGAAAACTCTTTGGTATAAGTTAGGAACTAAGTTGGTATTCTCTACAACATGTTACTCACAAACGGATGGTCAAACTGAAGTAGTTAATAGAACCTTGTCTACTTTATTGCATTAATCAAACGAAATCTTAGAACATGGGAAGAATGTTTACCACATGCTGAATTTGCATATAACCATTCTGTACATTCTGCTTCTAAGTATTCTCCTTTTCAAATTGTGTATGGTTTCAATCCTTTATCTCCTTTGGATCTAACCCCTTTGCCTTTAAGTGAAAGAGCTAGTATTGATGGAAAAAGAAAAGCTGAGATTGTTAAACAGATCCATGAGAATGCAAGGAAGAATATTGAGGCCAGAACCCAACATGGAGGTGGACTGATGGGGCATTTTGGAGTTGCCAAAACTCTTAAAGTAATGCAAGATGATTTCCATTGGCCACACATGAAGAGAGACGTAGAAAGAATCTGTGCAAGATGTGCCACATGCAAACAGGCTAAGTCTAAGGTTCAACTCCACGGTTTGTACACTCCTTTACCCATTCCTACTCATCCATGGATTGACATATCAATGGACTTTGTGGTTGGTTTGCCTAGAACTAAGACAGGAAAGGATTCTATCTTTGTTGTGGTTGATAGATTCTCTAAGATGGCTCATTTTATAGAATGTCACAAGACTGATGATGCATTGTATATAGCCAATCTATTCTTTAAAGAGGTAGTTCGCTTGCATGGAATGCCTAGGACCATAGTTTCTGATAGAGACACTAAGTTCTTGAGTTACTTTTGGAAAACTCTTTGGTATAAGTTAGGAACTAAGTTGGTATTCTCTACAACATGTCACTCACAAACGGATGGTCAAACTGAAGTAGTTAATAGAACCTTGTCTACTTTATTGCGTGCATTAATCAAACGAAATCTTAGAACATGGGAAGAATGTTTACCACATGCTGAATTTGCATATAACCATTCTGTACATTCTGCTTCTAAGTATTCTCCTTTTCAAATTGTGTATGGTTTCAATCCTTTATCTCCTTTGGATCTAACCCCTTTGCCTTTAAGTGAAAGAGCTAGTATTGATGGAAAAAAAGAAAAGCTGAGATTGTTAAACAGATCCATGAGAATGCAAGGAAGAATATTGAGGCCAGAACCCAACATGGAGGTGGACTGATGGGGCATTTTGGAGTTGCCAAAACTCTTAAAGTAATGCAAGATGATTTCCATTGGCCACACATGAAGAGAGACGTAGAAAGAATCTGTGCAAGATGTGCCACATGCAAACAGGCTAAGTCTAAGGTTCAATTCCACGGTTTGTACACTCCTTTACCCATTCCTACTCATCCATGGATTGACATATCAATGGACTTTGTGGTTGGTTTGCCTAGAACTAAGACAGGAAAGGATTCTATCTTTGTTGTGGTTGATAGATTCTCTAAGATGGCTCATTTTATAGCATGTCACAAGACTGATGATGCATTGTATATAGCCAATCTATTCTTTAAAGAGGTAGTTCGCTTGCATGGAATGCCTAGGACCATAGTTTCTGATAGAGACACTAAGTTCTTGAGTTACTTTTGGAAAACTCTTTGGTATAAGTTAGGAACTAAGTTGGTATTCTCTACAACATGTCACCCACAAAAGGATGGTCAAACTGAAGTAGTTAATAGAACCTTGTCTACTTTATTGCGTGCATTGATCAAACGAAATATTAGAACATGGGAAGAATGTTTACCACATGCTGAATTTGCATATAACCATTCTGTACATTCTGCTTCTAAGTATTCTCCTTTTCAAATTGTGTATGGTTTCAATCCTTTATCTCCTTTGGATCTAACCCCTTTGCCTTTAAGTGAAAGAGCTAGTATTGATGGAAAAAGAAAAGCTGAGATTGTTAAACAGATCCATGAGAATGCAAGGAAGAATATTGAGGCCAGAACCCAACAATATGCAAGAAAGGCCAACAAAGGAAGACGTGAAATGGTATTTGAGGTGGGAGACCTCGTGTGGGTTCACTTGAGGAAAGAAAGATTTCCAGCTGAAAGGAAATCCAAACTTATGACCAGAATAGATGGACCTTTCAGGATAGTTCAGAAGATCAACAACAACGCCTACCAAATTGATCTTCAAGGTAAGTATAATGTGAGTTCAAGCTTCAATGTTTCTGATCTTGTGCCTTTCATTGCAGATGAACCAGATTTAAGGTCAAATCCTTTTCAAGAGGAGGGGGATGATACTGAAAGAATATTGAGATTAGAGAGGAGAAATGTGAAGAATTGAATCCAGAAACTCAAAGAAAAGCATGAGAAAATGAGAAAATGTCTTAGACTTCTGGAGAAGAATCTCCTAAGTGTATATGCATACATTGAGTCTTTACAGCCCTTTTATAGAGGATTTACAATGTGAACACAAAAGAAAACGAATTCAAACTTGTGGATGAGTTTGAATAGAGGAGGAGCCTGTCAACAACCAATGAGAAGAGAGGAGACAGTAGGCATGACTGTTTGGTGTGGTTACCAAGACTGTGTGCAGCAGGCATGACTGTTTGGTGTGGTTACCAAGTCTGTGTGCAGCAGGCATGACTGTTTCCACCTTGATTCTTCTCCCAAGGTAGCTATTTAACCATTTTAACCATGTGGTTAATAATAACTCCCTCCTTTTTCATTTCCTTTGTTATTCAAACTGAATTTTCGTGCTCACACTTGCCTTGTAGGTCAAGATAGGTCTTATTTGATTTTCCTATGTCAATACTCCCCCTCAAGCTAAAGACTTTGGAATCACCCTAAAGTCTTAAGCTTGGGAACCCAAGGCAACACCTCATTAAAAACCTTATTAAGGAAAACCACTTGGGACAAAACCTTAATAAGGGAAAAAGAGTGTGTTGCTCTTGGATTAGGAGACCTTTGATCATGGGTGTGATAAATCAACAAGCCCAAGTTTGCTAAAGATGTTCTTGCAAACTTTGAGACTTGCTGCCTTTGTGAAGATGTCAGCTAGTTGGTCTTCACTCCTTGTATATCATGGCAGAATGGTTCCATCTTGAACTTTCTCCCTAACCTTATGGCAGTCGATCTCTATGTGCTTGGTCCTCTCGTGAAACACTGAGTTTGAAGCTATGTGAATGGCTGCCTGATTATCACAATGGAAGGTAATTGGCCCTGGTTGTTCAATACCGAAATCTTTCAAGAGTGCTTTGAGCCAAGTTACTTCATTTGTCAGCTTCCTCATAGCCCTATATTCTGCTTCAGCACTAGAACATGATACCACCTTCTGCTTCTTAGTCTTCCAAGTGACTAAGTTCCCACCAATGAAGGTGCAATACCCGGTGGTTGATTTCCTATCCACCCTATCACCAGCCCAATCCGCATCACAATATCCGACAATATCAGTGTTCCCATTCTTGCCCATCCATATGCCTTGACCAGGAGATCCTTTGATGTATCTAAGGATCCTTTCTACCATGCTCCAATGATATACAGTAGGTTTTTGCATATGTTGACTCACTTGATTCACAGCAAAACACAAGTCTGGTCGTGTTAGGGTGAGGTAGATCAGCTTCCCAACTAGTCTCCTATACTGAGAAACATCCTTAAATAACTCATCAGCTTTCTCCCCCTTTCCGTTGACCTTGTAGCCATCTTCAAGAGGAGTTTTGGCCGGTTTAGCCCCAAGCTTTCCTGTGTCTGTCAACAGATCAAGAGCATACTTTCTTTGGGATAGAAAGAGCCCTTCCTGAGGCTGACACACTTCAATACCCAAGAAGTACTTCAACTCTCCAAGATCCTTGATGTCAAATGATCTATTTAATAAGGCCTTTGTGGACTGAATTCCTTCCTTATCATCTCATGTGATGATAAGGTCATCCACATAAACCAAGACCACCACAATTCCTTTTGCGTTTTGACGAGTGAACAAAGTATGATCTGAATGGGATTTCCTAAACCCATTATCTGTAAGTGTGGAGCTTAATTTGTGATACCACGCCCTTCGTGACTGCTTCAACCCATATATTGCCTTCCTAAGTCTTAGAACTTGTCCCTCTTTGCAAAGATCTTCAAGGCCTAGTGGTGGAGTCATATACACTTCCTCTTCAAGTTCTCCTTGTAGGAATGCGTTCTTGACATCCATTTGCCGTAAGTCCCAACTCAGATTCGTAGCTAGTGAAAGAACAACCCTTACAGTGTGTAGCTTAGCCACCGGTGCAAAGGTATCAGTATAGTCCTCTCCATATGTCTGAATGAAACCTCTTGCAACTAGACGTGCCTTGTACCTTTCTATGTCCCCATTGCTCTTTTACTTGATGGTGAACACCCACTTGGAACTCACAGCCTTCTTGCCTTTGGGAAGTTCTTGTATATCCCATGTATGATTCTTTTCCATAGCTCCCTTCTCATCTCTTACTGCCTCTAACCATTCTTTCTTCCTCTTAGCTTCTTCATAAGTCCTTGGAATCTGACTTTGTTCAATCTTTCCAAGGAATGCTTGATGACTAGATGGCAAGAGGTCAAGGGAACAAACAGATTGTATGGGATGAGCCACGGCCTGGTTGTTGTAGAAGACCCTAGTGTTTACCCAATTGGATGGGTCTTTCCTAAGTCTAGTACTCCTACTTAGTTGCTGAACAGGTGGTGCAGCCTCCTCTACAACCGTTTCCTATACCATTTGGTGAATAGGTTCCTCTATACCCACTTCCAAGTCAACTTGTTCTTGGTTTTGGGCCGTAGCTTCTTCTTGGATTGGAGTTGGTTCTTGAGTTCCCACCCCTTGTTCATTCTCTTGGGTATCTTGTGAACTACTTGGGGTTCTTGCTTCTTCGTGTCTTGAATCCTTTGGCACATCATTTCCCAAATGATTCAAGAGAAACCTCAAACTAGTAGCCAAATCAGAAGGTGACCTTGAGAGATCCTTCAATCCTTCCCAATCTTTCTGATCATAATAGCTTCGTTCTTCTATGAACTTGACATCTCTAGACACATATGTCATGTTGTTGCTCGGATCATAGCACCCTTTTGTGTTGTCGAATATCAAAGGAACATACACTTGATGCTCTTTGCCTCCAACTTGTTTCTTAGATCACCTGGAACATACACAAAGCACACACACCCAAATACACGTAAATGATCAATGGAAGGTTTAGTTTTATTGAGTACCTCAAATGGGGATATGTCTTGTAAGACTTTGGTTGGAGTCCGATTGATGAGGTAGCAAGCAACCAAGACTGCATCTCCCCAAAAACTTTTAGGAACATTGGTATGAAACATCATGGATCTTGCTACTTCCATTAAGTGTCGGTTCTTCCTTTCAGCAACTCCATTTTGCTGTGGTGTGTGTGGGCAGCTAGTTTGATGTAGTATTCCATGTTTGTTTAAATGAGCTTTGAATCTTTGACTTGTGTATTCCCCTCCATTATCTGATCTTAACACTTTGATCTTGGCATTGAATTGATTAGTAACATAATTATGAAAGTTTATAAATGCCTCATAAACCCTATCTTTAGATGGAAGTAATGTAACCCATGTATATTTCGATTTCTCATCTATAAAGGTCACAAAGTATTTATTCCTATCTCTAGACATGCAAGGTGAGGTCCAAACATCGGAATGTACTAAATCAAAGCAATGCTCATAAATGGTAGACGATTTAGGGAAAACAACACGACAATGGTTGCCAAGGATACAAGCCTCACAAACTGAGTGATCATAAGCAACATTAGGCATTATTAAGCTTAAAGCACGAGCATGAGGATGTCCTAATCTAGCATGCCATAAGACATCTTTATTAGCAAAAACACAGGATTTGAAAGCTAAGGAATCCAAATTGCTTGGAGGAGTGTCCTCAAGAACATAGAGCTCATTTTGAGTCCCACCACTTCCAAGTATCTTACCACTCTTAATATCGTGAAAGTAAAAATTGTTAGGTCCAAAAGTAACATTGCAATTCAGGTCTTTAGTAGCCCTTTTGACCGAAACTAGGTTAGACTTAAACTTAGGTACAAAGAAAGCAGTACTTTCTTTGTGAAATAGTCTTAATTTTCCGGTTCCTTCAATTGGAATACTCTTACCATCAGCTATAGTTACTTGTCCTAGACATGGTTCAATGTTCTTTAACAACCTAGCATTTCTAATCATATGGTGAGAAGCACCTGAATCCACTACCAACTTATGATCTGGTTTATCAAGCGATTTATGGGAGTAGAGTGTGATACCGGAGAGTTTTGAGGCATAGGCCTTGATGAGATCCTCCAAGTCACTCTTCTTAGCATACTCCATGGATACATTCATAGCTACCTCCCCTCCTTGGTTGGTTGAACTTGCCTGTTCAGTCACAACCTTTTGAGAGATGTTAGCCTTTGAATCCTTGAACCGGTTTGGACTGAGATGAGGATGAAGTATCCAGCACTTGTCCTTGATGTGGCCATTCCTCTTACAATGTTCACACATCACACTCTTCCTACCCTCTTGCTTAAACACGCTCTTGTTGGCCATGACTAGTTCTCCTTTTCCACCAAACAAACCAATGTTGCCTTGCTCCTTTTGAATCCGTGAGCACACCTCTTCGAAATCAGGGAGTTTTGGCTCTCTTAGGATGGACTTAATCACATCCTTAAAGGCTGGATTTAGGTTGAGAAGGAGCCCAAATATCTTGTCTTGTTCCTTCCTTTCATTAAGCACCTTTGGATCCATAGAACTTGGTCTCAACATGTCAAGCTCGGACCATGTTGATTGGAACTTGCCTAGGAACTTTGTGAACTCCATATCCTCTTGGTGTAGATCATTGAGAGCCTTCTTAACCACATACACACGGCTGAGGTTTGAAATATCCCCATACACCCTCTTGAGATTGTCCCAAAGAGACTTGGCGGTTTCACAATGTGAATAAGCTTCAAGAATGGATGGGTCCAATGAATTTTGGAGGAATCCAAGGACTGATTGATCTTCTTGGAACCACCTAGCTTCTTCCTTTCTTGTTGCCTCATCCTTTTTCTCCTTTGGATTGTCTATAGATGGGGTATTATCCTCCAAGATGTAATTCCAAAGTCCTTTGCCACAAATGGCTGTCTTGATGGTTCTTGACTATAATGTATAGTTCAAGCCTTTGAGAACTACTGGTATCACCGTAGGTTTCAGGCTGGAACTGATTTGAACTGTATCCTCCATTGTTAGGCTTTGAAGAGCTCAAAGGAGGCAGCTTTTATGGTTGAATAAAACTGTGAGTTTTTAGTTTAAAAGCTGAGAGAGTTTTGACAGAATTTTAGATTAGAAACTGAGAGATTTAAGTAGAAAATATAAGAAAATGATCTTATGCTCTGATACCATGAAAGAATATATAGATTAGAGAGGAGAAATGTGAAGAATTGAATCCAGAAACTCAAAGAAAAGCATGAGAAAATGAGAAAATGTCTTAGACTTCTGGAGAAGAATCTCCTAAGTGTATATTCATACATTGAGTCTTTACAGCCCTTTTATAGAGGATTTACAATGTGAACACAAAAGAAAACGAATTCAAACTTGTGGATGAGTTTGAATAGAGGAGGAGCCTGTCAACAACCAATGAGAAGAGAGGAGACAGTAGGCATGACTGTTTGGTGTGGTTACCAAGACTGTGTGCAGCAGGCATGACTGTTTGGTGTGGTTACCAAGACTGTGTGCAGCAGGCATGACTGTTTTCACCTTGATTCTTCTCCCAAGGTAGCTATTTAACCATTTTAACCATGTGGTTAATAATAACTCCCTCCTTTTTCATTTCCTTTGTTATTCAAACTGAATTTTCGTGCTCACACTTGCCTTGTAGGTCAAGATAGGTCTTATTTGATTTTCCTATGTCAATAGATACGAGCATGGAAAACACACAAAAGGAGAAGCTCATGGCTAGGAATGAACTAGTAGAACATGAAGAAGCTCTTGCACTACCAGCTGGACCATTAACCCGAGCCAAGGGCAAGAAACTCAAAGAGGCAATCAGCAGCATGCTCAACAAGGAGAATGCACAACAAATTCACTTGAGCTTGAATGGAGAAGTGCCTAAAATCCCTCTGATTTTAGTACAAGCTCAAGACAGCATACAAATGGGTATGTGATCCATTTGTACTCTTTTTCCCTTATCCAAGTTTTCTCCCATTGGGTTTTCTTGGTAAGGTTTTTAATGAGGCAAATGAATCACATTACAACCAGCCCAATTTGTTGTGTAAAATCAAAAGGAGTTCAATTAAAAAGCTCAAAATTGGCGTCATCAAAAGGGGGGAAAAGTGTCTACATTCATAGTCAAAATAAGAGTTAATGAAGTCAAGGTCTTTGGTCAAGGTCTTTGGTCAAGGTCTTTGATCAAGTCTTCCCTTGTAATTGTAACCAATTTAATGTTGTAGGCTCCTCATATTTACGTCCCCTTATAGTATGAATAGGGGCTTTCAGTTGTAAACTTCATCATTCAACTTTTCAAGTAAAAATAGCTTCTTTTCTTAAGTTTGAGAGTGATTCTCTTCTTAATCTGATTGTTGGTGTGTAATATCCTTAAGCCAACATTTAGTAGCCTTAGTGTGTAATATCTAAGCTACTATCTTAGGTAAATCAGTAGTCTTTCCGCAACTACTGTGTGACCCTTCAATCCACAACCTTTGAACAGATTGAATTTCGATTCATTCTGTTGCAAAGCCTATCTCAACCGCATCCAGAAGTGCATTCCTTGGGTGGTTTGCATCAGAAGCTAGGTGGTGCCTCACTGAACTACCCCACTTATGACAAGGAGCTTTATGCCCTTGTCCGAGCATTGGAGACTTGGGAGCATTACTTGCTGTCCAAGGAGTTTGTGATCCACACTGATCATTAGCCTCTCAAACACCTCAGAGGGACATACCAATCTCAAGAGGAGACATGCCAGGTGGATGGAGTTCATAGAAACCTTCCCATACGTCATCAAGTACAAGAAGGGCAAAGACAATGTGGTAACCGATGCACTATCAAGGAGCTTTGCCTTGATATCCACCATGGAGGCAAAGGTCCTAGGGTTCGAGCACATCAAGGACCTATACAAGGATGATCCTGACTTTGCTGAGAGCTACAAGGAGTGTGGCACAGGGAGTCATGGCAAGTTCTACATCCAGAGAGAGAAGGTTGTGCATACCACAAGGATCATTAAGGGAGCTTATCATCCGAGAAGCTTATGGAGGAGGACTCATGGGCCACTTTGGTGTCGACAAGACTCTAGCAGTGGTCAAGGAGCACTTCTACTGGCCACACATCAAGAGGACAATAGAAGCTCATTGTGCAAGATGCATCACTTGCAAGAAGGCAAAGTCCCGAGTGCAACCTCACGTGTTGTATCTCCCACTGCCCATACCTACATATCCATGGGTGGACATCTCAATGGACTTTGTTCTAGGACTGCCCAAGATCAACCACAAAGATGCAATCTTTGTAGTGGTGGACAGATTCTCCAAGATGGCACACTTCATCCCGTGTGCCAATGTCAATGATGCCACACAAACAGCTGAGCTGTTCTTCAGGGAGATAGTACGGCTTCATGGAGTGCCAAGGACCATCGTATCAGACAGGGACACCAAGTTCCTCAGCCATTTGTAGAGGACCCTTTGGAGGAAGCTAGGCACGAAGCTACTCTTCTCTACCACCTGCCATCCTCAAACCGATGGCCAAACTGAAGTTGTCAACAGGACACTATCAACTCTTCTCAAGACTACACTAGGAAAGAACCTAAAGACTTGGGTGGAGTGCCTGCCATTCATAGAGTTCACTTACAACCGAGCCGTACACTCAGCAACCAAGAAGACACCATTTTAAGTAGTATACGACTTAAGAATCTTGTGCGCTTAGAATCTAGTTGAGACCAGCCCTCCTAGCTCTAAGTTTGTGATTTATCACGAGGTTCATCACCCCTCGTGTGGTTCACTTCACCTTTCCATCGAATACCAACCCAAAAACCTCTATCCAAGAAGTCTAAGGTCGAGTTTCTCACCTTAACTTCTCCAAACAGCCCACGCGCATACATCCTTGAATCAAGGCTTGTATCACCAAGTTTGCTAAAGATGTTCTTGCAAACTTTGAGTCTTGCTGCCTTTGTGAAGATGTCAGCTAGTTGGTCTTCACTTGATTCACAGCAAAACACAAGTCTGGTCGTGTGAGGGTGAGGTAGATCAGCTTCTCAACTAGTCTCCTATACTGAGAAACATCCTTAAATAACTCATCAGCTTTCTCCCCCTTTCCGTTGACCTTGTAGCCATCTTCAAGAGGAGTTTTGGCCAGTTTAGCCCCAAGCTTTCCCGTGTTTGTCAACAGATCAAGAGCATACTTTCTTTGGGATAGAAAGAGCCCTTCCTGAGACCGACACACTTCAATACCCAAGAAGTACTTCAACTCTCCAAAATCCTTGATGTCAAATGATCTGTTTAAGAAGGCTTTGTGGACTGAATTCCTTCCTTCTCATCTCCTATGATGATTAGGTCATCCACATAAACCAAGACCGCCACGATTCCTTTGGGTTTTTGACGAGTGAACAAAGTATGATCTGAATGGGATTTCCTTAACCCATTATCACTAAGTGTGGAGCTTAATTTGTGATACCAGGCCCTTGGTGACTGCTTCAACCCATATATTGCCTTCCTAAGTCTTAGAACCTGTCCCTCTTTGCAAAGATCTTCAAGGCCTGGTGGTGGAGTCATATACACTTTCTCTTCAAGTTCTCCTTGTAGGAATGCGTTCTTGACATCCATTTTCCATAAGTCCCAAGTCAGATTCGTAGCTAGTGAAAGAACAACCCTTACAGTGTGTAGCTTAGCCACCGGTGCAAATGTATCAGTATAGTCAAGAGCCCTATGTCTTAGTGAAACCTCTTGCAACTAGACGTGCCTTGTACCTCTCTATATCCCCATTGCTCTTATACTTGATGGTGAACACCCACATGGAACTCTTGTATATCCCATGCATGATTCCTTTCCATATTTCCCTTCTCATCTCTTACTGCATCTAACCATTCTTTCTTGCTCCAAGCTTCTTCAATCTTTCCAAGGAATGCTTGATGACTAGATGGCAAGAGGTCAAGGGAACAAACAGCTTGTATGGGATGAGCCACGGCCTGGTCGTTGTAGAAGACCCTAGTGTTTACCCAATTGGATGGGTCTTTCCTAAGTCTAGTACTCCTCCTTACTTGCTGAACAGGTGGTGCAGCCTCCTCTACAACCGTTTCCTCTTCCATTTGGTGAATAGGTTCCTCTATACCCACTTCCAAGTCGTCTTGTTCTTGGTTTTGGGCCATAGCTTCTTCTTGGATTGGAGTTGGTTCTTGAGTTACCACCCCTTGTTCATTCTCTTGGGTATCTTGTGAACTACTTGAGGTTCTTGCTTCTTCGTATCTTGAATCCTTTGGCACATCATTTCCCAAATGATTCAAGAGAAACCTCAAACTCGTAGCCAAATCAGAAGGTGACCTTGAGAGATCCTTCAATCCTTCCCAATCTTTCTGATCGTAATAGCTTCGTTCTTCTATGAACTTGACATCTCTAGACACATATGTCATGTTGTTGCTCGGATCATAGCACCCTTTTGTGTTGTCGAATATCAAAGGAACATACACTTGATGCTCTTTGCCTCCAACTTGTTTCTTAGATCACCTGGAACATACACAAAGCACACACACCCAAATACACGTAAATGATCAATGGAAGGTTTAGTTTTATTGAGTACCTCAAATGGGGATATGTCTTGTAAGACTTTGGTTGGAGTCCGATTGATGAGGTAGCAAGCAACCAAGACTGCATCTCCCCAAAAACTTTTAGGAACATTGGTATGAAACATCATGGATCTTGCTACTTCCATTAAGTGTCGGTTCTTCCTTTCAACAACTCCATTTTGTTGTGGTGTGTGTGGACAGCTAGTTTGATGTAGTATTCCATGTTTGTTTAAGTGAGCTTTGAATCTTTGACTTGTGTATTCCCTCCATTATTTGATCTTAACACTTTGATCTTGGCTTTGAATTGATTAGTAACATAATTATGAAATTTTATAAATGCCTCATAAACCCTATCTTTAGATGGAAGTAATGTAACCCATGAATAATTCGATTTCTCATCTATAAAGGTCACAAAGTATTTATTCCTATCTCTAGACATGCAAGGTGAGGTACAAACATCGGAATGTACTAAATCAAAGCAATGCTCTTAAATTGTAGACGATTTAGGGAAAACAACACGACAATGTTTGCCAAGGATACAAGACTCACAAACTGAGTGAACATAAGCAACATTAGGCATTATTAAGCTTAAAACACAAGCATGAGGATGTCCTAATCTAGCATGCCATAAGACATTTTTATTAGCAAAAACACAGGATTTGAAAGCTAAGGAATCGGAATTGCTTGGAGGAGTGTCCTCAAGAACATATAGCTCATCTTGAGTCCCACCACTTCCAAGTATCTTACCACTCTTAATATCGTTAAAGTAAACATTGTTAGGCCCAAAAGTAACATTGTAATTCAGGTCTTTAGTAGCCCTTTTGACCGAAACTAGATTAGACTTAAACTTAGGTACAAAGAAAGCAGTACTTTCTTTGTGAAATAGTCTTAATTTTCCGGTTCCTTCAATTGGAATACCCTTACCATCAGATATAGTTACTTGTCCTAGAAATTGTTCAATGTTCTTTAACAACCTAGCATTGCTAATCATATGGTGAAAAGCACCCGAATCCACTACCAACTTATGATCCGGTTTATCAAGTAATTTATGGGAGTAGACGGTGATACCAGAGAGTTTTGAGGCATAGGCCTTGATGAGATCCTCCAAGTCAATCTTCTTAACATACTCCATGGATACATTCATAGCTAGCTTCCCTCCTTGGTTGGATGAACTTGCCGGTTCAGTCACAACCTTTTGAGAGATGTTAGCTTTTGAATTCTTGAACCGGTTTGGCTTGAGAGGAGGATGAAGTATCCAGCACTTGTCATTGATGTGGCCATTCCTCTTACAATGTTCACACATCACACTCTTCCTATCCTCTTGCTTAAACATGCTCTTGTTGGCCATGCCTAGTTCTCCTTTACCACCAAACAAACCAATGTTGCCTTGCTCCTTCTGAATCCGTGAGCACACCTCTTCGAAATCAGGGAGTTTTGGCTCTATTAGGATGGACTTAATCACATCCTTAAAGGCTGGATTTAGGTTGAGAAGGAGCCCAAATATTTTGTCTTGTTCCTTCCTTTCATTAAGCACCTTTGGATCCATAGAACTTGGTCTCAACATGTCAAGCTCGGACCATGTTGATTGGAACTTGCCTAGGAACTTTGTGAACTCCATATCCTCTTGGTGTAGATCATTGAGAGCCTTCTTAACCTCATACACACGGCTGAGGTTTGAAACATTCTCATACACCCTCTTGAGAGTCTCCCAAAGAGACTTAACAGTTTCACAATGTGAATAAGCTTCAAGAATGGATGGGTCCAATGAATTTGGGAGGAATCCAAGGACAGATTTATCTTCTTGGAACCACCAAGCTTCTTCTTTTCTTGTTGCCTCATCCTTCTTCTCTTTTGGATCGTCTATAAATGGAGTATTATCCTCCAAGATGTGATTCCAAAGTCCTTTGCCACAAATGGCTGTCTTGATGGTTCTTGACCATAATATGTAATTCCAGCCTTTGAGAACTAATGGTATCACCATAGGGTTCAGGCTGGAACTGATTTGAACTGTATCCTCCATTGTTAGGCTTTGAAGAGCTCAAATGAGGCAGCTGTTATGGTTGAATAAAACCGTGAGTTTATAGTTTAAAGGCTGAGAGATTTTTGACAGAATTTTAGATTAGAAACTGAGAGATTTGAGTAGAAAAGATAAGAGAATGATCTTATGCTCTGATACCATGAAAGAATATTGAGATTAGAGAGGAGAAATGTGAAGAATTGAACCCAGAAACCCAAAGAAAAGCATGAGAAGATGAGAAGTGTCTTAGACTTCTGGAGAAGAATCTCCTAAGAGTTCAATCATACATTGAGTCTTTACAGCCCTTTTATAGAGGATTTACAATGTGAACACAAAAGAAAACGAATTCAAACTTGTGGATGAGCTTGAGTAGAGGAGGAGCTTGTTAACAACCAATGAGAAGAGAGGGGAAGAGCTGCAGACTGTCTCATGAACGTTTGGTGTGGTTACCAAGGCTGTGTGCAGTAGGCATGACTGTTTGGTGTGGTTACCAAGACTGTTTGGTGTGGTTACCAAGACTGTGTGCAGCATGGACATGTTCTTTTTACCTTGATTCTTCTCCCAACAGAGCTATTTAACCATTTTAACCATGTGGTTAATCATAACTCCCTCCTTTTTGTTTTCCCTTGTTATTCAAACTGAATTTTCGTGCTCACACTTGCCTTGTAGGTCAATATAGGTCTTATTTGATTTTCCTATGTCAATATTAACTAGCCGATCAACTTGACACATCCGCAGTAAATCATTCGTACCTCTTGATTTAAGCTCATAATGACACGAATTGAATGCCCACGTTAAGCTAGATAAATTTTCTATATTTTGACAAACTTTGAGACAGAAATAGAGATGACAAAGCGTCCAAGTAATCCAATCTATCCCAAACTGCATGATGCCATTCCTTAGGCTTCATTTAATAAGCCTTTAGTTAAGGAGCACCAATGATCAGTTTAGAATGATCACTTTAACTGGCCGATCAACTTGACATGTCCGCACTAATCGTTCACAACTTTTGATTTAGAGCTGAGAATGACACGAATCAAATACCCACGTTAATCCAGCTCAATTTTCTATATTGCGAAAATTTTTAAGACAGATCTAGATATGATAAAGTTTCCAAGTAATCTAATTTATCCAAAACTGTGTGATGCCATGCAATATGCTTTATTTATAAGCCTTTACTCAATGGACACCAATAATCAGTTTAGAATGATCACTTTAACTGGGCGATCAACTTAACATATCCGCACTAATCGTCCGTAACTTTTGATTTATAGCTCATAATGACATGAATCCAATGCACACGTTAAGCTAGCTCAATTTTCTGTATTTTGACAAAATTTGAGACAGAAATAGAGACGACAAAGCTTCCAAGTAATCCAATCTATCCCAAATGTGTGATTCCATGCTTTATGCTTCATTTATAAGCCTTTATGTAATGAGCGCAAATGATCATTTTAGAATTATCACTTTAACTGGCCGATCAACTTGACATGTCCGCACTAAAACGTTTGTAACTTTTGTTTTAGAGCTCCGAAAGACACGAATCCAATGCCCCCGTTAAGCTAGCTCAATTTTCTATATTGTGACAAAATTTGAGAAAGAAATAGATATGAAAAAGCGTCCAAGTATTCCAATCCATCCCAAACTGCGTGATGCTATGCATTATTTTTCATTATTAAGCTTTTGCACAATGAGCACCAATGATTAGTTTAAAGTGATCATTTTAAAAGGCCAATCAACTTGTTATGTCTGCACTAAATTGTTCTTAGCTTTCGATTTATAGCTTAGAATGACACGAAACCAATGTCCACAATATGTTAATTCTATTTTCTATATTGTGACAATATTTGAGACAGAACTAGATATAACAAAGTGTCAACGTAATCCAATCTATCCAAAATATGCCATGCATTATGATTCATTTATAAGCTTTTGCACAATGAGCACCAATGATTAGTTTAAAGTGATCATTTTAAAAGGCCAATCAACTTGTTATGTCTGCACTAAATTGTTCTTAGCTTTCGATTTATAGCTTAGAATGACACGAAACCAATGTCCACAATATGTTAATTCTATTTTCTATATTGTGACAATATTTGAGACAGAACTAGATATAACAAAGTGTCAAAGTAATCCAATCTATCCAAAATATGCCATGCATTATGATTCATTTATAAGCCTTTACTCATTGGGCACCAAAGATCACTTTAGAATGATCACTTTAACTGGCCGATCAACTTAACATGTCCGCACTAAATTATCCATAACTTTTGAATTAGAGCTCAAAATGACACGAATCCAATGCCCACGGTAAACTAGCTCAATTTTCTATATTTTGACAAAATTTGAGACGGTAAAACATCCAAGTAATCCATTCTATCCAAACTGTTTGATGCCAAGCATTATGCTTCATTTCTAAGCCTTTACTAAATGAGCACAAATGACTAGTTTAGAATGATCACTTTAACTAGCCGATCATCTTGACATGTCCACACTAAATCGTCCGTAACTTTTGATTTAGAGCTCAGAAACAGACGAATCCAATGCCAGCCATAAGCTAGATCAATTGTCTATATTTTGACAAAATTTGAGACAAAAATAAGGACGACAAAACATCCAAGTAATCAGATATATCCAAAGCTATGTGAAGCCATGCATTATGCTTCATTTATAATCCTTTACTCAATGGGCACCAAAGATCAGTTTAGAATAATCACTTTAACTTTACGATCAACTTGACATGTCTGCACCAAATCGTTCGTAACTTTTTATTTAGAGCCCAGAATGACACGAATACAATACCCACGTTAAGGTAGCTCAATTTTCTATATTTTGACAAAATTTGAGACAGAAATAGAGATGATAAAGCGTCCAAGTAATCTAATCTATCCCAAAATTTGTGGTGCCATGCGTTATGTTTCATTTATAAGCCTTTACTTAATGAGCACCAATGATCAGTTTATAATGATCACTTTAACTTGCCGATCAACTTGACATGTACGAAGTAAATAGTGGGTAACCTTTCATTTAAACTTCAGAAACACACGAATCCGATGCCCACGATAAGCTAGCTCAGTTTTCTATATTTTGAGAAAATTTGAGACAGAAATAGAGATGACAAAGCGTACAAGTAATCCAATCTATCCCAATATGTGTGATGCCATGGAATGTTTTTGATTTATAAGCGTTTACTCAATGGGCTCGAATGATCAGTTTATAATGATCACTTTAACTGGCCGATCAGCTTGACATATCCGTACTAACTCGTTCGTAACTTTTGATTTAGAGCTCAGAATGACATGAATCAATGCCCATGTTCAGCTAGCTCAATTTTCAATATTTTGACAAAATTTGAGACAAAAACACAGACGAAAAAGCGTGCAAATAATCCAATCTATCCAAAACTCTGTGATGTCATGCATTATGCTTCATTTATAAGCCTTTACTCAATGAGCACCAATGATGAGTTTAGAATGATCACTTTAACAGGCCGATCAACTTGACATGTCCGGACTAAATCATTCGAAACTTTTGATTTAGAGCTCAAAATGACACAAATCCAATGCACACGTTAAACTAGCTCAATTTTCTATATTTTGACAAAATTTGAGACGATAAAGCATCCAAGTAATCCATTCTATCGAAACTGCTTGATGCCATGCTTTATGTTTCATTTCTAAGCCTTTACTGAATGAGCACCAATGACCTAGAATGATCACTTGAACTGGACGATCAATTTGACATTTCCACACTAAATTGTTCGTAACTTTTGATTTAGAGCTAACAAACAGACGAATCCAATGCCCACCATAAGCTAGCTTAATTTTCTATATTTTGACAAAATTTGAGACAAAAATAAAGAGACAAAGCGTCCAAGTAATCCAATCTATCCAAAACTGTGTGATGCTATTCATTATGCTTCATTTATAATCCTTTACACAATGGGAACCAAATATCAGTTTAGAATGATCACTTTAAGTTGCCGATCAACTTGACATGTCCGCTCCAAATCGTTCGTAACTTTTTATTTAAAGCTTATAATGACACGAATTCAATGCCCACGTTAAGGTAGCTCAATTTTCTGTATCTTGACAAAATCTGATTCAAAAATAGAGATGACAAAGCGTCCAAATAATCCAATCTATCCCAAAATGCGTGATGTCATGCGTTATGCTTCATTTATGAGCACCAATGATCAGTTTATAATGATCACTTTAACTTGCCGATCAACTTGACATGTACGAACTAAATCGTATGTAGCCTTTTATTTAAAGCTTCGAAACACACGAATCCGATACCCACTATAAGCTAGCTCAGTTTTCTATAATTTGAGACAAAAACAAAGATGACAAAGCGTCCAAGTAATCCAATCTATCCAAATATGTGTGATGCCATGTAATTTGTTTCATTTATAAGCGTTTACTCAATGGGCACCAATGATCAGTTTAATGATCACTTTAACTGGCCGATCAACTTGACATGTCCACACTAAATCGTCCGTAACTTTTGATTTAGAGCTCTGAATGACACGAATCCAATGCCCACGTTAAACTAGCTCAATTTTCTGCATTTTGACAAAATTAGAGGCAAAAATAAAGACAAAAAAGCGTCCAAGTAATCCAATCTATGCAAAACTGTGTGATACCATGCATTATGCTTCATTTATAAGCCTTTACTCAATGAGCACCAATGATGAGTTTAGAATGATCACTTTAACTGGCCGATCAACTTGACACATCCGGTTTAAATCGTCTGAAACCTTTGATTTAGAGCTCAGAATGACACGAATCAAATGCCCACGTTAAGCTAGTTCAATTTTCTATATTGTGACAAAAGTTGAGATAGGACTAGATACGACAAAGAGTCCAAGTAATCCAATCTATCCAAAACTGTGTGATGCCATGTATTATGCTTGATTTATAAGCATTTACTAAATGGGCACCAATGATCAGTGTAAAATGAACCCTTTAATTGGCCAATCAACTTGACATGTCCGCACTAAATCGTCTGTAACTTTTGATTTAGAGCTCTGAATGACACGAATCAAATGCCCACGTTAAGCTAGCTTAATTTTCTATATTGTGACAAAATTTGAGAGAGAAGTAGATACGATAAAGCGTCCAAGTATTCCAATTTATCCAAAAATGTGTGATGCCACTCAATATGCTTCATTTATAAGCCTTTACTCAATGGGAACCAAATGATCAGTTTAGAATGATCACATTAACTGGCCAATACACTTGATATGTCTGCACTAATCATTCGTAACTTTTGATTTGGAGCTTAAAATGACACGAATCAAATGCCCACACTAGTACCTCAATGTTCAATATTTTGACAAAATTTGAGACAAAAATAAAGACGACAAAGCGTCCAAGTAATCCAATGTATCCCAAAATACGTGATACCATGCTTTATGCTTCATCTATAAGCCTTTACTTAATGAGCACCAATGATTATTTTAGAATTATCACTTTAACAGGCCGATCAACTTGACATGTCCGCACAAAATCGTCCATAACTTTTGATTTAGAGCTCAGAAACACACAAATCCAATGCCCACATTAAGATAGCTCAATTTTCTATATTGTGACAAAGTTTGAGAAAAAAATAGATTTGAAAAATCGTCCAAGTAATCCAATACATTCCAAACTGCGTGATGCCATGCATTATTTATCATTATGAAGCTTTTACTCAATGAGCACCAATGATCAGCTTAGAATGATCGTTTTAACAGGTTGATCAATTTTCATGTCTGCATTAAATCGTCCATACCTTTTGATTTATAGCTCAGAATGACACAAATTCAATTCCCACACTAATCTAGTTCAATTTTCTATATTGTGAAAAAATTTGAGATATGACTAGATCCGACAAAGCGTCTAGTCCAATCTAATCCAATTTCCGAATGAGTAATCCAATCTATCCCAAATCGTGTAATGCCATAAATTATTATTCAACTATAAGGTTTTACTCAATGGGGACCAAAGATCAGTTTAGAATGATCACTTTAACTGGCCGATCAACTTGACATGTCCACAATAAATCATCCGTAATTTTTGATTTAGAGCTCAGAATGACACTAATCCAATGCCCACGTTAAGCTAGCTCAATTTGCTATATATTTTCAAAGTTCGAGACTGAAATAGGGATGACAAAGCATCCAAGAAATCCAATCTATCCAAACTGCTTGATGCCACGCATTATGCTTCATTTCTAAGCCTTTACTTAATGAGCACCAATTATCAGTTTAGAATGATCATTTTAACGGGCCGATCAACTTGACATGTCCGGACTAAATCATCCAAAACATTTGATTTTGAGCTTGGAAACACATGAATACAATGCCACCATAAGCTAGCCCAATTTTCTATATTTTGACAAAATTTGAGACAAAAATAAAGACGACATAACGTCCAAGTAATCCAATCTATCCAAAACTGTGGGATGTCATGCATTATGCTTCATTTATAAGCCTTTACTTAATGGGCACCAAAGATCAGTTTAAAATGATCATTTTAACTGGCCGATCAACTTGACATGTCAACACTGAATCGTTCATAACTTTTTATTTAGAGCTCAGAATGATCACACGAATCCAATGTCCATGTTAAGCTAGCTCAATTTGCTATATTTTTCAAATTTTGAGACAGAAATAGAGGTGACAAAGCAACCCAGTAATCCAATCTATCCAAAACTGTGTGATGCCATGCATTATGCTTCATTTATAAGTCTTTACTCAATGTGCACCAAAGATCAGTTTAGAATGATCATATCAACTAGCCGATCAACTTGCATTAACACACTAAATCGTCCGTAACTTTTGATTTAGAGCTCCGAATGAAACGAATCCAATGCCCATCATAAACAAACTCAATTTTCTATGTTGTGACAAAATTTGAGACAAAACTAGATACGAAAAAGCGTCAAAGTGATCCAATCTATCCATAACTGTGTGAAGTCATGCATTATGCTTTATCTACAAGCCTTTACTCAATGAGCACCAATGTTCAGTTTAGAATGATCACTTTAACTCGCCGATCAACTTGACATGTCTACACTAAATCGTCCGTAACTTTTGATTTAGAGCTCAGAATGACACGAATACAATGCCCACGTTACGCTAGCTCAATTTTCTATATTTTGACAAAATTTGACACAGAAATAGAGATGACAAGGAATCCATGTAATCCAATCTATCCAAAACTGATTGATACCATGCGTTATGCTTGATTTCTAAGCCTTTACTTAATTTGCACCAATGATCAGTTTAAAATGATCACTTTAACTGGCCGATCAACTTGACATGTTCGCATTAGTCGTCCATAACTTTTGATTTAGAACTCAGAATGACACGAATAAAATTCCCATGTTAAGCTATCTAAATGTTTTATATTGTAACAAAATTTGAGACAGAACTAGATACGATAAAGTGTCCAAGTAATCCAATTTATCCAAAACTGTGTGATGCCATGCAATATGCTTCATTTATAATCCTTTACTCAATGGGCACCAACGATCAGCTTAGAATGATCACTTTAACTGGTTGATCAACTTGACATGTCCGAACTAATCGTCCGTAACTTTTGATTTAGAGCTCGGAATGACACGTATCCAATGCCCATGTTATTCTAGCTCAATTTTCTATATCTTAAAAAAATTTGAGAGAGAAATAGATACGACAAAGCGTCCAAATAATTCAATCTATCCCAAGCTCCACGATGTCTTGAATTATGCTTCATTTATAAGCCTTTACTCAATAAGCACAATTTCTCCATTCGAATTATGTTCTGCATGCCATCTCATGGGATTTGCCGTGTGTTCAGATGGATATAACCTCTTTAACCTCTCTGTTAATAGCAAATACCACATCCATTTATGCGGAATAGGTACTCTGCCACTTGTCTCTTGAAATCGAGGTTTGTGACAAAATCGGCAGTTCATGCGGTTTTCATCATTTCTCCAATAGATCATGCAGCTGTCAATACATAGATCGATCATCTGATATGGTAATCCAAGACCAGCTACAAGTTTTTGAACCTCATTATATGAAGTAGGTGCAATATTATCTTCATGTAATATATCTCTAACAAAATCAGCTATCGCATTCACACAATCTTCAGCCAAGTTGAAATCCGTCTTTATTGTCATCAACCTGCTTGCAGCAGATAAAGGCGATAATCCATCTCTACATCCTTTATACAAATGGTGTTTGGATGCATCCAACATTTCAAAAAAATTTCGGGCTTCCAAATTAGGTTCCTCTATTCTACTCCTATCTTCAATGTACGATGCTCTTTGTTCACGAAACGCATCATTCACCATCTGAACAATACCTCCGCTTATATCAACTTGTGATGCCGGTTCCTCTACCATAACATTAGTATTATCTAACCTTTTTGAAGTACTACCATAATATTGCATCGTTGCATCAGTTTCTCCATGTGAATACCAAATTTTGTAACCCGGCATAAATCCAGTCCTATACAAATGATTACATACTTTTCTAACAGAGATTAATCTATGATTTCTACATTTAATACACGGACAATACATTTTACCGTATTCCGATGTCATGCTATTGTTTGATGCAAATGTCATGAACTCTTCAACTCCTTGCGCAAATTCATCCGTCAATTCCTCCGTTGTTGAATCATACCGAGGTTTATCCATCTAAGATCGAAAATAATCATAAGAACATGAAGAAGACATTTTGTTAAGATTTTTGTTCTGATCGAATTGTAAAGGAGCATAGCATATTTATATTGAAAATTAGAAGATTATCATGAATTTTTAACAGATTATTACAAATTTTTAACATACTATTATGAATTTTTAACATATTATTATGAATTTTTAATAGATAATCACAAATTTTTAGTAGATTATTCTTAGGAATATTCCGGTTTCTGATGGATTTCTGACGATTGCCGACCACTACTGGATATTTCCAACGATGAACCGACGATCCTCGATGGCAGCCCACGACTATATTCCAGACGGATTCTAGACGGATAGTAAAAACCACACTCTGTCGGGAAATCGTCAAAAAACAACCGACGGCTTATATTTTTCGGTAACGTGCGACAGTGTTGAGAGGATATCTCGACACTTGCCCTTCCGTCAGAAACCGGACGGAAAGCCATCAGCATTAGTCGTCCATAACTTTTGATTTAGAACTCAGAATGACACGAATCAAATTCCCATGTTAAGCTATCTAAATGTTTTATATTGTGACAAAATTTGAGACAGAACTAGATACGATAAAACGTGCAAGTAATCCAATTTATCCAGAATTGTGTGATGCCATGCAATATGCTTCATTTATAAGCCTTCACTCAATGGGCACCAATGATCAGTTTAGAATGATCACTTTAACTAACTGATCAACTGAGATGTCCGAACTAATCGTCTGTAATTTTTGATTTAGAGCTCAGAATGACATAAATCTAATGCCCACTTTAAGCTAGCTCAATTTTATAGATTTTACAAAATTTGAGACAAAAATAGAGACGACAAAGCTTCCAAGTAATCCAATCTATCCCAAAATGCGTGATTCCATGCTTTATGTTTCATTTATAAGCCTTTATTTATTTAGCACCAATGATCAGTTTGGAATGATCACTTTAACAGGCTGATCAATTGACATGTCCGCATTAAAAGGTCTGTAACTTTTGATTTAGAGCTCTGAAACACACGATTCCAATGCCCACGTTAAGCTTGCTCAATTTTCTATGTTGTGACAAAATTTGAGAGAGAAATAGATATGACAAAGCATCCAAGTAATTCAATCCATCCCAAACGTCGTGATGGTATGCATTATTTTTCATTGTTAAGCTTTTACTCAATGAGCATCATTGATTAGTTTAGAATGATCCTTTTAACAGCTCGATCAAATTTTTATATATGCACTAAATCGTCCATACCTTTTTATTTATAGATTAGAATGACACAAATCCAAGGCCCACACCAATCTAGTTCAATTTTCTATATTGTGACAAAATTTGAAAGAGGACTAGATACGACAAAGCGTCCAAGTAATCCAATCTATCCAAAACTATGTGATGTCATGCATTATGCTTTAGTTCTAAGCCTTTACTTAATGAGCGCCAATACTCAGTTTAGAATGATCACTTTAACTAGCTGATCAACTTGACATGTCCGGAATAAATTGTCCGATACTTTTGATTTTGAGCTCTGAAACATACAAACCCAGTGCCCAGGATAAGCTAGCTAAAGTTTTTATATTTTGACAAAATTTGAGACAAAAAAAGATGACAAAGCATCCAAGTAATCCAATCTATCCAAAACTGCTTGATGCGATCCATTATGCTTCATTTATAAGCATTTACTCAATGGGCACCAATGATCAGTTTAGAATGATCACTCTAACTGGCCGATAACCTTGACATGTCCGCACCAAATCGTCCGTAACTTTTGATTTAGAGCTGAGAATGACACGAATCCAATGCCCACATTAAACTAGCTCAATTTGCTATATCTTTTCAAAATTAGAGATATAAATAGAGACGACAAAGCATCCAAGTAATCCAATCTATCCAAACTGCTTGATGCCATGCATTATGCTTCATTTCTAAGCCTTTACTCAATGAGCACCAATATTCAGTTTAAAATTATCACTTTAACTGGTCAGTCAACTTGACATGTCTGTACTAAATCATCTGAAACTTTTAATTTAGAGCTCAGAAACACACGAATCCAATGCCCACGACAAGCAAGCTCAATATTCTATATTTAGAGAAACTTTTAGACAGAAATAGAGACGACAAAGGGTAAAAGTAATCCAATCTATCCAAAACTGTGTGATACAATGCATTATGCTTCATTTATACATCCTTAGTAAATGGGCACCAAAGATCAGTTTATAATGATCACTTTAACTGGCCGATCATTTTGACATTTCCGCACTAAATCGTCTATAACTTTTAATTTAGAGCTAAGAATTATATGAATCCAACGCCCACGTTATACTTGCTCAATTTTCTATATTGTGATAAAATTTGAAACAGGATTAGATACGACCATAACTTTTGATTTAGAGTTGAGAATGACACGAATCCAATGCCCACATTAAACTACCTCAATTTGCTCTATATTTTCAAAATTAGAGATTGAAATCGAGACGACAAAGCATCCAAGTAATCCAATCTATCCAAACTGCTTGATGCTATGCATTATGCTTCATTTCTAAGCCTTTACTCAATGAGCACCAATGTTCAGTTTAGAATTATCACTTTAACTGGTCAATCAACTTGACATTTATGTACTAAATCATCCGAAACTTTTGATTTAGAGCTCAGAAAACATGACTCCAATGCCCACGATAAGCAAGCTCTATATTCTATATTTTGAGAAACTTTTAGACAGAAATAGAGACGACAAAGCTTAAAAGTAGTCCAATCTATCCAAAACTGTGTGATGCCATGCATTATGCTTCATTTATAAACCCTTAGTAAATTGGCACCGAAGATCTGTTTATAATGATCACTTTAACTGGCCGATCATTTTGACATTTCTGCACTAAATCATCTATAACTTTTAATTTAGAGCAAAGAATGATACGAATGCAACGCCCATGTTATACTATCTCAATTTTCTATATTGTTATAAAATTTGAAACATGATTAGATACGACGAAGCGTCCAAGTAATCCAATCTATCCAAAACTGTGTGATGCTATGCATTATGCTTGATTTATAAGCCTTTAGTCAATTGGCACCAATGATCAGATTAAATTGATCACTTTAATTGGCCGATCAACTTGACATGTCTGCACTAAATCGTCTGTAACTTTTGATTTAGAGCTCTGAATGACACGAATCAAATCCCCACGTTAAGCTAGCTTAATTTTCTATATTGTGACAAAATTTGAGACAGAACTAGATATAACAAAGCGTCTAAGTAATCCAATTTATCCAAAACTGTGTGACACCATGCAATAGGCTTCATTTATAAGCCTTTACTCAATGGGCACCAATGATCAGTTTAGAATGATCATTTTAACTGGCCGATCAACTTGATATGTCCACACTAATTGTCCGTAAATTTTGATTTAGAGCTAAGAATAACACGAAATGAATGCCCACGTTATTGTAGCTCAGTTTTCTATATTTTTACAAAATTTGAGACAGAAATAGAGACGGCAAAGCATCTAAATAATCCAATCTATCCCAAAATACATGATGCCATGTTTTAAGCTTAATCTATAAGCCTTTACTTAATAAGCACCAATGCTTAGTTTAGAATTATCACTTTAACTGGCGAATCAACTTGACATGTCCACAGTAAATTGTTTGTATTTAGAGCTCTGAAACACACGAATCAAATGCCCATGTTAAGATAGCTCAATTTTCTATATTGTGACAATATTTGAGACTGAAATAGATATGAAAAAGTGTACAAGTAATCCAATATATCCCAAATGTGAGATGTCATGCATTATTTTTCATTATTAAGCATTTACTCGATGAGCACCAATGATCAGTTTAGAATAATTATTTTAACAGGTTGATCAATCTGTCATGTCTGCACTAAATCGTCCATATCTTTTGATTTATAGCTCAGAATGACACAAATCCAAGCCCACACTAATCTAGTTCAATTTTCTATATTGTGACAAAATTTGAGACATGACTAGATACAAGAAAACGTCCAAGTAATCCAATCTATCCAAAACTGTGTGATGACATGCATTATGCTTCAGTTATAACGCTTTACTCAATGGGCACCAAAGATCAGTTTAGAATGATCATTTTAACTGGCCAATCAACTTGACATGTCTGTACTAAATCGTCCGTAATTTTTGAATTAGAGCTCAGAATGACACGATCCAATGCCCACGTTAAGCTAGCTCAATTTGATTTATTTTTAAAAAATTCGAGACTGAAATAGAGACGACAAAGTATCCAAGTAATCCAATCTGTTCAAATTGCTTGATACCATGGATTATGCTTCATTTCTAAGCTTTTACTTAATGAGCACGAATGATCAGTTTAGAATGAGCATTTTAACTGGCCGATCAACTTGGCTTGTCTGGACTAAATCGTCCGATACTTTTGATTAAGAGCTCAAAAACACACGAATCCAGTGTCCACAATATTTTCTATATTTTGACAAAATTTGAGACAAAAACGACAAAGCGCCCAATTAATCCAATATATCCAAAACTGTGTGATGCCATGCATTATGCTTCATTTGTAAGCGTTTACTCAATGGTCACCAAAGATCAGTTTATAATGATCACTTTAACTGGACGATCAACTTGACATGTCCGCACCAAATCTTCCATAACTTTTGATTTAGAGCTCAAAATGACACGATTCCAATGCCCATGTTAAACTAGCTTAATTTGCTATATGTTTTCAAAATTTGAGACAGAAATAGAGACGACAAAGCATTCAAGTAATCCAAACTATGCAAACTGCTTGATGCAATGCATTATTTTTTTTATTTCTTAGCCTTTATTCAATGAGAACTAATGATCAGTTAGAATGATCACTTTAACTGTCCAATCGATTTGATATGTCCGCACTAAATTATCCAAAACTTTTGATTTAGAGCTCAGAAACACACGAATCCAATGCCCACAATAAGCTAGCTCAATTTCCTATATTTTGAGAAAATTTTAGATAGAAATTGAAACGACAAAGCGTCCAAGTAATCCAATCTATCCAAAACTGTGTGATGCCATGCATTATGCTTCATTTATAAGCCTTTAGTAAACGGGCACCAAAGATCAGTTTAGAATGATAACTTTAAGAGGCCGATCATTTTGACATGTCTGCACTAAGTCGTCTGAATTTATGATTTAGAGCTCAGAATGAAACAAATCCAATGCACACATTAAGCTACCTCAATTTGCTAAATTTTTACAAGTTTCCAGACAGAAGTAGAGATGACAAAGCATCCAAGTAATCCAATCTATTGAAACTGCTTGATGCCATGCATTATGCTTTGTTTCAAAGCCATTACTTAATGAGCAGCAATGATCAGGTTAGAATGATCAGTTTAACTTGCCGATCAACTTGACATGTCCGCACTAAATCGTCAGTAACTTTTGATTTAGAGCTCAGAATGACACGAATCAAATGCCCACGTTAAGCTAGCTCAATTTTCTATATTGTGACAAACTTTGAGACATAACAAGATACGATAAAGCGTCCATGTAACCCAATCTATCCAAAATTGTGTGATGACATAAGATATACTTCATTTATAATCCTTTACTCAATGGGCACCAATGATCAGTTTAGAATGATCACTTTAAGAAGCCGATCAATTTGACATGTCCTGACTAAATTGTCCAAAACTTATGATTTAGAGCTCTGAAACACACGAATCCATTTCCCCTGATAAGCTAGCTCAATTTCTATATTTTGAAAATTTTTGATACAGAAATAAAGACGACAAAGCGTCCAAGTAATCCAATTTATCCAAAACTATGTGATGCCCTACATTATGCTTTATTTATAAGCGTTCACTGAATGGGCACCAAAGATCAGTTTAGAATGATCACTTTAACTGGCCTATCAACTTGACATGTCCACACTAAATCGTCTGTGACTTTTGATTTAGAGCTCAGAATGACACGAATCCAATGCCCACATTAAGATAATATAATTTCTGTATTTTGACAAAATTTGAGAGAGAAATAGAGGCGAGAAAGTGTCCAAGTAATCCAATCTATCCCAAATTGCTTGATGCCATGCTTTATGCTTCATTTATAAGCCAGTACTTAATTAGCACCAATGATATGTTTAAAATGATCACTTTAACAGGCCGATCAAATTGGCAAGTCCGCATTAAATCGTCGATAAATTTTGATTTAGAACTCATAATGACACAAATCCAATGCCCACGTTATGCTAGCAATATTGTGACAAAATTTGAGACAGAAATAGAGATGACAAAGCGTCCAAGTAATCCAATCTATCCCAAACTGCGTGATGCCATGCTTTATGCTTCATTTATAAGTCTTTACTTAATGAGCACAAATCATCAATAGAATGATCACTTTAACTGGCCGATCAACTTGACATGTACATACTAAATTGTCCGTAAGTTTTGATTTAAAGCTCCGAAACACTCGATTCAACTGCCCACGTTAAGCTAGCTCAATTTTCTATATTGTAGCAAAATTTGAGATAGAAATAGATATGACAAAGCATCCAAGTAATCCAATCTATCCCAAACTGCGTGATGCCATGAATCATCCTTCATTTATAAGCTTTTACTCAATGAGCACTAATGATCAGTTTAGAATGATTTCTATAATTGGCCTATCAACTTAACATGTCCACACTAAATCATCCATAACTTTTGATTTAGAGCTCAGAATGACACGAATCCAATGCCCACGTTAACCTTGCTCAATTTTCAATATTTGGACATAATTTGATACAGAAATAGAGAGGACAAAGCATCCGAGTAATCCAATCTATCCAAACTACTTGATGCCATGCATTATGCTTCATTTATAAACATTTATTTAATTAGCACCAATGATTAGTTTAGAAGGATCACTTTTACTGGCCGATAACTTGACATGTCCGCATTAAATCGTATGTAATTTTTGATTTAAAGCTCGGAATGACACAAAAAAGAAAATTCAGTTTGAATAACATGGGAAAAGGAGAAAAGGTGGGAAGTTATTATTTAAAATGGTTAATATGGTTATACAGCTGCCTTGGGAGAAGAATCATAGTGACAAGGACATTTCCATGCTGCACACAGCCTTGGTAACCACACCAAACAGTCATGACTGCTGCACACAACCTTGGTAACCTCACCAAACGGTCATAAGTCTGTTTACAGCTCCTCCCTTCTCTTCCCATTGGTTGTCAACAAGCTCCTTTATTCAAGCTCATCCACTAGTTTAATTCTGAATTGTTTTGTGTTCATGTTGTAAATCCTCTATAAAGGGGCTGTAAAGACTCAATGTATAAGTTAACTCTTAGGAGATTCTTCTTCAGAAGTCTTAGACATTTCTCATTTTCTCATGCTTCTCTTTGAGTTTCCAGATTCAATTTTTCACATTTCTCCTCTCTAATCTCAATATTCTTACATGGTATCAGAGCATAAGATCATTCTCTTATCTTTTCTACTCAAATCTCTCTGTTTCTAATTTAAAATTCTGTCAAAAATCTCTCAGCCTTTAAACTAAAAACTCTCGCTTTTATTCAACCATAAAAGCTGCCTCCTTTGAGCTCTTCAAAGCCTAACAATGGAGGATATAGTTCAAATTAGTTCCAGCCTAAAACCTACGGTGATACCTGTAGTTCTCAAAGGCTTGAACTACACATTATGGTCAAGAACCATCAAGATAGCCGTTTGTAGCAAAGGACTTTGGAATCACATCTTGGAGGATAATACTGCAACTATAGACGATCCAAAGGAGAAGAAGGATGAGGCAACAAGAAAAGAAGAAGCTAGGTGGTTCAAAGAAGATCAATCAGTCCTTGGATTCCTCCAAAATTAATTGGACCCATCCATACTTGAAGCTTATTCATATTGTGAAACCGCCAAGTCTCTTTGGGAGACTCTCAAGAGGGTGTATGGGGATGTTTCAAACCTCAGCCGTGTGTATGACGTTAAGAAGGCTCTCAATGATCTACACCAAGAGGATATGGAGTTCACAAAGTTCCTAGGCAAGTTCCAATCAACATGGTCTGAGCTTGACATGTTGAGACCAAGTTCTATGGATCTAAAGGTGCTTAATGTAAGGAAGGAACAAGACAAGATATTTGGGCTCCTTCTCAACCTAAATCCAGCCTTTAAGGACGTGATTAATTCCATCCTAAGAGAGCCAAAACTCCCTGATTTCGAAGAGAATGTATGTATCTAGAGATGTCAAGTTCATAGAAGAACGAAGCTATTATGATCAGAAAGATTGGGAACGATTGAAGGATCTCTCAAGGTCACCATCTTATTTGGCTACGAGTTTGAGGTTTCTCTTGAATCATTTGGGAAATGATGTGCCAAGGGATTCAAGACAAGAAGAAGCAAGAACTCCAAATAGTTCACAAGATACCTAAGAGAATGAACAAGAGGTGGTAACTCAAGAACCAACTCCAATCCAAGAAGAAGCTACGGCCCAAAACCAAGAACAAGACGACTTGGAAGTGGGTATAGAGGAACCTATTCACCAAATGGAAGAGGAAATGGTTGAAGAGGAGGCTGCACCACCTGTTCAGCAACTAAGGAGGAGTACTAGACTTAGTAAAGACCCATCCAATTGGGTAAACACTAGGGTCTTCTACAACAACCAGGCCGTGGCTCATCCCATACAAGCTGTTTGTTCCTTTGACCTCTTGCCATCTAGTCATCAAGCATTCCTTGGAAAGATTGAACAGAGTCAGATTCCAAGGACTTATGAAGAAGCTAAGAGCAAGAAATAATGGTTAGATGCAGTAAGAGATGAGAAGGGGGCTATGGAAAGGAATCATACATGGGATATACAACAACTTCCCGAAGGCAAGAAGGCTGTAAGTTCCAAGTAGGTGTTCACCATCAAGTATAAGAGCAATGGTACATAGAAAGGTACAAGAAACGCCTAGTTGCAAGAGGTTTTACTCAGACATATGGAAAGGACTATACTGATACATTTGCACTGGTGGCTAAGCTACCCACTGTAAGGGTTGTTCTTTCACTACCTATGAATCTGACTTGGGACTTATGGCAAAATGGATGTCAAGAACGCATTCCTACAAGGAGAACTTGAAGAGGAAGTGTATATATGACTCCACCATCAGGCCTTGAAGATCTTTGCAAAGAGGGATAGGTTCTAAGACATAGAAAGGCAATATATGGGTTGAAGCAGTCACCAAGGGACTGGTATTACAAATTAAGCTCCACACTTACTGACAATGGGTTCAAAAAATCCCATTCAGATCATACTTTGTTCACTCGTCAAAACTCCAAAGGAATTATGGCGGTCTTGGTTTATGTGGATGACCTTATCATCACGGGAGATGATAAGGAAGGAATTCGGTCCACAAAGGCATTCTTAAATAGATCATTTGACATCAAGGATCTTGGAGAGTTGAAGTACTTCTTGGGTATTGAAGTGTGTCGGTCTCAGGAAGGGCTCCTTCTATCCCAAAGAAAGTATGCTCTTGATTTGTTATTAGAAACGGGAAAGCTTGGGGCTAAACCATCCAAAACTCCTATTGAAGATGGCTACAAGGTCAACGGAAAGGAGGAGAAAGCTGATGAGTTATTTAATGATGTTTCTCAGTATAGAATACTAGTTGGGAAGCTAATCCACCTCACCATCACACGATCAGACTTGTGTTTTGCTGTGAATCAAGTGAGTCAACATATGCAAAAACCTACTGTATATCATTGGAGCATGGTAGAAAGGATCCTTAGATACATCAAAGGATCTCCTGGTCAACGCATATGGATGGGCAAGAATGGGAACACTGACATTTTCGGGTATTGTGATGTTAATTGGGCTGGTGATAGTGTGGATAGAAAATCAACCACTGGGTATTGCAACTTCATTGGTGGGAAGTTAGTCACTTGGAAGACTAAGAAGCAGAAGGTGATATCATGTTCTAGAGCTGAAGCAGAATATAGGGCTATGAGGAAGCTGACAAGTGAAGTAACTTGGATCAAAACGCTCTTGAACGACTTGGTATTGAACAACCAGTGCCAATTACCTTCCATTCTGATAATCAGGCTGCCATTCACATAGATTCAAACTCAGTGTTTCACGAGAGCATCGAGCACATAGAGATCGATTGCCATAAGGTTAGGGAGAAAGTTCAAGATGGAACCATTCTGCCATGTTATACAAGGAGTGAAGACAAACTAGCTGACATCTTCACAAAGGGAGCAAGTCTCAAAGTTTGAAAGAACATCTTTAACAAACTTGGACTTATTGATTTATCACACACATGATCAAAGGTCTCCTAATCCAAGAGCAACACACTCTTTATCCTTATTAAGGTTTTGTCCCAAGTGGTTTTCCTTAATAAGGTTTTTAATGAGGTGTTGCCTTGGGTTCCCAAGCTTAAGACTTTAGGGTGATTCCAAAGTCTTTATCTTGAGGGGGAGTATTGACATGGGAAAATCAAATAAGATCCATCTTGACCTACAAGGCAAATGTGAGCAATTTAATTCATGGAAGGAAAAGAAAATTCAGTTTGAATAACAAGGGAAAAGAAAAAAAGGAGAGAAGTTATTATTTAAAATGGTTAATATGGTGATATAGCTGCCTTGGGAGAAGAATCACAGTGACAAGGACATGTCCATGCTGCACATAGCATTGGTAACCACACCAAATAGTCATGACTGCTGCACACAGCCTTGGTAACCACATGAAAGGGTTATAAGTCTGTTTGCAGCTCCTCCCCTCTCTTCCCATTGGTTGTCATCAAGCTCCTCCTCTATTCAAGCTCATGCACAAGTTTAATTCTGAATTGTTTTGTGTTCACATTGTAAATCCTCTATAAAAGGATTATAAAGACTCAGTGTATAAGTTAACTCTTTTAGGAGATTCTTCTCCAGAAGTCTTAGATATTTCTCATTTTCTCATTCTTCTCTTTGAGTTTCAAGATTCAATTCTTCACATTTCTCCTCTCTAATCTCAATATTCTTACATCCAATGCCCACGTTAAGCTAACTCAATTTTATATATTGTGACAAAGTTTGAAACAAAAACTGATATGACAAACCGTCCAAGTAATCCAATCCATCCCAAACTCCGTCACGCCATTCTTTAGGCTTCATTTATAAGCTTTTATTTAATGAGCACCAATGATAAGTTTTGAATGATCACTTTGACTGGCCGATCAACTTGACATGTCCGCACTAAATCGTCCGTAACTTTTGATTTAAAACTCAAAATGACACGAAACCAGTGCCCACCTTAAGCTAGCTGAATTTTCTATATTGTGATAAAGTTTGAGACAAAAATAGATACGAGAAAGCGTACAAGTAATCCAATCAATCATAAATTGCATGATGCCATGCATTGTTTCTCATTTATTAGCTTTTACTCAATGAGCACTAATGATCAGTTTATAAAGATCATTTTAACTGTCCGATCAACTTGTCCTATCTGCACTAAATCGTCCATAACTTTAGATTTGTACCTCACAATGACATGAATCCAATGCCCACATTTAGCTAGTTCAATTTTCTATATTGTGACAAAATTTGATACAGAACTATATACGACAAAGCGTCCAAGTAATCCAATCTATCCAAAACTTTGTGATGCCATGCATTACGCTTCATTTATAAGCTTTTACTTAATGAGCATTAATGATCAGTTTTGAATGATCAATTTAACTGGTCAATCAACTTGATATGTCCGCACTAAATCGTACGTAACTTTTGATTTACAACTCAGAATGACATAATTCCAGTGCCCAAGTTAAGCTAGCTCTATTTTCTGTATTGTGATAAAGTTTGAGACGTAAATTGATACGACAAAGCATCCAAATAATACAAAAAATCCCAAACTGCGTGATGCTAGACATTATTTTTCATTTATAAGCTTTTACTCAATGAGCACCAATAATCAGTTTAGAATGATCATTTTAACTGGCCGATCAACTTGTCATGTTTGCAATAAATCGTCCATAACTCTTGATTTGTACCTCTGAATGACACGAATCCAATACCCACATTTATCTAATTCAATTTTCTATATTGTCCCAATATCTGAATTAGAACTAGATACGACAAAGCATTCAAGTAATCCAATCTATCCAAACCTTTGTGATGCCATGCATTACGCTTCATTTATAAGCCTTTACTTAATGAGCACCAATGATCAGTTTTGAATGATCATTTTAACTGGCCAATCAACTTGACATGTCCGCACTAAATCGTCTATAACTTTTGATTTAGAGCTCCGAATGACACGAATCTAATGCCCACGTTTATCTAGCTCAATTCTCTATTTTTTGACAAAATTTGAGGGAGAAATAGAGATGACAAAGCATTCAAGTAATCCAAACTATCCCAAACTCCGTGATGCCATGTTTTATGCTTCATTAATAAGCCTTTAATTAATTAGCACGAATGATCAGTTTATAATGATCACTTTAACTGGTCGATCAACTTGACATGTATGCACGAAATTGTCCGTAACTTTTGATTTAGAGCTCAGAAACACATGAATCAAATGCCCACGTTAAGCTAGCTCAATTTTCTATTTTGTGACAAAATTTGAGACAAAATAAATACGACAAAGCGTCCAAGTAATCCAATCTATTAAAACTGTATGATGTCATGCATTATACTTCATTTATAAACGTTTACGCAATGAGCACTAACGATCAGTGTAGAATGATCAGTTTAAATAGCCGATCAACTTGACATGTCCACACTAAATCATCCATAACTTTTGATGTATAGCTCAGAATAACACGAATCCAATGCCCACAATAAGCTAGCTAAATTTTCTATATTTTGACATAATTTGAGACCGAAATAGAGACGAACAAACGTCCAAGTAATCCAATATATCCAAACTGCTTGATGCCATGCATTATGCTTCATTTATAAGCCTTTATTTAATGAGCATTAATGATCCGTTTATAATGATCACTTCAACAGGCCTACCAACTTGACATGTCCGCACTAAATTGAACGTAACTTTTGATTTAGAACTCGGAATGACATGAATCCAATGCCCACGTTAAGCTAGATCAATTTTCTATATTGTAACAAAGTTTAAGACCGAAATAGATATGAAAAAGCGTATAAGTAATCCAATCCATCCCAAAATACGTGATTCCATTCTTTAGGCTTCATTTATTAGCCTTTACTTAATGAGCACCAATGATCAACTTTGAATGATCACTTTAACTAGCCGATCAACTTGACACTTCCACACTAAATCGTCTGTAACTTTTGATTTCGAGTTCATAATGACATGCATTCAATGCCCACATTAAGCTAGCTCAATTCTCTATTTTTAACAAAATTTAAGACATAAATAGAGATGACAAAGCGTCCAAGTAATCCAATCTATACCAAACTGCGTGATGGCATGCTTTATGCTTCATTTATAAAGCTTTATTTAATGAGCACCAATGATCAGTTTACAATGATCACTTTAACTAGCCGATCAACTTGACATGTACGCATTAAATCGTACGTAACTTTTGATTTAGAGCTCAGAAACAAACGAATCAAATGCCCACGTTAAGCTAGCTCAATTTTCTATATTGTGACAAAACTTGAGACATAACTAGATATGACAAAGCATCCAAGTAATACTATCTATCCAAAATTGTTTGATGCCATGTATTATGCTTCATTTATAAGACTTTACTCAATGAGTACCAATGATCAGTTTAGAATAATCATATTGACTAGCCGATCAAGTTGACATGTCCGCACTAAATCGTCCGTAATTTTTGATTTTGAGCTCGGAATGACACGAATCCAATCCCCACGTTAAGCTAGATCAAGTTTCTATATTTTGACAAAATTTGAGACATATATAGAGACGACAAAGCATTCAAGCAATCCAATCTATCCAAACAGGGTGATATCATGCAATATGCTTCATTTAAAAGTCTTTAATTAATGGACACCAATTATCTGTATAGAATGATCACTTTAATTGGACAGTCAACTTGACATGTCCTCATTAAATCGTCCGTAACTTTTGATTTAGAGCTAAAAATGACACGAATCCAATGCCCACATTAAGCTACTTATATTGTAACAAAGTTTGAG
>JAENJI010000012.1:13887826-14017758 GCA_018901935.1 Pugionium cornutum | reverse complement strand
TCATCACCTCGTGTGGTTCACTTCACCCCTTCATCGAATACCAACCCAAAAACCCCTATCCAGAAGCCTAAGGTTGAGTTTCTCACCTAATCTTCTACAAACAGCCCACGCGCATACATCCTTGAATCAAGGCTTGTATCAATTTTGGTATCAGAGCTTAAAGCTCCTAAACCAGGTTGTTTCTATCCTTTAGCTTGTTTCATTTTTAGTTCTTGCATTAGTTTAAGTCGCATTCAAGAAAAAAAAAAACACCAAACTCCAAACCGAGTGCATTACCATTACCAAGCCTTCTACGTGTATCACTAGGGTTTAGATTCACTTTTGCATTACCATTCATGTTTTCCTTTTTTTAAATCATATTTCCTTTATTTTTAAGTTAAATTAAAAAAGAAAAAAAAAGAAAATAGAAAAGATACTAAAAGAATTGAATTGGACAGCTAGCACAAGTTTTTCCTTTCTTTTTTTCAGATTTTCAATTTCCTTTCTGATTTTCCTTTTGCATTTTTTCAAACCACATATAAAAAGAAAACTCTCCTAATAATTTAGGAGCATAATTGTCTTCTTTCTTTGTAGCACACATGGAGAAGAGAATAGAGATGCATTAAGCCATGATGGCTATCACCACACTCCAAACACAACTCGATCCATATGGAGGTTGGAATGAGACCAGTAAGATTCCAGGCCATAAGGCACGTGAGCTGAGCAAGACCGTCCTGAGGGTACTGAGCACCTTAGGACATGGCACTAACAGGAGGAACCCCAGCAAGATGTAGATGAGGACACACAACCTCATAACTATCACCATAGGCCGAGAGGACCTCCACGGCAACCAGAGGCAGAAGATGATGGCTTTGAGCCATATGGTCTTCACCAGAGACCAAGAATGCCTCCTAGACATCGTGAGGATGGAGATGAACACACCTACAACCGGTAATTCATCCTGATGTTAAACTAACTCCTCCAAGTTTTGCAGGAAAAGTAGACCCCGAGGCTTACCTAGATTGGGAGAGGAGAATGGATCATATCTTTGATCACTACAACCAACCATGACCTAGGAGAGTCTCAATGGCAGTAGCACAACTCATGGACAATGCCCTCATCTGGTGGGATCGAGGTATCTGACAGAAGGAGGAAGAGAATGAGCCGTAGACTCATGGGTTACATGAAAGACCTCATGCGACAAAGGTATGTTCCACCTTACTTATGGATTTGCAACACGTTACTCTTAAGCAGGGTACTAGATCAGTAGAGAGTACTATGAAGAGATCGAGAAGCTAGGGAACAGGCTGGAGCTCAATGATGATGAAGAAGCATTGATGGCACAATTCTTGGATGGACTCCAAGAAAGAATCAGCCGCAAGGTGGAAAGGCAAATCTACAATGACTTCAAAGACTTGTTCCACCTATCTGTCCAGGCTGAGCAGCACATCAAACGTAAGAGCCAAGACATCCGCAGCAAGCCTAAGACACCTTGGGCACCAAACAACATGCCCAAGACCGTAGACAAAGGCAAGAGCACAGAGATCGAGTCAAGGTTCAAGAGCAAGCCTCCTGAACCCACCCGTGACCAGAGAGAGCCTGGTAAGTCTTCTAACCCTCAAAGATCACGTGACATCACTTGTTTCAAGTGTAGGGGTCGTGGACATATCTCAAGGGAGTGCCCAAACAACTGGGTCATGCTGATTATGGAGGCTGGAGAATATGAGTTCCAAGATGAAGAGGACTATGAACCAGAAGAGGAATATGGTGACATTGAGTACCCTGATGTGGGGGAAGTGCTGGTCACTAGACGAATCCTCAGTGCAATGGTGGATCCTTCAGAGACCATCCAAAGGGAGAACATCTTCCACAGCCGCTGCACCATCAAGGGCAAGGTATGTAACCTCATCATAGATGGTGGTTCTTGCACTAACGTTGCTAGTGCATATATGGTTGATAAGCTAGGTCTAGAGAAGACAAGGCATCCTCGACCATATAGACTGAGATGGCTGATGACAAAGTGGAGCTCAAGATCCATGAGCAAGTCACTGTGCCATTCAGTGTGGGCAAGTACCAAGACCAAGTCGTGTGCGACGTGGTGCCCAGCAAGCTGGCCATCTTCTGCTAGGAAGACCATGGCAGTTTGACAAAGAGACCAGGCATGATGGCAGAACCAATCTCTACACCTTTTGTGCATGACAAAAGAAAGGTCAGCCTAGCTCTCTTACACCTGCCCAGGTACATGAGCTACAACTCCAAATGAGTAAGGAAAAGAAACTTGTCAAGTCTAACTTTCTTATTCAACCTAGTCATGTACGGAGAGCTTTAGCCTCAAAGGACTTAATGTTACTAATGGTTTTCAAAGAAGTGTTGAGTATAGAACAGGGACAGGTAGAGCTACCTCATGAAGTAGCAACACTCCTCAACAAATTCCAGGATGTATTTCCAGAGGAGATACCAGCAGGCTTGCCTCCTTTACGCGGCATAGAACATCAGATTGATCTAGTGCCGGAGCAGCCCTGCCCAACCGGCCAGCCTACCGGATGAGTCCAGAGGAGTCCAAAGAGCTTGAGAAGCAAGTCAAGGAGCTCCTGGAGAAAGGATATGTTCGAGAGAGCCTCAGTCCATGTGCTGTACCAGTGCTACTAGTGCCCAAGAAGGATGGAACTTGGCGCATGTGTGTGGACTGCCGAGCCATCAACAACATCACAGTCAAGTATAGGCATCCAATACCACGACTGGATAACATGCTAGATGAGCTGAGTGGAGCCACGATCTTCTCCAAGATAGACCTCAAAGTGGATACCACCAGGTAAGAATGAAGGAAGGTGATGAGTGGAAAACCGCTTTCAAGACAAAGCAAGGACTCTATGAGTGGACAGTCATGCCATTTGGCTTGACTAATGCCCCAAGCACCTTCATGCGCCTTATGAACCAAGTTCTTAGGGCGTACATCAGTAAGTTCGTAGTAGTTTACTTTGATGACATTTTGGTTTATAGTAAGTGCCTACTGGAACACCTCACACATCTTGAGATGGTACTTAAAACCCTTCGACAAGAAGAGCTTTATGCCAATCTCAAGAAGTGCACCTTTTGTACTGATAAGCTTGTCTTTTAGGTTTTGTTGTAGTTCACAGGGCCTACAGGTTGATGAAGAAGATTCGAGCCATACAAGAATGGCCAACACCAGGAAACACCAGCCAAGTAGGGAGCTTCCACGGACTGGCCAGCTTCTAAAGGAGATTCGTGCCCAACTTCAGCAGTATTGCCTCACCACTGACGGCAGTAGTGAAGAAGAACATGGGATTCAGCTGGGAGAAGCTCAGGAGAAGGCATTCAAGGCCTTGAAGGACAGCCTTACACACGCACCAGTGTTAGTCCTTCCCGACTTCAACAAGACGTTTGAAGTGGAGTGTGATGCCTCTGGAATAGGCATAGGAGCAGTGCTAACTCAAGGAGGGAGACCAGTGGCATACTTCAGTGAGAAGCTAGGTGGTGCCTCACTGAAACTACACAAGGAGAGCTCATGCTGGGAATGAACTAGTAGAACATGAAGAAGCTCTTTGCTGAACCATTGCAACCAAGGGCAAAAACTCAAGGGGCAATCAGCAGCAATCAAGGAGAGACACAACAGAGCTTGAATGGAGTGCCTAAAAGCACTCTGATTTTAGTACAAGCTCAAGACAGCATACAAATGGGTATGTGATCCATTTGTACTCTTTTCCCTTATCCAAGTTTTCTCCCATTGGGTTTTCTTGGTAAGGTTTTTAATGAGGCAAATGAATCACATTACAACCAGCCCAATTTGTTGTGTAAAATCAAAAGGAGTTCAATTAAAAAGCTCAAAATTGGCGTCATCAAAAGAGGGGAAAAGTGTCTACATTCATAGTCAAAATAAGAGTTAATGAAGTCAAGGTCTTTGGTCAAGGTCTTTGGTCAAGTCTTCCCTTGTAATTGTAACCAATTTAATGTTGTAGGCTCCTCATATTTACGTCCCCTTATAGTATAAATAGGGGTTTTCAGTTGTAAACTTGATCATTCAACTTTTCAAATAAAAACAGCTTCTTTTCTTAAGTTTGAGAGTGATTCTCTTCTTAATCTGATTGTTGGTGTGTAATATCCTTCAGTCAACATTTAGTAGCCTTAGTGTGTAATATCTAAGCTACTATCTTAGGTAAATCAGTAGTCTTTCCGCAACTACTGTGTGACCCTTCAATCCACAACCTTTGAACAGATTGAATTTCGATTCATTCTGTTGCAAAGCCTATCTCAACCGCATCCAGAAGTGCATTCCTTGGGAGGTTCACATCATTTGGTATCAGAGCACACTTCTGATCGGTTATCCCTATCACTGATCTCTATATCTCTTTATTTCCATCTATTTAGATTGCATATGCTTGTGTATCGATTTGCATCAATTGATTAATCGAAAAAACCTATTCATATAATTGCATTGTTGTTTTTATCCAATATTACATCAGTTTATAACATCAAAATCGACCCCAACCCATTGCATTTTCAGATTAGAAAATAACACACTCGCAACTCTTCATCTTCCATCAAAAATATTTTTTCAGAACAGGTATTTTTAACGCATTTGTTAAGTGTATTTGTAGCTATGTCAGGAGGAAATCAAACTTCAGAAGCACCAAACTTGTTAATGGAGGCTCTAGTAGCAGAAATGAAGAAAGTACTACAAGTAGAGCTGGAAGTAATTCATTTGCGGCTTGATGATGTTCAGAACAATAGTAACACTGAAACAGCTCCAAGGAGAACTAGGAATCCCTTTAGACATGGCCATAATGAAGAAATAGAAGCTTACTATAGTCATGGCAGTGAAGGGAGTAGGAGAACCCAAAGGAGGCATAGGTGTGTAAGAGAAGAAAGGGTGACGCTTAATGACACCATAAGAGGTCTTAAACTTAAGATACCATCATTCTATGGCAAAAATGATCCAGACACTTACCTCGAATGGGAGAAGAAGATCGAGCTGGTGTTTGATTGTCAACACTATTCCGAGCTCAACAAGGTCCGCATAGCTGCTACTGAATTTTATGAATATGCACTCAGCTGCTGGGATCAATTGGTGACTTCCAGAAGACGTAATGGTGAGTATCCAGTAGAAACATGGGCTGAGATGAAAGCCATAATGAGGAAAAGGTTTGTGCCCAGCCATTACCACCGTGAGCTTCACCAAAAGCTAAGGAGACTCAATCAAGGAAGCCGAAGTGTTGAGGACTATTTCCAGGAGTTGGAAACCCTCATGATCAGGGCAGACATTTCAGAAGACAGAGAAGCTACTATGGCAAGATTTTTAGGAGGACTTAACCGTGACATTCAAGATAGAATGGAGCTGGAACATTATGTGGAGGTAGAGGAAATGTTGCACAAAGCTATACTGGTGGAACAACAGTTAAAAAGGAAAAGTTATACTAGGCCAAGCTATGGAACAGCTAACAATAAGCCTAGCTACCAAAGGGAAGGAAAACAGATTGCTAAAGTTGATTCCAAACCTTCAACCACCACTCAAGACGTCAAGGGCAAATCTGAAGCTACTACATCTACTAGAACAAGAGATGTGAAGTGTTTCAAATGCCAAGGAAGAGGGCATTATGCGAATGAATGCACCAACAAGAAGATCATGATTCTGTTGGATAATGGTGAAATAGAATCCAAGGAAGAAGAAGTCTTTTCTGATTCTTCAGAAGAGAATCTTGAACCTCGTATGGCAGGAGAATTATTGGTAACAAGAAGAACCTTAAGCGTACAAAACAAAACCAAAGAACATGAGCAAAGAGAGAACCTGTTTCACTCAAGATGTCACGTCCAAGGAAAGGTTTGCAGCATCATTATTGATGGAGGAAGCTGCACTAATGTGGCTAGTGAAACTATGGTAAACAAGTTAGGTCTGGAAGTGTTCAAGCACCCAAAGCCGTATAAGCTGCAATGGCTTAATGAGTGTGGCAAAATGAAGGTAAGCAGCCAAGTCAAGGTACCTATAACCATTGGAAAGTACTAAGATGAGATCCTTTGTGATGTTTTACCAATGGAGGCTGGCCACATTCTGCTTGGAAGACCATGGCAATTTGATCGAAAGGTCATTCATGATGGTTACACCAACCAACACTCGTTTGAACACAAAGGTAAGAAGATCACACTTGTTCCTATGACACCACAGGAGGTGTACCAAGATCAGCTCGTGTTGGAGCAAAGGAAAACAGCTGGAACTTCAAAAGAAACCATAAGCACCAAAAGTGACAGAGGCTGTGAGAACAAGAACAAAAAGCACTCAAGTTTCTTTGTGAGAACTGGTGGAGTTAAGAAGTCTCTCTTCTCACAACAACTTGTTCTTTTGTTTATCTATAAGGAAGCTCTCATGAGCTTAACTAACGTTGCACCGGTATTACCGAGTGAAGTGACTTCTATTTTGCAGGATTATGAAGATGTCTTTCCAGAAGACAATCCAAAGGGACTACCACCCATCAGAGGCATTGAACATCAGATTGATTTTGTACCTGGAGCCTCACTACCAAATAGACCAGCTTATAGAACCAACCCCGTTGAGACTAAGGAGCTGCAAAGGCAAGTTAATGAGCTAATGGAGAAGGGCTACATCAGGGAGAGCATGAGTCCTTGTGCTGTGCCAGTTCTACTTGTGCCAAAGAAAGATGGCAGCTTGCGCATGTGTGTTGATTGTAGAGCAATCAACAACATTACGGTAAAGTATCGCCATCCAATCCCTAGGTTAGATAACATGCTTGATGAATTGCATGGTTCCAGAATCTTTTCTAAGATAGATCTTAAGAGTCGGTACCATCAAATACGCATGAAAGAAGGGGATGAATGGAAAACTGCATTTAAAACTAAGCATGGATTATATGAATGGTTAGTCATGCCATTTGGGTTAACAAATGCACCTAGTACTTTCATGAGGTTGATGAATCATGTTCTTAGAGCATTCATAGGAGTCTTTGTTGTGGTATACTTTGATGACATCTTAATCTACAGCAAGAATCTAGAAGAGCATGCTAGTCATTTGACATCGGTTCTAAGCGTTCTTAGAAAAGAAAAACTATATGCCAATCTTAAGAAATGCACTTTTTGTACAGATAACATTGTGTTCCTAGGCTTTGTTATAAGTGCAGATGGTATTAAGGTTGATGAGGAAAAGGTCAAAGCTATTAAGGAATGGCCAAGTCCAAAAACAGTAGGAGAAGTGAGAAGTTTCCATGGGCTAGCTGGCTTCTATAGACGCTTTGTCAAGGATTTTAGCACTATTGCTGCCCCACTTACGGAAGTAATCAAGAAAGACGTAGGATTCAAATGGGGACATGCTCAAGAAAGCTCATTCCAAGCTTTGAAAGAAAAGCTTACACATGCACCTCTTCTATCTTTACCTGATTTTCTTAAAACCTTTGAGATAGAATATGATGCTTCTGGTATAGGTATTGGAGCTGTTTTGATGCAGGACAAGAAACCTATAGCCTATTTCAGTGAGAAGCTTGGAGGAGCCACCCTCAATTATCCAACCTACGACAAGGAATTGTACGCCTTGGTTCGTGCTTTGCAAACTTGGCAACACTACTTGTGGCCTAAGGAGTTCGTGATTCACACTGATCATGAGTCACTCAAGCACTTAAAGGGCCAACGGAAGCTGAACAAAAGGCATGCACGGTGGGTTGAGTTCATAGAAACATTTCCGTATGTCATTAAATACAAACAAGGTAAAGAGAATGTTGTGGCAGATGCATTGTCAAGGAGGTATGCCTTAATCTCTACTCTTGATGCTAAGTTGTTAGGTTTTGAACAGCTTAAAGAGCTATATGAAACTGATCCTGAATTTAAAGATGTATACATTGCTAGCAGAAAGGTTGCTTCAGGAAAATACTATCGGCATGAAGGATTCCTATTTTATGATAATAGATTATGTGTGCCTAACTGTTCTACTCGAGACTTGTTAGTTAGGGAAGCTCATGGAGGTGGACTGATGGGGCATTTTGGAGTTGCCAAAACTCTTAAAGTAATGCAAGATGATTTCCATTGGCCACACATGAAGAGAGACGTAGAAAGAATCTGTGCAAGATGTGCCACATGCAAACAGGCTAAGTCTAAGGTTCAACTCCACGGTTTGTACACTCCTTTACCCATTCCTACTCATCCATGGATTGACATATCAATGGACTTTGTGGTTGGTTTGCCTAGAACTAAGACAGGAAAGGATTCTATCTTTGTTGTGGTTGATAGATTCTCTAAGATGGCTCATTTTATAGAATGTCACAAGACTGATGATGCATTGTATATAGCCAATCTATTCTTTAAAGAGGTAGTTCGCTTGCATGGAATGCCTAGGACCATAGTTTCTGATAGAGACACTAAGTTCTTGAGTTACTTTTGGAAAACTCTTTGGTATAAGTTAGGAACTAAGTTGGTATTCTCTACAACATGTCACTCACAAACGGATGGTCAAACTGAAGTAGTTAATAGAACCTTGTCTACTTTATTGCGTGCATTAATCAAACGAAATCTTAGAACATGGGAAGAATGTTTACCACATGCTGAATTTGCATATAACCATTCTGTACATTCTGCTTCTAAGTATTCTCCTTTTCAAATTGTGTATGGTTTCAATCCTTTATCTCCTTTGGATCTAACCCCTTTGCCTTTAAGTGAAAGAGCTAGTATTGATGGAAAAAGAAAAGCTGAGAATGTTAAACAGATCCATGAGAATGCAAGGAAGAATATTGAGGCAAGAACCCAACAATATGCAAGAAAGGCCAACAAAGGAAGACGTGAAATGGTATTTGAGGTGGGAGACCTCGTGTGGGTTCACTTGAGGAAAGAAAGATTTCCAGCTGAAAGGAAATCCAAACTTATGACCAGAATAGATGGACCTTTCAGGATAGTTCAGAAGATCAACAACAACACCTACCAAATTGATCTTCAAGGTAAGTATAATGTGAGTTCAAGCTTCAATGTTTCTGATCTTGTGCCTTTCATTGCAGATGAACCAGATTTAAGGTCAAATCCTTTTCAAGAGGAGGGGGATGATACGAGCATGGAAAACACACAAAAGGAGAAGCTCATGGCTAGGAATGAACTAGTAGAACATGAAGAAGCTCTTGCACTACCAGCTGGACCATTAACCCGAGCTAAGGGCAAGAAACTCAAAGAGGCAATCAGCAGCATGCTCAACAAGGAGAATGCACAACAAATTCACTTGAGCTTGAATGGAGAAGTGCCTAAAATCCCTCTGATTTTAGTACAAGCTCAAGACAGCATACAAATGGGTATGTGATCTATTTGTACTCTTTTTCCCTTATCCAAGTTTTCTCCCATTGGGTTTTCTTGGTAAGGTTTTTAATGAGGCAAATGAATCACATTACAACCAGCCCAATTTGTTGTGTAAAATCAAAAGGAGTTCAATTAAAAAGCTCAAAATTGGCGTCATCAAAAGGGGGGAAAAGTGTCTACATTCATAGTCAAAATAAGAGTTAATGAAGTCAAGGTCTTTGGTCAAGGTCTTTGGTCAAGGTCTTTGATCAAGTCTTCCCTTGTAATTGTAACCAATTTAATGTTGTAGGCTCCTCATATTTACGTCCCCTTATAGTATGAATAGGGGCTTTCAGTTGTAAACTTCATCATTCAACTTTTCAAGTAAAAATAGCTTCTTTTCTTAAGTTTGAGAGTGATTCTCTTCTTAATCTGATTGTTGGTGTGTAATATCCTTCAGCCAACATTTAGTAGCCTTAGTGTGTAATATCTAAGCTACTATCTTAGGTAAATCAGTAGTCTTTCCGCAACTACTGTGTGACCCTTCAATCCACAACCTTTGAACAGATTGAATTTCGATTCATTCTGTTGCAAAGCCTATCTCAACCGCATCCAGAAGTGCATTCCTTGGGTGGTTTGCATCAGAAGCTAGGTGGTGCCTCACTGAACTACCCCACTTATGACAAGGAGCTTTATGCCCTTGTCCGAGCATTGGAGACTTGGGAGCATTACTTGCTGTCCAAGGAGTTTGTGATCCACACTGATCATTAGACTCTCAAACACCTCAGAGGGGCATACCAATCTCAAGAGGAGACATGCCAGGTGGATGGAGTTCATAGAAACCTTCCCATACACATCAAGTACAAGAAGGGCAAAGACAATGTGGTAACCGATGCACTATCAAGGAGCTTTGCCTTGATATCCACCATGGAGGCAAAGGTCCTAGGGTTCGAGCACATCAAGGACCTATACAAGGATGATCCTGACTTTGCTGAGAGCTACAAGGAGTGTGGCACAGGGAGTCATGGCAAGTTCTACATCCAGAGAGAGAAGGTTGTGCATACCACAAGGATCATTAAGGGAGCTTATCATCCGAGAAGCTCATGGAGGAGGACTCATGGGCCACTTTGGTGTCGACAAGACTCTAGCAGTGGTCAAGGAGCACTTCTACTGGCCACACATCAAGAGGACAATAGAAGCTCATTGTGCAAGATGCATCACTTGCAAGAAGGCAAAGTCCCGAGTGCAACCTCACGGGTTGTATCTCCCACTGCCCATACCTACATATCCATGGGTGGACATCTCAATGGACTTTGTTCTAGGACTGCCCAAGATCAACCACAAAGATGCAATCTTTGTAGTGGTGGACAGATTCTCCAAGATGGCACACTTCATCCCGTGTGCCAATGTCAATGATGCCACACAAACAGCTGAGCTGTTCTTCAGGGAGATAGTACGGCTTCATGGAGTGCCAAGGACCATCGTATCAGACAGGGACACCAAGTTCCTCAGCCATTTGTAGAGGACCCTTTGGAGGAAGCTAGGCACGAAGCTACTCTTCTCTACCACCTGCCATCCTCAAACCGATGGCCAAACTGAAGTTGTCAACAGGACACTATCAACTCTTCTCAAGACTACACTAGGATAGAACCTAAAGACTTGGGTGGAGTGCCTGCCATTCATAGAGTTCACTTACAACCGAGCCGTACACTCAGCAACCAAGAAGACACCATTTTAAGTAGTATACGGCTTAAACCCTCTCACCCCATTGGAGCAAACGCCACTACTACCAGCTGAGATGACCAACCTCAACGGAGCATCCAAGGCAGAGTTCATAAGGAGGTTACACCTGAAGGTAGCAGAAAACTTGGAGAAGAGGACCGGACAGTACGTGACTCATGCCAACAAGGGAAGAAAGGAGGTGATCTTTCAACCAGGCGATTGGGTGTGGCTACACCTACGGCAGGAGGGGTTCCCAAACCTAAGGAGTTCCAAGCTAGCACCAAGAGGAGATGGACCATTCAGAGTGCTCGAGAGGATCAACAACAACGCCTACCGGATCGAGCTCCCAGGTGAGTTTAATGTGTCCAATACGTTCAATGTTATTGACTTAGCCCCTTTTCATGCAGATGAACCAGTTTTGAGGACAAAACCTACTGAAGAGGAAGGGGATGATGAGGACATCAGGTCGTACATCCAGCCAGGAGACCAGACTGGCCGACCAGGAAGCTTGCCCGAGACAGCCGGACCATCTGGCACGTCTGCCAGACCAAGCAGTACCGCCGGACCCTCGACCAATAGGACCAGACCGGTCAGCATTGCCGGCGGAGAGGCCCAAGCTTCCGGCACAATTGGTGGCGACGTGGATGATACCACCGGTCCTGAAGGTATCCCGGCCAGTACCTCGCACATTCCAGCCGGTACAGCCGATCCAGTCGAGTGCACGAGCAATTCAACTTCTACACAAGGAAACTCGGACTAGATAAGCTACCAGCTTCAGGACATGCATCTAGAGGAAGTATCCACACCAGTAGTGCCACCAGGAGCAATGACAAGAAGCAGATCAAGGGCACTCTTCCACAAATTCAGCTTATGGGTCGACAAGCTCCTAGAGGAAGATCAACTAAGGACAATGGGCCAGAAGTGCAAAGTAGAGTCCAAAGGCTTCTGAACAACACAAGAGACATTAGAGACTTGGGCTTTAGTGGCAAGAGAGGTCAGGGCCCAAAGATTCTTAACCCTACTCCAAGTCGAAGACTTGGAGCAAGGCGTATGCATGCCACAAGGACGGCCACCTTTCATTTCTTGGCCGTGAGGTAAGTTAAGGTAAGTTTCAATTCAAATATATGCCTCTTTCTGTTTTGCAGGGTAGGATCTAGATTCTTTACATTTTTGAGTCAAGAACATTTTAAGAATAGGTCCTTTTTCGGTTATACACTTTTGTATCTTTTCCTTTTGTGCACTTTTGTAAAATTTCCTTTTCTTATTTGAGTCGACCCTAGAAGGTCAAACAGTCGAGCATATTAATAAAGCTCCTTCCAGCATTGTAGTTCGACAACCTTTTTGATATTAATAAAGATAGAATTTTTTCCCCAACAAGTTGTCTCTCAAGAATCTTGTGCGCTTAGAATCTAGTTGAGACCAGCCCTCCTAGCTCTAAGTTTGTGATTTATCACGAGGTTCATCACCCCTCGTGTGGTTCACTTCACCTTTCCATCGAATACCAACCCAAAAACCTCTATCCAAGAAGTCTAAGGTCGAGTTTCTCACCTTAACTTCTCCAAACAGCCCACGCGCATACATCCTTGAATCAAGGCTTGTATCACCAAGTTTGCTAAAGATGTTCTTGCAAACTTTGAGTCTTGCTGCCTTTGTGAAGATGTCAGCTAGTTGGCTTCACTTGATTCACAGCAAAACACAAGTCTGGTCGTGTGAGGGTGAGGTAGATCAGCTTCTCAACTAGTCTCCTATACTGAGAAACATCCTTAAATAACTCATCAGCTTTCTCCCCCTTTCCGTTGACCTTGTAGCCATCTTCAAGAGGAGTTTTGTCCAGTTTAGCCCCAAGCTTTCCCGTGTTTGTCAACAGATCAAGAGCATACTTTCTTTGGGATAGAAAGAGCCCTTCCTGAGACCGACACACTTCAATACCCAAGAAGTACTTCAACTCTCCAAAATCCTTGATGTCAAATGATCTGTTTAAGAAGGCTTTGTGGACTGAATTCCTTCCTTCTCATCTCCTATGATGATTAGGTCATCCACATAAACCAAGACCGCCACGATTCCTTTGGGTTTTTGACGAGTGAACAAAGTATGATCTGAATGGGATTTCCTTAACCCATTATCACTAAGTGTGGAGCTTAATTTGTGATACCAGGCCCTTGGTGACTGCTTCAACCCATATATTGCCTTCCTAAGTCTTAGAACCTGTCCCTCTTTGCAAAGATCTTCAAGGCCTGGTGGTGGAGTCATATACACTTTCTCTTCAAGTTCTCCTTGTAGGAATGCGTTCTTGACATCCATTTTCCATAAGTCCCAAGTCAGATTCGTAGCTAGTGAAAGAACAACCCTTACAGTGTGTAGCTTAGCCACCGGTGCAAATGTATCAGTATAGTCAAGAGCCCTATGTCTTAGTGAAACCTCTTGCAACTAGACGTGCCTTGTACCTCTCTATATCCCCATTGCTCTTATACTTGATGGTGAACACCCACATGGAACTCTTGTATATCCCATGCATGATTCCTTTCCATATTTCCCTTCTCATCTCTTACTGCATCTAACCATTCTTTCTTGCTCCAAGCTTCTTCAATCTTTCCATGGAATGCTTGATGACTAGATGGCAAGAGGTCAAGGGAACAAACAGCTTGTATGGGATGAGCCACGGCCTGGTCGTTGTAGAAGACCCTAGTGTTTACCCAATTGGATGGGTCTTTCCTAAGTCTAGTACTCCTCCTTACTTGCTGAACAGGTGGTGCAGCCTCCTCTACAACCGTTTCCTCTTCCATTTGGTGAATAGGTTCCTCTATACCCACTTCCAAGTCGTCTTGTTCTTGGTTTTGGGCCATAGCTTCTTCTTGGATTGGAGTTGGTTCTTGAGTTACCACCCCTTGTTCATTCTCTTGGGTATCTTGTGAACTACTTGAGGTTCTTGCTTCTTTGTATCTTGAATCCTTTGGCACATCATTTCCCAAATGATTCAAGAGAAACCTCAAACTCGTAGCCAAATCAGAAGGTGACCTTGAGAGATCCTTCAATCCTTCCCAATCTTTCTGATCGTAATAGCTTCGTTCTTCTATGAACTTGACATCTCTAGACACATATGTCATGTTGTTGCTCGGATCATAGCACCCTTTTGTGTTGTCGAATATCCAAGGAACATACACTTGATGCTCTTTGCCTCCAACTTGTTTCTTAGATCACCTGGAACATACACAAAGCACACACACCCAAATACACGTAAATGATCAATGGAAGGTTTAGTTTTATTGAGTACCTCAAATGGGGATATGTCTTGTAAGACTTTGGTTGGAGTCCGATTGATGAGGTAGCAAGCAACCAAGATTGCATCTCCCCAAAAACGTTTAGGAACATTGGTATGAAACATCATGGATCTTGCTACTTCCATTAAGTGTCGGTTCTTCCTTTCAACAACTCCATTTTGTTGTGGTGTGTGTGGACAGCTAGTTTGATGTAGTATTCCATGTTTGTTTAAGTGAGCTTTGAATCTTTGACTTGTGTATTCCCTCCATTATTTGATCTTAACACTTTGATCTTGGCTTTGAATTGATTAGTAACATAATTATGAAATTTTATAAATGCCTCATAAACCCTATCTTTAGATGGAAGTAATGTAACCCATGAATAATTCGATTTCTCATCTATAAAGGCCACAAAGTATTTATTCCTATCTCTAGACATGCAAGGTGAGGTACAAACATCGGAATGTACTAAATCAAAGCAATGCTCTTAAATTGTAGACGATTTAGGGAAAACAACACGACAATGTTTGCCAAGGATACAAGACTCACAAACTGAGTGAACATAAGCAACATTAGGCATTATTAAGCTTAAAGCACAAGCATGAGGATGTCCTAATCTAGCATGCCATAAGACATTTTTATTAGCAAAAACACAGGATTTGAAAGCTAAGGAATCGGAATTGCTTGGAGAAGTGTCCTCAAGAACATATAGCTCATCTTGAGTCCCACCACTTCCAAGTATCTTACCACTCTTTCGTTAAAGTAAACATTGTTAGGCCCAAAAGTAACATTGTAATTCAGGTCTTTAGTAGCCCTTTTGACCGAAACTAGATTAGACTTAAACTTAGGTACAAAGAAAGCAGTACTTTCTTTGTGAAATAGTCTTAATTTTCCGGTTCCTTCAATTGGAATACCCTTACCATCAGATATAGTTACTTGTCCTAGAAATTGTTCAATGTTCTTTAACAACCTAGCATTGCTAATCATATGGTGAAAAGCACCCGAATCCACTACCAACTTATGATCCGGTTTATCAAGTAATTTATGGGAGTAGACGGTGATACCAGAGAGTTTTGAGGCATAGGCCTTGATGAGATCCTCCAAGTCACTCTTCTTAACATACTCCATGGATACATTCATAGCTAGCTTCCCTCCTTGGTTGGATGAACTTGCCGGTTCAGTCACAACCTTTTGAGAGATGTTAGCTTTTGAATTCTTGAACCGGTTTGGCTTGAGAGGAGGATGAAGTATCCAGCACTTGTCATTGATGTGGCCATTCCTCTTACAATGTTCACACATCACACTCTTCCTATCCTCTTGCTTAAACATGCTCTTGTTGGCCATGCCTAGTTCTCCTTTACCACCAAACAAACCAATGTTGCCTTGCTCCTTCTGAATCCGTGAGCACACCTCTTCGAAATCAGGGAGTTTTGGCTCTATTAGGATGGACTTAATCACATCCTTAAAGGCTGGATTTAGGTTGAGAAGGAGCCCAAATATTTTGTCTTGTTCCTTCCTTTCATTAAGCACCTTTGGATCCATAGAACTTGGTCTCAACATGTCAAGCTCGGACCATGTTGATTGGAACTTGCCTAGGAACTTTGTGAACTCCATATCCTCTTGGTGTAGATCATTGAGAGCCTTCTTAACCTCATACACACGGCTGAGGTTTGAAACATTCTCATACACCCCCTTGAGAGTCTCCCAAAGAGACTTAACAGTTTCACAATGTGAATAAGCTTCAAGAATGGATGGGTCCAATGAATTTGGGAGGAATCCAAGGACAGATTTATCTTCTTGGAACCACCAAGCTTCTTCTTTTCTTGTTGCCTCATCCTTCTTCTCTTTTGGATCGTCTATAAATGGAGTATTATCCTCCAAGATGTGATTCCAAAGTCCTTTGCCACAAATGGCTGTCTTGATGGTTCTTGACCATAATATGTAATTCCAACCTTTGAGAACTAATGGTATCACCATAGGGTTCAGGCTGGAACTGATTTGAACTGTATCCTCCATTGTTAGGCTTTGAAGAGCTCAAATGAGGCAGCTGTTATGGTTGAATAAAACCGTGAGTTTATAGTTTAAAGGCTGAGAGATTTTTGACAGAATTTTAGATTAGAAACTGAGAGATTTGAGTAGAAAAGATAAGAGAATGATGATCTTATGCTCTGATACCATGAAAGAATATTGAGATTAGAGAGGAGAAATGTGAAGAATTGAACCCAGAAACCCAAAGAAAAGCATGAGAAGATGAGAAGTGTCTTAGACTTCTGGAGAAGAATCTCCTAAGAGTTCAATCATACATTGAGTCTTTACAGCCCTTTTATAGAGGATTTACAATGTGAACACAAAAGAAAACGAATTCAAACTTGTGGATGAGCTTGAGTAGAGGAGGAGCTTGTTAACAACCAATGAGAAGAGAGGGGAAGAGCTGCAGACTGTCTCATGAACGTTTGGTGTGGTTACCAAGGCTGTGTGCAGTAGGCATGACTGTTTGGTGTGGTTACCAAGACTGTTTGGTGTGGTTACCAAGACTGTGTGCAGCATGGACATGTTCTTTTTACCTTGATTCTTCTCCCAACAGAGCTATTTAACCATTTTAACCATGTGGTTAATCATAACTCCCTCCTTTTTGTTTTCCCTTGTTATTCAAACTGAATTTTCGTGCTCACACTTGCCTTGTAGGTCAAGATAGGTCTTATTTGATTTTCCTATGTCAATATTAACTAGCCGATCAACTTGACACATCCGTAGTAAATCATTCGTACCTCTTGATTTAAGCTCATAATGACACGAATTGAATGCCCACGTTAAGCTAGATAAATTTTCTATATTTTGACAAACTTTGAGACAGAAATAGAGATGACAAAGCGTCCAAGTAATCCAATCTATCCCAAACTGCATGATGCCATTCCTTAGGCTTCATTTAATAAGCCTTTAGTTAAGGAGCACCAATGATCAGTTTAGAATGATCACTTTAACTGGCCGATCAACTTGACATGTCCGCACTAATCGTTCACAACTTTTGATTTAGAGCTCAGAATGACACGAATCAAATACCCACGTTAATCCAGCTCAATTTTCTATATTTCGAAAATTTTTAAGACAGATCTAGATATGATAAAGTTTCCAAGTAATCCAATTTATCCAAAACTGTGTGATGCCATGCAATATGCTTTATTTATAAGCCTTTACTCAATGGACACCAATAATCAGTTTAGAATGATCACTTTAACTGGGCGATCAACTTAACATATCCGCACTAATCGTCCGTAACTTTTGATTTATAGCTCATAATGACATGAATCCAATGCACACGTTAAGCTAGCTCAATTTTCTGTATTTTGACAAAATTTGAGACAGAAATAGAGACGACAAAGCTTCCAAGTAATCCAATCTATCCCAAATGTGTGATTCCATGCTTTATGCTTCATTTATAAGCCTTTATGTAATGAGCGCAAATGATCATTTTAGAATTATCACTTTAACTGGCCGATCAACTTGACATGTCCGCACTAAAACGTTTGTAACTTTTGTTTTAGAGCTCCGAAAGACACGAATCCAATGCCCCCGTTAAGCTAGCTCAATTTTCTATATTGTGACAAAATTTGAGAAAGAAATAGATATGAAAAAGCGTCCAAGTATTCCAATCCATCCCAAACTGCGTGATGCTATGCATTATTTTTCATTATTAAGCTTTTGCACAATGAGCACCAATGATTAGTTTAAAGTGATCATTTTAAAAGGCCAATCAACTTGTTATGTCTGCACTAAATTGTTCTTAGCTTTCGATTTATAGCTTAGAATGACACGAAACCAATGTCCACAATATGTTAATTCTATTTTCTATATTGTGACAATATTTGAGACAGAACTAGATATAACAAAGTGTCAACGTAATCCAATCTATCCAAAATATGCCATGCATTATGATTCATTTATAAGCTTTTGCACAATGAGCACCAATGATTAGTTTAAAGTGATCATTTTAAAAGGCCAATCAACTTGTTATGTCTGCACTAAATTGTTCTTAGCTTTCGATTTATAGCTTAGAATGACACGAAACCAATGTCCACAATATGTTAATTCTATTTTCTATATTGTGACAATATTTGAGACAGAACTAGATATAACAAAGTGTCAAAGTAATCCAATCTATCCAAAATATGCCATGCATTATGATTCATTTATAAGTCTTTACTCATTGGGCACCAAAGATCACTTTAGAATGATCACTTTAACTGGCCGATCAACTTAACATGTCCGCACTAAATTATCCATAACTTTTGAATTAGAGCTCAAAATGACACGAATCCAATGCCCACGGTAAACTAGCTCAATTTTCTATATTTTGACAAAATTTGAGACGGTAAAACATCCAAGTAATCCATTCTATCCAAACTGTTTGATGCCAAGCATTATGCTTCATTTCTAAGCCTTTACTAAACGAGCACAAATGACTAGTTTAGAATGATCACTTTAACTAGCTGATCATCTTGACATGTCCACACTAAATCGTCCGTAACTTTTGATTTAGAGCTCAGAAACAGACGAATCCAATGCCAGCCATAAGCTAGATCAATTGTCTATATTTTGACAAAATTTGAGACAAAAATAAGGACGACAAAACATCCAAGTAATCAGATATATCCAAAGCTATGTGAAGCCATGCATTATGCTTCATTTATAATCCTTTACTCAATGGGCACCAAAGATCAGTTTAGAATAATCACTTTAACTTTACGATCAACTTGACATGTCTGCACCAAATCGTTCGTAACTTTTTATTTAGAGCCCAGAATGACACGAATACAATACCCACGTTAAGGTAGCTCAATTTTCTATATTTTGACAAAATTTGAGACAGAAATAGAGATGATAAAGCGTCCAAGTAATCTAATCTATCCCAAAATTTGTGGTGCCATGCGTTATGTTTCATTTATAAGCCTTTACTTAATGAGCACCAATGATCAGTTTATAATGATCACTTTAACTTGCCGATCAACTTGACATGTACGAAGTAAATAGTGGGTAACCTTTCATTTAAACTTCAGAAACACACGAATCCGATGCCCACGATAAGCTAGCTCAGTTTTCTATATTTTGAGAAAATTTGAGACAGAAATAGAGATGACAAAGCGTACAAGTAATCCAATCTATCCCAATATGTGTGATGCCATGGAATGTTTTTGATTTATAAGCGTTTACTCAATGGGCTCGAATGATCAGTTTATAATGATCACTTTAACTGGCCGATCAGCTTGACATATCCGTACTAACTCGTTCGTAACTTTTGATTTAGAGCTCAGAATGACATGAATCAATGCCCATGTTCAGCTAGCTCAATTTTCAATATTTTGACAAAATTTGAGACAAAAACACAGACGAAAAAGCGTGCAAATAATCCAATCTATCCAAAACTCTGTGATGTCATGCATTATGCTTCATTTATAAGCCTTTACTCAATGAGCACCAATGATGAGTTTAGAATGATCACTTTAACAGGCCGATCAACTTGACATGTCCGGACTAAATCATTCGAAACTTTTGATTTAGAGCTCAAAATGACACAAATCCAATGCACACGTTAAACTAGCTCAATTTTCTATATTTTGACAAAATTTGAGACGATAAAGCATCCAAGTAATCCATTCTATCGAAACTGCTTGATGCCATGCTTTATGTTTCATTTCTAAGCCTTTACTGAATGAGCACCAATGACCTAGAATGATCACTTGAACTGGACGATCAATTTGACATTTCCACACTAAATTGTTCGTAACTTTTGATTTAGAGCTAACAAACAGACGAATCCAATGCCCACCATAAGCTAGCTTAATTTTCTATATTTTGACAAAATTTGAGACAAAAATAAAGAGACAAAGCGTCCAAGTAATCCAATCTATCCAAAACTGTGTGATGCTATTCATTATGCTTCATTTATAATCCTTTACACAATGGGAACCAAATATCAGTTTAGAATGATCACTTTAAGTTGCCGATCAACTTGACATGTCCGCTCCAAATCGTTCGTAACTTTTTATTTAAAGCTTATAATGACACGAATTCAATGCCCACGTTAAGGTAGCTCAATTTTCTGTATCTTGACAAAATCTGATTCAAAAATAGAGATGACAAAGCGTCCAAATAATCCAATCTATCCCAAAATGCGTGATGTCATGCGTTATGCTTCATTTATGAGCACCAATGATCAGTTTATAATGATCACTTTAACTTGCCGATCAACTTGACATGTACGAACTAAATCGTATGTAGCCTTTTATTTAAAGCTTCGAAACACACGAATCCGATACCCACTATAAGCTAGCTCAGTTTTCTATAATTTGAGACAAAAACAAAGATGACAAAGCGTCCAAGTAATCCAATCTATCCAAATATGTGTGATGCCATGTAATTTGTTTCATTTATAAGCGTTTACTCAATGGGCACCAATGATCAGTTTAATGATCACTTTAACTGGCCGATCAACTTGACATGTCCACACTAAATCGTCCGTAACTTTTGATTTAGAGCTCTGAATGACACGAATCCAATGCCCACGTTAAACTAGCTCAATTTTCTGCATTTTGACAAAATTAGAGGCAAAAATAAAGACAAAAAAGCGTCCAAGTAATCCAATCTATGCAAAACTGTGTGATACCATGCATTATGCTTCATTTATAAGCCTTTACTCAATGAGCACCAATGATGAGTTTAGAATGATCACTTTAACTGGCCGATCAACTTGACACATCCGGTTTAAATCGTCTGAAACCTTTGATTTAGAGCTCAGAATGACACGAATCAAATGCCCACGTTAAGCTAGTTCAATTTTCTATATTGTGACAAAAGTTGAGATAGGACTAGATACGACAAAGAGTCCAAGTAATCCAATCTATCCAAAACTGTGTGATGCCATGTATTATGCTTGATTTATAAGCATTTACTAAATGGGCACCAATGATCAGTGTAAAATGAACCCTTTAATTGGCCAATCAACTTGACATGTCCGCACTAAATCGTCTGTAACTTTTGATTTAGAGCTCTGAATGACACGAATCAAATGCCCACGTTAAGCTAGCTTAATTTTCTATATTGTGACAAAATTTGAGAGAGAAGTAGATACGATAAAGCGTCCAAGTATTCCAATTTATCCAAAAATGTGTGATGCCACTCAATATGCTTCATTTATAAGCCTTTACTCAATGGGAACCAAATGATCAGTTTAGAATGATCACATTAACTGGCCAATACACTTGATATGTCTGCACTAATCATTCGTAACTTTTGATTTGGAGCTTAAAATGACACGAATCAAATGCCCACACTACTACCTCAATGTTCAATATTTTGACAAAATTTGAGACAAAAATAAAGACGACAAAGCGTCCAAGTAATCCAATGTATCCCAAAATACGTGATACCATGCTTTATGCTTCATCTATAAGCCTTTACTTAATGAGCACCAATGATTATTTTAGAATTATCACTTTAACAGGCCGATCAACTTGACATGTCCGCACAAAATCGTCCATAACTTTTGATTTAGAGCTCAGAAACACACAAATCCAATGCCCACATTAAGATAGCTCAATTTTCTATATTGTGACAAAGTTTGAGAAAAAAATAGATTTGAAAAATCGTCCAAGTAATCCAATACATTCCAAACTGCGTGATGCCATGCATTATTTATCATTATGAAGCTTTTACTCAATGAGCACCAATGATCAGCTTAGAATGATCGTTTTAACAGGTTGATCAATTTTCATGTCTGCATTAAATCGTCCATACCTTTTGATTTATAGCTCAGAATGACACAAATTCAATTCCCACACTAATCTAGTTCAATTTTCTATATTGTGAAAAAATTTGAGATATGACTAGATCCGACAAAGCGTCTAGTCCAATCTAATCCAATTTCCGAATGAGTAATCCAATCTATCCCAAATCGTGTAATGCCATAAATTATTATTCAACTATAAGGTTTTACTCAATGGGGACCAAAGATCAGTTTAGAATGATCACTTTAACTGGCCGATCAACTTGACATGTCCACAATAAATCATCCGTAATTTTTGATTTAGAGCTCAGAATGACACTAATCCAATGCCCACGTTAAGCTAGCTCAATTTGCTATATATTTTCAAAGTTCGAGACTGAAATAGGGATGACAAAGCATCCAAGAAATCCAATCTATCCAAACTGCTTGATGCCACGCATTATGCTTCATTTCTAAGCCTTTACTTAATGAGCACCAATTATCAGTTTAGAATGATCATTTTAACGGGCCGATCAACTTGACATGTCCGGACTAAATCATCCAAAACATTTGATTTTGAGCTTGGAAACACATGAATACAATGCCACCATAAGCTAGCCCAATTTTCTATATTTTGACAAAATTTGAGACAAAAATAAAGACGACATAACGTCCAAGTAATCCAATCTATCCAAAACTGTGGGATGTCATGCATTATGCTTCATTTATAAGCCTTTACTTAATGGGCACCAAAGATCAGTTTAAAATGATCATTTTAACTGGCCGATCAACTTGACATGTCAACACTGAATCGTTCATAACTTTTTATTTAGAGCTCAGAATGATCACACGAATCCAATGTCCATGTTAAGCTAGCTCAATTTGCTATATTTTTCAAATTTTGAGACAGAAATAGAGGTGACAAAGCAACCCAGTAATCCAATCTATCCAAAACTGTGTGATGCCATGCATTATGCTTCATTTATAAGTCTTTACTCAATGTGCACCAAAGATCAGTTTAGAATGATCATATCAACTAGCCGATCAACTTGCATTAACACACTAAATCGTCCGTAACTTTTGATTTAGAGCTCCGAATGAAACGAATCCAATGCCCATCATAAACAAACTCAATTTTCTATGTTGTGACAAAATTTGAGACAAAACTAGATACGAAAAAGCGTCAAAGTGATCCAATCTATCCATAACTGTGTGAAGTCATGCATTATGCTTTATCTACAAGCCTTTACTCAATGAGCACCAATGTTCAGTTTAGAATGATCACTTTAACTCGCCGATCAACTTGACATGTCTACACTAAATCGTCCGTAACTTTTGATTTAGAGCTCAGAATGACACGAATACAATGCCCACGTTACGCTAGCTCAATTTTCTATATTTTGACAAAATTTGACACAGAAATAGAGATGACAAGGAATCCATGTAATCCAATCTATCCAAAACTGATTGATACCATGCGTTATGCTTGATTTCTAAGCCTTTACTTAATTTGCACCAATGATCAGTTTAAAATGATCACTTTAACTGGCCGATCAACTTGACATGTTCGCATTAGTCGTCCATAACTTTTGATTTAGAACTCAGAATGACACGAATAAAATTCCCATGTTAAGCTATCTAAATGTTTTATATTGTAACAAAATTTGAGACAGAACTAGATACGATAAAGTGTCCAAGTAATCCAATTTATCCAAAACTGTGTGATGCCATGCAATATGCTTCATTTATAATCCTTTACTCAATGGGCACCAACGATCAGCTTAGAATGATCACTTTAACTGGTTGATCAACTTGACATGTCCGAACTAATCGTCCGTAACTTTTGATTTAGAGCTCGGAATGACACGTATCCAATGCCCATGTTATTCTAGCTCAATTTTCTATATCTTAAAAAAATTTGAGAGAGAAATAGATACGACAAAGCGTCCAAATAATTCAATCTATCCCAAGCTCCACGATGTCTTGAATTATGCTTCATTTATAAGCCTTTACTCAATAAGCACAATTTCTCCATTCGAATTATGTTCTGCATGCCATCTCATGGGATTTGCCGTGTGTTCAGATGGATATAACCTCTTTAACCTCTCTGTTAATAGCAAATACCACATCCATTTATGCGGAATAGGTACTCTGCCACTTGTCTCTTGAAATCGAGGTTTGTGACAAAATCGGCAGTTCATGCGGTTTTCATCATTTCTCCAATAGATCATGCAGCTGTCAATACATAGATCGATCATCTGATATGGTAATCCAAGACCAGCTACAAGTTTTTGAACCTCATTATATGAAGTAGGTGCAATATTATCTTCATGTAATATATCTCTAACAAAATCAGCTATCGCATTCACACAATCTTCAGCCAAGTTGAAATCCGTCTTTATTGTCATCAACCTGCTTGCAGCAGATAAAGGCGATAATCCATCTCTACATCCTTTATACAAATGGTGTTTGGATGCATCCAACATTTCAAAAAAATTTCGGGCTTCCAAATTAGGTTCCTCTATTCTACTCCTATCTTCAATGTACGATGCTCTTTGTTCACGAAACGCATCATTCACCATCTGAACAATACCTCCGCTTATATCAACTTGTGATGCCGGTTCCTCTACCATAACATTAGTATTATCTAACCTTTTTGAAGTACTACCATAATATTGCATCGTTGCATCAGTTTCTCCATGTGAATACCAAATTTTGTAACCCGGCATAAATCCAGTCCTATACAAATGATTACATACTTTTCTAACAGAGATTAATCTATGATTTCTACATTTAATACACGGACAATACATTTTACCGTATTCCGATGTCATGCTATTGTTTGATGCAAATGTCATGAACTCTTCAACTCCTTGCGCAAATTCATCCGTCAATTCCTCCGTTGTTGAATCATACCGAGGTTTATCCATCCAAGATCGAAAATAATCATAAGAACATGAAGAAGACATTTTGTTAAGATTTTTGTTCTGATCGAATTGTAAAGGAGCATAGCGTATTTATATTGAAAATTAGAAGATTATCATGAATTTTTAACAGATTATTACAAATTTTTAACATACTATTATGAATTTTTAACATATTATTATGAATTTTTAATAGATAATCACAAATTTTTAGTAGATTATTCTTAGGAATATTCCGGTTTCTGATGGATTTCTGACGATTGCCGACCACTACTGGATAAATCCAACGATGAACCGACGATCCTCGATGGCAGAATGACGACTAAATCGCAGACTTGCCCTTCCGGATAAACCAAACCAAAGCAATCAGCATTATTCGTCCATAATTTTGATTTGAGATCAAGTCCTCAAATTATTTACTTTAAATGCTATCTCAATTTGATTTTACAAGTTTCCAAGAATTGTGTGATGCCATGCAATATGCTTCATTTATAAGCCTTCACTCAATGGGCACCAATGATCAGTTTAGAATGATCACTTTAACTAACTGATCAACTGAGATGTCCGAACTAATCGTCTGTAATTTTTGATTTAGAGCTCAGAATGACATAAATCTAATGCCCACTTTAAGCTAGCTCAATTTTATAGATTTTACAAAATTTGAGACAAAAATAGAGACGACAAAGCTTCCAAGTAATCCAATCTATCCCAAAATGCGTGATTCCATGCTTTATGTTTCATTTATAAGCCTTTATTTATTTAGCACCAATGATCAGTTTGGAATGATCACTTTAACAGGCCGATCAATTGACATGTCCGCATTAAAAGGTCTGTAACTTTTGATTTAGAGCTCTGAAACACACGATTCCAATGCCCACATTAAGCTTGCTCAATTTTCTATGTTGTGACAAAATTTGAGAGAGAAATAGATATGACAAAGCATCCAAGTAATTCAATCCATCCCAAACGTCGTGATGGTATGCATTATTTTTCATTGTTAAGCTTTTACTCAATGAGCATCATTGATTAGTTTAGAATGATCCTTTTAACAGCTCGATCAAATTTTTATATATGCACTAAATCGTCCATACCTTTTTATTTATAGATTAGAATGACACAAATCCAAGGCCCACACCAATCTAGTTCAATTTTCTATATTGTGACAAAATTTGAAAGAGGACTAGATACGACAAAGCGTCCAAGTAATCCAATCTATCCAAAACTATGTGATGTCATGCATTATGCTTTAGTTCTAAGCCTTTACTTAATGAGCGCCAATACTCAGTTTAGAATGATAACTTTAACTAGCTGATCAACTTGACATGTCCGGAATAAATTGTCCGATACTTTTGATTTTGAGCTCTGAAACATACAAACCCAGGGCCCAGGATAAGCTAGCTAAAGTTTTTATATTTTGACAAAATTTGAGACAAAAAAAGATGACAAAGCATCCAAGTAATCCAATCTGTCCAAAACTGCTTGATGCGATCCATTATGCTTCATTTATAAGCATTTACTCAATGGGCACCAATGATCAGTTTAGAATGATCACTCTAACTGGCCGATAACCTTGACATGTCCGCACCAAATCGTTCGTAACTTTTGATTTAGAGCTGAGAATGACACGAATCCAATGCCCACATTAAACTAGCTCAATTTGCTATATCTTTTCAAAATTAGAGATAGAAATTGAGACGACAAAGCATCCAAGTAATCCAATCTATCCAAACAGCTTGATGACATGCATTATGCTTCATTTCTAAGCCTTTACTCAATGAGCACCAATATTCAGTTTAAAATTATCACTTTAACTGGTCAGTCAACTTGACATGTCTGTACTAAATCATCTGAAACTTTTAATTTAGAGCTCAGAAACACACGAATCCAATGCCCACGACAAGCAAGCTCAATATTCTATATTTAGAGAAACTTTTAGACAGAAATAGAGACGACAAAGGGTAAAAGTAATCCAATCTATCCAAAACTGTGTGATACAATGCATTATGCTTCATTTATACATCCTTAGTAAATGGGCACCAAAGATCAGTTTATAATGATCACTTTAACTGGCCGATCATTTTGACATTTCCGCACTAAATCGTCTATAACTTTTAATTTAGAGCTAAGAATTATATGAATCCAACGCCCACGTTATACTTGCTCAATTTTCTATATTGTGATAAAATTTGAAACAGGATTAGATACGACCATAACTTTTGATTTAGAGTTGAGAATGACACGAATCCAATGCCCACATTAAACTACCTCAATTTGCTCTATATTTTCAAAATTAGAGATTGAAATCGAGACGACAAAGCATCCAAGTAATCCAATCTATCCAAACTGCTTGATGCTATGCATTATGCTTCATTTCTAAGCCTTTACTCAATGAGCACCAATGTTCAGTTTAGAATTATCACTTTAACTGGTCAATCAACTTGACATTTATGTACTAAATCATCCGAAACTTTTGATTTAGAGCTCAGAAAACATGAATCCAATGCCCACGATAAGCAAGCTCTATATTCTATATTTTGAGAAACTTTTAGACAGAAATAGAGACGACAAAGCTTAAAAGTAGTCCAATCTATCCAAAACTGTGTGATGCCATGCATTATGCTTCATTTATAAACCCTTAGTAAATTGGCACCAAAGATCAGTTTATAATGATCACTTTAACTGGCCGATCATTTTGACATTTCTGCACTAAATCATCTATAACTTTTAATTTAGAGCAAAGAATGATACGAATGCAACGCCCATGTTATACTATCTCAATTTTCTATATTGTTAAAAATTTGAAACATGATTAGATACGACGAAGCGTCCAAGTAATCCAATCTATCCAAAACTGTGTGATGCTATGCATTATGCTTGATTTATAAGCCTTTAGTCAATTGGCACCAATGATCAGATTAAATTGATCACTTTAATTGGCCGATCAACTTGACATGTCTGCACTAAATCGTCTGTAACTTTTGATTTAGAGCTCTGAATGACACGAATCAAATCCCCACGTTAAGCTAGCTTAATTTTCTATATTGTGACAAAATTTGAGACAGAACTAGATATAACAAAGCGTCTAAGTAATCCAATTTATCCAAAACTGTGTGACACCATGCAATAGGCTTCATTTATAAGCCTTTACTCAATGGGCACCAATGATCAGTTTAGAATGATCATTTTAACTGGCCGATCAACTTGATATGTCCACACTAATTGTCCGTAAATTTTGATTTAGAGCTAAGAATAACACGAAATGAATGCCCACGTTATTGTAGCTCAGTTTTCTATATTTTTACAAAATTTGAGACAGAAATAGAGACGGCAAAGCATCTAAATAATCCAATCTATCCCAAAATACATGATGCCATGTTTTAAGCTTAATCTATAAGCCTTTACTTAATAAGCACCAATGCTTAGTTTAGAATTATCACTTTAACTGGCGAATCAACTTGACATGTCCACAGTAAATTGTTTGTATTTAGAGCTCTGAAACACACGAATCAAATGCCCATGTTAAGATAGCTCAATTTTCTATATTGTGACAATATTTGAGACTGAAATAGATATGAAAAAGTGTACAAGTAATCCAATATATCCCAAATGTGAGATGTCATGCATTATTTTTCATTATTAAGCATTTACTCGATGAGCACCAATGATCAGTTTAGAATAATTATTTTAACAGGTTGATCAATCTGTCATGTCTGCACTAAATCGTCCATATCTTTTGATTTATAGCTCAGAATGACACAAATCCAAGCCCACACTAATCTAGTTCAATTTTCTATATTGTGACAAAATTTGAGACATGACTAGATACAAGAAAACGTCCAAGTAATCCAATCTATCCAAAACTGTGTGATGACATGCATTATGCTTCAGTTATAACGCTTTACTCAATGGGCACCAAAGATCAGTTTAGAATGATCATTTTAACTGGCCAATCAACTTGACATGTCTGTACTAAATCGTCCGTAATTTTTGAATTAGAGCTCAGAATGACACGATCCAATGCCCACGTTAAGCTAGCTCAATTTGATTTATTTTTAAAAAATTCGAGACTGAAATAGAGACGACAAAGTATCCAAGTAATCCAATCTGTTCAAATTGCTTGATACCATGGATTATGCTTCATTTCTAAGCTTTTACTTAATGAGCACGAATGATCAGTTTAGAATGAGCATTTTAACTGGCCGATCAACTTGGCTTGTCTGGACTAAATCGTCCGATACTTTTGATTAAGAGCTCAAAAACACACGAATCCAGTGTCCACAATATTTTCTATATTTTGACAAAATTTGAGACAAAAACGACAAAGCGCCCAATTAATCCAATATATCCAAAACTGTGTGATGCCATGCATTATGCTTCATTTGTAAGCGTTTACTCAATGGTCACCAAAGATCAGTTTATAATGATCACTTTAACTGGACGATCAACTTGACATGTCCGCACCAAATCTTCCATAACTTTTGATTTAGAGCTCAAAATGACACGAATCCAATGCCCATGTTAAACTAGCTTAATTTGCTATATGTTTTCAAAATTTGAGACAGAAATAGAGACGACAAAGCATTCAAGTAATCCAAACTATGCAAACTGCTTGATGCAATGCATTATTTTTTTTATTTCTAAGCCTTTATTCAATGAGAACTAATGATCAGTTAGAATGATCACTTTAACTGTCCAATCGATTTGATATGTCCGCACTAAATTATCCGAAACTTTTGATTTAGAGCTCAGAAACACACGAATCCAATGCCCACAATAAGCTAGCTCAATTTCCTATATTTTGAGAAAATTTTAGATAGAAATTGAAACGACAAAGCGTCCAAGTAATCCAATCTATCCAAAACTGTGTGATGCCATGCATTATGCTTCATTTATAAGCCTTTAGTAAACGGGCACCAAAGATCAGTTTAGAATGATAACTTTAAGAGGCCGATCATTTTGACATGTCTGCACTAAGTCGTCTGAATTTATGATTTAGAGCTCAGAATGAAACAAATCCAATGCACACATTAAGCTACCTCAATTTGCTAAATTTTTACAAGTTTCCAGACAGAAGTAGAGATGACAAAGCATCCAAGTAATCCAATCTATTGAAACTGCTTGATGCCATGCATTATGCTTTGTTTCAAAGCCATTACTTAATGAGCAGCAATGATCAGGTTAGAATGATCAGTTTAACTTGCCGATCAACTTGACATGTCCGCACTAAATCGTCAGTAACTTTTGATTTAGAGCTCAGAATGACACGAATCAAATGCCCACGTTAAGCTAGCTCAATTTTCTATATTGTGACAAACTTTGAGACATAACAAGATACGATAAAGCGTCCATGTAACCCAATCTATCCAAAATTGTGTGATGACATAAGATATACTTCATTTATAATCCTTTACTCAATGGGCACCAATGATCAGTTTAGAATGATCACTTTAAGAAGCCGATCAATTTGACATGTCCTGACTAAATTGTCCAAAACTTATGATTTAGAGCTCTGAAACACACGAATCCATTTCCCCTGATAAGCTAGCTCAATTTCTATATTTTGAAAATTTTTGATACAGAAATAAAGACGACAAAGCGTCCAAGTAATCCAATTTATCCAAAACTATGTGATGCCCTACATTATGCTTTATTTATAAGCGTTCACTGAATGGGCACCAAAGATCAGTTTAGAATGATCACTTTAACTGGCCTATCAACTTGACATGTCCACACTAAATCGTCTGTGACTTTTGATTTAGAGCTCAGAATGACACGAATCCAATGCCCACATTAAGATAATATAATTTCTGTATTTTGACAAAATTTGAGAGAGAAATAGAGGCGAGAAAGTGTCCAAGTAATCCAATCTATCCCAAATTGCTTGATGCCATGCTTTATGCTTCATTTATAAGCCAGTACTTAATTAGCACCAATGATATGTTTAAAATGATCACTTTAACAGGCCGATCAAATTGGCAAGTCCGCATTAAATCGTCGATAAATTTTGATTTAGAACTCATAATGACACAAATCCAATGCCCACGTTATGCTAGCAATATTGTGACAAAATTTGAGACAGAAATAGAGATGACAAAGCGTCCAAGTAATCCAATCTATCCCAAACTGCGTGATGCCATGCTTTATGCTTCATTTATAAGTCTTTACTTAATGAGCACAAATCATCAATAGAATGATCACTTTAACTGGCCGATCAACTTGACATGTACATACTAAATTGTCCGTAAGTTTTGATTTAAAGCTCCGAAACACTCGATTCAACTGCCCACGTTAAGCTAGCTCAATTTTCTATATTGTAGCAAAATTTGAGATAGAAATAGATATGACAAAGCATCCAAGTAATCCAATCTATCCCAAACTGCGTGATGCCATGAATCATCCTTCATTTATAAGCTTTTACTCAATGAGCACTAATGATCAGTTTAGAATGATTTCTATAATTGGCCTATCAACTTAACATGTCCACACTAAATCATCCATAACTTTTGATTTAGAGCTCAGAATGACACGAATCCAATGCCCACGTTAACCTTGCTCAATTTTCAATATTTGGACATAATTTGATACAGAAATAGAGAGGACAAAGCATCCGAGTAATCCAATCTATCCAAACTACTTGATGCCATGCATTATGCTTCATTTATAAACATTTATTTAATTAGCACCAATGATTAGTTTAGAAGGATCACTTTTACTGGCCGATAACTTGACATGTCCGCATTAAATCGTATGTAATTTTTGATTTAAAGCTCGGAATGACACAAAAAAGAAAATTCAGTTTGAATAACATGGGAAAAGGAGAAAAGGTGGGAAGTTATTATTTAAAATGGTTAATATGGTTATACAGCTGCCTTGGGAGAAGAATCATAGTGACAAGGACATTTCCATGCTGCACACAGCCTTGGTAACCACACCAAACAGTCATGACTGCTGCACACAACCTTGGTAACCTCACCAAACGGTCATAAGTCTGTTTACAGCTCCTCCCTTCTCTTCCCATTGGTTGTCAACAAGCTCCTTTATTCAAGCTCATCCACTAGTTTAATTCTGAATTGTTTTGTGTTCATGTTGTAAATCCTCTATAAAGGGGCTGTAAAGACTCAATGTATAAGTTAACTCTTAGGAGATTCTTCTTCAGAAGTCTTAGACATTTCTCATTTTCTCATGCTTCTCTTTGAGTTTCCAGATTCAATTTTTCACATTTCTCCTCTCTAATCTCAATATTCTTACATGGTATCAGAGCATAAGATCATTCTCTTATCTTTTCTACTCAAATCTCTCTGTTTCTAATTTAAAATTCTGTCAAAAATCTCTCAGCCTTTAAACTAAAAACTCTCGCTTTTATTCAACCATAAAAGCTGCCTCCTTTGAGCTCTTCAAAGCCTAACAATGGAGGATATAGTTCAAATTAGTTCCAGCCTAAAACCTACGGTGATACCTGTAGTTCTCAAAGGCTTGAACTACACATTATGGTCAAGAACCATCAAGATAGCCGTTTGTAGCAAAGGACTTTGGAATCACATCTTGGAGGATAATACTGCAACTATAGACGATCCAAAGGAGAAGAAGGATGAGGCAACAAGAAAAGAAGAAGCTAGGTGGTTCAAAGAAGATCAATCAGTCCTTGGATTCCTCCAAAATTAATTGGACCCATCCATACTTGAAGCTTATTCATATTGTGAAACCGCCAAGTCTCTTTGGGAGACTCTCAAGAGGGTGTATGGGGATGTTTCAAACCTCAGCCGTGTGTATGACGTTAAGAAGGCTCTCAATGATCTACACCAAGAGGATATGGAGTTCACAAAGTTCCTAGGCAAGTTCCAATCAACATGGAGCTTGACATGTTGAGACCAAGGTGCTTAATGTAAGGAAGGAACAAGACAAGATATTTGGGCTCCTTCTCAACCTAAATCCAGCCTTTAAGGACGTGATTAATTCCATCCTAAGAGAGCCAAAACTCCCTGATTTCGAAGAGAATGTATGTATCTAGAGATGTCAAGTTCATAGAAGAACGAAGCTATTATGATCAGAAAGATTGGGAACGATTGAAGGATCTCTCAAGGTCACCATCTTATTTGGCTACGAGTTTGAGGTTTCTCTTGAATCATTTGGGAAATGATGTGCCAAGGGATTCAAGACAAGAAGAAGCAAGAACTCCAAATAGTTCACAAGATACCTAAGAGAATGAACAAGAGGTGGTAACTCAAGAACCAACTCCAATCCAAGAAGAAGCTACGGCCCAAAACCAAGAACAAGACGACTTGGAAGTGGGTATAGAGGAACCTATTCACCAAATGGAAGAGGAAATGGTTGAAGAGGAGGCTGCACCACCTGTTCAGCAACTAAGGAGGAGTACTAGACTTAGTAAAGACCCATCCAATTGGGTAAACACTAGGGTCTTCTACAACAACCAGGCCGTGGCTCATCCCATACAAGCTGTTTGTTCCTTTGACCTCTTGCCATCTAGTCATCAAGCATTCCTTGGAAAGATTGAACAGAGTCAGATTCCAAGGACTTATGAAGAAGCTAAGAGCAAGAAATAATGGTTAGATGCAGTAAGAGATGAGAAGGGGGCTATGGAAAGGAATCATACATGGGATATACAACAACTTCCCGAAGGCAAGAAGGCTGTAAGTTCCAAGTAGGTGTTCACCATCAAGTATAAGAGCAATGGTACATAGAAAGGTACAAGAAACGCCTAGTTGCAAGAGGTTTTACTCAGACATATGGAAAGGACTATACTGATACATTTGCACTGGTGGCTAAGCTACCCACTGTAAGGGTTGTTCTTTCACTACCTATGAATCTGACTTGGGACTTATGGCAAAATGGATGTCAAGAACGCATTCCTACAAGGAGAACTTGAAGAGGAAGTGTATATATGACTCCACCATCAGGCCTTGAAGATCTTTGCAAAGAGGGATAGGTTCTAAGACATAGAAAGGCAATATATGGGTTGAAGCAGTCACCAAGGGACTGGTATTACAAATTAAGCTCCACACTTACTGACAATGGGTTCAAAAAATCCCATTCAGATCATACTTTGTTCACTCGTCAAAACTCCAAAGGAATTATGGCGGTCTTGGTTTATGTGGATGACCTTATCATCACGGGAGATGATAAGGAAGGAATTCGGTCCACAAAGGCATTCTTAAATAGATCATTTGACATCAAGGATCTTGGAGAGTTGAAGTACTTCTTGGGTATTGAAGTGTGTCGGTCTCAGGAAGGGCTCCTTCTATCCCAAAGAAAGTATGCTCTTGATTTGTTATTAGAAACGGGAAAGCTTGGGGCTAAACCATCCAAAACTCCTATTGAAGATGGCTACAAGGTCAACGGAAAGGAGGAGAAAGCTGATGAGTTATTTAATGATGTTTCTCAGTATAGAATACTAGTTGGGAAGCTAATCCACCTCACCATCACACGATCAGACTTGTGTTTTGCTGTGAATCAAGTGAGTCAACATATGCAAAAACCTACTGTATATCATTGGAGCATGGTAGAAAGGATCCTTAGATACATCAAAGGATCTCCTGGTCAACGCATATGGATGGGCAAGAATGGGAACACTGACATTTTCGGGTATTGTGATGTTAATTGGGCTGGTGATAGTGTGGATAGAAAATCAACCACTGGGTATTGCAACTTCATTGGTGGGAAGTTAGTCACTTGGAAGACTAAGAAGCAGAAGGTGATATCATGTTCTAGAGCTGAAGCAGAATATAGGGCTATGAGGAAGCTGACAAGTGAAGTAACTTGGATCAAAACGCTCTTGAACGACTTGGTATTGAACAACCAGTGCCAATTACCTTCCATTCTGATAATCAGGCTGCCATTCACATAGATTCAAACTCAGTGTTTCACGAGAGCATCGAGCACATAGAGATCGATTGCCATAAGGTTAGGGAGAAAGTTCAAGATGGAACCATTCTGCCATGTTATACAAGGAGTGAAGACAAACTAGCTGACATCTTCACAAAGGGAGCAAGTCTCAAAGTTTGAAAGAACATCTTTAACAAACTTGGACTTATTGATTTATCACACACATGATCAAAGGTCTCCTAATCCAAGAGCAACACACTCTTTATCCTTATTAAGGTTTTGTCCCAAGTGGTTTTCCTTAATAAGGTTTTTAATGAGGTGTTGCCTTGGGTTCCCAAGCTTAAGACTTTAGGGTGATTCCAAAGTCTTTATCTTGAGGGGGAGTATTGACATGGGAAAATCAAATAAGATCCATCTTGACCTACAAGGCAAATGTGAGCAATTTAATTCATGGAAGGAAAAGAAAATTCAGTTTGAATAACAAGGGAAAAGAAAAAAAGGAGAGAAGTTATTATTTAAAATGGTTAATATGGTGATATAGCTGCCTTGGGAGAAGAATCACAGTGACAAGGACATGTCCATGCTGCACATAGCATTGGTAACCACACCAAATAGTCATGACTGCTGCACACAGCCTTGGTAACCACATGAAAGGGTTATAAGTCTGTTTGCAGCTCCTCCCCTCTCTTCCCATTGGTTGTCATCAAGCTCCTCCTCTATTCAAGCTCATGCACAAGTTTAATTCTGAATTGTTTTGTGTTCACATTGTAAATCCTCTATAAAAGGATTATAAAGACTCAGTGTATAAGTTAACTCTTTTAGGAGATTCTTCTCCAGAAGTCTTAGATATTTCTCATTTTCTCATTCTTCTCTTTGAGTTTCAAGATTCAATTCTTCACATTTCTCCTCTCTAATCTCAATATTCTTACATCCAATGCCCACGTTAAGCTAACTCAATTTTATATATTGTGACAAAGTTTGAAACAAAAACTGATATGACAAACCGTCCAAGTAATCCAATCCATCCCAAACTCCGTCACGCCATTCTTTAGGCTTCATTTATAAGCTTTTATTTAATGAGCACCAATGATAAGTTTTGAATGATCACTTTGACTGGCCGATCAACTTGACATGTCCGCACTAAATCGTCCGTAACTTTTGATTTAAAACTCAAAATGACACGAAACCAGTGCCCACCTTAAGCTAGCTGAATTTTCTATATTGTGATAAAGTTTGAGACAAAAATAGATACGAGAAAGCGTACAAGTAATCCAATCAATCATAAATTGCATGATGCCATGCATTGTTTCTCATTTATTAGCTTTTACTCAATGAGCACTAATGATCAGTTTATAAAGATCATTTTAACTGTCCGATCAACTTGTCCTATCTGCACTAAATCGTCCATAACTTTAGATTTGTACCTCACAATGACATGAATCCAATGCCCACATTTAGCTAGTTCAATTTTCTATATTGTGACAAAATTTGATACAGAACTATATACGACAAAGCGTCCAAGTAATCCAATCTATCCAAAACTTTGTGATGCCATGCATTACGCTTCATTTATAAGCTTTTACTTAATGAGCATTAATGATCAGTTTTGAATGATCAATTTAACTGGTCAATCAACTTGATATGTCCGCACTAAATCGTACGTAACTTTTGATTTACAACTCAGAATGACATAATTCCAGTGCCCAAGTTAAGCTAGCTCTATTTTCTGTATTGTGATAAAGTTTGAGACGTAAATTGATACGACAAAGCATCCAAATAATACAAAAAATCCCAAACTGCGTGATGCTAGACATTATTTTTCATTTATAAGCTTTTACTCAATGAGCACCAATAATCAGTTTAGAATGATCATTTTAACTGGCCGATCAACTTGTCATGTTTGCAATAAATCGTCCATAACTCTTGATTTGTACCTCTGAATGACACGAATCCAATACCCACATTTATCTAATTCAATTTTCTATATTGTCCCAATATCTGAATTAGAACTAGATACGACAAAGCATTCAAGTAATCCAATCTATCCAAACCTTTGTGATGCCATGCATTACGCTTCATTTATAAGCCTTTACTTAATGAGCACCAATGATCAGTTTTGAATGATCATTTTAACTGGCCAATCAACTTGACATGTCCGCACTAAATCGTCTATAACTTTTGATTTAGAGCTCCGAATGACACGAATCTAATGCCCACGTTTATCTAGCTCAATTCTCTATTTTTTGACAAAATTTGAGGGAGAAATAGAGATGACAAAGCATTCAAGTAATCCAAACTATCCCAAACTCCGTGATGCCATGTTTTATGCTTCATTAATAAGCCTTTAATTAATTAGCACGAATGATCAGTTTATAATGATCACTTTAACTGGTCGATCAACTTGACATGTATGCACGAAATTGTCCGTAACTTTTGATTTAGAGCTCAGAAACACATGAATCAAATGCCCACGTTAAGCTAGCTCAATTTTCTATTTTGTGACAAAATTTGAGACAAAATAAATACGACAAAGCGTCCAAGTAATCCAATCTATTAAAACTGTATGATGTCATGCATTATACTTCATTTATAAACGTTTACGCAATGAGCACTAACGATCAGTGTAGAATGATCAGTTTAAATAGCCGATCAACTTGACATGTCCACACTAAATCATCCATAACTTTTGATGTATAGCTCAGAATAACACGAATCCAATGCCCACAATAAGCTAGCTAAATTTTCTATATTTTGACATAATTTGAGACCGAAATAGAGACGAACAAACGTCCAAGTAATCCAATATATCCAAACTGCTTGATGCCATGCATTATGCTTCATTTATAAGCCTTTATTTAATGAGCATTAATGATCCGTTTATAATGATCACTTCAACAGGCCTACCAACTTGACATGTCCGCACTAAATTGAACGTAACTTTTGATTTAGAACTCGGAATGACATGAATCCAATGCCCACGTTAAGCTAGATCAATTTTCTATATTGTAACAAAGTTTAAGACCGAAATAGATATGAAAAAGCGTATAAGTAATCCAATCCATCCCAAAATACGTGATTCCATTCTTTAGGCTTCATTTATTAGCCTTTACTTAATGAGCACCAATGATCAACTTTGAATGATCACTTTAACTAGCCGATCAACTTGACACTTCCACACTAAATCGTCTGTAACTTTTGATTTCGAGTTCATAATGACATGCATTCAATGCCCACATTAAGCTAGCTCAATTCTCTATTTTTAACAAAATTTAAGACATAAATAGAGATGACAAAGCGTCCAAGTAATCCAATCTATACCAAACTGCGTGATGGCATGCTTTATGCTTCATTTATAAAGCTTTATTTAATGAGCACCAATGATCAGTTTACAATGATCACTTTAACTAGCCGATCAACTTGACATGTACGCATTAAATCGTACGTAACTTTTGATTTAGAGCTCAGAAACAAACGAATCAAATGCCCACGTTAAGCTAGCTCAATTTTCTATATTGTGACAAAACTTGAGACATAACTAGATATGACAAAGCATCCAAGTAATACTATCTATCCAAAATTGTTTGATGCCATGTATTATGCTTCATTTATAAGACTTTACTCAATGAGTACCAATGATCAGTTTAGAATAATCATATTGACTAGCCGATCAAGTTGACATGTCCGCACTAAATCGTCCGTAATTTTTGATTTTGAGCTCGGAATGACACGAATCCAATCCCCACGTTAAGCTAGATCAAGTTTCTATATTTTGACAAAATTTGAGACATATATAGAGACGACAAAGCATTCAAGCAATCCAATCTATCCAAACAGGGTGATATCATGCAATATGCTTCATTTAAAAGTCTTTAATTAATGGACACCAATTATCTGTATAGAATGATCACTTTAATTGGACAGTCAACTTGACATGTCCTCATTAAATCGTCCGTAACTTTTGATTTAGAGCTAAAAATGACACGAATCCAATGCCCACATTAAGCTACTTATATTGTAACAAAGTTTGAGACAGAAATAGATATGACAAAGTGTCCAAATACTGCAATCCTACCCAAACTGTGTGATGCCATGCATTATTTTTCATTTATAAGCTTTTACTCAATGAGCACCAATGATCAGTTTAGAATGATCATTCAAACTAGCCGATGGCTTTGTCAGGTCTACACTAAATCTTCCATAAATTTTGATTTATAACTTAGAATGACGTGAATCCAATGTCCACATTAACCTAGTTCAGTTTTCTATATTGTGACAAAATTTGAGATAGAAATAGATACGACAAAGCGTTCAACTAATCCAATCTATCTAAAACTGTGTGATGTCATGCATTATTCTTCATTTATAAGCTTTTACTCAATGAGCACCAATGATCAGTTTAGAATGATCACTTTAACTGGCAGATCACTTTAACTGGCAGATCACTTGACATGTCTGCACTAAATCGTCTGTAACTTTTTATTTAGAGCTTAGAATGACACGAATCCAATCCCCACGTTAAGCTAGCTCAATTTTCTATATTGTAACAAAATTTGAGGCAAAAATAGATACGACAAAGCCTCCAAGTAATCCAATACATCCCAAACTGCGTGATGCCATTCATTATTTTACATTTATAAGCTTTTACTAAATGAACACCAATGATCATTTTAGAATGATCACTTTAACTGGCCAAACAACTTGTCATGTGTCAATAAATCATCCATAACTTTTGATTTATAGCTCAGAATGACATGAATCCAATGCGCACATTAAGCTAGTTCAATTTTCTATATTCTGAAAAAATTTGAGACTGAACTAGATACAACAAAGCATCAAAGTTATCCAATCTATCCCAAACTGTGTGATGTCATGCCTTATGTTTCATTTAAAAGCCTTTACTTAATATGAACCAATGATCAGTTTAGAATAATCACTTTAACTAGCCGATCAACTTGGCATGTCCGCATTAAATCATTCGTAACTTTTTATTTAGAGCTTCGAATGACACGAATCTAGTACCCATGATAAGCTTGCTCAATTTTCTATACTTTGACAAAGTTTGAACCGAAATAGACGACAAAGCGTCCAAGTAATCCAATCCATCCCAAACTGCGTGATGCCTTGCATTATTTTTAATTTATAAGCTTTTACTCAATGAGCACCAATGATCAGTTTGGAATGATCATTTTAACTAGCCGATGACTTTGTCATGTCTACACTAAATCTTCCATAACTTTTGATTTATAGCTCAGAATGACACAAATCAATTTCCCACATTAAGCTAGTTCAATTTTCTATATTGTGACAAAATTTGAGACAGAACTAAATACGACAATGCGTCTAAGTAATCCACTCTATCTAAAACTGTGTGATGCCATGCCTATGCTTCGTTTATAAGGCTTTACTCAATGAGCACCAAAGATTAGTTTAGAATGAGCACTTTAAATGCCTGATGAACTTGACATGTCCGCACTAAATCATACGTAATGTTTGATTTAGAGCTTAGAATGACAGGAATCGAATGCCCATGTTAAGCTAGCTCAATTTTCTATATCTTGACAATAATTGAGACAAAAATAGAGACGAAAAAACGTCCAAGTAATCCAATCTATCGCAAACTGCATGATGCCATGCATTATTTTTTATTTATAAGCTTTTACTAAATGAGCACCAATGATCAGTTTAGAATGATTATATTAACTGGCAAATCAACTTGTCATATCTACACTAAATCGTTCATAACTTTTGATATATAGCTCATAATGACACAAATCCAATGCCCACATTAAGCTAGTTCAAATTTTTTTATATTGTGACAAAATTTGAGACAGAACTAGATACGACAAAGCGTCCAAGTAATACAATCTATCCCAAACTGCGTGATACCATGCCTTATGCTTCATTTATAAGCCTTTACTCATTGAGCACCAATGATCTGTTTAGAATGATAACTTTAACTGGCCGATCAACTTGACATGTATGCACTAAAGCGTCCATAACTTTAGAGCTCAAAATGACACAAATCCAATGCACACATTAAGCTATCTCATTTTTCTATATTTTGACACAATCTGAGATAGATATAGAGACGACAAAGCGTCCAAGTAATCAAATCTATCCCAAACAGCGTGATGCCATGCTTTATGCTTCATTTATAAGCTTTTATTTAAAGACCACCAATGATCAGTTTAGAATGATCACTTTCACTGGCTGATCAACTTGACATGTCCGCAATAAATCGTTCGTAACTTTTGATTTAGAGCTCAGAATGACACCAATCTAGAACCCACGTTCAGCTAGCTCAATTTGCTATATTGTGACAAAGTTTGAGACGGAAAATAGATACGAGAAAGTTTCCAATTACTCCAATTCATCCCACAATGCGTGATGCCATGCATTATTTTTCATTTATAAGCTTTTACTCAATGAACACCAATGATCAATTTAGAATGATCATTCTAACTGGCCGATGACTTTGTCATGTCTGCGCTAAATCATCCATAACTTTTATTTATAGCTTAGATTGAAACGAATCCAATATCCACATTAACCTAGTTCAATTTTCTTTGATGTTATAAAACTTGAGACAGAACTAGATACGACAAAGCGTCCAAGTAATCCAATCTATCTAAAATTGTGTGATGTCATGCATTAGGCTTCATTTGTAAGCCTTTACTCAATGAGCACCAGTGATCAGTTTAGAATGATCCCTTTAACTGGCCAGGTAGCTTACTTTTCTATATTTTGAAAAAATTTGAGACAAAATAGAGACGACAAAGCGTCCAAGTAGGCCAATCTATCCAAACTGCTTCATGTCATGCATTATGCTTCATTTATAAGCCTTTACTTAATGAGCACCAATGATCAGTTTTGAATGATCACTTTAACCGGCCACTCAACTTGACATGTTCGCACTAAATCTTTCGTAAGTTCTGATTGATTGTTTGTAATGACACGAACCCAATGCCCACGTTAACCTAGCTCAATTTTCTATATTGTGACAAAATTTGAGATAGAAATAGAGACAGCAAAGCGTCCAAGTAATCCAATCTTTCCCAAACTACGTGATGCCCTGCTTTATGCTTCATTTATAGGCCTTCACTTAATGAGCACCAATGATCAATTTAGAATGATCACTTTAACTGGCCGATCAACTTGACATGTCCGCACTAAATCGTCCATAACTTTTGTTTTGGGGCTCATAATGACACGAATCCAATGCCCACGTTAACCTAGCTCAAGTTCTTATATTGTGACAAAATTTGAGACAGAACTAGATAAGACAAAGTGTCCAAGTAATCCAATCTATCCCAAACTGCGTGATGCCATGCATTAAGCTTCATTTATAAGCCTTTACTCAATGAACACCAATGATAAGTTTGGAATAATCATATTAACTGGCCGATACACTTGACACGGCCACTAAATCATCCATAACTTTTGATTTAGAGCTTAGAATGACATGAATCCACCGGCCACATTAAGCTAGCTCCATTTTCTATATTTAGACAAAATTTGAGACAGAAATAGAGAAGACAAAGTGTCCTAGTAATCTAATCAATCAAAAACTCTTGATATTATGCTTTATAATTCATTCATAAACCTTTCCTTAATGAGCACCAATGATCAGTTTAAAATGATCACTTTAACTGGCCGATCAACTTGACATGTCCGCACTAAATCGTTCGTAAATTTTGATTTAGAGTTTAGAATGACACGAATCCAATGCCCATGTTAAGCTAGCTCAATTTTCTATATTTTGACAAAATTTGAACAGAAATAGAGACGACAAAGTGTTCAAGTAATCCAATCTATCCCAAACTGCGTGATGTCATGCCTTATGCTTCATATATAAGCCTTTACGCAATAAGCACCAATGATCAGTTTAGAATGATCACTTTAAGTGGCCGATCAATTTGATATTTCTGTAGTAAATCGTCCGTAACTTTTAATTTCAAGCTCTGAATGACACGAATCCAATGCCCACGTTAAGCTAGATCAATTTTCTATATTTTGACAAAATTTGAGATAGAAATAGAGACGACAAAGTGTCCAGATAATCAAATCTATCGAAACTACTTGATGCCATGCATTATGCTTCATTTATAAGCCTTTTCTTAATGTGCACTAATGATAAGTTTAGAATGATCACTTTAACTGGCCATTGAACTTGACATGCCCGTTGTAAATCGTCCATAACTTTTGATTTAGAGCTCAGAAAATGATACAAATCCAATTTCCACGTTAAGTAGCTCAATTTTTTATATTGTAACAAAATTAGAGACATAAATAGATACGATAAAGCGTCCACGAAATCCAATCTATCCAAAACTGTGTGATGCTTTGCATTATGCTTCATTTATAAGCCTTTACTAATTGAGCACCAATGAGATCGGTTTAGAATAATCATATTAACTGGCCGATGAACTTGACATGTACACACTAAATCGTTCGTAACTTTTGATTTTAAGCTCAGAAGACACGAATCCAATGCACACGTTAAGCTAGATAAATTTTCTATATTTTGACAAAATTTGAGACAGAAGTAAAGACGACAAAGCGTCCAAGTAATCCCATCTATCCTAAATTGCATGATGCCATGCCTTACGCTTCATTTATAAGCCTTTTCTTAATGGGCACCAATGAGCATTTTAGAATGATCCCTCTAACTGGCCGATCAACCTGACATGTCCTCACTAAATCGTTTATACCTTTTCATTTAGAGCTCAGGATTACACCGAATCCAATGCATATGTTAAGCTAGATAAATTTTCTATATTTTGACAAACTTTAAGGCAGAAATGGAGATGTCAAAGCTTCTAAGTAATCCAATCTATCCCAAACTACGTGATGCCATGCTTTATGCTTCATTTATAAGTTTTTGCTCAATGAGCACCAATGATCAGTTTAGAATGATCACTCTAATTGAACGATCATCTTGACATGTCCGCACTAAATCATCATCCATAACTTTTGTTTTAGAGCTTAAAATGACACGAATCCAATGTCCAAGTTAAGCTTGCTCATTTTCCTGTATTTTGACAAAATTGAGACAAAAATTGAGATGACAAAGCGTCCAAGTAATCCAATCTATCCAAACTACTTGATGTCATGCATTATGCTCATTTATAAGCTCTTACTTAATGAGCACCAATGATCTGTTTAGAATGATCACTTTAACTGGCCACTCAACTTGACATGTTCGCACTAAATTGCCCGTAACTTTTGATTTAGTGCTCGGAATGACACAAATCCAATTCCCACGTTAAGTAGCTCAATTGTCTATATTGTAACAAAATTTGAGACGGAAATAGACACGATAAAGCATCCAAGTAATCCAATCTATACAAAACTGTGTGATGCCATACATTATGCTTCATTTATAAGCATTTACTCAATGAGCATCAATGTACAGTTTAGAATGATCATTCTAACTGGCCGACCAACTTGACATATCCACACTAAATCGTCCGTAACTTTTGATTTTGAGCTCAGGATGACACGAATCCAATGCCCACGTTAAGCTAGATAAATTTTCAATATCTTGACAAAATTTGAGACAAAGTTAGAGACGACAAAGGATCCAAGTATTTCAATCTATCAGAAACTGCGTGATGCTATGCCTTAACCTTTATTTAATGAGCACCATTGATCATTTTATAATGATGCTTTTAACTGGCCGATCAACTTGATATGTCCGCACTAAATTGTTTATAACTTTTGATTTAGAGCTCAGAATGACACGAATCCAACGCCCACGTTAAGCTAGCACAATTTTCTATCTTTTTACAAAATTTAAAACAAAAATTGAGACGACAAGGCATACAAGTATTCCAATCTATCAGAACTACTTGATGCCATGCATTATGCTTTATTTATAAGCCTTTACTTAATGAGCACCAATGATTAGTTTAGAATTTTCACTTTAACTGGCCACTCAACTTCACATGTCTGCACTAAATCGTCCGTAACTTTTGATTTAATGCTCAAAATGACAGAGATTCAATGCCCACATTAAGCTAGATAAATTTTCTATAATTTGACAAAATTTGATACAGAAGTAGAGACGACAAAGCGTCCAAGTAATTCAATTTATCATAAACTGGGTGATGCCATGCCTTTTGGTTCATTTATAAGTCCTTACTTAATGAGCACCAATGATCATTTTAGAATGATCACTTCAACTGGCCACTCAACTTCGCATGTTCGTACTAAATGGTCTGTAGCTTTAGATTTAGAGCTCAGAATGACACGAATTCAATGCCCATGTTAATCTAGCTCAATTTTATATATTGTAACAAAATTTGAGGGAGAAATAGACACGACAAGCTTCCAAGTAATCCAATCTATCCAAAGCTGTGTGATGCCATGCATTGAATAATCATATTAAATGCATGGCATCACACAATGAGCAGCAATGATCATATTAACGTGGGCATATTAACTGGCCACGTTATAAGCCTTTATTCAATGAGCAGCAATGATCATATTAACGTGGGCATATTAACTGGCCACGTTATAAGCCTTTATTCAATGAGCAGCTTAGAATAATCATATTAACTGGCCAATCAACTTGACAAGTACGTACTAAATCGTCTGTAACTTTTGATTTTGAGCTTAGAATGACACGAAACCAATGCGTACGATAAGTTGGATAACTTTTCTATATTTTGACTAAATTTGAGATAGAAGTAGAGACGACAAAGCGTCCAAGTAATCCAATCTATCACAAATTGCGTGATGCCATGCCTTAGGCTTCATTTTGGAATGAGCATTGAATGATCATTTTAATGAGCACCAATGATCATTTTAGAATGATCATTTTAACTGGCCGATCAACTTGACATGTCCGCACTAAATCGTCTCTAACTTTTTATTTAGATCTCAGAAAGATACGAATCCAATGCCCAGGTTAAGCTAGCTCATTTTTATATGGTTTGACAAAATTTTAGACCAAAATAGAGACAAAAAAACGTTTAAGTAATCCAATCTATCCAAACTGCTGGATGCCATGCATTATGCGTCATTTATAAGCTTTTACGTAATGAGCACCGATGATATTTTTACAATGATCACTTTAAATGGCCGATCAAATTGACATTTCCGCACTAAATCGTTTGTAACTTTTGATTTAGAGATCACAATTACACGAATCTAATGCCCAAGTTAAGCTAGCTCAATTTTCTATATTGTAACAAAATTTGAGACAAAAATACTCACGACAAAGCTTCCAAGTAATCCATTCTATCCAAAATTGTGTGATGCCATGCATTGCTTCATTTAGAAGCCTTTACTCAATGAGCATCAATGATCAGTTTAGAATTATCATATTAACTGGTCGACTAACTTGACATGTCTGCACTATATCATCCGTAACTTTTGATTTTGAGCTCTGAATGACACAAATCCAATGCCCACGTTAAGCTAGATAAATTTTCTTTATTTTGCCAAAATTTGAAATACAAATAGACACGACAAAGCTTCCAAGTAATCCAATCTATCCAAAACTGTGTGAGGATATGCATTATGCTTCATTTAAAAGCCTTTACTTAATGAGCACAAATCATCATTTTAGAATGATCATATTAACATGCCGACCAACTTGACATATCCACACTAAACCGTATGTAACTTTTGATTTTGAGCTCAGAATGACATGAATCAAATGCGCACGTAAAAATGGCTCAATTTTCCTTATTGTAACAAAATATGAGACAGAAATTGACACGACAAAGCTTCCAAGTAATCCAATCTATCCAAGATTGTGTGATGCCATGCATTATACTTTATGTATAAGCATTTACTCAATCTGCAACAATGATCAGTTTAGAATAATCATATTAACTGGCCGATCAACTTGACTGCACTAAATCCAATTCCCACGTTAAGTTAGATAATTTTTTATATTTTGAAAACTTTGAGAGGGAAGTAGAGACGACAAAGAGTCCAAGTAATCCAATATATCAGAAACTGTGTGATGTCATGCCATAGGCTTCATTTATAACCCTTTACTTAATGAGCACCAATGATCATTTTATAATGATACTTTTAACTGGCCGATCAACTTGACATGTCCCCACTAAATCGTCTATAACTTTTGATTTAGTGCTTAGAATGACACGAATCCAATGTCCACGTTAAACTAGCTCAATTTTATATGGTTTGACACAATTTGAGATAGAAATAGAGACGGAAATGCATTGAAGTAATCCAATCTATCCCAAACTACTTGATGCCATGAATTCTGATTCATTTATAAGCCTTTACTCAATGAGCAGCAATGATCAGTTTGAAATTATCATATTAACTTGGCAACCAACTTGACAAGTTCGCACTAAATCATCCGGCACTTTTGATTTTGAGCTCAGAATGACACAAATCCAATTCCCACGTTAAGCTAGATAAATTTTCTATATTTTTAAAAAATTTGAGACATAAGTAGAGACGACAAAGCATCCAAGTAATCTAATCGATCACAAATTCTGTGATGCCATGCCTTAGGCTTGATTTAGAAGCCTTACTAAATGAGCACCAATGATCGTTTTAGAATGATCATTTTAGAATGATCATTTTAACTGGCCAATCAACTTGACATGTCCACACTAAATTATCTCCAACTTTTGATTTGGAGCTCATAATGACACGAATCCAATGCCCATGTTAAACTAGCACAATTTTCTATCTTTTGACAAAATTTAAAACAAAAATAGAGACGACAAAGCATACAAGTAATCCAAACTATCATAACTGCTTGATGCCATGCATTATGCTTCATTTATAAGCCTTTACTTAATGAGCACCAATGATTAGTTTAGAATTTTCACATTAACTGGCCACTCAACTTCACATGTCCGCACTAAATCGTCCGTAACTTTTGATTTTGTGCTCAGAATGACACAGATTCAATGCCCACATTAAGATAGATAAATTTTCTATAATTTGACAAAATTTGATATAGAAGTAGAGACGACAAAGCGTCCAAGTAATCCAATCTATCATAAACTGGGTGATGCCATGCCATTTGGTTCATTTATAAGTCCTTACTTAATGAGCACCAATGATCATTTTAGAATGATCACTTCAACTGGCCACTCAACTTGGCATGTTCGTACTAAATGGTCTGTAGCTATAGATTTAGAGTTCAGAATGACACGAATCCAATGCTCATGTTAATCTAGCTCGATTTTATATATTATAACAAAATTTGAGGGAGAAATAGACACGACAAGCTTCCAAGTAATCCAATTTATCCAAAACTGTGTGACGCCATGCATTATGCTTAATTTATAAGCCTTTAGTCAATGAGCAGCAATGATCAGCTTTGAATAATCATATTAGCTGGCCAATCAACTTGACAAGTCCGCACTAAATCGTCCATAACTTTTGATTTTGAGCTTAGAATGACACGAATCCAATGCCTATGATAGGTTGGATAAAGTTTCTATATTTTGACTAAATTTGAGATAGAAGTAGAGACGACAAAGCATCCAATTTATCCAATCTATCACAAATTACGTGATGCCATGCCTTAGGCTTCATTTTAGAATGAGCATTGAATGATCATTTTAATGATCACCAATGATCATTTTAGAATGATCATTTTAACTGGCCGATCAACTTGACATGTCCGCACTAAATCATCTCTAACTTTTGATTTAGATCTCAGAAAGATACGAATCCAATGCCTTGGTTAAGCTAGCTCATTTTTATATGGTTTGACAAAATTTTAGACCAAAATAGAGACAAAAAACATTTAAGTAATCCAATCTATCCAAATTGCTTGATGTCATGCATTATGTGTCATTTATAAGCTTTTACTTAATGAGCACTGATGATCTGTTTACAACGATCACTTTAAATGGCCGATCAAATTGGCATTTCCGCACTAAATCATTTGTAACTTTTGATTTAGAGATCAAAACTACACGAATCTAATGCCCACGTTAAGCTAGCTCAATTTTCTATATTGTAACAAAATTTGAGACAAAAATAGTCACGACAAAGCTTCCAAGTAATCCAATCTATCCAAAACTGTGTGATGCCATGCATTGCTTCATTTATAAGCCTTTACTCAATGAGCATCAATGATCAGTTTAGAATTATCATATTAACTCGCCGACTAACTTGACATGTCTGCACTAAATCATCCGTAACTTTTGATTTTGAGCTCTGAATGACACAAATCCAATGCCCACGTTAAGCTAGATAAATTTTCTTTATTTTGCCCAAATTTGAAATAAAAATAGACACGACAAAGTTTCCAAGTAATCCAATCTATCCAAAACTATGTGATACCATGCATTATGCTTCATTTATAAGCCTTTACTTAATGAGCACCAATCATCATTTTAGAATGATCATATTAACATGCCGACCAACTTGACATATCCACACTAAACCATATGTAACTTTTGATTTTGAGCTCAGAATGACATGAATCAAATGCGCATGTTAAAATGGCTCAATTTTCTTTATTGTAACAAAATATGAGACAGAAATAGACACGACAAAGTTTCCAAGTAATCCAATCTATCCAAAATTGTGTGATGCCATGCATTATACTTTATGTATAAGCATTTACTCAATCTGCAGCAATGATCAGTTTAGAATAATCATATTAACTGTCCTATCAACTTGACTGCACTAAATCCAATTCCCATGTTAAGTTAGATAATTTTCTATATTTTGAAAAAAATTTGAGACGGAAGTAGAAACGACAAAGAGTCCAAGTAATCCAATCTATCAGAAACTGTGTGATGTCATGCCTTAGGCTTCATTTATAACCCTTTACTTAATGAGCACCAATGATCATTTTAGAATGATCATTTTAACTGGCCAATCAACTTGACATGATCACATTATATCTTCTATAACTTTTGATTTAGAGCACAAAATGACACGAATTCAATTTCCACGTTAAGCTAGCTCATTTTTCTCTGGCTTGATAAAATTTGAGACAAAATTAGAGGTGACAAAGCGTTCAAGTAATCCAATCTATCCCAACTACGTGATGCCATGCTTTATGCTTCATTTATAAGCCTTTACTTAATGAGCACCAATGATCAGTTTAGAATGATCACTTTAACAGGCGGATCAACTTGACATGTCCCCACTAAATCGTCCGTAATTTTTGATCTAGAGCTCAGCATGACATGAATCTAATGCCCACGTTAAGCTAGCTCAATTTTTTATATTTTGACGTAAATTGAGACAAAAATAGAGACGACGATGCGTCCAAGTAATCCAATCTATCCAGAATATTTGATGTCATGCTTTATGCTTCATTTATATAAGCCTTTACCTAATTAGCACCAATTATCAGTTTAGAATGATCACTTTAAATGGCCGATCAACTTGACATGTCCGCACTAAATCGTCTGTAACTTTAGATTTAGAGCTTAGAATGACATGAATTCAATTCCCATGTTAAGCTAGCTCAATTTTCTATATTTTGAAAAAATTTGAGACAAAAATAGCGATGACAAATCATCCAAGTAATTCAACCTATCCAAACCGTTTGATGCCATGCATTATGCTTCATTTATAAGCATTTACTTCATGAGCACCAATGATCAGTTTAGAATGGTCACTTTAACTGGCCACTAACCTTGATCTGTTTGTACTAAATCATCATTAACTTTTGATTTAGAGCTCAGAATGACACGAATCCAATGCCCAGAAATAGGCACGACAAAACTTCCAAGTAATCCAATCTATCCAAAACTGTGTGATGCCATGCATTATGCTTCATGTATAAGCCTTTACTCAATTATCAACAATAATCAGCTTAAAATAGTCATATTAACAGGCCAATCAACTTGACATGTCCGCACTAAATCGTCTGTAAGTTTTGATTTTGAGCTCAGAATGACACGAATCCAGTTTCCACCTACATTTTTCTATGTCATTGAGCACCTACCTATACATCTATCTTACGATGCTGAATTGGATGGATATGTGCAATATAGGTGGATGTATCCTCCATTGAAAGGTTTTTTAAAAAACTTAAAAGCAAGGCGAAGAACAAACGATATGATGTAGGGTCGATTGTTGAATCATATGTGAATGATGAGGTATCTTACTTCTCGGAGCATTACTTTGCTGCCCAGATACGCACCAAAAACAGGTACGTACGTAGTAACCATAAATTGTTGTGTTTATATTAATTAATTATTTTATTTGTAAGGTTCATTAATTAAAATTTTGTGCTAAATATCGTTTATAATATATATATATATATAGGTCTACTAGATTTGATGAAGGTGATGTCTCTGTATATCCGGATCCCGGAGTGCCAAATATATTTACTCACATGGGTCATCCAAGTGGTAAATGTAAAGATATATGGCTCTCTGTAAAAGAATACAAATATGCACATGCATATGTTTTGCGGAATTGTGAATATTTTCGGCCACTAGAGAGGTAAATAATATGAAAACAATTTCATTTATTTTTGGCCACACGCCTTTCTGATATAGGCTCAAGAATTAGTTCAAGGGCCGATGAATAAAGCGTTAACTTGGCCGATCTATTTTACAAGAGGTTATATGTTCCACACAAAGAAACATGGACACAGGAGAAAGACATGTAACTATGGCATTTGTGTCAAGGGAGACAATTACTCAGATGCATCTGATGAAGCTGATTTCTACGGGATTTTAACTGATATCATTCAATTTGAGTATGTTAGACTCAAAAATTTGAAGATCACGCTTTTTAAATGTGAGTGGGACGATCCTACGATTTTGAAAGGAATTTGGAAGTCGGAAAATGGTGTCATTCATATGTTATCATCAGGGAAATACTACAATTATGAACAATTTATTCTACGTACGTAACTAAATCATTTGTTATATTCCTTATCCGCACACAAAATCATCATCAAAACAAACATGGCTCAGTTTTCTCAAAGTTAACCCCAAATCTAACATTTTGGGGAAATACAAAAACAAAGACGAGATTGGCCTTTTTGCAACAAGAAGATGATGAAGAGGTAACGGTGGTTGAAGAGATAGAAGTGGATCGTTTGGTTGATAGAGTTAATCATACCGAAGAAATTGATTTTGATGTCGGAGATGCCGAACTAGAAGATGAATTTCAGTGTAATATTTCATCTTTAGATGATGAGGAGGAGGAAGAGATGTAATATATTTGACTTTTTATGTATTTTTACATTTGATCCTTATATATTTTTCTAAAATGTTGTTGTTTCGAATTGAAGTTTTTTGTATAAATCCTAATGATGTTATCAATCATATATATAATTCATAGTATTCATAAAAATCATATAATTTAAGTTTTGGGGCATTAATTGTGACTACTTTGCCACTACATTGGTAATATGGTGGCAAATTGGTCACAAAAATAATCCATGGTCGCAAATTAGTCGCATATTTGCGACCAATTTGCGACCACGGGTTCACTATAGTCGAAAATTGGTCGCAAAATAGCGATCACTTTACGATTACATAGTGTAAATTTACATTTTCCCTATGTATTATTCACATTTACAACTTATTTTGCATTTCTAGGTAAGTACTAACCATTATAGGTAGCCAAATATAAACAAAATCATATTTGTGTTGATGTAAATTTTAGAAACATTTGAGTTGTATATAAGAGGTATAAGGTTAAGTGAATGTGTTAAGTGTTTTAGGTAAATGATATGAAAATTTAGTAAATTTGTCAAAGGTTATTGTTTACTTATTAATAGAAGTTTCTACAACTCCAAATGATGTTATCAATCTTATATAATTCATGGTAGTCAACAAAATCACATAATTTAGGGTTTAGGATATTAATTGTGACTAGTTTCTCACCACATTGCCACTACATTGGGAATGTGGTAGCAAATGGTGGTCGCAAATCAGTCGCAAATTTTCGATTGATTTTCGACCACCTAATATTTTATAAACTTTAAATATGTGGTCGCAAATCAGTCGTAACTTTATGACTGATTTGCGACCACCAGTGCATTCGATGGGAACCAAAAATTCTCGAAAAATTTGTGGTCACAAATTAGTCGCAAATTTGCGGCTGATTTGCGACCACGTATTTAATTTCCCACTTTGTACTAATTTGCGACCACATGCGTGGTCGTAAATATTTCCTGTAAATACGTGACTATTTTCCCTCATTTTCGCACTTCACACAAATCTTCCTACTTCCTAAACCTCTCTCAAACTCTTAAAACTCTCTCAAACACCTAAAACTCTTTGAAACACCCAATACCCAATGGCAAGTAGCGGTAGGTCGTTGAGAGGTCGTGGAAGACAACAAATCCCGTCGTCTTCCGGCCGTGGTAACTCTTCCGCCTCCTCGAACCCCTCACCTGCCGCTTATAGAGCAGCATCCCGCCTTCCTCCACAATACACCTTTAACCCTCACTCGGTTCATGAAACCGATCCGTCTCCTCGGTTTGAGGAAGCAGAGGAGCATGAGGAGGAATAGGTTCTGCCTTCTGAAACAGAAACGGGAGAAAAAATTATCACACTTGATAGTTTGTTACAAACTCCAGGGTGGGACCAATACTTGACTGACTGTCTCCTGTGCCGCACCGAGCATAACATGGTACGTTTAAATTTTTTTTTTTTTATTTCATAGAATTACATAATAAATATAAAAATATATATCATAAATATTTAATTATAAATAAGTAATTTAAATTTAAAATTTAATATTTGTAAATATGTATTTAAGATACTTATATTTTATAAATTTAATTAATTAGGTTTGACCGGGACAAAGAGGCAATAACAGGTCAAATTTCAAAAATTTTGAAAAACAAATTTGACGGCCCCTAATACAGTTGGACGGTCATACTAGATGAACGACAAGAAAAATACTTTATCGAATTTGTGGTAAGTAATTTAAAATATATATATATTTTTTATTTTATAAAATTTAATAATTACTAAAATTAATATATTTTAAATTTGCAATCAACTGTACACCTGGGATCCTGTGATCACCACGGTAGTATGGAATGAGTTTGACTCCATCTGTGTAAGATTGATGAAAAGAATGGTGAGCACGGTTCATACAACCGGCAAACGTCCAAGGTGGATTTCCTATAGTCTGTACAAAACAATGACAGACTATTGGGAAGCAAAAACGTCTAATGAGAGGAGTAGTAAGTCGTTCAATAACCACGACTCCTCTCGGGATGGTTTTGGTCCGCACAAGCATTTGTCGGACCAAAAATTCTATATCCAGATTTAATAGGAAATAGTAAGTATTTTAAAATATTTAATCTAAAATTAAAATTTATTTGTTATTTATTAATAATTTCTTTCAATATTTAGGAAAATAATTTAGGACGACCAGTTTCAATTGGTGAGGTCTTTATAAAGAATCACACTCGGCAGTATGTTTCGTATGTCGATTTGAAAGCTAAACAAATCAGTGAAACATACGAACGAATCATCCAATAAAAGATGGTTCTCATGGAGGTCGATGTAACTGAAACATCCAACGATACTTCCCATCGAATTGAGCTGACCCAAGATGAGAAAAATGAGATCTTCATTCAGAAAAAAAACATTTTTAAAATTTTATTTATATACACTAAATTTAATATAATTATTTTAATCATTTTATTAAATTTTTGTAGTTTTCTGTTGAGGATGACCGAGGCCGTCTTTACAGACTTGGTAGCCTAAACCGCATGCATGGGTCGGGCAGGCGTAGTGGCTTCCAATCCACTATCTCCAACTTTGTTGCGCTTCAGGATCAACTCTTAGCCGCGCAGCGACAGATCAAAGAACAAAACACACGTAATATGCATAGTGAAGAACAAAATGCGCAAATGTAGGAAGTGAATAAAAAGATCCAGGAATTCCAAAAGGAAAACGAAAAAACATTTAACAACTTGCAGATGCTCACCGCGTATTTCCAACGGATGGATCCCACTTTCACGTCTTTTATGTGGGATAACGATGCCACATGTAAACCGTCAGACGCTGCACAAGCATTTTTTCCATCCGATTTTTAATTTCCGCCTCTAGATAATTAGATTTATTTTTCAATTTTTTTTTGTAATTTGAATTTAGTCGCAAATCAGTCCCACATATTTGTTACCAATTTGCGTCTACATCTATTTTTTTGAAAAATTTATATATACTCGCAAATCAGTCACAAATATTTGGGACTACTTTGCGACTATAGATATAATGTAGTCGCAAATGAGTCACAAATTCAGTGAAAGATGTGGTCACAAATAAGTCACAAAATTTTGTGACTGATATGCGACCACGTTGTGTCCATAGTCGCAAATGTTCTATACTATAACAAAATTTGAGAAATAACTACATACGACAAAGCATCTAAGTAATCCAACATATCCCAAACTGCTTGATGCCATGCTTTATGCTTCATTTATAAGCTTTTACTTAATGAGCACCAATGATCATTCTAAAATGATCATTTTAACTGGCCGACCAACTTGACATGTCCACACTAAATCGTCCATAACTTTTGATTCATAGCTCATAATGACACGAACCCCATGCCCTTGCTAAGCTAGCTCAATTTTCTATATTTTGACAAAATTTGAGACAGAAATAGAGACGACAAAGCGTCCAAGTAATCCAATCTATCCCAAACTTGCTGCCATGCTTTATTCTTCATTTATAAGCCTTTACTTAATGAGCACTATGATCAATTTAGAATAATCATATTAACTAGCCGATCAACATGAAATTTCCGCACTAAATTGTCTGTAACTTTTGATTGAGAGCTCTGAATGACACGAATCCAATGCCCACGTTAAGCTAGCTCAATTTTTTATATTAACACACTTTGAGACGGAAAAAGATATGACAAAGCGTACAAGTAATCTAATCCATCCAAAACTACGTGACACCAAGCATAATTCTTCATTTATAAGCTTTTACTCAATGAGCACCAATGATAGGTTTAGAATGATCCTTTTAACTGGCGATTAACTTGACATGTCCGCACTAAATCGTCCGCAACTTTTGATTTAGAGCTTAGAATGACATGAATCCAATGTCACGTTAATCTAGCTCAATTTTCTCTATTGTTACAAAATTTGAGACATAACTAGATACGACAAAGCGTCCAAGTAATCCAATCTATCCCAAACTGTGTGATGTCACGCATTATGCTTCAATTATAAGCCTATACTCAATGAGCACCAATGATCAGTTTAGAATACTCATATTAACTAGCCGATCAACTGGACATGTCCACACTAAACCGTCTGTAACTTTTGATTTAAAGCTCAAACCGACACAATACCAATGCCCACATTAAGATAGCTTAATTTTGTATATTGTAACCAAATTGGACACAGAAATAGACACGAAAAAACATCCAAGTAATCCAATCTTTTCCAAACTGTAAGATGGCGTACATTATGCTTCGTTTATAAGCTTTTACTCAATGATCACCAATGATCAGTTTAGAATAATCATATTAACTGGCCGATCCACTTGAAATGTCCCCACTAAATCGTCTGTAATTTTTGATTTTGAGCTCAGAATAACACGAATTCAATGCCCACATTAAGCTAGATAAATTTTCTATATTTTAACAAAATTTGAGACAGAAATAGAGACGACAAAGCATCCAAGTAAACCAATATATCCAAAACTGTTTGGTGCCATGCATTATGCTTGATTTATAAGCATTTACTCAATGAGCACCAATGATCAGTTTAGAATAATCATATTAACTAGCTGATCAACTTGAGATGTCCGCACAAAATTGTCCATAACTTTGAATTTTAGCTCGGAATGACAAGAATCCAATGTCCACGTTAATGTAGCTCAATTTTCTATATTTTGACAAAAATTTGAGACCGAAATAGGGACGGTAAAGCATCCAACTAATCCAATCTATCCAAACTGCTTGATGCCATGCATTATGCTTAATTTATAAGCCTTTACTTAATGAGCACCAATGATCAGTTTAGAATTTTCACTTTAACTGGCCACTCAACTTCACATGTCCACACTAAATCGTACATAACTTTTGATTTAGTGCTCATAATGACACATATTCCATACCCACATTAAGCTAGATAAATTTACTATAATTTGACAAAATTTGAGACAAAAGTAGAGACGACAAAGCGTCCAAGTAATCCAATCTATCATAAACTGGGTGATGCCATGCCTTTTGGTTCATTTATAAGTCTTTTCTTAATTAGCACCAATGATCATTTTAGAATGATCACTTCAACTCGCCACTCAACTTGGCATGTTCGTACTAAATCGTCTATAGCTTTTGATTTAGAGCTCAGAATGACACGAATCCAATGCCCACGTTAAGCTAGCTCAATTTTATATATTGTAACAAAATTTGAGAGAGAAATAGACACGACAAAGCTTACAAGTAATCCAATCTATCCAAAACTGTGTGATGCCACGGATTATGCTTCATTTATAAGCCTTTACTCAATGAGCAGTAATGATCAGTTTAGAATAATCATATTAAGTGGCCAATCAACTTGACAAGTCCATAATAAATCGTCCGTAACTTTTGATTTTGAGCTTAGAATGACACGAATCCAATGCCCACGATAAGCTGGAAAAATTTTCTATATTTTGTCTAAGTTTGAGATAGAAGTAGAGACGACAGAGCGTCCAAGTAATCCAATCTATCACAAATTGCATGATGCCATGCCTTAGGCTTCATTTTAGAATGTGCATTGAATGATCATTTTAATGAGCACCAATTATCATTTTAGAATGATCATTTTAATTGGCCGATCAACTTGGCATGTCCACAGTAAATCGTCTCAAACTTTTGCTTTAGAGCTCTGAATGATACGAATCTAATGCCCAGGTTAAGCTAGCTCAATTTTATATGGTTTGACAAAATTTTAGACCGAAATAGAGACGAAAAAATGTTTAAGTAATCCAACCTATCCAAACTGCTTGATGCCATGCATTATGCGTCATTTATAAGCCTTTACTTAATGAGCACCAATCATCATTTTATAATGATCATATTAACTGTCCGACCAATTTGACATATCCACACTAAATCGTATGTAACTTTTGATTTTGAGCTCAGACTGACATGAATTAAATGTGCATGTTAAGATAGCTCAATTTTCTATATTGTAAAAAAATATAAGACAGAAATAGACACGACCAAGCTTCCAAGTAATCCAATCTATCCAAAATTGTGTAATGCCATGCATTATACTTTATGTATAAGCCTTTACTCAATTAGCAGCAATGATCAGTTTAGAATGATCATATTAACTGGCCAATCAACTTGACTGCGTTAAATCCAATTCCCACGTTAAGTTATCTAAATTTTCTATATTTGAAAAATTTTGAGATGGAAATAGAGACGACAAAGCGTCCTAGTAATCCAATCTATCAGAAATTGTGTGATGTCATGCCTTAGGCTTCATTTATAACCCCTTACTTAATGAGCACCAATGATCATTTTCTAATTATCATTATAACTAGCCAATAAACTTGACATGTCCATACTATATCTTCTATAACTTTTGATTTACAGCTCAGAATGACACGAATCCAATGCCCATGTTAAGCTAGATCATTATTTTATAGTTTGATAAAATTTGAGACATAATTAGAGACGACCAATCGTTCAAGTAAACCAATCTATCCCAAACTATGTGATGCCATGCTTTATGCTTCGTTTATAAGCCTTTATTTAATGAGTACCAATGATCAGTTTAGAATGATCACTTTAAATGGCCGATCAACTTGACATATCCGCACTAAATCGTCCGTAACTTTAGATTTAGAGCTTAGAATGACACGACTCCAGTTCACATGTTAAGCAAGCTCAATTTTCAATATTTTGACAAAATAGGACACAAAAATAGAGACGACAAAGCATCCAAGTAATTCAATCTATCCAAACCGCTTGATGTCATGCATTATGCTTCATTTATAAGCATTTACTTAAAGAGCACCAATGATCAGTTTAGAATGGTCACTTTAACTGGCCACTAACCTTGACATGTCTGTACTAAATCATCATTAACTTTTGATTTAGAGCTCAGAATGACACGAATCCAATGAGCACGTTAAGCTACCTCAATTTTCTATATTGTAACAAAATTTGTGATAGAAATAGCCAGGACAAAGTTTCCAAGTAATCCAATCTATCCAAAACTCTATGATGCTATGCATTATGCTTCATATATAAGCCTTTACTCAATTAACAGCAATGATCAGCTTAGAATAATCATATTAACTTGCCAATAACCTTGACATGTCCGCACTAAATTGAACGTAAGTTTTGATTTTGAGCTCAGAATGACACGAATCCAATGTCCACGTTAAGCTAGATAAATTTACTATATTTTTACAAAATTTGAGATAGAAGTAGAGACGAAAAAGTAACGAAGTCATCCAATCTATCACAAATTGCGTGATGCCATGCCTTGGTCTTCATCTATAAGCCTTTACTTAATGAGCACCAATTGTCATTTTAGAATGATCTTTTTAACTGGCCGATCAACTTGACATGTCCACACTAAATCGTCTATAATTTTTGATTTAGAGCTACGAATGACACAAATCCAATGCCCACGTTAAGCAAGCTCATTATTCTATGGTTTGACAAAAGTTGAGACAAAATTAGAGACGACAAAACGTCCAAGTAATTTAATCTATCCCAAACTACGTGATGCCATGCTTTATTCTTCATTTATAAGCCTTTACCTAATGAGCACCAATGATCAGTATAGAATGATCACTTTAAACGATCACTTTAAATTGCCGATCAAGTTGACATGTCCGCACTAAATCATCTTTAATTTTTGATTTAGAGCATAGAATGACACGAATCCAATGCCCACGTTAATCTAGCTCAATTTTCTATACTTTGACAAAATTTGAGACAAAAATAGAGATGACAAAGCATCCAACTAATCAAATCTATCCAAACTTCTTGATGACATGCATTATTCTTCATTTATAACCCTTTACTTAATAAGCACAAATGATCAATTTAGAATGATCACTTTAACGGGCAACTCAACTAGACATGTCCGTACTTAATCGTCCGTAACGTTTGATTTATAGCTCAGAATGACATGAATCCAATGCCCACGTTAAGCTTGTTCAATTTTCTATATTGTAACAAAATTTGAGAAAAAATAGACACGATAAAGCTTCCAAGTAATCCAATCTATCCAAACTATGTGATGCCATGAGCTATGCGTCATGTATAAACCTTTTCTCAATGAACAACAATGACCAGTTTAGAATAATTATAATAACTTGTTGATCAACATGACATGTCTGCACTAAATCGTCGGTAACTTTTGATTTGAGCTTAGAATGACACGAATCCAATGCCCACGTTAAGGTAGATAAAGTTTTGATATTTTGACAAAATTTGAGACGGAAGTAGAGACAACAAAGCGTCCAAGCAATCCAATCTATCCCAAACTGCGTGAAGCCATGCATTATGCTTTATTTATAAGCCTTTACCTAATGAGCAACAATGATCAGTTTAGAATAGTCATAATAAATGTCCGATCAACTTGAGATGTCCACGATAAATCATCTATAACTTTTGATTTTAAGCTTAAAATGACACAAATCCAATTCCCACATTAAGTTAGATAAATTTTCTATATTTTGACAAAATTTGAGACGGAAGAAGAGACGACAAAGTGTCCAAGTAATCTAATCTATCAAAAATTGTGTGATGCCATGCCTTAGGCTTCATTTATAAGCATTTACTTAATGAGCACCAATGATCATTTTAGAATGACATGTCCACACTTAATCATATATAACTTTTGATTTAGAGCTCAGAATGACACGAATCCATTGCCCACTTAAAGCAAGCTCATTATTCTATGGTTTGACAAAATTTGAGATAAAATTTGAGACGACAAAGCATCCAAGTAATCCAATCTATCCCGAACTACGTGATGCCATGCTTTATGCTTCATTTATAAGCCTTTACTTAATGAGCACCAATGATCAGCTTAGAATAATCACTTTAAATAGCCGATCAACTTGACATATCCACACTAAATCGTCCGTAACTTTTGATTTAGAGCTCGGAATGACACGAATCCAATGTCCATGTGAAGTACCTAAATTTTCTATATTTTGACGAAATTTTGAGACCGAAATAGGGACGACAAAGCATCCAACTAATCCAATCTATCCAAATTGCTTGATGTCATGCATTATGCTTCATTAATAAGCCTTTACTTAATGAGCACCAATGATCAATTTAGAATGATCACTTTAACTCGCCACTCAACTTGATATTTCCGTACTAAATCGTCCGTAACTTTTAATTTATAGCTCATAATGACATGAATCTAATGCCCACGTTAAGCTTGTTCAATATTCTATCTTATAACAAAATTTGAGACAAAAATAGACATGAAAAAACTTGCAAGTAATCAAATTTATCCAAAATTGTGTGATGTCATGCATTATGCTTCATGTATAAGCATTTACTCAATGATCAACAATGATAAGTTTAAAATATTCATAATAACTGGCCGATCAACTTGATATGTCCTCACAAAATCGTCCATAACTTTTTATTTTGAGCTTAAAATGATACGAATCCAATGGCCACGTTAAACTACATAAATTTTCTATATTTTGACAAAATTTGAGACGGAAGAAGAGACGAAAAAGCGTCCAAGAAATCCAATCTTTCCCATACTGTGTGATGCCATGCATTATGCTTCATTTTTAATCCTTTACTCAATGAGCACCAAAGATCATCTTAGAATAATCATATTAACTGGCCAATCAACTTGACTTGTCCGCACTAAATCGTCGGTAACTTTTGAGTTAGTGATCAGAATGACACGAATCCAATGCCCAAATTAAAGTAGATAATTTTATATATTTTGATAAAATTTGAGACAGAAATAGAGACGACAAAGCATCCAAGTAATCCAATCTATCATAAACTGGGTGATGCCATGCCTTAGGCTTCATTTGTAAGCCTTTACTTCATGAGCACCAATGATCATTTTAGAATGATCATTTTAACTGGTCGATCAACTTGACATGTCCATACTAAATTGTCTGTCACTTTTGATTGAGAGCTCAGAATGATACGAATCCATTGCCTACGTATAGCAAGCTCATTATTCTATGGTTTGACAAAATTTGAGACAAAATTTGAGATGACAAAGCATCCAAGTAATCCAATCTATCAAAAACTACGTGATACCATGCTTTATGCCTCATTTATAAGCCTTTACTTAATGAGCACCAATGATCAGTTTAGAATGATCACTTTAAATAGTCGATCAACTTGACATGTCCGCACTAAACCGTCCGTAACTTTTGATTTAGAGCTCGAATGACACGAATTCAATGTCAAAGTTAAGCTAGCTAAATTTTGTATATTTTGACAAAATTTTGAGACCAAACTAGGGACGACAAGGCATCCAACTAACCCAATCTATCCAAAGTGCTTGATGCCATGCATTATGCTTCATTAATAAGCCTTTACTTAATGAGCACCAATGATCAATTTAGAATGATCACTTTAACTGGCCATTCGACTTGACATATCCGTACTAAATCATCCGTAACTTTTAATTTAGAGCTCAGAATTACATGAATCCAATGCCCACGTTAAGCTTGTTCAATTTTCTATCTTATAACAAAATTTTGGACAAAAATAGACACGAAGAAAGCTTGCAAGTAATCAAATTTATCCAAAACTGTGTGATGTCATGCATTATGCTTCATATCTAAGCATTTACTCAATGAGCAGCAATGATCAGTTTCCAAATAATTCGATGGGAGTAGTTGCAGAACGATACCACATAGTTCCAGCAACAACAAAAGCTGCAAAAAAGACAGCAGCAATACTACTGGAAAGGACGGTTCAATATTTCCCATACATAATCCTTTGTCTAGACGTTGAGGCGGACGAACATTAAGATGGAATAAGCCCGCTAATATACCCAACATCCCTGCTGCAATATGATGAGAGGTTATTCCTCCCGGAACAAAAGGGTTAAAACCCTCCACGCCCCACGCCGGATTTACGGGTTGTAAATAATCATAATAACTGGCCGATCAACTTGACATGTCCACACTAAATCGTCCATAACTTTTTATTTTGAGCTTAAAATGATACGAATCCAGTTCCCACGTTAATCTAGATAAATTTTCTATATTTTGACAAAATTTGAGACGGAAGTAGAGACGAAAAAGCATCCAAGAAATCCAATCTTTCCCATATTGCGTGATGCCATGCATTATGCTTCATTTTTAATCCTTTACTCAATGATCACCAATGATCACCTTACAATAATCATATTAAATGGCCAATCAACTTGACTTGTCCGCACTAAATCGTCTATAACTTTTGAGTTAGTGCTCAGAATGACACGAATCCAATGCCCACATTAAACTAGATAAATTTTATATATTTTGACAAAATTTGAGACAGAAATAGAGGCGACAAAGCATCCAAGTAATCCAATCTATCATAAATTGGGTGATGCCATGCCTTAGGCTTCATTTGTAACCATTTACTTCATGAGCAACAATGATCATTTTAGAATAATCATTTTAACTGGTCGATCAACTTGACATGTCCACACTAAATTGTCTGTAACTTTTGATTTAGAGCTCAGAATGACACGAATCCAATACCCATGATAAACTATCTCAATTTTCTGTGTTTTGACAAAATTTAAGAGAGAAATAAAGACGACAAAGCGTCCAAGTAATCCAATTTATCCCAAAATGCGTGATGTCATACTTTATGCTTCATTTATAAGCTTTTATTTAATGAGCACCAATGATCAGATTCGAATGATCATTTTAAATGGCCGATCAACTTGACATTTCTGTACTAAATTGTCCATAACTTTTGATTTATAGCTCAAAATGACACAAGTCCAATACCCACATTAAACTAGTTCAATTTTCTATATTGTGACAAAATTTGAGACCGAACTAGATACGACAAAGTGTCCAAGTAATCCAATCTCTCGAAAACTACGTGATGTCATGCCTTATTCTTCATTTATAACCATTTACTTAATGAGCACCAATGATCAGTTTAGAACGATCACTTTAACTGGCCGATCAACTTGACATGTACACACTAAATCGTCTGTAACTTTTGATTTAGAGCTCAGAATGACACGAATCCAATGTACACGTTAAGCTAGGTCAATTTTCTATAATGTGACAAAATTTGAGACAGAAATAGATACGACAAAGCATACAAGTAATCCAATCCATCCCAAACTGTGTGATGCCATGCATTATTCTTCATTTATAAGCTTTTACCCAATGAGCACCAATGATCAGTTTAGAATGATCATTTTAATTGGCGATCAACTTGATATATCTGCACTAAATTATCCGTAACTTTTGATTTGGAGCTTAAAATGACACGAATCCAATGCCCACGTTAAGCTAGCTTAATTTTCTATAATATGACAAAATTTGAGATAGAAATTGATACAACAAATTGTACACGTAATCCAATCCATCCCAAACTACGTGATGCTATGCATTATTTTTGATTTATAAGTTTTTACTCAATGAGCACCAATGATCAGTTTTGAATGATAATTTTAATTGGCTGATAACCTTGTCATGTCTGCACAAAGTTGTTCATATCTTTTGATTTATAGCTTAGAATGACACGAGTCCAATGCCCACCACTATAAGAAAACTGCCAAAATGCCACTACATTTTGCGACAACATACGTGGTGGGAAAATTTGCGACCACATTTGCCATTGTTCTACGACCAATTTGCGACTACAGAGCAGTAGTGGCAAATTGGTCGGAAATTTGGGACTAAAAACTGTAGTCGCATATTGATCGTAATACGCAACCATTTTGCGACTAATATGCGACTAATTTGTGACCGGTGTTGGCAGTCGCTAATCCATCACAAATTGGTGACTTATTAGCAACTGCGAGTGGTAGAAACACCTATTGGTCGCATATTGGTCGCAAAATATGCAACCAATTTGCGACCATGGTTGGAGTGGCTCTTTAGTCACAAAGTGGTGACAAAGTCACAACATAAAAAACATGTGCATGGTAGGTATACCGACCTTTAAGCGACGAATATGCGACTAATATGCGACCAACACTGTTATGGTCGCGGAGTAGTCGCATATATATATATATATATGCCCCCATCCCATTCTCTCATTTGTAGAATTCAAAAGGAAAAAAAACATCAAATATGTGGGGAAAATTATAATAATTCGAGAGATTGGATGTACAAAAGGATTGATAATCAAAGAAGAAATATATCGGCGGAATTTGCACAAGGCATAGAGCAGTTCATGAATTTTGCAAGTAGTCAACCAATAGATCAAAGTAGCAGAGCTAAATTTTTCTGTCTTGTGTTAATTGCAAAAATGATAAATTTCTTCCGGGACGCAAAATATGGAATCACCTATTAGTCGAGGATTTATGCCAAATTATTAAATTTGGTATAATCATGGAGAAGAGCTGAATGTTCAGTTAGGGATGAGTAGTCGAGGTGATGTCCAAAGAAATAAGGGAGGTACATGTGGTACTAGTGAAGAAACAGTTGGGACATCCGGTAATAGATATGTTGAAATGGCGACGGATGCATTTTGTGAGAGTACGACGGATGAGTACTATAATCAGAACGAGAAGGAATATAATAATGTAGAAGAACCAAATTTAGAAGCACAAAATTTTTACAACATGTTAGAAGATGCGAAAAAATCCATTGTATGATGGTTGTCATGGAGGACACTCACACTTATCTTTAGCTGCTCGGTTCATAAACATTAAGTCAGATGCATGGATTCTTGGGCGGAGCTGTTTACAGAATATTTGCCTGAGGAGAATCAAGCAACGGGTTCATATTATGAAACCAAAGAACTGATGCAAAATTTAGGGCTCCTGTTTTATACAATTGACTTGCGTGTTCACAACTGTATGATCTTTTGGAAAAAAGATGAGAAATGGGAAAAATGTAAATTTTGCGATTCCCCCCGATATAAGCCAAGTGATGGTAAGACGAGAATACCTTTCAATCGTAAGTGGTATTTACGTATAGGTGACAAACTTAAGAGAATGTATCAAATCGAGAAAACCGTAGAGGCAATGAGGTGACATGTAGAGCATGAAGCAGAAAACGGAGAAATGAGTCATCTATCTGATGTTGCAGATTGGAAACTTTTTCAATATCTACATCCACGATTTGCTGTTGAATCTCGAAAAATTTATCTTGGCTTATGTACAGATGGGTTCAATCCATTTGGGATGTCTCGAAATCATTCATTATGTCCGGTGATTATCACTCAATATAACTTGTATGTGTATGAAGAAAGTGTACTTGTTTCTAACAATTCTGAATTTGGGACCAAATCATCCGTGCGCTAATCTGGATATATTCCTCTGACCTTTGATTGATGAGTTGAAAGAATTGTGATCTATGGGAGTTCATGCATACGATGTATCGTTGAATCAAAATTTCAATCTAAAATTCATGTTACTGTGGACGATAAGCAATTTTTTAGCTTATGGAATGTTGTCGGGATGGACAACGCATGGTAGACTGTCTTTTCCAATTTGTATGAATGATACGAAGGCATTTCAATTACCAAATGGTAGAAAGATATGTTGGTTTGATTGTCACAGAATGTTTCTTCCAAAGGGTCATCCATTACGAAAAAATAAAACAAATTTTTTAAAGCGGAAGCATGCTTTGAATGACTATCCTGCACAATCATTGACAAGCGAACAAGTTTTATACGAGCAAATAAAAACTATCAATCCTCCAAGAACATTTGAGTGCGGAGGAAACGATCATGAAAGGAAAGAAGAGGTTTATGGAATCTGGCATAATTGGCATAAAGAAAGCATATTTTCGGAGTTGCCGTACTGGACGGATCTTAACCTTCGACATAATATTGATGTGATGCATATAGAAAATAATTTCTTTGATAACATCATTAATATTGTTATGAATGTTAAGGATAAATCAAAAGATACAGTTAAGTCAAGGTTAGATATTGCAAAGCTTTGCTCCCGAAAAGAGTTGCACATACGAAGCTGAATTGGATGGATCTGTGCAATATAGGTGAATGTATCTATTTGAAAGGTTTTTAAAAAAAGTTAAAAGCAAGATGAAGAACAAACAATATGTTGTAGGGTCGATTGTTGGATCATATGTGAATGATGAGATATCTTACTTCTCGAAGCATTACTTTGCTGCCCACATACGCACCAAAAACAGGTACGTACATAGTAACCATAAATTGTTGTGTTTATATTAATTAATTATTTTATTTGTAAGGTTAATTAATTAAATTTTCGTGCTAAATATCGTGTATAATATATATATATAGCTCTACTATATTCGAGGAAAGGTGACGTCACTATATATCTAGATCCCAGAGTGCTAGATATATTTACTCACATGGGTCGTCCAAGTGGTAAAAGTAGAGAAATATGGCTCTCCGTAAAAGAATACAAATATGCACATGCATATGTTTTGCGGAATTGTGAATATTTTCGGCCACTAGAGAGGTAAATAATATGAAAACAATTTCATTTATTTTCGGCCACGCGCCTTTCCGATAGAGGCTCAAGAATTAGTTCAAGGGCCGATGAATAAAGCGTTAACTTGGCCGATCTATTTTACAAGAGGTTATATGTTCCGCACAAAGAAACATGGACACAGAAGGAAGACATGTAACTAAGGCATTTTTGTCAAGGGAGACAATTACTCAGATGCATCTGATGAAGCTGATTTTTACAAGATTTTAACTGATATCATTCAACTTGAGTATTTTAGACTCATAAATTTGAAGATCACACTTTTTAAATGTGAGTGGTATGATCCTACGCTTTCGAAAGGAATTCGGATTGGAAAATGGTGTCGTTGATGTGTTATCATCACGGAAATACTACAATTATGAACAATTTATTCTAGGTACGTAACTAATTAACTATAAGTATATGTTAATTTATATATATTACATACGTAAAATTTTATAAATAATTTGTTTATATAATTATTTAACTAATTTACATTTTATTAATCATGATGTACCACAGACTCTCAAGCAGAGCACGTTTGTTATATTCCTTATCCGCACACAAAATCATCATCAAAACAAACATGGCTAAGTTTTCTCAAAGTTAACCCTAGATCTAACATTTTGGGGAAATACAAAAACAAAGACGAGATTGGCCTTTTAGCAACAAGAAAATGATGAAGAGGTAACAGTGGTTGAAAAGATAGAATTGGATCTTTTGGTTGATAGAGTTAATCATACCGAAGAAATTGATTTTGATGTTAGAGATGCCAAACTAGAAGATGAATTTCAGTGTAATATTTCATCTTTAAATGATGAGGAGGAGGAAGAGATGTAATATATTTGACTTTTTATGTATTTTTATATTTGATCCTTATATATTTTTCTAAAATGTTGTTATTTCGAATTGAAGTTTTTTGTGCAACTCCTAATGATGTTATCAATTATATATATAATTCAAAGTATTCACGAAAATCATATAATTTAGGTTTTGGGGCATTCATTATGACTACTTTGCTACTACATTGCCACTACATTGGTAATGTGATGGCAAATTGGTCACAAAAATAATCCATGGGCGCAAATCAGTCGCACATTTGCGGCCAATTTGCGACCACAGGTTCACTGTAGTCGAAAATTGGTCACAAAATAGTGATCACTTTGCGACTACATAGTGTAAATTTACATTTTCTCTATGTATTATTCACATTTACAACTTATTTTGCATTTCTAGGTAAGTACTAACCATTATAGGTGGCCAAATATAAAACAAAATCTTATTTGTGTCTATGTAAATGTTAGAAACATTTGAATTGTATATAAGAGGTATAAGGTTAATTGAATGTGTTAAGTGTTTTAGGTAAATGATATGAAAATTTAGTAAATTTGTCAAATGTTATTGTTTACTTAGTAATTGAAGTTCTACAACTCCAAATGATGTTATCAATCTTATATAATTCATGTTAGTCAACAAAATCACATAATTTAGGGTTTAGGGTATTAATTGTGACTACTTTTTCACCACATTCCCACTACATTGGGAATGTGGTGGCAAATTGGTCCCTAAAATAACTCGTGTTCTCAAATCAGTCACATATGTGCGACTCATTTGCCACCACATATAAAAAACATATTAATGTTAATATTTTAAACCGTAGTCGTAAATCAGTCATAAATTTGTTACTGATTTGCGACCACTGTGAAAATGGTGGGAGATGAAAATTCTCGAAAATTTTCAACTCCCACTAGATGTACTAGTGGTCGCAAATCAGTCACAAATTTGCGACTAATTTTCGACCACCTGTTATTTTATAAACTTTAAATATGTGGTCGCAAATCAGTCATAAAGTTGTGAGTGATTTGTGACCACCAGTGTATTCGGTGGGTACCGAAAATTCTAGAAAAATTTGTGGTCGCAAATCAGTCGCAAATTTGTGGCTGATTTGCGACCACGTATTTTATTTCCCACTTTGCGACTGATTTGCGACCACATGCGTGGTCACAAATATTTCCAATAAATACGTGACTCTTTTCCCTCATTTTCACACTTCACACAAATTTTCCTACTTCCTAAAACTCTCTCAAACACTTAAAACTCTCTCAAACACCTAAAACTCTCTCAAACACCCAATACCCAATGGCAAGTAGCGGTAGGTCAACGAGAGGTCGTGGAAGACGACAAATCCCGTCGTCGTCTGGCCGTGGTAACTCTTCGGCCTCCTCGAACACCTCAGATGCCGCTTATAGAGAGCAGCATCCCGCCTCCCTCCATAATACACCTTCAACCCTCACTCGGTTCCCAAAACCGATCCGTCTTCTTTGTTTTAGGAAGCCGAGGAGCATGAGGAGGAATAGGTTTCGCCTTCTGAAATGGAAACGGGGGAACAAATTATCACACTTGATAGTTTGTTACAAACTCCAGGATGGGACCAGTACTTGACTGTACTGTCTCCTATGCCAGCACCGAACACAACATGATACGTTTAAAATTTGATTTTTTGATTTTTTTATTTCATAGAATTACATAATAAATATAAAAATATATATTATAAATATTTAATTATAAATCAATAATTTAAATTTAAATTTTAATATTTGTAAATATGTATTTAAGATACTTATATTTTATATATTTAATTAATTTGGTTTGGCTGGGACAAAAAGGCAATAACCCATCAAATTTCAAAAATTTTGAAAAACAAATTTGACGGCCCCTAATATAGTTGGACGGTAATACCAGCTGAACGACAAGAAAAATACTTTATCGAATCTGCGGTAAGTAATTTTTTAAAAAATATTTTATTTTATAAAATTTAATAATTTCTAAAATTAATATATTTTAAATTTGCAATCAACCGTACACATGGGATCTTGTGATCACCACGGTGGTACGGAATGAGTTTGACTCCATCTGTGTAAGATCAATGAAAGGGGTGGTGAACCCAGTTCATACAATCGCAAACGTCAAGGTGGATTTCCCCTAGTTTGTACAAAACAATGACAGACTATTGGGGAACAGAAACGTCTAATGAGAGTAGTAGTAAGTCGTTCAATAACCACGACTCATCTCGGGATGGTCTTGGTCCGCACAAGCATTTGTCAAGCTAAAAATTTTATATCCAGATCTAACAAGAAATAGTAAGTATTTTAAAATATTTAAATTAAAATTAAAATTTATTTGTTATTCATTAATAATTTATTTCAATATTTAGAAAAATAATTTAGAATGATCGGTTTCTATTGGTGAGGTCTTTATAAAGACTCACACTTTATAAAGACTCACAACATGTAGATGCTCGTCGCATATTTCCAATGGACGGATCCCACTTTCACGTCTTTTATGTGGGATAACGATGCCACAGGTGAAACCGTCAAATGCTACACCAGCTTGATGCCATGCCTTATGATTCATTTATAAGCTTTTACTTAATTAGCATCAATGATCAGTTTAGGATAATAATATTACCAGGCCGATCAACATGACATTTCCGCACTAAATCGTCTGTAACTTTTGATTAGAACTCCGAATGACACGAATCCAATGCCCACGCTAAGCTAGCTCAATTTTTTATATTATGACATACTTTGAGACAGAAATAGATATGAGAAAGCATCCATGTAATCCAATCCATCCCAAACTACGTGACACCATGCATTATTCTTCATTTATAAGCTTTTACTCAATGAGCACCAATGATAAGTTTAGAATGATCCTTTTAACTGGCGATCAACTTGACATGTTCGCACTAAATCGTCCGCAAATTTTGATTTAGAGCTCAGAATGACATGAATCCAATGTCCACGTTAATCTAGCTCAAATTTCTATATGGTGACAAAATTTGAGACAAAAATAGATACGACAATACGTCCAAGTAATCCAATCTATCCCAAAATATGTGATGCCATGTATTATGATTAATATATATGCCTTTACTCAATGAGCACCAATGATCAGTTTAGAATGATCACTTTAACTGCCTGATCAACTTGACTTATCCACACTAAATCGTCTGTAACTTTTAATTTAGAGCTCAAAATAACACGAATCCAATGTCCACGTTAATCTAGCTCAATTTTTTATATTTTGACAAGATTTGAGATAAAAATAGAGACGATAAAGCGTACAACTAATCCAATCCATCCCAAACCCCGTGATGCCATGCATTATTCTTCATTTATAAGCTTTTACTCAATGAGCACGAATGATCAGTTTATAATGATCATTTTTAACTAGCCGATAAAATTGACATGTCTGCACTAAATCGTCCATAACTTTTGATTTAGAGCTCAAAATGACACGAATCCAATGTCTAGGTTAAGCTGGCTCAATTTTCTATATTGTTAGAAAATTTGAGACAAAAATAGATACGAAAAAGCATCTAAGTAATCCAATCCATCCCAAACTGCGTGATGTCAGGCGTTATTCTTCATTTATTAGCCTTTACTCAATGAGCACCAATGATCAGTTTAGAATAATCATATTAACTCGCCGATCAACTTGACATGTCTGCACTAAATCGTCTATAATTTTTTATTTAGAGCTTAGAATAATACGAATCCAATGCCCAAATAAAGGTAGCTAAATATTCTATATTTTGCAAAACTTGAGACAAAAATAGAGACGACGAAGCGTCCAGGTATTCTAATCTATCCCAAACTGCGTGATGTCATGCTCTATGCTTCATTTATAAGCCTCTACTAAATGAACACCAATGATCACTTTAGAATATTCATATTAACAGGCTGATCAACTATACTTAATGAGCACAATTAATCAGTTTAGAATGATCACTTTAACTGGCCGATCAACTTGACATGTCCGCACTAAATAGCCATAACTTTTGATTTAGAGCTTAGAAACACATGAATCCAATGACAAAGCTTCATGTGTGAATCCAATGACAAAGCTCTTGCTAAGCTAGCTCAACGTTTTATATTTTTTAAAAATTTAAGACAAAAATAGAAATGACAAAGCTTGCCAACAATCCAATCTATCCAAAACTGTGTGATGCCTTGCATTATGCTTTATTTGTATACCTTTACTCAATGAGCACCAATGATAAGTTTAGAAAAATCATATTATTTGACCGATCGACTTGACATGTCCACACTAAATCATCTGTAACTTTTGAATTTGAGATCAGAATGACACGAATCCAATTCCCACGTTAAGCTAGCTCAATTTTATATATTGAAAAAATCATTGAGACAAAAATAGAGACGACAAAGCATCCAAATAATCCAATATATCCCAAAATGCGTGATGCCATGCTTTATGCTTCATTTCTATGCCTTTACTTAATGGGCACTAATGATCAGTGTAGAATGAGCATTTTAACTAGCCGATCAATTTGATATTTTCGCACTTAATCATCCGTAACTTTTGATTAGAGCTCCAAATGACACGAATTCAATGGCATGTTAAGTTAGCTCAATTTTCAATATTGTGACAAAGTTTGAGACAGAAAGTGAGAAGATAAAGGGTCCAAGTAATCTACTCTATCCCAAATTGTGTGATGCCATGCTTTATGCTTCATTTATAAGTCTTTACTTAATGAGCGCTAATGATAAGTTTAGAATGATCACACAAACTGGGCGATCAACTTGACATATCCGCACTAAATCGTCTGTAACTTTTGATTCAGAGCTTAAAATGACACCAATCCAATGCCCACATTAAGCGAGCTCTACGTTGTGACAAGATTTGAGAAAGAACTAGATAAGAAAAAGTATCCAAGTAATCCAATCTATTAGTAAAAAAATTGAGGCATAAATAGAGATGACAAAGCGTCCAGGTAATCAAATCTATCCCAAACATGCGTGATGCTATGCTTTATGCTTCATTTATAAGCCTTTACTAATGAGCACCAATGATTAGTTTAGAATGATCACTTAAACTAGCCGTACAACTTGACATGTCCGCACTAAATTGTCCGTAACTCTTGATTTGGAACTCATGATGACACAAATCCAATGCCCACATTATGCTAGCTCGATTTTCTATATTGTGACAACATTTGAGACAAAATAGATACGGAAAAATCTAATCTATCCAAAATTGTAAGATGTTGTGCATTATGCTTCATTTATAAGCCTCTATTCAATGAACATCAATGATCACTTTAGAATATTCATATTAACTGGCCGATCAACTTGACATGTCGCACTAAATTGTCCGTAACTTTTGATTTAGATATATGAGTGGCACGAATCCAATGCCCACGTTAAGCCAGCTAAATGTTTTATATTTTGCAAAATTTGAGACAAAAATAGAGACGACAAAGTGTCCAAGTAATCCAATATATCTCAAACTGCGTGATGTCATACTTTTTTCTTCATTTATAAGCCTTAACTTAATGAGCACCAATGATCAGTTTAGAATGAATACTTTCACTGGCCGATCAATTTGATATGTCCACACTAAATCTGGAACTGTGTAATGATATGCATTATGCTTCGTTTATAAGCCTTTACTCAATAAGCACCAATGATCAGTTTAGAATAATTATATTAACTGTCCGATCAACTTGACATGTCTCCGCTAAATCCTCCGTAACTTTTGATTTATTGCTTAGAATGAAATGAATCCAATACCCACATTAAACTAGCTAAATTTTCTATATTTTGCAAAATTTGAGACAGAAATAGAGATGACAAAGCATCCAAGTAATCCAATCTATCCCAAACTGCGTGATACCATGCTTTTTGCTTCATTTATAAGCCTTTTCTCAATGAGCACCAATGATTAGTTTAGAATGATCACTTTAACTAGCCGATCAACTTGACATGTCCTCGCTAAATCGTCTGTAACTCTTGATTTAGAACTCATGATGACACAAATCCAATGCCCGCATTAATCTAGCTCGATTTTCTATATTATCACAACATTTGAGACATAAATATATACGGAAAAGTCCAATCTATCCAAAATTGTAAGATGTCATGCATTATGCTTCATTTATAAGCCTCTGCTCAATGAACACCAATGATCACTTTAGAATATTCATATTAACTGGCCGATCAACTTGACATGTACGCACTAAATTGTCCGTAACTTTTGATTTAGAGACCAGAATGACACGAATCCAATGCCCACGTTAAGTCAGCTAAATTTTGTATATTTTGCAAAATTTGAGACAAAAATAGAGATGACAAAGTGTCCAAGTAATTCGATCTATCTCAAACAGCGTGATGTGTACTTTATGCTTCATTTATAAGCCTTAACTTAATGAGCACAAATGATCAGTTTAGAATGAACACTTTCACTGGCCGAACAATTTGATATTTCCACACTAAATCGTTCGTAACTTTTCATTTAGAGCTCTAAATGACACGAATCCTGTGCCCACATTAGGCTAGCTCAATTTTCAATATTACAACAAAATTTGAGACAGAAATAGAGACAAGAATGCGTCCAAGTAATCCAATCTATCCCGAACTTCGTGATGCCATACTTTATGCTTTATTTATAAGCCTTTAAAATGATGATTTGAACTGACCGATCAACTTGACATGTCCATAATAAATCGTCCGTAACTTTTGATTTGAACTCAGAATGACAAGAATCAACTTACGACATAAAATTAGATTAATTTTCTATATTTTAACAGAATTTTAAAAAAATTGAAACGACAAAGCGTCCAAGTAATTCAATCTATCCAAAACTGTGTGATGTCATGCATTATCCTTCATTTATAAGCCCTTACTCAATGAGCACCAATGATCAGTTTAGAATGATCCTTTTAACTAGCAATCAACTTGACATGTCCGCTCTAAATCATCCGCAACTTTTGATTTAGAGCTCAGAATGACACGAATCCAATGCCCACGTTAAGCTAGCTCAAATTTCTATATGGTAACAAAATTCGAGACAGAAATAGATACGACAATGCGTCCAAGTAATCTAATCTATCCAAACCTATGTGATGCCATATATTATGATTCATTTATATGCCTTTACTCAATGAGCACCAATGATCGGTTTAGAATGATCACTTTAACTGCCCGATCAGCTTGACATATCCACACTAAATCGTCTGTAACTTTTAATTTAAAGCTCATAATAACACGAATGCAATGCCCATGTTAATCTAGCTCAATTTTCTATTTTTGGTCAAGATTTGAGATAAAAATAGAGACGACAAAGTGTACAAGTAATCAAATGCATCCCAAACTGCGTGATGCCATGCATTATTCTTCATTTATAAGCTTTTACTCAACGAGCACCACCTATGTGATGCCATATATTATGATTCATTTATATGCCTTTAATCTCAATGAGCACCAATGATCGGTTTAGAATGATCACTTTAACTGCCCGATCAGCTTGACATATCCACACTAAATCGTCTGTAACTTTTAATTTAAAGCTCATAATAACACGAATGCAATGCCCATGTTAATCTAGCTCAATTTTCTATTTTTGGTCAAGATTTGAGATAAAAATAGAGACGACAAAGTGTACAAGTAATCAAATGCATCCCAAACTGCGTGATGCCATGCATTATTCTTCATTTATAAGCTTTTACTCAACGAGCACCAATGATCAGTTTAGAATGATCCTTTTAACTGGCAATCAACTTGACATGTCCGCTCAAAATCGTCCGCTGCTTTTGATTTAGAGCTGAGAATGACACAAATCCAATGCCCACGTTAAGCTAGCTCAAATTTCTGTATGGTAACAAAATTTGAGACAGAAATAGATACGACAATACGTCCAAGTAATCCAATCTATCAAAAACTGTGTGACGTCATGCACTATAATTCAGTTATATGCCTTTACTCAAAGAGCAACAATGATCAGTTTAGAATGATCACTTTAACTGTGCGATCAACTTGATATATCCACACTAAATCATCTGTAACTTTAATTCAGAGCTCAAATAACACAAATCCAATGCCCACGTTAATATATCTCAATTTTCTATATTTTGACAAGATTTGAGATAAAAATCGAGACGACAAAGCGTACAAGTAATCTAATCCATCCCAAAAATGTGTGATGCCATGCATTATGCTTCGTTTATAAGTCTTTACTCAATGAGCACCAATGATCAATTTAGAATGATCATATTAAATGGCTGATCAACTTGACATGTCCGCAATAAATCGTCCATAACTTTTGATTTATAGCTCAGAATGACACGTATACAATGGCCATGTTAAGCTAGCTCAATTCTCTATATTGTGACAAAATTTAAGATAGAAATAGAGATAACAAAGCGTCGAAGTATTTCAGTCTATCCCAAAATGCGTGATGACATGTATTATGCTTTATGTATAAGCTTTTACCCAATGAGCATTAATGATCAGTTTAGAATGACAATTTTAACTCGCCGATCAACTTGATTTGTCTGCACTACATCGAATGTAACATTTGATTTAGAGCTCAGAATGACGTGAATCCAATTCCCATGTTAAGCTAGCTCAAATTTCTATATTTTGACAAAATTTGAGACAAAATTAGAGACGACAAAGCGTCCAAGCAATTTAATCTATCCAAAATTGCGTGATGCCATGCTTTATGTTTCATTTATAAGACTCTTAATGAGCTCCAAAGTCATCACTTTAGAATGATCACTTTAACTGGTCGATCAACTTGACATGCCCCACTAAATCGTACGTAACTTTTGATTTATAGCTCAGAAACACATGAATCCAATGCCCACGTTAAGCTTGCTCAATTTTATATATTTTATCAAAATTTGAGATAGAAATAGGGACGACAAAGCGTCCAAGTAATCCAATCTATCCAAAATTGTGTGATGCCAAGCATTATACTTCATTTAGAAGACTTTACTCAGTGACCACAAATGATCAGTTTAGAATGATCATATTATCTGGCCAATCAACTTAGCTGATCAACTTGGCATGTCCGCACTAAGTCATCCATAATTTTTTTTATTTTGAGCTCAAAATGACATAGATCCAATGCCCATGTTAAGCGTGCTAAATTTTCCTTTTTTGACCAAATTTGTGATAGAAATAGAGACGACAAAGCGTCCAAGTAATTCAATCTATCCCAAGTTGCGTGCTTGCAAGCTTTATGCTTCATTTATAAGCTTTTACTTAATGAGCACCAATGATCAGTTTATAATGATAACTTTAAATGGCCGATCAACTTGACATTTCCGCACTAAATCAACTGTAACTTTTTATTTTGAGCTCGGAATGACACAAATTCAATGCCCATGTTAAGCTAGATAAATTTTCTATATTTCAACAAAACTTGAGACATAATTAGAAAAGAAAAGCGTCCAAGTAATCCAATCTATCCAAAACTGTGTGATACCATGTATTATGCTTCATTTATAAGCCTTTACTCAATGAGCACCAACGATTAGTTCAAAATTATCACATTAACTGGCCGATCAATTTGACATGTTCGCATTAAATCGTCCGTAAATTTTGATTTTGAGCTTGAAATGACATGAATCCAATGCCCACGTTTAGCTAGCTCAATTTTCAATATTGTTACTAAATTTGAGACAGAACTAGAGACGACAAAGCATTCAAGTATTCCAATCTATCCAAAACTGTGTGATGCTAGACATTATGCCTTATTTATAATCATTTACTCAATGAACACCAATGATCACTTTAGAAAAATTATATTAACTGGCCGATCAACTTGACATGTCCGCACTAAATCATCCGTAACTTTATTTTGAGCTCAGAATGATACGAATCCAATGCCCACGTTAAGCTAGCTTAGTTTTATCTATTGTTACAAAATTTAATACATAACTAGATACAATAAAGCGTCCAAATAAACCAATCTATCTCACAATGTGTGATGCCATGCATTATGCTTCATTTATAAGACTTTACTCATTGAGCACCAATTATCAGTTTAGAATGATCATATTAATGGCTGATCAACTTGACATGTACGGACTAAATCGTCTGTAATTTTTGATTTTGAGCTCAAAATGACACGAATCCCATTCTCACGTTACGCTTGCTAAATTTTCTTTATTTTGACAAAATTTGTGATAGAAATAGAGACGACAAGGTGTTCAAGTAATCTAATCTTTCCCAAGTTGCATGATGCCATGCTTTATGTTTTTTAAAGCCTTTTACTTAATAAGCACCAATGATCAGTTTAGAATGATCAATTAAACTGGCTGATCAACTTGACATTTCCGCACTAAATTGTGAGTAACTTTTGATTTCTAGCTCAGAAAAACACATGAATCCAATGCCCACGTTGTTACGTCTGCACTAAATTTTCTATATTTTTAAAATTTGAGATAGAAATAGAGACAGAAAAGAGTCCAAATAATCCAATCTTTCCCAAACTCGTGATGACATGCTTTATGCTTCATTTATATGCCTTTACTTAATTAGCACCAATGATCGGTTTAGAATGATGACTTTGACTAGCTGATCAACTTGATATACCCGCACTAAATCGTATGTAACTTTGAATTTAGAGCTCAGAATGACGTGAATCCAATTCCCATGTTAAGCTAGCTCAAATTTCTATATTTTGACAAAATTTGAGACAAAATTAGAAAAGACAAAGCATCCAAGTAATCTAATCTATCCAAAATTGCGTGATGTCATGCTTTATGTTTCATTTATAAGCCTCTTAATGAGCTCCAAAGTCATCAGTTTAGAATGATCATTTTAACTGGCCGATCAACTTGACATGTCCCCAAGAAATCGTACGTAACTTTTGATTTATAGCTCAGAAACACACGAATCCAATGCCCACGTTAATCTTGCTCAATTTTCTATATTTTAACAAAATTTGAGATAGCAATACGGACGACAAAGCGTCCAAGTAATCCAATCTATCCAAAATTGTGTGATGCCATGCATTATGCTTCATTTAGAAGACTTTATTCAATGAACACAAATGATCAATTTAAAATGATCATATTAACTGCCAATCAACTTGGCATGTCCGCACTAAGTCATCCGTAATTTTTTTATTTTGAGCTCAAAATGACATAGATCCAATGCCCATTTTAAGCTTGCTAAATTTTCTTATTTTTTTGACAAAATTTGTGATAGAAATAGAGACGGCAAAGCGTCCAAGTTGCGTGCTGGCAAGCTTTATGCTTCATTTATAAGCCTTTACTTAATGAGCACCAATGATCAATTTAGAATAATCACTTTAAATGGCCGATCAACTTGACATGTCCGCACTAAATCATCTATAACTTTTGATTTTGAGCTCAGAATGACACGAATTCAATGCCCATGTTAAGCTATATAAATTTTTTATATTTCAACAAAACTTGAGACAGAATTAGAAAAGAAAAACCGTCCGAGTAATCCAATCTATCCAAAACTGTGTGATGCCATGCATTATGCTTCATTTATAAGCCTTTACTCAATGAGCTGCAATGATCAGAATAGAAAATCATATTAACTAGCCGATCAACTTGAGATGTCCGCACTAAATCGTTCATAAGTTTTGATTTTGAGGTCGAAATGACATGAATCCAATGCCCACGTTTAGCTAGCTCAATTTTCAATATTGTTACTAAATTTGAGACAGAACTAGAGACGACAAAGCATTCAAGTATTCTAATCTATCCAAAACTGTGTGATGCTAGACATTAAGCCTCATTTATAATCTTTTACTCAATGAGCACCAATGATCACTTTAAAAAAATCATATTAACTGGCCGATCAACTTGACATGTCCGCACTAAATCGTCCGTAACTTTTGGTTTTGAGCCCAGAATGATACGAATCCAATGCCCACGTTAAGCTAGCTTAGGTTTCTCTATTGTTAAAAAAATTTGAGACATAACTAGATATGATAAAGCGTCCAAATAAACCAATATATCCCACAATGCGTGATGCCTTGCATTATGCTTCATTTATAAGCCTTTACTCATTGAGCACCACTATCAGTTTAGAATGATCATATTAATGGCCGATCAACTTGACATGTACGAACTAAATCGTCTATAATTTTTGATTTTGAGCTCAAAATGACACGAATCCAATGCTCACGTTAAGCTTGCTAAATTTTCTTCATTTTGATAACATTTGTGATAGAAATAGAGACGACAAGGCGTCCAAGTAATCTAATCTTTCCCAAGTTGCATGATGCAATGCTTTATGTTTCTTTTTTAAGCCTTACTGAATAAGCAACAATGATCAGCTTAGAATGATCAATTTAACTGGCTGATCAACTTGACATTTCCGTACTAAATTGTCCATAACTTTTGATTTATAGCTCAGAAACACATGAATCCAATGCCCACGTTGTCACGTCTGCACTAAATTTTCTATATTTTTAAAATTTGAGACAGAAATAGAGACAGAAAAGAGTCCAAGTAATCCAATCTTTCCGAAAGTGCATGATGCCACTCTTTGTGCTTCATTTATATGCCTTTACTTAATTAGCACCAATGATCGGTTTAGAATGATCACTTTAACTAGCTGATCAACTTGATATATCCATACTAAATCACCTGTAACTTTAGATTTAGAGCTCAAACGACATGAATCCAATGCCCACGTTAAGCTAGCTAAATTTTCTATATTTTGGAAAATTTGAGACATAAATAGAGACAACAAAGCGTACAAGTAATCCAATCTATCTCGACACACTGTGTGATGCCATGCTTTATGCTTCATTTATAAGCTTTTACTCAATCAGCACCATTGATCAGTTTAGAATAATGATCTTAACTGCCCGATAACCTTGACATTTCCGCACCAAATCCTCCGTAACTTTTGATTTAGAGCTCACAATGACACGAATCCAATCCCCACGTTAATCTAGCGCAATTTTCTATATTTTGACAAAATTTGAGACAGAAATATAGATGACAAAGCATCTAAGTAATCCAATCTATCCAAAACCGCGTGATGCCATGCTTTATGCTTCATTTATAAGCCTTTACTTAATGAGCACCAATGATCAGTTTAGAATGATCACTTTAACTGGCAGATCAACTTTTCATGTCCGCACAAAATCATATATATGTTTTGATTTAGAGCTCCGAATAACACGAATCCAATGCCCACGTTAAGCTAGCTAAATTTTCTATATTTTGCAAAATTTGAGACAGAAATAGAGACAACAAAGCATCCAAGTAATCAGATCTATCTCAACCTGTGTGATGCCATGCTTCATGATTCATTTATAAACCTTTACTCAATTAGCATCATTGATCAGTTTAGAATAGTCATCTTAATTGGCCGATAACCTTTACATATCTCCACCAAATCGTCCGTAACTTTTGATTTAGAGCTCCGAATGACACGAATCCATTGTCATGTTAAGCTAGCTCAATTTTATGTATTGTTACAAAATTTGAGACATAACTAGATACAAAAAAGCGTCCAAATAATCCAATCTATCCCAAACTGTGTGATGCCATGCATTATGCTTCATTTATAAGCCTTTACTCAATGAGCACCAATGATCAGTTTAGAATAATCATTTTAACTACTGATCAACTTGAAATGTCCGCACTAAACCATCTGTAACTTTTGATTTAAAGATCAGAAGGACAGAATAACAATGCCCACGTTAGACAAGCTAAATTTTGCATATTATAACAAAATTGGAGACAGAAATAGATACGACAAAGCGTCCAAGTAATCCAATATTTCCAAAACTGTAAGATGGCGTGTATTATGCTTCATTTATAAGCTTTTACTCAACGAGCACCAATGATCAGTTTAGAATAATCATATTAACTGACCAATCCACTTGACACGTCTGCACTAAATCGTCCGTAATTTTTGATTTTGAGCTCAGAATAACACGAATTCAAAGCCCACATTAAACTAGATAATTTTTCTATATTTTAACAAAATTTGGGACAGAAATAGAGACGATAAAGCATCAAAGTAATCCAACTATCCAAAACTGTGTGATGCCATGCATTATGCTTGCTTTATAAGCTTTTACTCAATGAGCACCAATAATCAGTTTAGAATAAACATTATAACTGGCTGATCAACTTGACATATCCACTCTAAATCGTCCGTAACTTTTGATTTTTAGCTCTGAATGACACGAATTCAATGCCCACGTTTAGCTAGCTCAATTTTCTCTATTGTTACAAAATTTGAGACATAACTAGATATGACTAAGCGTTCAAATAATATAATCTATCCCAAACTGTGTGATGCCATGCATTATGCTTCATTTATAAGTCTTTACTTAGTGACCAGCAATGATCAGTTTAGAATGATCACTTTAACTGGCCGATCAACTTGACATGCCACACTATATCGTCTGTAACTTTTGATTTAGAGCTCAGAATGACACGAATCCAATGTCCACGTTAATCTAGTTCAATTTTCTATATTGGGACAAAATTTGAGACAAAAGATACGAAAAGGCGTACAAGTACTCCAATTCATCCCAAACTATGTGATGCCATGCATTATTCTTCATTCATAAGCTTTTACTCAATGAGGACCAATGATCAGTTTAGAATGATCATTTTAATTGACCGATCTAGTTGACATGTCAGCACAAAATCGTTCGTAACTTTTGATTTAGAGCTTAAAATGACACGAATCCAATGCACACATTAAGCTACCTCAATTTTCTATAATATCGAAAATTTGAGATAGAAATAGATACAACAAAGCATCCAAGTAATCCAATCCATCCCAAAATGTGTGATGCCATGCATTATTTTTCATTTATAAGGTTTTACTCAATGATCACCAATGATCAGTTTAGAATTATCATTTTAACTGGCCAATCAAATTGTTATGTCTATACTAAATCGTTTATAACTTTTTATTCAGAGCTCAGAATGACACGAATCCAATGTCCTCGTTAAGCTAGCTAAATTTTCTATATTTTGACAAAATTTGAGACAGAAATAGAGAAGACAAAAAGTTCGCGTAATCCAATCTATCCCAAACTGCGTGATGCCATGCTTTTATTCTTCATTTATATGCCTTTACTTAATGACCACCAATGACCACTTTTGAATAATCATATTAACTGGCCGATCAACATGACATGTCCACACTAAATCGTCGATAAATTTTGATTTAGAGATCAGAAGACACGAATCCAATGCCCACGTTAAGATAGCTCAATTTTCTATATTGTGACAAACTTTGAGTTAGAAATAGATACGACAAAACGTCCAGCTAATCCAATCCATCCCAAACTACGTGACACCTTGCATTATTCTTCATTTATATGCTTTTACTAAATGAGCACCAATGATCAGTTTATAATGATCCTTTTAACTCGCCGATCAACTTGACATGTCCGCTCTAAATCGCTTGCAACTTTTGATTTAGAGATCATAAGATATGAATCCAGTGCCCACGTTTAGCTAGTTAAATTTTCTATATTGTGACAAACTTTGAGAAAGCAATGGATACGACAATGCATCCAACTAATCCAATCTATCCAAAACTGTGTGATGCCATGCATTATGATTCATTTATATGCCTTTACTCAATGAGCACCAATGATCAGTTTAGAATGATCACTTTAAATGACCGATCAACTTGACATGTACGCACTAAATCGTACGTAACTTTTGAGTTAGAGCTCAGAATGACATAAATCCAATGCCAACGATAAGCTAGCTATATTTTCTACATTGTGATGACAGAACTAGATAAGACAAAGCATCCAAGTAATCCAATCTATCCAAAACTGTGTCATGCTATGCGTTATACTTCGTTTATAAGCCTTTATTCAGTAAACACCAATGATCAGTTTAAAATAATCATATTAACTGTCCGATAAACTTGACATGTCCGCACTAAATCGTCCATAAATTTTGGGTTAGAGCTTAGATTGACACGAATCCAATACCCACGTTGACATGTCTACACTTCTATATTTTGCAAAATTTGAGACAGAAATAGAGATGACAAAGCGTACAAGTAATCCAATTTATCCCAAAATGTGTGATGCCATGCTTTACACTTCATTTATAAGCCTTTACTTAATGAACACCAATGATCAGTTTAGAATTATCACTTTAACTGGCCGATCAAATTGACATGTCCGCACTAAATCGTCAATAACTGTTGATTTAGTGCTCAGAAACACACGAATCCAATGCCGACGTTAAGGTAGCAAAATTTTCTATATTTTAACAAAATTTGAGATAGTAATAGAGACGACAAAGCATCCAAGTAATCGAATCTATCCAAAAGTGAGTGATCCTATGCATTATGCTGAATCTATATGCCTTTACTCAATGAGCACGAATGATCAGTTTAGAAAAATCATATTAACTGGCCAATCAGCTTGACATGTCCGCACTAAATCGTACGTAACTTTTGATTTTGAGCTTAGAATGATACAAATCCAATGCCCACGTTAAACTAGATAAATTTTATCTATTTTGAAAAAATTTCAGATGGAAGTAGAGACGAAAAAGCGTGCAGCTAATCCAATCTATCCCAAACTGCGTGATACCATCCCTTGTGCTTCTTTGATAGGCTTTGACTAAATGATCACCAATGATCACTTTAACTGGCCGATAAACTTGACATGTCCGCACTAAATTTCAGTAACTTTTTATTTAGAGCTCCGAAACACACGAATCCAATGCCCATGTTAAGCTAGCTCAATTTTCTGTATTGTGACAAAATTTGAGAGTGAAATAGATACGACAAAGCATCCAAGTAATCCAATCTATCTAAAACTATGTTATGCCAAGCATTATGCTTCTAAAACTATGTTATGCCAAGCATTATGCTTCATTTATAAGCCTTTATTCAATGAGCACCAATGATCACTTTAGAATCATCACTTTAATTGGACGATCAACTTGACACGTCCGCATTAAATCTTCCATAACTTTTGATTTAGAGTTTAAAATGGCACAAATCAAATGCCCACGTTTAGCTAGCTCAATTTTCTATAATATGACAAAATTTGAGACAGAAATAGATATGACAAAGCGTCCAAGAAATCCAATGCATCCCAAACTGCCTGATGCCATGCATCATTCTTCATTTATAAGCTTTGACTCAATGACCACGAATGATTAGTTTAGAATGATCATTTTCACTAGCGGATCAAGTTGACATGTCTGCACTAAATCGTCCATAACTTCTAATTTATAGCTAAGAATGACACGAATCCAATACTCACATTAAGCGAGTTTAATTTTCTAGGACAAAATTTGAGGCAGAAATAGCTATGCCAAGTAATCTAATCCATCACAAACTGCGTGATGTCATGCATTATTCTTCATTTATAAGCTTTTACTCAATGACCACCCATGATCATTTTAGAATGATCATTTTAATTGGCCGATCAAATTGACATGTCCGCACTAAATCGTCAATAACTGTTGATTTAGTGCTCAGAAACACACGAATCCAATGCCGACGTTAAGGTAGCAAAATTTTCTATATTTTAACAAAATTTGAGATAGTAATAGAGACGACAAAGCATCCAAGTAATCGAATCTATCCAAAAGTGAGTGATCCTATGCATTATGCTGAATCTATATGCCTTTACTCAATGAGCACGAATGACCAGTTTAGAAAAATCGTATTAACTGGCCAATCAGCTTGACATGTCCGCACTAAATCGTACGTAACTTTTGATTTTGAGCTTAGAATGATACAAATCCAATGCCCACGTTAAACTAGATAAATTTTATCTATTTTGAAAAAATTTCAGATGGAAGTAGAGACGAAAAAGCGTGCAGCTAATCCAATCTATCCCAAACTGCGTGATACCATCCCTTGTGCTTCTTTGATAGGCTTTGACTAAATGATCACCAATGATCACTTTAACTGGCCGATAAACTTGACATGTCCGCACTAAATTTCAGTAACTTTTTATTTAGAGCTCCGAAACACACGAATCCAATGCCCATGTTAAGCTAGCTCAAGTTTCTGTATTGTGACAAAATTTGAGAGTGAAATAGATACGACAAAGCATCCAAGTAATCCAATCTATCTAAAACTATGTTATGCCAAGCATTATGCTTCATTTATAAGCCTTTATTCAATGAGCACCAATGATCACTTTAGAATCATCACTTTAATTGGACGATCAACTTGACACGTCCGCATTAAATCTTCTGTAACTTTTGATTTAGAGTTTAAAATGGCACAAATCAAATGCCCACGTTTAGCTAGCTCAATTTTCTATAATATGACAAAATTTGAGACAGAAATAGATATGACAAAGCGTCCAAGAAATCCAATGCATCCCAAACTGCCTGATGCCATGCATCATTCTTCATTTATAAGCTTTGACTCAATGACCACGAATGATTAGTTTAGAATGATCATTTTCACTAGCGGATCAAGTTGACATGTCTGCACTAAATCGTCCATAACTTCTAATTTATAGCTAAGAATGACACGAATCCAATACTCACATTAAGCGAGTTTAATTTTCTAGGACAAAATTTGAGGCAGAAATAACTATGCCAAGTAATCTAATCCATCACAAACTGCGTGATGTCATGCATTATTCTTCATTTATAAGCTTTTACTCAATGACCACCCATGATCATTTTAGAATGATCATTTTAATTGGCCGATCAACTTGACCTGTCCGAACTAATCATCCATAACTTTCGATTTAGAGGTCAAAATGACACCAAACCAATGCCTACGTTAAGCTAGGTCAATTTTCTATATTGTGACAAAATTTGAGGCAGAAATAGATATGACAAAGCGTCCAAGTAATCCAATCCATCCCAAACTGCATGATGCCATGCATTCTTCTTCATTTGTTAGATTTTACTCAACGAGCACCAATGATGAGTTTAGAGTGATCATATTAATTGTTTGATCAAGTTGACATGTCCGCACTAAATCGTCTGTAACTTTTGATTTTAATCTCAAAATTACACGAATCCAACTCCAACGTTAAGTTAGATAAATTTTCTATATTTTGACAAAATTTGAGACATAAGTAGAGACGACAAAGCATCCAAGTAACCCAATCTATCAGAAACTGCGTGATGCCATGCCTTAGGCTTCATTTATAAGCCTTTACTTCATGAGCACCAATGATTATTTTAGAATGATCATTTTAAGTGACCGATCAACTTGACATGTCTGCACTAAATCGTGCGTTATTCTTCATTTATAAGGTTTAACTCACTGACCACCAATGATCAGTTTAGTATGATCATTTTAACTCGCCGATGAGCTTGACATGTCTGCGCTAAATTATCCATAACTTTTGATTTATAGATCAGAATGACACGAATCTAATACCCACATTATGCTAGTTCAGTTTTCTATATTGTGAAAAAATTTGAGATAGAACTAGATATGTAAAAGCGTCCAAATAATCCAACCTATCCCAAACTGCGTGATGCCATGCATTATGCTTTATTAATAAACTTTTACTCAATGAGCACCAATGATCAGTTTAGACTGATCACTTTAACTGGCTGATCACCTTGACATATCCACACTAAATCGTCTATAACTTTTGATTTAGAGCTCAGAATGACATGAATCCAATGCCCACGTTAAGCTAGCTCAACTATATTTTGACAAAAGTTAAGACAGAAATAGAGATGACAAGGCATCCAAGTAATCTAATCTATCCCAAAATGTGTGATGCCATGCGTTAGGCTTTATTTATAATCCTTTACTTATTGACCACCAATGATCAGTTTAGAATGATCACTTTAATTGGCCGATCAACTTGACATGTCCGCACTAAATCGTTTGTAACTTTTGATTTAGAGCTCCCAAACACACGAATCCAATGCCCATGTTAAGCTAGCTCAATTTTCTATATTGTTGCAAAATTTGAGAGAGAACTAGATAGGAAAAAGCATCCAAGTAATCCAATCCATCCCAAACTATGTGATGCCATGCCTTATGCTTCATTTATAAGCCTTTACTTAATGAGCACCAATGATCATTTTAGAATGATTATTTTAACTAGCCGATCAACTTGACATGTATCCACTAAATCGTCTATAACTTTTGATTCAGTGCTCCGAATGACACGAATCCAATGCCTTTGTTAAGAAAGCTCAATTTTCTATATTTTGACAAAATTTGAGACAGAAATAGAGACGACAAAGCGTCCAAATAACCCAATCTATCCCAAACTGTGTGATGCCATGCATTATGTTTCATTTATTAGCCTTTACTCTATGCACACCAATGATCAGTTGAGAATGATCCCTTCAACTGGTCGATCAAATTGAAATATCTGCACTAAATTGTCCATAACTTTTGATTTAGAGCTTAGAATAACACGAATTTAATGCCCATGTTAAGCTAGCTTAATTTTCTATATTGTGACAAACTTTGAGACAGAAATATATATGATAAAGCGTCCAAGTACTCAATGAGCACCAATGATCAGTTTAGAATGATCCCTTTAACAGGCCGATCAACTTGACATGTCAACACTAAATCGTTCATAACTTTTTATTTATATCTACGAAAAACATGAATCCAATGCCTACATTAAGCTAGTTCAATTTTCTATATTGTTACAAAATTTGAGATAGAACTAGATATGACAAAGCATCCTGGTAATCCAATCTATCCCAAACAATCCAATACCATGCATTATGATTCATGTATAAGCGTTTACTCAATGAGCACCAACGATCAGTTCAGAATGATCGCTTTAACTGGCCGATCAACTTGGCATGTACGCACTAAATCGTACGTAACTTTTGAGTTAGAGCTCAGAATGACACGAACCCAATGCCAACGATAGGCTAGCTCAATTTTCTATATTGTTATAAAAATTGAAACAAAACTAGATAGGACAAAGTATCCAAATAATCCAATCTATCCAAAACTGCGTGATGCCATGCATTATGTTTCATTTATAAGCCTTTTCACAATGAGCACCAATGATCAGTTTAGAATGATCATATTAACTGGCCGATCAACTTGACATATCCGCACTAAATTGTTTGTAACTTTTGATTTAAAGCTTTGAAACACACGAATCCAATGCCCACATTAAGCTAGCTCAATTTTCTATATTTTAACAAAATTTGAGATAGTAATAGAGACGACAAAGCATCCAAGTAATCCATTCAGTCCAAAACTATGTGATGCCATGCATTATGCTTCATTTATAATCCCTTGCTCAATGAGCTTCAATGATCAGTTTAGAAAAATTGGTCGATCGTCCAAGTAATGACACGAACCCAATGCCAACGGTAAGCTAGCTCAATTTTCTCTATTGTTACAAAATTTGAGACATAACTAGATGCGAAAAAGCGTCCAAATAATTCAATCTATCCCAAACTGCTTGATGCCATGCATTATGCTTCATTTATAAGCCTTTACTCAATGAGAGCCAATGATAAGTTTATAATGATCATATTAACTGGCCGATCAAGTTGACATGTCCAAATCATCCGTAATTTTTTATTTTGAGCTCAAAATGAAACGAATGCAATGCCCACGTTAAGCTTGCTAAATTTTCTTTATTATGACAAAATTTGTGATAGAAAAAGAGACGACAAAGCGTCCCGTAATCCAATCTATCCCAAGTTGCATGATGCCATGCTTTATGCATCATTTATAAGTCTTTACTTAATACGCACCATTGATTGGTTTAGAATGATCACTTTAACTGGCCAATTACCTTGACATGTCAGCACTAAATCATCCGTAACTTTTGATTTATAGCTCATAAACACACGAATCCAATTCCCACGTTAACCTAGCTCAATTTTCTATATTTTAACAAAATTTGAGATAGCAATAGAGACGACAAAGCTTCCAGGTTATCCAATCTATCCAAAACTTTGTGATGTCATGCATTATGTTTCATTTATAAGCCTTTACTCAATGAGCACCAATGATCAGTTTAGAAAAATCATATTAATTGGACGATCAACTACATGTCCGCACTAAATCGTCCATAACTTTTGATTTTCAGCTCCGAATGAAAGGAATCCAACGCCCACATTAAGCTTGCTCAATTTTTTATATTGTTACAATATTTGAGATAGAAATAGAGACGAAAAGCATCCAAGTAATCCAATCTATCCAAAACTGTGTGATTACATGCATTATCATATTATAAGCCTTTACTCAATGAGCACCAATGATCAGCTTAGAATGATCATATTAGATGACCGATCAACTTGACAAGTCCGCACTAAATTGTCCGTAATTTTTTTTTAGCTCAAAATGACACGAATCCAGTGCCCATGTTAAGCTTGCTAAATTTTCTTTATTTTGACAAAATTTTTGATAGAAATAGAGATGGCAAAGCATCAAAGTAATGCAATCTATCCCAAGTTATGTGATGCCATGCTTTATGCTTGATTTAAAAGCCTTTACTTAATGAGCACCAATGATCGACTTAGAATGATCACTTTAATTGGCCAATCAACTTAACATGACCACACTAAATCGTCCGTAATTTTTTTATTTTGAGCTAAAAATGACACGAATCCAATGCCCATGTTAAGCTTGCTAAATTTTCTTTATGTTGACAAAATTTGTGATAGAAATAGAGATGACAAAGCGTTCCACTAATCCAATCTATCCCAAACTGTGTGATGCCATGCTTTATGCTTCATTTATAAGACTTTACTTAATGAGCACCAAAGATCAGTTTAGAATGATCACTTTAACCGGCCGATCAATTTGACATGTCCAAACGAAATCGTATGTAACTTTTGATTTAGAGCTCATAAACACACGAATCCAATGCTCACGTTAAGCTAGCTCAATTTTCTATATTTCAACAAAATTTTAGATAGAAATAGAGACGACAAAGCGTCCAAGTAATCTAATCTATCCAAATCTGTGTGATGTTATGCATTATGCTTCATTTATAATCATTTACTTAATGAGCTCTAATGATAAGTTTAGAATGATTACTTTTATTGCCCGATCAACTTGACATGTCCGCACTAATTCGTTCATAACTTTTGATTAGATCTCAAAATGACACGAACATGATGCCCACGTCAAGGTAGCTCAATTTTCTATATTGTAAAAATATTTGAGACATAAATATATACAAAAAAGCACCCAAGTAATCCAATCTATTGAAAGCTGTGTGATACCATGCATTATGCTTTATTTGTAAGCCTTTAGTTAACTAGCACCACTTATCAGGTTAGAATAATCATATTAACTTGTCATGCTTTATGCTTCATTTATAAGCCTTTACTCAATCAATACCATTGATCAGTTTAGAATAATCATCTTAACTGGCCGATCTACTTGACATGTCCGCACCAAATCATATGTAACTTTTGATTAAGTGCTAAAAATAAAACGAATCCAATGCCCACGTTAAGCTAGCTAAATTTTCTCTATTGTGACAAAATTTGAGATAGAAATAGAGACGGGAAAGCATCTAAGTAATCCAATCTATACAAAACAATGTGATGCCATGCTTTGTGGTTCATTTATAAGCCTTTACTTAATGAGCACCAATGATCATTTTAAAATGATTACTCTAACTGGCCGATCAACTTGACATGTCCGCACTAAATCGTCCATAACTTTTTATTTAGAGCTCAGAATGACACAAATCCAATGCCCACATTCAGCTAGCTCAATTTTCTATATTGCAACAAATTTTCAGACATAAATATATATATATATATATATATATATGAAAAGCGTACAAGTATTCCAATATATCCAAAACTGTGTGATGTCATGCATTATGGTTCATTTATAAGCCTTTACTCAATGAGCACCAATGATCAATTTAGAATAATCATATTAACAGGTCGATGAAATTGGCATGTCTTCACTAAATCATCAATAACTTTTGATTTTGAGCTCAGAATGACATGAATTCAAAGCCCATGTTAAGCTAGATAAATTTTCTATATTTAACCAAAATTTGAGATAGAAATAGAGACGAAAAGGCATCCAAGTAGTCCAATCTATCCAAAACTTTGTGATGCCATGCATTATGCTTGATTTATAAGTCTTTACTCAATGAGTATCAATGATGAGTTTAAAATGATCATATTAGGTGGCCGATCAATTTGACATTTCCACACTAAATCGTCTTTCGCTTTTGATTTTGAACTCAAAATGATATGAATTCAATGCCCACGTTGCCATGTCCACACTAAATTTTCTATATTCTGCAAAATTTGAGACAGAAATAGAGACGATAAAACATCAAAGTAATCCAATCTATCCGAAAGCTCGTGATGTCATGCTTTATGCTTCATTTATGCTTCATTTATGCTTCATTTACTTAATCATCACCAATTATTGGTTTAGAATGATCACTTTAACAGGACGATCAACTTGATATGTCTGCACTAAATCGTATGTACCTTTTGATTTAAAGCTCAAAATGACACGAATCCAATGCCCACAATAAGGTAGCTAAATTTTCTATATTTTGCAAAATTTGAGACAAAAATAGAGACAACAAAGTTTCCAGGAAATCCAATCTATCCTAACCTGCATGATGCCATGCTTTATGCTTCATTTATAAGCCTTTACCAATAACCACCATTGATCAGTTTAGAATAATCATCTTAACTGGCTGATAACCTTGACATGTCCACACCAAATTGTGCATAACTTTTGATTTAGAGCTCATAATGTTACGTATCCAATGCCCACGTTAAACTAGTTAAATTTTCTATATTATGACAAAATTTGAGACAGAAATAGAGACGAAAAAGCATCTAAGTAATCCAATCTATCCCAAGCTGCGTTATGATTTTTGCTTTATGGTTCATTTATAAGCCTATACTTAGTGAGCACCAATGATCAGCTTAAAATGATTACTTTAACTGGCCGATCAACTTGACATGTTTGCACTAAATCGTCTGTAACTTTTCATTTAGAGCTAAGAATGACACAAATCCAATGCCCACGTTAAGCTAGCTCAATTTTCTATATTGTAATAAAATATGAGACCGAAATATATATACGGCAAAGCATCCAAGTATTCCAATCTATCCAAAACTGTGTGATGCCATGGATTATACTTCATTTATAAGCCTTTACTCAATGAGCACCAATGATCAATTACGAATAATCATATTTATTGGCCGATGAAACTTGACATGTCCGCACCAAATCAATAGTAACTTTTGATTTTGAGCTAGAATGACGCGAATCCAATGCCCACGTTAAACTAGATAAAATTTTCTACATTTTAGCAAAATTTGAGACAGAAATATAGACGACAAAGCGTCCAAGTAATCTAATCTATCTAAAACTGTGTGATACCATGCATTATGATTTATTTATAAGCCTTTACTCATGAGCACCAATGATCAGTTTAGAATAATCATATTAACTGGCCGATCAACTTGACATGTCCGCACTAAATCGTCTTTAATTTTTGATTTTGAGCTAAGAATGACAGGAATTCAATGCCCATGTTGACATGTCCACACTAAATTTTCTATATTTTGTAAAATTTGAGACAAAAATAGAGACAACAAAGTGTCCAAATAATCCAATCTATCCCAAACTGTGTGATATCATGCTTTATGCTTCATTTATAAACCTTTACTTAATGAGCACCAATTATCGGTTTTGATTTATCACTTTAACTAGCTGATCCACTTGATATGTCCGCACTAAATCATATGTAGCTTTTGTTTTAGAGCTCCAAATGACACGAATACAATGCTCACATTAAACTAGCGAAATTTTCTATATTTTGCAAAATTTGAGACAGAAATAGAGACAACTAAGCGTCCAGGTAATCGAATCTATCCCCACGTGCGTGATGCCATGCTTTATGCCTCATTTATAAGCCTTTACCAATCAACAGCATTGATCAGTTTAGAATAATCAGCTTAACTGGCCAATAACCTTGACATGTTTGCCCCAAATCGTCCGTAACTTTTTATTCAGAGGTCCGAATGACACGTATCCAATACCCACATTAAGCTAGTTCAATTTTCTATACTGTGACAAAATTTGAGACATAAATAGAGACAAGAAAGCGTCTAAGTAATCCAATCTATCCCAACTGTGTGATGCGTTATGCTTTATTTATAAGCCTTTACTTAATGAACCCCAATGATCAGTTTAGAATGATTACTTTAACTGGCAGATCAACTTGATATGTCTGCACTAAATCGTCCGTAATTTTGGATTTAGAGCTCAAAATGACATAAATCCAATACCCACGTTAAGCTAGCTCAATTTTCTATATTTTAACAAAATTTGATACATAAATAGATACGAGAAAGCGTCCAAGTAATCTAATCTATCTAAAACTATGTAAGATGGTGTGCATTATGGTTTATTTGTAAGCCTTTTCTCAATGAGCAGTTGAGAATAATCATATTAACTGGCCGATCAACTTGACATGTCCACACTAAATCGTTAGTAACTTTTGATTTTGAGCTCAAAATGACCCGACTTCAATACCCACGTTAAGTTAGATATATTTTAATGTTTTAACAAAATTTGAGTCAATAAAATAGAGACGACAAAGCGCCCAAGTAATCCAATATATCCAAAACTGTGTGATGTCATGCATTATGCTTGATTTATAAGCCTTTACTCAACATGCACCAATGATCAATTTAGAATAATCATATTTACTGGCCAATGAACTTGACATTTCTGCACTAAATTGTCAGTAACTTTTGATTTTGAGCTTAGAATGACACGAATCCAATAGTACAAGAAAATTACCAAAATGCCAGTGCATTTTGTGACCACATACGTAGTCGCAAAATTTGCGACAACATTTGCCACTATTTTGCGACCAATTTGCCACTACAGAGATGTATCAATTCAAATAGCGACTAATTTGCGACCACATGATCAAAATTTGAACTACAGTCACAAAGGAGTTGCAAAATATCGACTGATTTTTGACCACATAGGGTAAATTCACATTTTCCTGAAGTATTTTCCACATTTACAATTTCTATTTGTATTTTTAGGTATGTACTAACCATTATAAGTGACCACATATATACAAAATCATATTTGTATTCATTTAAATTTTAGAGAACATTTGAAATTTATATAACATGTATAAGGTTAAAGAAATGTGCTAAGTGTTTCAGGTAAATGATTTGTAAATGTTGTTTTTTTCTTAATAATTGAAATTTGTACAACTTCTAATCATGTTATCAATCTTATATAATTCAATTTATTCACCAAATAAAAAAATTTAGGGTTTAGGATATTATTTGTGACTGATATGCCACTACATTGAGAATGTGGTGGCAAATCAGTCACAATTATTACTCGTGGTCGTAAATCAGTGGCAAATTTCTCACACGTTTTTTATTCCCACCAAATTAATTAGTGGTCGCAAATCAGTGGCAAATTTGCCACTGATTTGCGACCACGTTATTAATTTCGAATTTTGCCACTGATTTAAAAATTCTATAAATTCATTATGGTTTTCCCTCATTTTTCACACTTCAAACATTCTTACTTTCTAAAATCTCTCTAAACACTTATAAACCCTCTCCCAATCCAGAAAACCACAAACACACAAATGGCAAGTAACGGTAGGTCGATGAGAGGTCGTGGAAGACGATCTATCCCATCGTCTTTCGGCCATGGTAACTCTTCGGCCTCCTCGAACCCCTCACCCGCCACTAATAGAGCAGCATCCCCGCCTCCCTCCACAGTGTACTTTTAACCCTCATTCCGTTCCTGAAACCCAAACTGCCCCATGGTTTCAGGAATCAGACGAGCATGAGGAGGAAAATGTTCCCGAATGCGAAATGGGAACGGAGGAACAAACTATCACTCTTGATTGTTTGTTACAAACTCTGGGACAGAACCAATATCTGACAGTGTTGTCTCCAGTGCCGGCACCAAATACAACTTGGTAAGTAAACACTTTTACTTTTTAATTTATTATTTATAACTAATTATTAAAAATTTATGAATATTTATATTAAATTTAAATTTTTTAATATAATAAAATATTAGGTTTGACCTCGACAAAGAGATTATTACCCATCAAATTTCAAAGATTTTAACAAATAAATTTGATGGCCCCTACTACAGTTGTACTGTCGTTACTGCTGAAAGGCAGAAAAAATATTTCATCGAATTTACGGTAAGTAAATTTTTTTTATTTTTTAGTTTTTAAATTTTATTTAATTTATAAAATTTTAAATTTACTTATGAATATTGTATTAATTAATTCAAATCAGTCGTACATGTGGGATCCTGTAGTCACCCCGGTGGTAGGAAAGGAGTTCAATACCGTCTGCTTAAAAAAGATGAAAGGGATGGTGAGCACGATTCATACAACCGGCAAATGTCCCTGGTGGATTTCCCCAAGTCTGTTCAAAATTATGACAGACTATTGGGGAACAGAAACATCTAAAGAGGATGGTAGTAAATCCTCTAATAACCGCAACTTCTCTCGGGATGGCCTTGGCCCGCACACACATTTGTCGGGCCAAAAATCCTACATCCAGATCCAACAAGAAATGATAAGTAATTTCAGATATATAAATTTAATTAAAAATTTTATTACTATTAATTAAAATTGACTTCAATATATGTTTAGGAAAATAATTTGGGATGATCTATCTCAATTGGTGAGATCTTTATAAAAACTCACTAGACCGGATGGTTCGTATGTAGATTTGAAAGCAAAAAAATCTATGAAGAATACGAACGTAACATCAAAGAGAAGATGGCGATCGTGGAGGTCGATCCAACAAAAACGTATGACGGTACTTCCCGTCCAATTGAGCTGACTCCAGAAGAGAAGAATGAGATCTTCATTCAGGTAACAATTTTTTATTTTTTTATTTTTTTTTATTTTACATTAATTTATTTATATTTATTCTAATTATATAATTTAATATTTTATTTTTATTTTAATTGTTTTGTAGACTTCCGTTGCGGATGACCGAGGCCGTCTTTACATACTCGGTAACCTGAACAGCATGCACGGGTCGGGTAGGCGTAGTGGATTGCAATCCACTACCGCCGACTACGTTGCGCTTAAGGACCAACTTCTAGCCGTGCGGCACAAAATCGAAGAACAAAATGCAATCAATGTGCGTAATGAAGAACGAAACGCGCTAACTGAAAAACAAAACACGCAGATTCTTAAAGCAAATCGGAATATGCAAGAAGAGCATAAAGAAAACCAAAAGAAGATCTCACCCTTGGAGATGCTCCTCGGGTATTTTCAATGGACGGATCTCGCATTCATCTCCGTTATGTGGGATAACGATTGTTCAGGTGAACCGTCAACGGATCCGACCCCATTCTTTGCTTCGGATTTACAATTCTCGCCGCCGGAGAATTAGTTTTATAATTTTTTTTATAAATTGAATTTTAATTAATAAATTATATATTTTTAATTTTAATTTCTTTTTATTTTATAGAATAAATAAATAATAATTGAATTATTATTTACTAATAATAATATTTGAAATTATAAAATAATTAATTTAAAAAAATATTTAATATTATATATTATACATTATATATTATATATTATATTTATTATTAATTAATGATTAATATTAATAATAATTAATATTTTTAAAAAATAATAATTAATTAAAATGTTTTGAATTAAAATTAAAAATTATTATTTTGTAATAAAAAATTTTAATGTTAATTTCAAAATATTTTAATTAATTAATTATTTTTTTTAAATCTAATTCCGTCGTACTCGCAAATCAGTCCCAAATAAGTCCCAAATCAGTCACAATTTTTTCGAACCGATTTGCGACAACATAATTTTGTTTCGAATATTTTATAATCAGTCGCAACTATTTGTGACTGATTTGCGACTGAGTATAATATGTACTCGCAAATCAGTCACTAAAGTTTGTGACTGATTTGCGACCACATGAACCACTGTAGTCACAAATCAGTCACAAACTTTTGTGACTCATTTGTGACTGAGTATAATATGTAGTCACAAATTAGTCACTAAATTTCGTGACTAATTTGCGACCACATTAACCGACATAGTCACAAATTAGTCACAAACTTTTGTGGCCGATTTGTGATTACGGGTTTTGTAACCACATACGTAGTCGTAATGTAGTGGCAAAATTTGTTACCGAATAGCAGTCGCAAAGTAGTCGCAAACGTAGTCACCAATGATTGGTCGCAAATCAATCGCAAATTGTACCACTATTACAGTGGTCGCAAATCAGTCGCAAATTTGCGACGGATTTGCGACTACATAGATTTGCGACTAAGAATTTGCGACTACACTGCGTGGTCGCAAAGTAGTCGTAAATTCCATTCTTGCGACTACTTTGCGACCACATGCGTGGTCACAAATTTGTTGTTTTCTTGTATTCCAATGCCCACGGTAAGCCAGATAAACTTTCTATATCTTAACAAAATTTAAGATAGAAATAGAGACGACAAAGCGTCTAAATAATCTAATATATTCAAAACTGTGTGATGCATTCTTTTTATGCCACATTTATAATCTTTTATTAAATGAGCACCAATGATCAGCTTATAATAAACATATTAACAGACTGATCAAGTTGACATGTCCACACTAAATCGTTCGTAACTTTTGATTTTGAGCTCACAATGACACGAATTCAATGCCCACATTAAACTAGATAAATTTTCTATACTTTAGAAAAATTTGAAGAAAAACAAATAGAGACGACAAAGCGTCTAAGTAATCCAATCTATTCAAAATTGTGTGATGTCAAGCATTATTTTTCATTTATAAGCCTTTACTCATTGAGAAACAATGATCAATTTAGAATAATCATATTAACTGTCTGATGAACTTGACATGTCCGCACTAAATCGTCAGTAGCTTTTGATTTTGAGCTCCGAATGACACGAACCCAATGGCCACATTAAGGTAGATAAACTTACTATATCTTAACAAAATTTGAAACAAAAATAGAGACGACAAGGCGTCCAAATAATCCAGTCTATCTAAAACTGTGTGATGCCATGCATTATGCTTGATTTATGAGCCTTTACTAAATGAGCACCAATGATCATTTTAGAATAATCATATTAACTGGCCGATCAACTTGACATTTCCGCAGTAAAGCATATTTAACTTTTGATTTTGAGCTCAAAATGACATGAATTCAATGCCCACGTTGACATGTCCACACTAAATCTTCTATATTTTGCAAAATTTGAGACAGAAATAAAGACGACAAAGCGTCCAAGTAATCCAATCTATCTGAGACTGCGTGATGTCATGCTTTTTGCTTAATTTATAGACCATTACCTAATGAGCACCAATTATCGGTTTAGATTGATTACTTTAACTGGCCAATCAACTTGATATGTCTGCACTAAATCGTATGTAACTTTTGATTTAGGTCTCAATATGACTAGAATCCAATGCCCACGTTAATATAGCTAAATTTTTTTATATTTTGCAAAATTTGAGGCAAAATTAGAGACAACAAAGCATCTAGGTAATCCAATCTATCCCAACGTGTGTGATGCCATGTTTTATGCTTCATTTATAAGCCTTTACCAATAAGCACCATTGATCAGTTTAGAATAATCATCTTAACTGGTGGATAACCTTGACATGTCCGCACCAAATCGTTCGTAAGTTTTGTTTAGCGCTCAGAATGACACGTATCCAATGCCCACGTTAAACTAGCTCAATTTTCTATATTGTAACAAAATTTGAGATAGAAATAGAGACGACAAAGTGTCTAAATAACCCAATCTATTCCGAATTGCGTGATGCTTTATCCTTTATTTATAAGCCTTTACTTAATGAGCCCAAATGATCAGTTTAGAATGATTACTTTAACTGGCAGATCAACTTGAGATTTCCGCACTAAATCGTCCGTAATTTTTTATTTGAGCTCAGAATTACATAAATTCAATACCCACATTAAGCTATCTCAATTTTCTATATTGTAACAAAATTTGATATATAGAAATAGATACGACAAAGCGTCCTAGTAATCCAATTTATCCAAAACTATGTAAGATGGTGTGCATCATGCTTCAATTATAAGCCTTTACTCAATGAGCACCAATGATCAGTTGAAAATAATCATATTAACTGGCCGATCAACTTGACACGTGCACACTAAATCGTTAGTAACTTTTGACTTTGAGCTCAGAATGACACAAATCCAATGCCCACGTTAATCTAGATAAACTTTCTATAACTTAACAAAATTTGAGACAGAAATAGAGACGATAAAGCGTCCATGTAATTCAATCATTTCAAAACTGTGTGATGCATGCATATTATGATTCATTTAAAGAGCATTTACTCAATGAGCACCAATGATCAGTTTAGAATAATCATATTAACTGGCCTATCAATTTCACATGTATGCAATAAATCATCCGTTACTTTTGATTTTGATCTCACAATGACACGAATCCAATGCCCACATTAAACTAGATAAATTTTCTATATTTTAATAAAATTTGAAACAAAAATAGAAACGACAAAGCATCCTAGTAATCCAATTTATCCAAAACTATGTGATGCCATGCATTATTCTTCATTTATAAGCCTTTACTCATTGAGAAACAATGATCAATTTAGAATAATCATATTAACTGGCCGATGAAATCGAAATTTCCAACCTAAATCGTCACTAACTTTTGATTTTAAGCTCAAAATGACACGAATCCAATGCCCACGCTAAGCTAGATAAACTTTCTATATCTTAACAAAATTTGAGAAAGAAATAGAGATGACAAAGCGTACAAGTAATCCAATTTATCCAAAATTGTGTGATGCCATGCATTATGTTTGATTTTAAAGCATTTACTTCAATCAGCACCAATGATCGGTTTAAAATGATTACTTTAACTAGTAGATCAACGTGACATGTCTGCCCTAAATCATCCGTAACTTTTGAATTTGAGCTCGGAGTGACATGAATTCAATGCCTAAGTTGACATGTCCACCCTAAATTTTCTATATTTTGCAAAATTTGAGATAGAATTAGAGACGATAAAGCATCTAAGTAATCCAATCTATCCCAAACTATGTGATGCCATGCATTATGCTTCATTTATAAGCCTTTACTTAATGAGCACCAAACGATCGCTTTAGTATGATCACTTTAACTGGCCAATCAACGTGATATGTCCGCACAAAATCGTATGTAACTTCTGATTGAGAAATCATAATGACACGAATCCAATGCCCACGTTAATCTAGCTAAATTTTCTATATTTTGCAAAATTTGAGAAAAAAAAATAGAGACAACAAAGCGTCCAAGTAATCTAATCTATCCCATCCTGCATTATGTCATGCTTTATGCTTCCTTTATGAGCCTTTACTAAATCAGCACCATTGATCAGTTTAGAATAATCATCTTAACATGCCGATATCCTTGACATATCTGCACCAAATTGTCTGTAACTTTTGATTTAGAGCTTATAATGACACGAATCTAATCCCCACCTTAAGCTAGCTAAATTTTATATATTGTGACAAAATTTGAGATAGAAATAGAGACAAAAAAGCGTCTAAGTAATCCAACCTATCCCAAACTGTGTGATGCCATGCTTTATACTTCATTTATAAGCCATTACTTAATGAGCACCAATGATCAGTTTAGAATGATTACTTTAACTGGCCGATAACCTTGACTTGTCCAAACTAAATCGTCCGTAACTTTTCATTTCGAGCTTAGAATGACACAAATCCAATGCCCACGTTAAGCTAGCTCAATTTTCCATATTGCTACAAAATTTAATATTGAAATCGATACGACAAAGCGTCCAAGTAATCCAATCTATCCAAAACTGTAAGATGGTGTGCATTATGCTTCATTTATAAGTCTTTACTCAATGAGCACAATGATAAGTTTAGAATGATCAACCTGATATGTCCGCACTAAATCGTATGTAACTTTTGATTTAGAACTCAGAATGACACGAATCCAATGCCAATGTTAAAATAGCTAAATTTTCTATATTTTGCTAAATTTAATATAGAAATAGAGACAACAAAGCGTCCAAGATTCACTTTGTGGTGTCCTGCATTATGCTTCATTTATAGACCTTTACCTAATGAGCACCAATTATCGGTTTAGATTGATTACTTTAACTGGCCAATCAACTTGATATGTCTGCACTAAATCGTATGTAACTTTTGATTTAGGTCTCAATATGACTAGAATCCAATGCCCACGTTAATCTAGCTAAATTTTTTTATATTTTGCAAAATTTGAGAAAAACATTGAGACAACAAAGCACCTAGGTAATCCAATCTATCCCAACGTGCGTGATGCCATGTTTTATGCTTAATTTATAAGCCTTTACCAATAAGCACCATTAATCAGTTTAGAATAATCATCTTAACTGGTGGATAACCTTGACATGTCCGCACCAAATCGTTCGTAAGTTTTGTTTAGCGCTCAGAATGACATGTATCCAATGCCCACGTTAAACTAGCTCAATTTTCTATATTGTAACAAAATTTGAGATAGAAATAGAGACGACAAAGTGTCTAAATAACCCAATCTATTCCGAATTGCGTGATGCTTTATCCTTTATTTATAAGCCTTTACTTAATGAGCCCAAATGATCAGTTTAGAATGATTACTTTAACTGGCAGATCAACTTGAGATTTCCGCACTAAATCGTCCGTAATTTTTGATTTGAGCTCAGAATGACATAAATTCAATACCCACATTGACTATCTCAATTTTCTATATTGTAACAAAATTTGATATAGAAATAGATACGACAAAGCGTCCTAGTAATCCAATCTATCCAAAACTATGTAAGATGGCGTGCATCATGCTTCAATTATAAGCCTTTACTCAATGAGCACCAATGATCAGTTGAGAATAATCATATTAACTGGCCGATCAACTTGACACGTGCACACTAAATCGTTAGTAACTTTTGATTTTGAGCTCAGAGTGACACAAATCCAATGCCCACGTTAATCTAGATAAACTTTCTATAATTTAACAAAATTTGAGACAGAAATAGAGACGATAAAGCGTCCATGTAATTCAATCATTTCAAAACTATGTGATGCATGCATTATGATTCATTTAAAGAGCATTTACTCAATGAGCACCAATGATCAGTTTAGAATAATCATATTAACTGGCCTATCAATTTCACATGTATGCAATAAATCATCCGTTACTTTTGATTTTGATCTCACAATGACACGAATCCAATGCCCACATTAAACTAGATAAATTTTTTATATTTTAATAAAATTTGAAACAAAAATAGAGATGACAAAGCATCCTAGTAATCCAATTTATCCAAAACTGTGTGATTACATGCCTTATTCTTCATTTATAAGCTTTTACTCATTGAGAAACAATGATCAATTTAGAATAATCATATTAACTGGCCGATGAAATCGAAATTTCCACCCTAAATCGTCAGTAACTTTTGATTTTAAGCTCAAAATGACACGAATCCAATGCCCACGCTAAGCTAGATAAACTTTCTATATCTTAACAAAATTTGAGAAAGAAATAAAGATGACAAAACGTACAAGTAATCCAATTGATCCAAAATTGTGTGATGCCATGCATTATGTTTGATTTTAAAGCATTTACTCAATCAGCACCAATGATCAGTTTAAAATGATTACTTTAACTAGCAGATCAACGTGACATGTCCGCCCTAAATCATCCGTAACTTTTGAATTTGAGCTCGGAGTGACATGAATTCAATGCCTAAGTTGACATGTCCGCCCAAAATTTTCTATATTTTGCAAAATTTGAGATAGAATTAGAGACGATAAAGCATCTAAGTAATCCAATCTATCCCAAACTGTGTGATGCCATGCATTATGCTTCATTTATAAGCCTTTACTTAATGAGCACCAAACGATCGCTTTAGTATGATCACTTTAACTGGCCAATCAACTTGATATATCCGCACAAAATCGTATGTAACTTCTGATTTAGAGCTCATAATGACACGAATCCAATGCCCACGTTAAGCTAGCTAAATTTTCTATATTTTGCAAAATTTGAGAAAAAAATAGAGAAAACAAAGCATCCAAGTAATCTTAACTATCCCATCCTGCATTATGTCATGCTTTATGCTTCATTTATAAGCCTTTACTAAATCAGCACCATTGATCAGTTTAGAATAATCATCTTAACATGCCGATATCCTTGACATATCTGCACCAAATCGTCTGTAACTTTTGATTTAGAGCTTATAATGACACGAATCTAATCCCCACCTTAAGCTAGCTAAATTTTATATATTGTGACAAAATTTGAGATAGAAATAGAGACAAAAAAGCGTCTAAGTAATCCAACCTATCCTAAACTGTGTGATGCCATGCTTTATACTTTATTTATAAGCCATTACTTAATGAGCACCAATGATCAGTTTAGAATGATTACTTTAACTGGCCGATAACCTTGACTTGTCCAAACTAAATCGTCCGTAACTTTTCATTTCGAGCTTAGAATGACACAAATCCAATGCCCACGTTAAGCTAGCTCAATTTTCCATATTGCTACAAAATTTAATATTGAAATCGATACGACAAAGCGTCCAAGTAATCCAATCTATCCAAAACTGTAAGATGGTGTGCATTATGCTTCATTTATAAGCCTTTACTCAATGAGCACAATGATCAGTTTAGAATGATCAACCTGATATGTCCGCACTAAATCGTATGTAACTTTTGATTTAGAACTCAGAATGACACAAATCCAATGGCAACGTTAAAATAGCTAAATTTTCTATATTTTGCTAAATTTAATACAGAAATAGAGACAACAAAGCGTCCAAGATTCACTGTGTGGTGTCCTGCATTATGCTTCATTTATAAGCCTTTACTCAATGAGCACCAATGATCAATTAAGAGTAATCATATTAATTGACCGATGAACCTGACATGTCCGCACAAAATCGTCTGTAACTTTTGATTTTGATCTCAGAATAACGAGAATCCAATGCCCGCATTAAGCTAGATAAAATTTTTTTTATATTTTAACATAATTTGAGACATAACTAGATATGACAAAGCATCCAAATAATCAAATCTATCCCGAACTACACGATGCCATGTATTATGCTTAATTTATAAGCCTTTGCTCACTGAGCCCCAATGATCAATTTCTAATAATCATATTAACTAACCGATCAACTTGACATGCACATAGTAAATCGTCCGTAACTTTTGATTTTGATCTCAGAATGACACGAATCCAATGCACACGAATCAATTTTCTAAATTGTGACAAAAATTGTGACAAAAATAGAGACAACAAAGCGGCTAAGTAATCCAATCTCTCCCAAACAGCATGATGCCATGCTTTATGCTTCATTTATAAGCCTTGACTTAATGAGCACCAATGATCAGCTTAAAATGATTACTTTAACTGGCCGATCAACTTGACATGTCTGCACTAAATCGTTCGTAACTTTTCATTTAGAGCTCATAATGACACAAATCCAATGCCCACGTTAAGCTAGATCAACTTTCTATTTTGTAACGAAATTTGAGACCGAAATATATATATGGCAAAGCATTCAAGTATTTCAATCTATCCCAAACTGTGTGATGCCATGCATTATGCTTCGTTTATAAACCTTTACTCAATGAGCACCAATGATCAATTAAGAATAGTCATATTAATTGGCCGATGAACTTGACATTTCCACACTAAATATCAGTAACTTTTGATGCGAATCCAAAGCCTACGTTAAGTTAGATATATTTTCTATATTTTAACAAAATTTGAGACAGAAATACAGACGACAAAGCGTCCAAGTAATCCAATCTATCTAAAACTATGTGATGCCATGCATTATACTTGATTTATAAGCCTTTACTCAATGAGCACCAATGATCAGTTTAGAGTAATCATATTAACAGGCCGATCAGCTTGACATGTCCGCACTAAATCGTCCTTAACTTTTGATTTTGAGCTTAGAATGACACGAATCCAATGCCCCCGTTAAGGTCGATCAAATTTATGTATTGTTAAATAATTTGAGACAAAACTAGATACGATAAAGCGTTTAAATAATCCAATCTATCCCAAACTCCGTGATGCCGTTCATTATGATTTATTTATAAGCATTTACTAAATAAGCATCAATGATCAGTTTAGTATAATCATATTAACTGGCCGATCAACTTGACATTTCTTCAATAAATCATCCGTAACTTTTGATTTAAAGATCAAAATCACATGAATCCAATGCCCACGTTAAGCTAGCTAAATTTTCTATATTTTGCAAAATTCGAGACCAAAATAGAGACGACAAACCGTCCAAGTAATCCAATATATCCCAAACTGCGTGATGGCATGCTTTATGCTTCATTTATAACCCTTTACTTAATGAATACCAATGATCAGTTTATAATGAACACTTTAACTGGCTGATCAACTTGATATGTCCGTACTAAATCTTCCGTAACTTTTGATTTAGAGCTCTGAATGATACAAATCCAATGCCCACGTTAAGGTAGCTCAATTTTCTATATTGTGAATAAATATGAGACAGAAATAGAGACGATAAAGCGTCCCAGTAATCTAATCTGTCCAAAATGAGTGATGCCATGTTTTATGCTTCATTTAGAAGCCTTTACTTATTGAGCACTAATGATCAGTTTATAATAATGACCTTAACTGGCCGATAAACTTGACCTTTCCACACTAAATCGTCCATAATTTTTGATTTAGAGCTCAGAATGACACCAATCCAATGCCCACATTAAGCTAGCTCAATTTTCTCCGTTGTGACAAAATTTGAGACTGAACTAGCAAAGACAAAGCATCCAAGTAATCTAATCTATCGGAAACTATGTGATGCCATGCATTATGCTTTGTTTATAAGCCTTTACTCAATAAGCAGCGATGATCATTTCAGAATAATCATATTAACTATCCGATCAACTTGACATGTTTGCACTACATCATCAGTAACTTTTGATTTAGAGCTCAAAATGACACATATCCAATATCCACGTTAATCTAGGTAAATTTTCTATCTTTTGCAAAATTTTAGATAGACTAGAGACAACAAAGCGTCTAAGTAATCCAATCCATCGCAAACAGCATGATGCCATGCTTTATGCTTCATTGATAAGCCTTCACTTAATGAGCACCAATGATCAGGTTAGAGTGATCACTTGAACTGGCTGATCAACTTGACATGTTCGCACTAAATCGTCTATAACCTTTTATTTTGGTGTAAGAAACACACGAATCCAATGCCCACGTTAAGCTAGCTCAATTTTCTATATTTTAACAAAATTTGAGACAGAAATAGAGAGGACAAAGCATCCAAGTAATCCAATATATCCAAAACTGTGTGATGCCATGCATTATGCTTCATTTATAAGCCTTTACTCAATGAGCACCAATGAAAAGTTTAGAAAAATCAGATTAACTGGCCGATCAACTTGACATGTCCGCACTAAATCATATTTAAATTTATTTTAAGCTCAAAATGATGGTAATCCAATGCCTACGTCAAGCTAGCTCAATTTCCTATATTGTTAAAAAATTTGAGAAAGAACTAGATATGACAAAGCGTCCAAATTATGAAATCTATCCGAAACTATGTGATCCCATGCATCATGCTTCTTTTATAAGCCTTTACTCAATGAGCACCAATGATAAGTTTAGTATGTTCATATTAACGGCTGATCAACTTGACATGTCCGCACTAAATCGTTTGTAACTTTTGATTTAGAGACCAGAATGACACGAATCTAATGCCCACTTTAAGCTAGCTAAATTTTCTATATTTTACAAAATTTGAGACAAAAATAGAGATGAAAAAATGTCCAAGTAATCCAATCTATCCCAAATTACGTGATGCCATGTTTTATGCTTCATTTATAAGCGTTTACTTAATGAGCACCAATGATCAGTTTAGAATGATCACTTTAACGGGCCGATCAACTTGATATGTCCATAGTAAATCATCCGATACTTCTGAATTTGAAATCAAAATGACACAAATCTACTGACCACGTTAGGTTAACTCAATTTTCTACATTATGACAAAGATTGAGAAAGAAATAGAGACGATAAAGTGTCCAAGTAATCCAATACATCCCAAACTGCGTGATGCCATGCTTTATTCTTCATTTATAAACCTTTACTTAATCAGCACTAATGATCTGTTTAGAATGATGATTTTAATTGGCCGATCAACTCGACATGTCCGTACTAAATCGTATGTAACTTTTGATTAGAGCTCATAATGACACGAATCCCATGCCCACGTTAAACTAGCTCAATTTTCTATATTCTAACAAAATTTGAGACAGAAAGAGATACGAAAAAGCGTCCTAGAAATCCAATATATTCAAAACTGTGTGATTATATGCATTATGCTTCATTTATAGGCCTTTAGCTCAATGACCACCAATGATTAGTTTAGAATAATCATATTAACTGGCCAATCAACTTGACATGTCTGCACTAACTCATTCGTAACTTTTGATTTTGAGCTCTGAATGACACGAATCTAATGCCCACATTAAGCTAGATAAATTTTCTATATTTTACAAAATTTGAAACAAAAATAGAGATGACATGTGTCCAAGTAATCCAATCCATCAAGAATTGTGTAATGCCATGCATTACGCTTCGTTTATAAGGCTTTACTCATTATCACTAATGATCAGTTTAGAATGATCATATTAACTAGCCGATCAACTTGACATGTCCGCACTAAATCGTCTGTAACTTTTGAGTTAAAGCTCCAAATGACACATATCCAATGCCCACGTTAAGCTATCTCAGTTTTCTATATTGTGACAAAATTTGAGTCAGAAATAGAGACAACAAAGCGTTGAAGTAATCCAATCTTTCCTAAACTTCGTGATGCCTTGCATTATGCTTCATTTATATGTTTTTATTCAGTGAGCATTAATGATCAATTTAGAATGATCATTTTAACTGGCCGATCAACTTGACATGTCTGCACTAAATCGTCTCTAATTTTTTATTTTGACCTCATAATGACATGAACCCAATGCCCACTTTAAGCTAGCTCAAGTTTCTATATAGTGGAAATATTTGAGACAAACCTACATAAGAAAAGGTGTCCAAGTAATCCAATCTATCCCAAACTGTGTGATGTCATGCATTGTGCTTCATTTAGAAGCCTTTACTCAATGAGCACCAATGATCAGTTTAGAATAAAACAATCAACTTGACATATCCGCACTCAATCGTTCGTAACTTTTGATTTAAAGCTCAGAATGACACGTATACAAGGCCTACGTTAATCTTGCTGAATTCTCCATATTTTGAGAAAATTTGAGGCACAAATAGAGACGACATAGCGTCCAAGTAATCCAATCTTTCCCAAAACTTGTGATGACATGCTTTATGCTTCATTTATAAACCTTTTCTTAAAGATCACTAATGATCATTTTAGAATGTTCACTTTATCTGGCCGATCAACTTGACATGTCCGCACTAAATCTTCCGTAATGTTTGATTTAGCGCTCAGAATGACACAAATCCAATGTCTACGTTAAGCTAGCTCAATTTTCTCTATTGTAACAAAATTTGAGGCAGAAATATATACGAAAAAGCGTCCACGTAATCCAATCTATCCAAAACTTTGTGATGCCATGCATTATGCTTCATTAATAAGCTTTTACTCAATGGGCACCAATGATCAGTTTAGAATTATCACATTAACTAGCCGATCAAGTTGTCATGTCTGCACTAAATCGTACGTAACTTTTGATTTAGAGTTAGGAATAACACTAATCGAATGCCCATGTTAAGCTAAATCAATTTTCTATATTTTAAATAAAACAAAGACAAAAATAGAGACAAAAATAGAGACAAAATAGAGACAAAAATAGAGACGACAAAGCGTTCAAGTAATCCAATCTATCCAAAATTGTGCGATACCATGCATTGTGATTCATTTATAAGCCTTTACTCAATGAGCCCCAATGATTAGTTTAGAATAATCATATTAACTAGCTGATCGACTTGACATGTCTGCACTAAATCATCCATAACTTTTGATTTTGCGCTCCGAATAATACGAATCCAATGCCCACATTAAGCTCTCTCAATTTTCTATATTCTAACAAAAATTGAGACAAAATAGAGACGACAAAGCATCCCTGTAATCAAATCTATGCAAAACTGTGTGATTCCATGCATAATGCTTCACTATAAACCTTTACTCAATGAGCACCAATTATCAGTTTAGAATAATCATATTAACCAGCCGATCCACTTGACATTTCCGCACTAAATCGTCCGCAACTTTTGATTTTGAGCTCAAAATGATACGAATCCAAAACCCACGTTAAACTACTTCAATTTTCTATGTTGGGATAAAATTTGAGACAGAACTAAATACGACAAAGCATCCAAATAATCAAATCTATCCCAAACTGCACGATGCCATGCATTATGCTTCATTTATAAGCCTTTATTCACTGAGCCCCAATGATCAGTTTAGAATAATCAGATTAAGTTGCTGATCAACTTGACATGTCCGTAGTAAATCGTCTATAACTTTTGATTTTGTGCTCAGAATGACACGAATCTAATGCGCACGTTAAGCTTGCTAAATTTTCTATATTTTGACAAAATTTGAGACAGAAATAGAGATGACAAAGCATCCAAGTAATGCAATCTATCCACAACTGTGTGATGCAATGCTATATGCTTCATTTATAAGCCATTACTGAAAGAGCATCAATGATCAATTTAGAATGATCACTTTAACTGCCTGATCAACTTGACTTTTCAGCACTAAATCATCAATAACTTTTGATTTAGAGCTTATAATGATATGAATCCAATGCCCACATTAAGCTAGCTTAATTTTCTATATTGTACCAAAAATTGAGACAAAAATAGGGACGAAAAAGCGTCCAAATAATCAAATATATCCAAATTTGTGATTCCATGCATTATGCTTCATTTAGAAGTCTTTACTCAATAAGCACCAATGATCAGTTTAGAATAACCATATTAATTGGCCGATCAACTTGACTTGTATGCACTAAATCATCCGTAATTTTTGATTTGAGCTCATAATGACATGAACCAAATGCCCACTTTAAGCTAGCTTAAGTTTCTATATTGTGGAAATATTTGAGACAAACCTACATAAGAAAAGGTGTCCAAGTAATCCAATCTATCCCAAATTGTGTGATGTCATGCATTATGCTTCATTTATAAGCCTTTACTCAATGAGAACCAACAATCAGTTTAGAATAAAACAATCAACTTGACATATCCACACTAAATCGTCCGTAACTTTTGATTTAAAGCTCAGAATAACACGTATACAATGCACACGTTAATCTTGCTAAATTCTCTATATTTTGAGAAAATTTTAGACAGAAATAGAGACGACATAGCGTCCAAGTAATCCAATCTTTCCCAAAACTTGTGATGCCATGCTTTATGCTTCATTTATAAACCTTTACTTAAAGATCACCAATAATCATTTTAGAATGATCAATTTAGCTGGCCGATCAACTTGATATGTCCGCACTAAATCTTCTATAACTTTTGATTTAGAGCTCAGAATGACACGAATCCAATGTTTACGTTTACCTAGCTCAATTTTCTCTATTGTAACAAAATTTGAGACGGAAATAGATACGAAAAAGCATCCAAGTAATCCAAACTATCCAAAACTCTGTGATGGCATGCATTATGATTCATTTATAAGCTTTTACGCAATGGGAAACAACGATCAGTTTAGAATTATCACATTAACTAGCCGATCAAGTTGTCATGTCTGCACTAAATCGTTCGTAACTTTCGATTTAGAGTTCAGAATGACAACAATCGAATTGGCAAGTTAAGCTACTCATATTTTCTAAAAATTAACAAAAACAGAGACAAAAATAGACACAAAAATAGAGACGACAAATCGCCCAAGTAATCCAATCTATCCAAAAATGTGCGATACCATGCATTATGATTCATTTGTAAGCCTTTACTCAATGGACACCAATAATCAGTTTAGAATAATCATATTAACTAGCCGATCGACTTGACATGTCTGCACTAAATCATCCATATAATTTTGATTTTTAGCTCAGAATAATACGAATCCAATGCCCACATTAAGATCTCTCAATTTTCTATGTTCTAACAAAATTGAGACGAAATAAAGACGACAAAGCGTCCCAGTAATCAAATCTATGTAAACTGTGTGATTCCATGCATTATGCTTCATTTATAAGCCTTTACCCAATGAGCACCAATTATCAGTTTAGAATAATCATATTAACTAGCCGATCCACTTGACATTTCCGCACTAAATCGTCCGTAACTTTTGATTTTGAGCACAGAATGATACGAATCCAATGCCCACGTTAAACTAGTCTGTGATAAAATTTGAGATAGAACTAGACACGACAAAGCATCAAAATAATCAAATCTATCCCAAACTGCATGATGTCATGCATTATGCTTCATTTATAAGCCTTTACTCGATGAGCCCGAATGATCAGTTTAGAATAATCATATTAACTTGCCGATCAACTTGACATGTCCGTAGTAAATCGTCTTTAACTTTTGATTTTGAGCTCAGAATGACACGAATCTAATGCGCACATTAAGCTTGCTAAATTTTCTATATTTTGACAAAATTTAAGACAAAAATAGTGACGAAAAAGCGTCCAAGTAATCCAATCTATCCACAACTGTGTGATGCAATGTTGTATGCTTCATTTATAAGCCTTTACTTAAAGAGCACCAATGATCAATTTAGAATGATCACTTTAATTGCCTTATCAACTTGACTTGTCTGCACTAAATCATCTGTAACTTTTGATTTAGAGCTTATAATGACACGAATCCAATGCCCACATTAAGCTAGCTTAATTTTCTATATGGTACCAAAAATTGAGACAAAAATAAAGACGACAAAGCGTCCAAGTAATCAAATATATCCAAATCTTTGTGATTCCATGCATTATGCTTCATTTAGAAGTCTTTACTCAATGAGCACCAATGATCAGTTTACAATAATCATATTAACTGGCCGATCAACTTGACTTGTTTGCACTAAATTGTTAGTAACTTTTAGTTTAGAGATCAGAATGACACGAATCTAATGCCCACGTTAAGCTAGCTAAATTTTCTATATTTTTCAAAAAATTGAGACAGAAATAGAGACAACAAAGTGTCCAAATAATTCAATCTATCTCAAATTGCGTGATGCCATGCTTTATACTTCATTTATAAGCCTTTACTCAATCAGCACCATTGACTAATTTAGAATACTCATTTTAACTGGCTGATTAACTTGACATGTCTCCACCAAATCGTTCGTAATTTTTGATTTAGAGATCAGAATGACACGAATCCAATGCCTACGTTAAGCTAGCTCAATTTTCTATATTGTGACAAAATTTAAGGTAGAAATAGAGACGAAAAAGCGTCTAAGTAACCCCATCTGTCCCAAACTACGTTGTGCCATGCTTTATCTTCATTTATAAGCCTTTACTTAATGAGCTCCAATGATCACTTTAGAATGATTACTTTAATTGACAGATAAACTTGATATGTCCACAATAAATCGTCTGTAACTTTTGATTTAGAGCTCAGAATGACACAAATCCAATGCCCACATTAAGCTAGCACAATTTTCTATATTGAAACAAAATTTTTCGACAAAACTATATATACAACAAAGCGTCCAAGTATTCCAATATATCCAAAACTGTGTGATGTCATGTATTATGCTTCATTTATAAGCCTTTACTTAATGAGCACCAATGATCAATTTAGAATAATCATATTGATTGGCCGATGAACTTGACATGTCCGCACTAAATCGTCCGTAACTTGTGATTTTGGACTCAGAATGACACGAATCCAATGCCTACGTTAAGCTAGGTAAATTTTCTATATTTTATCAAAATTTGAGATAGAAGTAGAGACGACAAAGCGTACAAGTAATCCAATCTATCCAAAAATTTGTGATGCCATGCATTACGCTTCATTTATGAGCCTTTACTCAATGAGCACCAATGATAAGTTTAGAATAATCATATTAATTGGCTGATCAACTTGACATGTACGCAATAAATCATCCATAACTTTTGATTTAGAGCTTAGATTGATACGAATCCAATGCCCACGTTAAGCTAGCTCAATTTTCTCTAATTGAACAAAATTTAAGACAAAAATAAATAAATAAATAAATATATAAAATAAAGCGTCCAAGTATTCCAATCTATCCAAAACTGTGTGATGCCATGCTTTATGCTTCATTTATTTGCCTTTAATTAATAAGCAGTAATGATCAATATAGAATAATCATATTAACTGGCCGATGAACTTGACATGTCCGCACTAAATCTTTAGTAACTTTTGATTTTGAGCTCAGAATGACATGAATCCAATGCCCACGTTAAACTAGCTCAATTTTCTATATTTTGGCCAAATTTGAGACAAAAATAGATAAGACAAAACATCCAAGTAATCCAATCTATCCCAAACAGCGTGATTCCATGCATTATTCTTCATTTTTAAGCTATTACTTAATGAGCACCAATGATCAATTTAGAATGACCATTTTAACTAGCCGATCCAGTTGATATGTCTGCACAAAATCGTCCATAGCTTTTGCAGTATACCTCACAATGACACGAATTCAATGCCAACGTTAAGCCAGTTTAAGTTTCTATACTATGACAAAATTTGAGACAGAACTCGATATGACAAGGCGTCCAAGTAATCCAATCCATACCATACTGCGTGATGCCAAGCATTATGTTTCAATTATAAGCCTTTACTCAATGAACACAAATGATCAGTTTAAATAATCATATTAACTAGCCGATCAACTTGACATATACGCACTAAATCGTCCGTAAATTTTGTTTTAGAGCTCATAATGACACGAATCCAATGCCCATGTTAAGCTAGCTTATTTTTCTATATTGTAACAAACCTTGAGATAGAAATAGACACGACAAAGCGTCCAAGTAATTCAATATATCCCAAAATGTGTGAACCCATGATTATGCTTCATTTATAAGCCTATACTCAATGAGCACCAATGATCAGTTTAGAATAATAATATTAATTGGCCGATCAACTTGGCATTTCCGCACTGAATAATCCATAAATTTTTGTTTAAAGCTCAGAATGACACGAATCTAATGCCCACGTTAAACTAGCTTAGTTTTGATAAAATTTGACACAGAAATAGATACGAAAAAGTGTCCAAATAATTCAATATATCCGAAACTGCATGATTCCATGCACTATGTTTCATTAATAAGCCTTTACTCAATGAGCAGCAATGATAAGTTTACAATAATCATATCAACTGGGCGATTAACTTGACATGTCCGAACTAAATCGTCCATAACTTTTAATTTAGAGCTCAAAATGCCATGAATTCAATGTACACGTTAAGCTAGCTAAATTTTCTATATTGTGGCAAAATTTGAGATCGAAATTGATACAACAAAGCATCCAAATAATCTAATCTCCCAAACTGCGTGATGCCATGCATTATTCTTCATTTATAAGGTTTTACTCAATGAGCATCAATGATTAGTTTAATATGATCATTTTAACTTGCCGATCAACTTGACATTTATGCACTAAATCGTACGTAACTTTTGATTGATAGCTCAGAATGACACGAATCCAATGCCTACGTTAATCTAGTTCAATTTTTTATATTGTGAAAAATTTGAGATACAACAAGATACGACAAAGCGTCCAAATAATCCAATCTATCCCAACTGTGTGATGCCATGCATTATGCTTCATTTATAAGCCTTTACTCAATGAGCAATAATGATCAGTTTACAATAATCATATTAACTGGCCGTTCAACTTGACATGTCCGAACTAAATCGTCCATAACTTTTAATTTAGAGCCCCGAATGAACGAATCCAATGCCCACATTAATCTAACTCAATTTTCCATAATGTAGCAAAATTTGAAACAGAAATAGATACGACAAAACGTCCCAGTAATCCAATCTATCACAAACTGCATGATTTATTCTTCATTTATAAGCTATTACTCAATGAGCACCAATGATCAGTTTAGAATGACTATTTTAACTAGCCGATCAACTTGACATGTCTGCACAAAATCGTCCGTAACTTTTGCATTATAACTCAGAATGACACGAATCCAATGCCAAAGTTAAGCAAGTTCAATTTTATATACTTTGAAAATATTTGAGACTGAAATCGATATGACATGGCATCCAAGTAATCCAATCTATCCCAAACTGCGTGATGCCACGAATTATGATTCAATGCCCACGTTAAGCTAGCTCAGAATGACACGAATCCAATGTCCACGTTAAGCTAGCTCAATTTTCTATATTGTGGCAAAATTTGAGACATAATAGATACGACAAAGCATCCAAATAATCCAATCTCCCAAACTGCGTGATGCCATGCATTATTCTTCATTTATAAGTTTTTACTCAATGAGCATCAATGATCAGTTTACAATGATCATTTTAACTCGCCATTCAACTTAACATTTCTGCAGTAAATCGTACGTAACTTTTAAGTTATAGCTCAGAATGACAAGAATCCAATGCCCACGTTAATCTAGTTCAAGTTTCTATATTGTGACAAAATTTGAGATAGAACTAGATACGATAAAGCGTCCAAGTAATCCAATCTATCTATACTGCGTGACGCCATGCATGATGCTTCATTTATAAGCCTTTACTCAATGAGCAACAATGATCAGTTTACAATAATCATATTAATTGGCCGATCAACTTGACATGTCCAAACTAAATCGTCCACAACTTTTAATTTAGAGCTCAGAATGACACGAATCCAATGCCCAGATTAAGCTATCTCAATTTTCTATATTGTACCAAATTTGAGGAAGAAATAGATATGACAAAGCATCCAAGTAATCCAATCTATCCTGAACTGCATGATTCCATGCATTATTCTTCATTTATAAGCTATTACTCAATGAGCACCAATGATCAGTTTATAACGACCATTTTAACTAGCCGATCAACTTGACATGTCTGCACAAAATCGTCCATAAATTTTGTGTTATAACTCACAATGACACGAATCCAATGCCAAAGTTAAGCAAGTTCAATTTTCTATACTGTGATAAAATTCGAGACTGAAATCGATACGACATGGCGTCCAACTAATCCAATCTATCCCAAACTTCGTGATGCCACGCATTATGATTCAATAATAAGCCTTTACTCAATGAGCACAAATGATCAGTTTAGAATAATCATATTAACTGCCCGATCAACTTGACATATTCGCATTAAATCGTTCGTAAATTTTGATTTATAGCTCAGAATGACACGAATCCAATGCCCACGTTAAGCTAGCTCATTTTTCTATATTATGACAAAACTTGAGACCGAAATAGACACGACAAAGAGTCCAAGTAATACAATCTATCCCAAACTGCGTGAAACCATCAATTATGCTTCATTTATAAGCCTTTACTCAATCAGCACCAATGATGAGGTTATAATAATCATATTAATAGGCCTATTAGCTTGACATTTCCGTACTAAATCATTCGTAACATTTGGTTTAGAGCTCAGAATGACATGAATCCAATGGCCACGTAAAGCTAGTTCAATTTTCTATATTGTTTCAAAATTTGAGACCGAAATAGATACGACAAAGCATCCAAATAATCCAATCTGCCAAACTACGTGATGCCATGCGTTATTCTTCATTTATAAGCTTTTTCTCAATGAGCATCAATGATCAGTTTAGAATGATCATTTTAACTCACCGATCAACTTGACATTTCTGCACTAAATCGTACGTAACTTTTGATTTATAGCTCAGAATGACACGAATCCAATGACCACGTTAAGCTAGTTCAATTTTATATATTGTGACAAAATTTGAGATAGAACTAGATACGACAAGGCGTCCAAGTAATCCAATCTATCCATACTGTGTGATGCCATACATTATGCTTCATTCATAATCTTTTACTCAATGAGAAACAATGATCAGTTTACAATAATCGTATTAACTAGCCGATCAACTAGACATGTCTGAACTAAATCGTCCATAACTTTTAGTTTAGAGCTCAGAATGATACGAATCCAATGCACAGATTAAGCTAGCTCAATTTTCTATATTGTATCAAAATTTAAAGTAGAAATAGATATAACAAAGAATCCAAGTAATACAATCAATCCCAAACAGCGTGAATCAATGCATTATGCTTCATTTATAAGCGTTTACTCAATGAGCACCAATGATCAGTTTAGAATAATCATATTAACTGGCCGATCAACTTGACATATCCATGCTAAATCATATGTAACTTTTAATTTAGAGTTCATAATGACACGAATCCAGTGCCAGTGTTAAACTAGCTCAATTTTCTATATTTTGATAAAACTTTTGAGACAGAAATAGATATGACAAAGCATCCAAGTAATACAATCTATCACAAACTGCGTGCTTCCATGCATTATTCTTCATTTATAAGGTTTTACTCAATGAGCACCAATGATCATTTTATAATGATCATTTTAACTGGCCGATTAACTTGACAAGTCTGCACTAAATTGTCCATAACTTTTCTGTTATAATTCACAATGACACGAATCCAATACCCACGTTAAGCTAGTTTAATTTTCTATAGTGTGAAAAAATTTGAGATAGAACTAGATACGACAAGGCGTCAAAGTAATCCAATCTATCCCAAACTATGTGATGCTAGGCATTATACTTCATTTATAAGCCTTTACTCAATGAGCACCAATGATCAACTTAGAATAATCATATTAACTGGCTAATCAACTTGACATGCCCGCACAAAATTGTCCGTAAATTTTGATTTAGAGCTTAAAATGACACGAATCCAATGCCAAGTTAAGCTCGCTCATTTTTCTATATTTTGACAAAATTTGAGACGAAATTAGAGAAGACAAAGCGTGCAAGTAATATAATCTATCCCAAAATGCGTGAACCCATGAATTATGATTCATTTATAAGCCTTTAGTCAATGAGCACCAATGATCAGTTTACAATAATCATATTAACTAGCTGATCAACTTCACATGTCCGCACTAAATCGTCTATAACTTTTGATTTAGACCTCAGAATTACACGAATCCAATTACCACGTTAAGCTATCTCAATTTTCAATATTTGGATAAAATTTGTGATAGAAATATATACGACAAAGCATCCAAATAATTCAATCTACCCAAAACTGGATGATGCCATGCATTATGATTCATTTATAAGCCTTTAGTCAATGAGCACCGATGATCAGTTTACAATAACCATAATAACTGGCCGATCAATTTGACATATCCGAATGACACGAATCCAATGCCCACGTTAGAGTAGCTCAATTTTCTATATTGTGACAAAATTTGAGGCAAAACTAGATACAACAAAGCGTCTAGATAATTCAATATATCCCAAACAGCATGATGCCATACATTATGGTTCATTTATAAGCCTTTCTTCAATGAGCACCAATGATCAGTTTATATAATTATATTAACTAGTCGACCAATTTGACAGGTCCGCACTATATCAACTGTAACTTTTGATTTGGAGCTTAGAATTACACGAATCCAATTCCCATAATAATCTACCTCAATTTTTTATATTTTGATAAAATCTGAGACAGTAATAGATACGACAAAGCATATAAATAATTCAATATATCCAAAACTGGATGATGTCATGCATTATGCTTCATTTATAAGCCATTAGTCAATGAGCACCAATGATCAGTTTACAATAACCATATTAACTAGCCGATCAACTTTACATATCCGAACAAAATTGTCCATAACTTTAAATTTAGAGCTCCGAATGACACCAATCCAATGCCCACGATAAGCTAGTTCAATTTTTTATACTGTGAGAAAATTTGAGATAGAAATAGACACGACAAAGTGTCCAAGTAATACAATCTATCCCAAACTGCGTGAACCCATGAATTATGCATCATTTATAAGCCTTTACTCAATCACCACCAATGATCAATTTAGAATAATCATATTAACTCGCCGACCAACTTGACATGTCCGCACTAAATCACATGTAACTTTTGATTTATAGCTCCGAATGACACGAATCTAATGCCCACGTTAAGCTAGCTCAATTTTCTATATTTTGATAAAATTTGAGATAGAAATAGATACGACAAAACGTCCAACTAATCCAATATATCCCAAACTGCGTGATGCCATGAATTATGCTCTATTTATAAGCCCTTACTCAATGAACACCAATGATCGATTTAGAATAATAATATTACCTGGCCGATCAACTTCACATGTCCGCACTAAATTGTTCGTAAATTTTTATTTAGATCTCATAATGACACGAATCCAATGGTCACGTTTAGCGAGCTCAATTTTCCATATTTTGACAAAATTTGAGACAGAAATAGAGATGACGTAGCGTTCAAGTAATCCAATCTATCCAAACTGCTTGATGCCATGCATTATTCTTCATTTATGAGCGTTTACTCAATGAGCATCAATGATCAATTTAAAATGATCATTTTAACCGGCCGATCAACTTAACATGTCTGCAATTAATCGTCTGTAACTTTTGAGTTATAACTCAGAATGACACGACTCCAATGCCCATGTTAAGCTAGTTCAATTTTCTATATTGTGACAAAATTTGAGACTGAACTAGATACGAAAAAGTGTCCAAGTAATCCAATATATCCCAAACTAGGTAATGCCATGCATTATGCTTCATTTATAAGCACTTACTCAATGAGAACCAACGATTAATTTCAAATAATCATATTAACTGGCCGATAACCTTGCCATGTCTGCACTAAATCGTCCATAAATTTTTATTTAGAGCTTAGAATGACACATATCCAATGCCCACGTTTAGCTTGCTCATCTTTCTATATTGTGACAAAATTTGAGAAAGAAATAGATACAAAAAGCGTCCAAGTAATATAATCTGTCCCAAACAGCGTGAATCCATGCATTATGCTTCATTTATAAGCGTTTACTCAATGAGCACTAATGATCAGTTTAGAATAATCATATTAACTGGCCGATCAACTTGACATATCCTTACTAAATCATCTGTAATTTTTAATTTTGAGTACATAATGAAACGAATCCAATGCCACTGCTAAGCTAGATCAATTTTCAATATTTTGACAAATTTTTTGAGACAGAAATAGATATGACAAAGCATCCAAGTAATAAAATCTATCACAAACTGCGTGATTCCATGCATTATTCTTCATTTATAAGGCATTACTCAATGAGCACCAATGATCAGTTTAGAATGATCATTTTAACTAGCCGATCAACTTGACAAGTCTGCACTAAATCGTCGATAACTTTTGGGTTATAACTCACAATGACACGAATCCAATGCCTACATTAAGCTAGTTCAATTTTCAATACTGTGACAAAATTTGAGACTGAGCTAGATACGACAAAGCGTCCAATGAATCTAATCTATCCCGAACTGCGTAATGGCAGACATTATGCTTCATTTATAAGCCTTTACTCAATGAGCACGAGTGATCATTTTAGAATAATCATATTAACTGGCCGATCAACTTGACATGTTCGCATTAAATCATCTTTAAATTTCTATTTAGAGCTCAGAATGACACAAAATTTTGATTTATAGCACAGAATGACACAAAATTTTGATTTCTAGCTCAGAATGACACGAATCCAATACGCACGTTAAGATAGCTCATTTTACTATATCTTGACAAAATTGGACACTGAAATAGACACGACAAAGTGTCCAATTAATACAATCTCTCCCAAACTGCGTGAACCCATGAATTATGCTTTATTTATAAGCCTTTATTCAATCACCACCCATGATTAGTTTAAAATAATCATATTAATTGGCCGGTCAACTTGACATGTCCGTACTAAATCATATGTAACTTTTGATTTATAGCTCAGAATGACACGAATCCAATGCCCACGTTAAACTAGCTCAATTTTCTATATTTTGAAAAATTTTGAGACATAATTAGATACGACAAAGCGTACAAGTAATTCAATCTTTCCTAAACTCCATGAGTCCATGCATTATACTTCATTTATAAGTGTTTACTCAGTGAGCACCAATGATCATATTAATTGGGCGATCAACTTGACATGTCCGCAATAAATAATCCGTAACTTTTGATTTAGAGTTCAAAATTTGAGACAGAAATAGAGATGACAACTTGTCCAAGTAATCCAACCTATCCAAACTGCTTGATGCCATGCATTATTCTTCATTTATAAGCTTTTACTCAGTGAGCACCAATGATTATTTAAAATGATCATTTTAACTGACCGATCAACTTCACAAGTCTGCACTAAATCGTCTATAGCTTTTGTGGTATAACTCAGAATGACACGAATCCAATGCCCACGTTAAGCAATTTCAATTTTCTATATTGCGACAAAATTTGATACCGAACTAGATATGACAAGGTGTCCAAGTAATCAAATCTATCCCAAACTGCGTGATGACAAGCATTATACCTCATTTATAAGCCTTTACTCATTGTGAACCAATGATCAGTTCAGAATGATCAATTTAATTGGCCGACCAATTTGAAATGTCCACACTAAATCGTCCATAAATTTTGATTTAGAGCTCATAATGACACATATCCAATGCCCACGTGAAACTAGCTCATTTTTTTATATTGTGACAAAATTGGGACAGAAATAGATACGACAAAGAGTCCAAGTAATACAATCTATTTTAAACTCCATGAGTCCAAGTAATACAATCTATTCTAAACTCCGTGAGTCCAGGCAGTATGCTTCATTTATAAGCGTTTACTCAATGAGCACCAATTATCAGTTTAGAATGATCATTTTAACTTGCCGATCACCTTGACAATTTTGCACTAAATCGTCCATTACTTTTTGGTTATACTTCACAATGACACGAATCCAATGCCCACGTTAAGCTAGTTCAATTTTCTATACTGTGACAAAATTTGAGATAGAACTAGATACGACAAGGCGTCCAAGTAATCCAATCTATCCCAAACTCCGTGATGCTAGGCATTATGTTTCATTTTTAAGCCTTTACTCAATGAGAACTAGTGATCATTTTAGAATAATCATATTAACTGTCTGATCAACTTGACATCTCCACACAAAATCATCTGTAAATTTATATTTAGAGCTTAGAATGAAACAAAATTTTGATTTAGAGCTCAGAATGACACAAATCCAGTACCCACGTTATACTACCTCATTTTACTATATTGTGGAAAAATTTGAGACAAAAATAGACATGACAAAGTGTCCAAGTAATACAATCTATCCCAAACTGCGTGAACCAATGAATTATACTTCATTTATAAGCCTTTACTCAATCCCTACCAATGATCAGTTTAGAATAATCATATTAATTAGCCGGCCAACTTGACATGTCCGTACTAAATCACATGTAACTTTTGATTTATAGCTCGGAATGACACGAATCCTATGCCCACATTAAGCTAGCTCAATTTTCTCTATTTTGACAAAATTTGGGAGAGAAATAGAGATGACACATCGTCCATGTAATCCAATCTATCTAAGCTGCTTGATGCCATGCATTATTCTACATTTATAAGCTTCTAATCAATGAGCACCAATGATCATTTAAAATGATCGTTTTAACTCGCCGATCAACTTCACAACTTTTAAATCAGTTGATTTTAATTTACTAATTTGCCACTGAATTTCCGTAACAAATTTTGCTCTACGGATGTACTGATTTGCGACTACGGTAGAACACTGAATAGAAATCAGTCACAAATATTTGTGACTATTTTGTGACTACAGAGAATAGCGCAAAGTTTTGTGAAATTTGTGACTGATTTAAGACTAATTTAATTAGATTTTTAAAAAAATAATATTAATATATTTTTTATTTTTATTATTGAAATAATATAATTAATAATTTAAAAATATATATATATATATATATATATATATTTTTTTACTACTGAAATAATTTCGTATATTAGTGAAATATAATATTAATATTTTTAAATTATTTTTAGAAAATGTAAAATAATATTTAAAAATTAAAATTTCAATAATAATTTAGAAAATTAATTTCAATAATAAAAATAATTATTTGAAATTAGAAATATTAATAAAATAATTTAGATTAACTATTAATATAATTGGTTTAAAATATTATTATAATATTTATTAGAATATTTATTAATTTTTATTAATAAATTAAAAAATTTATAATAATAAATGAAAAAAATATGTAAACTAAATATTGAATTAAAAAATATACAAATTTAAAATTTAACATTTATTATAAAAAAATTTTAAATACATAAAAACAAATTCTAATTGTCCGGTGGCGGAAATTGGAAATCTGATGGCGAAAATGGGGTGGTTGGCGGAGCCGTCGATGGTTCCCCTGTACAATCGTTATCCCGCAATAAGGAGGCGAATGCGGGATCCGTCCATTGGATATATCCGAGGAGCATCTCCAAGCTCGAGATCTTCTTCTGGTTTTCTCTGTTCAGCTCTTCAATCTTCTCATATTTTTCCATAATCTGCGCGTTTTGTGCTTTAATCAACGCGTTTTGTTCTTGAAGCATAACGTACTCGGGTGAATGGGTTTGTACCCCACTACTTCTACCCGTAGACTGTACGCGGCTGAGGCTACCGAGTCCATAAAGACGGCCTCGTTCATCAGGAACAGATGACTATAAAATTACGAAAACGTAAATTATATAATAAATGTAATTATTTTTTAATTAGGAAAATATGTTAAAAGAAAAAAGTTTGAAAATTTTTTTTTACCTGTAAGAAGATCTCATTCTTCTGTGCTTGAGTCAGCTCAATTGGACGGGAGGTTCCATCGGATGTTTCTGTTGGATCGACCTCCACGATCGCCATCTTCTCTTGGATGTTTCGTTCGTATGCTTCACAGATTTGTTTTGCTTTCAAATCTACATACGAACCATCTGGTCTTGTGTGAGTCTTTATAAAGACCTCACCTATTGAGACTGATCGTCCCAAATTATGTTCCTTCACAGATATTAAAATATTATTTAATTGTGAGAAAAAATATTAATTAAAAAAAAAAATTTTACTTACCATTTCCTGCTGGACCTGAATGTAGGATTTTTGGCCCGATAAATGTTTATGCGGGCCAAGACCGTCCCGAGCGGAGTTGCGGTTATGAGAGGATTTCGTACTCCTCTCGGTAGATGTTTCGGTTGCCCAATATGCTGTCATAATATTGTACAAACTTGGGGAAATCCATCTGGGACGTTTTCCGGTTGTATGAACCGTGCTCACCATCCCTTTCATCCGCCTTACGCAGACGGCCTCGAACTCTTTTCGTACCACCGAGGTGATCAAAGGATCCCAGGTGTACGATTGCTTGAAATTAAGTTAAAAAATATTAGTATATATTTTTTATATTTTATTAAAAATTTACACAATATAAAAAAAAATACTTACCGCAAATTCTATAAAATATTTCTCCTGCCTCTCAGGAGGTACGACGGTCCAACTGTAGTACGGACCGTCAAATTTATTTTTCAAAATTTTTGCGATTTGACGAGTAATAGACCCGTTATCGCGGTCAAACCTAATATTTATTACAAAAATGTAAAATTATATTAATATAATTTAAATTTTAATAAATATTTATTAAAAAAATTAGCTATTAATAAACATGCTTACCACATTGTATTAGGAGCCGCATCTGGAGAAAGCACAGTCAAATACTGTTCGCGGCCCGGAGTTTGTAACAAACTATCAAGAGTGATAGTTTGTTCATCCGTTCCCGTTTCGCAATCGGGAATTTGTTCCTCCTCATGTTCATCCGATTCCTGAAACCGTGGAGGTGTTTGGGTTTCAGGAACGTAGTGAGGAACAAAATTGTATTGCGGAGGGAGCCGCGATGCCGCTCTATTAGCGGATGGTGAAGGGTTCGAGGAGGCCGAAGAGGTTCCTCGGCCGGAAGACGATCCGAAAGATCGTCTTCCACGACCTCTCAACGACCTACCACCACTTGCCATTTCTAGAAATTTTGTTTTGTTAAAGTGTTTAGGAAGTGTTTTGAGAGAGTTTTGTAATGTAGTTTTGAGAGATTTGTGAAAAATGAGGGAAAACCATCGGGTATTTATAGATTTTTTTGCGACCACGGATGTGGTCGCAAATCAGTGGCAAAATACCCGTGGTCGCAAATCAGTCGCAAATTTACGACTTATTTGCGACTGATTTGCGACTTCAGTCGCAATTTGCGACTGATTTGCGACTACCAATTAATTTGGAGGGAGTTTGAACGTTTTCGGTTTTTTCAACCTCCCACCAAATTAAATGGTGGTCGCAAATCAGTCACAAATTAGCGACTGATTTGCGACTACATCAGCATTTCCGACTACACATCAAATTTTTAGAATGTAGTCGCAAATCAGTCGTAAATTAACGACTGATTTGTGACTACATTAAATTTTTGTGATTGAAATGCGACCACATTGCCATTGCAGTTGCAAAGTGGTGGCAAATCAGTCACAAATAATATCCTAAACCCTAAATTTTGAGATTTTGAGGAATGCATATAATTATATAAAATTGAGTCATTGATTATAAGTTATAAAAATTTCAATTACTATGAAAACAATAACATTTCCCAAATTTTCAAATAACTTACCTAAAATCCTTAACAAATTTACTTAACCTTATACTTCTTATATACATTACAAATGTTATCTAAATATGAAATCATTAAAAATATGGTTTTCAATATATGTTATCACTTCTAATGGTTAGTAGTCTTATAGAATAGAAATACAAGTTTTAAATGTGGAAAATACTTAGGGGAAATGTGAATTAACCATATGTGGTCGCAAATCAGTCGCAAATTTGCCACCACTTTGCGACTACATTTAATGTTTGTGACTGAAATGCGACCACATTGCCAATGCAGTTGCAAAGTGGTGGCAAATCAGTCGCAAATAATACCCTAAACCCTAAATTTTGAGATTTTGAGGAATGCATATAATTCTATAAGATTGAGTCATTGATTATAAGTTATAAAAATTTCAATTACTATGAAAACAATAACATTTCCCAAATTTTCAAATAACTTACCTAAATCCTTAACAAATTTACTTAACCTTATACTTCTTATATACATTCTAAATGTTATCTAAATATGAAATCATTAAAAATATGGTTTTCAATATATGTTATCACTTCTAATGGTTAGTAGTCTTATAGAATAGAAATACAAGTTTTAAATGTGGAAAATACTTAGGGGAAATGTGAATTAACCATATGTGGTCGCAAATCAGTCGCAAATTAGCGACTGATTTGCGACTGCACATCAAATTTTTAGAATGTAGTCGCAAATCAGTCGCAAATTAGCGACTGATTTGTGACTACATTTAATGTTTGTGACTGAAATGCGACCACATTGCCAATGCAGTTGCAAAGTGGTGGCAAATCAGTCGCAAATAATACCCTAAACCTTAAATTTTGAGATTTTGAGGAATGCATATAATTATATAAGATTGAGTCATTGATTATAAGTTATAAAAAATTCAATTACTATGAAAACAATAACATTTCCCAAATTTTCAAATAACTTACCTAAATCCTTAACAAATTTACTTAACCTTATACTTCTTATATACATTCCAAATGTTATCTAAATATGAAATCATTACAAATATGGTTTCCAATATATGTTATCACTTCTAATGGTTAGTAGTCTTATAGAATAGAAATACAAGTTTTAAATGTGGAAAATACTTAGGGAAAATGTGAATTAACCATATGTGGTCGCAAATCAGTCGCAAATTAGCGACTGATTTGCGACTACATTAAATTTTTGTGACTGAAATGCGACCACATTGCCAATGCAGTTGCAAAGTGGTGGCAAATCAGTCTCAATTACTTAAAAAATCTATATATATATGGATATTGGTAATACATTAAATTATATGAAAATCATATGTACAAAATACATAGCATAACTATATTTATTACATTTTTTCGTTCTCATCATCATCTGAAGATGAAATATTACATTGAAATTCATCTTCTAGTTCCGCATCTCCGACATCGAAATCAATTTCTTCAGTATGGTTAACTGTATCGACCAACCGATCTACCTCTATCTCTTGAACATGCATTACGTCTTCATCATTTTCTTGTTGCAAAAGGCCAATCTCGTCTTTGTTTTGTATTTTCTCAAAATGTTAGATCTTGGATTAACTTTCAAAACATTGAGCCATGTTTGTTTTGATGATGATTTCGTGTGTGGATAGGGAATATAACAAACTTGATCTGCTTGAGATGCTGATACATCGTACGTTTTGAAATATAAATTAGTTATAAATTTGTAAGAAAAAATATATATTAAATTATTACCGAATACGTACGTACCGAGAATAAATGGTTCGTATTTGTAGTATTTCCTCGATGATAAGACATCAACGACACCATTTTCCGACTTCCGAGTACCTCTCGAGGGTGTAGGATCGTACCATTCACATTTAAAAAGCGTGATCTTCAAATTTAGGAGTCCGACATACTCAAGTTGAATGATATATGTTAAAATACCATAGAAATCAGCTTCATCAGATGCATCTGAGTAATTGTCCCCCTTCACACAAATACCGTAGTTACATGTCTTTCTTCTATGTCCATGTTTCTTCGTGTGGAACATATAACCTCTTGTAAAATACATCGGCCAAGTGGATGCTTTATTCATCGGACCTTGAACTAATTCTTGAGCCCATATAGGAAAGGCACGTGAATCTGTGGAACTGCATGAATTGACCTTTAATCATATATATCAAAAATTAAACTTAATTAGTATTTACAAATTAATAAATAAAATATAATATATATATATGTCAAATAATGAATTAAACATACATAATCTCTAACCCATATGTGGAACTCTTCCTCTCTTTTAGATGAAATGTCATCTTCTGAAAGATATGGATACGTACATCGAATATGATCTTCAAACATGCTAGAACAGTAAATATTGAAAATTAATATATATTTCTTAATACAATGAACTGAAATGTAATGAATACAATTAATTGTTTTCATATACGTACCTCTCTAGTGGCCGAAAATATTCACAATTCCGTAATACATATGCATGTGCATATTTATATTCTTTTTCGGAGAGCCATATTTCTTTACATTTACCACTTGGACGACCCATGTGCGTATATATATCCGGTACTCCGGGATCTGGATATACAGGCACGTCACCTTCATCGAATCTTGTAGACCTGTACATATATATATATATATATGGTTTATATATATTATATATATTACTTATATATTATATAATAAAATAATTAATTCATAAACATCATAACATGGTTACCTGTTTTTCGTGCGAATGTGTTCAGCAAAGTAATGTTCTGAGAAGTAAGATATCTCATCATTCACATATGATTCAACAATCGACCCTACAGCATAACGTTTGTTCTTCGCCTTGCTCTTTAGTTTTTTAAAAAACCTTTCAAATGGATACATCCACCTATATTGCACAGGTCCACCAAGTTCAGCTTCGTATGGTAGATGTACAGGAAGATGTTCCATGACGTCGAAAAATGAAGGCGGAAAGATCTTTTCCAAATTGCACAAAATTATGACTATATTTTCCTTCAGAATTTGGACACGGTTTTTTTGTAATGATCTCGAGCATAAATCACGGAAAAATCCTCCAATCCCTATACCATCGACAATGAATTAGTTCAGGCAATTATATATTATTAATTTACGTATTTCCAATTACAAATATAGTTATTACTATATTTACCTGATAATGCTAGATGAACGTTCCGTGGTAAAAGTTCTGCAAATATGAAAGGGAGAAGTCTTTCCATAAAAACATGGCAGTCATG
>JAENJI010000012.1:13774716-13887464 GCA_018901935.1 Pugionium cornutum | reverse complement strand
GGATTCTTGTTCCGAGAGAGAAGGCTGTGCATACCACAAGGATCATTGAGGGAGCTTATCATCCGAGAAGCTCATGGAGGAGGACTCATGGGCCACTTTGGTGTCGACAAGACTCTAGCAGTGCTCAAGGAGCACTTCTACTGGCAACACATCAAGAAGACAGTAGAAGCTCATTGTGCAAGATGCATCACTTGCAAGAAGGCAAAGTCCCGAGTGCAACCTCACGGGTTGTATCTCCCACTGCCCATACCTACACATCCATGGGTGGACATCTCAATGGACCTTGTTCTAGGTCTGCCCAAGATCAACCACAAAGATGCAATCTTTGTAGTGGTGGACAGATTCTCCAAGATGGCACACTTCATTCCATGTGCCAATGTCAATGATGCCACGCAAACAGCTGAGCTGTTCTTCAGAGAGATAGTACGGCTTCATGGAGTGCCAAGGACCATCGTGTCAGATAGGGACACCAAGTTCCTCAGCCATTTCTGGAGGACCCTTTGGAGAAAGCTAGGCACGAAGCTACTCTTCTCAACCACTTGCCATCCTCAAACCGATGGCCAAACTGAAGTTGTCAACAGGACACTATCAACTCTTCTCAGAACTACACTAGGGAAGAACCTAAAGACTTGGGTGGAGTGCCTGCCATTCATTGAGTTTGCCTACAACCGAGCCGTGCACTCAGCAACCAAGAAGACACCATTTGAAGTGGTATACGGTTTCAACCCTCTCACCCCATTGGAGCAAACACCACTGCCACCAGCTGAGATGACCAACCTCAACGGAGCATCCAAAGCAGAGTTCATAAGGAGGTTACACCAGAAGGTAGCAGAAAACTTGAAGAAGAGGACCGGACAGTACGTGACTCATGCCAACAAAGGAAGAAAGGAGGTGATCTTTCAACCAGGCGATTGGGTGTGGCTACACCAACGGCAGGAGAGGTTCCCAAACCTAAGGAGTTCCAAGCTAGCACCAAGAGGAGATGGAGCATTCAGAGTGATCGAGAGGATCAACAACAACGCCTACCGGATCGAGCTACCAGGTGAGTTTAATGTGTCCAATACGTTTAATGTTACTGACTTGGCCCCTTTCCATGCAGATGAACCAGTTTTGAGGACAAAACCTACTGAAGAGGGAGGGAATGATGAGGACATCAGGTCGTACATCCAGCCAGGTGACCAGACTGGCCGACCAGGAAGCTTGCCCGAGACAGCAGGACCATCTGGCGCCCCTGCCGGACCAGACAGTACCGCCGGACCTTCGACCTATAGGACCAGACCGGTCAACATCGCCGGTGGAGAGGCCCAAGCTTCCGGCACACTTAGTGGGGACGTGAATGACACCGCCGGTCCCCCTGATGACACCGCCGACTCCGGGATCAACTTGGCCGGTCCTGAAGTCATTCCGGTCAGTACCGCGCACAATCCAGCCGGTACAGCCGATCCAGCCGAGTACACGCGCACTTCCACTTCTACACAAGAAGAATCGGACCGAATAAGCTACCAGCTCCAGGACATTCACTTAGAGGAAGTCTCAACACCAGTGGTACCTCAAGGAGCAATGACAAGAAGCAGATCAAGGGCGCTCTTCCACAAATTCAGCCTATGGGTCAACAAGCTACTAGAGGAAGATCGACTAAGGACAATGGGCCAAAAATACAAGGAAGAGTCCAAAAGCTTCTCAACAACACAAGGGACATCAGAGACTTGGGCTTTAGTGGCAAGAGGGGTCAAGGCCCAGAGATTTGTAACCCTACTCCAAGTCGAAGTCTAGGAGCAAGGCGCGTGCATGCCACAAGGACGGGCACCTTCCATTTCTTGGCCGTGAGGTGAGTTAAGGTAAATTTACATTCGAATATATGCCTCTTTCTGTTTTACAGGGTAGGATCTAGTTGCTTTACATTTTTGAGTCAAGAACATTTTAGGAATAGGTCGTTTTTCGGTTATGCACTTTTGTATCTTTTCCTTTGTGTACTTTTGTAAACTTTCCTTTTTCTTTATTTGTGTCGACCCTAGAAGGTCAAGCTGTCGAGCATATTAATAAGGCTCCTTCCAGCATTGTAGTTCAACAACCTTTTTGATTATTAATAAAGTATAACTTTTTCCCTACAAGTTTTCTCTCTAAGAATCTTGTGCACTTAGAACCTAGTTGAGACCAGCCCTCCTAGCTCTAAGTTTGTGATTTATCACGAGGTTCATCACCCCTCGTGTGGTTCACTTCACCCTTCCATCGTTTACCAACCAGAAATCCCCTATCCAGAAGCCTAAGGTTGAGTTTCTCACCTAATCTTCTACAAACAGCCCACGCGCATACATCCTTGTATTGGATTCTTGCCATTCGGAGCTCTAAATCAAAAGTTATGCAAGATTTAGTACGGACATGTCAAGTCTATCGGCCAGTTCAAGTGATCATTCTAAACTGATCATTGGTGCTCATTGAGTAAAGGCTTAGAAATGAAGCATAATACATGGCATCACATAGTTATGGATAGATTGGATTACTTCGACGCTTTATCGTATCTATTTTTGTCTCAAATTTTGTTACACTATAGAAACTTTAGCTAGCTTATCCTGGGCATTAGATTCGTGTGTTTCTGACCTCTAAATCAAAACTTACGGACGATTTAGTGCAGCCATGTCATGTTGATCGGCCAGTTAAAATGATCATTCTACATTGATCATTGGTGCTCATGGGGTAAAAGCTTATAAATGAAAAATAATACATGGCATCACGCAGTTTGGGATAGATTGGATTATTTGGATGCTTTGTCCTATTTATTTATGTCTCAAATTTTGTCACAATATAGAAAATTGAACTAGTTTAAAGTGGGCATTGATTCGTGTCATTCTAAGCTATAAATCCAAAGTTACAAACGATTTAGTGTAGACATGTCAAGTTGATCGTCCCATTAAATGATCACTCTAAACTGATCATTGGTGCTCATTAAGTAAAGGACTGCATGACATCTCGTAGTTTGGGATAGATTGGATTATTTCGATGTTTTGTCATATCTATTTCTGCCTTAAATTTTGTCACAATATCGAAAACTGAGGTAGCATAACATGGGCATTGGATTTGTGTCATTATGAGGTATAAATCAAAAGTTACGGCCCACTAAATGCAGATATGTCAAGTTGATCGGCCAGTTAAAACGATCATTTTAAACTGATCATTAGTATCCATTCAATAAAGGCTTATCAATGAAGCATAATACATAACATCACACAGTTTTGGATAGAATTGATTACTTGGAGGACTTTTCAAACCAAATGTAGAAAATTGAGCTAGCTTAACGTGGGCATTGGATTTGTGTCATTCTGAGGTTTAAATCAAAATTTACAGAAGATTTAGTGCGGATATGTCAAGTAAATCGACAAGTTAATATGATTATTCAAAACTGATCATTGGTACTCATTAAGTAAAGCCTTATAAATGAAGCATAATCTATGGCATCATGCGGCTTGGGATATATTGGATTTCTTGGACGCTTTGTCATATCTAGTTCTATCTCAAATTTTGTCATAATATAGAAAATTGAACTAGCTTAACGTGGGCGTTGGATTCGTGCATTATGAGCTCTAAATAAAAAGTTACGGATGATTTAGTGCGAACATGTCAAGTTGACCGGACAGTTAAAGGGATCATTCTAAACTGATCATTGGTGCTCATTAAGTAAAGGATTAGAACTGAAACATAATGCATGGCATCATATAGTTATGGATAGATTGGATTACTTGGAAGGTCTGTCATATCTATTTCTACCTCAAATTTTGTTACACTATAGAAAATTTAGTTAGCTTAACGTGGGCATTGGATTCATGTGTTTCTGAGCTTTAAATCAAAAGTTACGGATGTTTAGTGCAGCCATGTCAAGTTGATCGGCCATTTAAAATGATCATTCTAAACTGATCATTGGTGCTCATGGAGTAAAAGCTTATAAATGAAGAATAATGCATGGCGTCACGCAATTTAGGATGGATTGGATTACTTGGACGCTTTGTCGTATTTATTTATGTCTAAATTTTTTTCAAAATATAAAAAATTGAACTACTTTAATGTGGGCATTGGATTCATGTCATTCTAAGGTATAAATCAAAAGTTACAGATGATTTAGTGCATAAATGTCAAGTTGATCATCCAATTAAAATGATCACTCTAAGTTGATCACTTGTGCTCATTGAGTAAAGGAATGGATGACATCTCACAGTTTGTGATAGATTGATTACTAGGACACTTTGTCGTATCTATTTCTCTCTTAAATTTTGTCACAATATAGAAAATTGAGCTAGCATAACGTAGACATTGGATTTGTATCATTATGAGCTATAAATCAAAAGTTAGGGGTGATTTACTGCAGATATGTCAACTTTATCGGCCTACTAAATTGATCGTTTTAAACTAATCATTAGTGCTCATTGAGTAAAATATTATAAATGAAGCATAATGCATGACATCACACAGTTTTGGATAGATTTGATTACTTGGATGCTTTGTCGTATCTATTTATGTCTCAAATTTTGTCACAATATAGAACGTGGGCATTGGGTTTGTGTCATTCCAAGCTCTAAATCAAAAGTTATAGACGATTTAGTGCAAACATGTCATGTTGATCGGCCAGTTAAAATTATAATTCTAAACTGATCATTGGTGCTCATTGCGTAAAGGCTTATAAATGAAGCGTAATACATGGATTGGATTGCTAGGACATTTTCTCGTATCTATTTCTGTCTAAAATTTTATCACAATATAGAAAATTGAGCTAGTTTATTGTGGGTATTGGATTTGTGTCATTTTGAGCTCTAAATCAAAGTTACGGACGATATAGTGCAGACATGTCAAGTTGATCGACCAGTTAAAATGATCAGTCTAAACTGATTATTCTAAACTGATCATTGGTTCTTATTGAGTAAAAGCTTATAAATGAAGCATAAAGCATGACATCACGCAGTTTGGGATAGATTGGATTACTTGTCGTATCTATTTCTAACTCAAATTTTGTCAAAATGTAGAAAATTGAGCTAGTTTAACGTTGGCATTGGATTCGTGTCATTATGAGCTCTAAATCAAAAGTTATGGACAATTTAGTGTAGAAATTTTAAGTTGATCGGCTAGTTAAAGTGATCATTCTAAATTCATCAGTGGTGCACATTAAGCAAATGCTTATAAAGGAAGCGTAAAGCATGGCATCACGCAGTTTGTGATAGATGGGATTACTTGGACACATTATCGTATGTAGCTATGTGTCAAATTTTGTCACAATAAAGAAAATTTAGGTAGCTTTACGTGGGTGTTGAATTTGTGTCATTTTGAGCTCTAAATCAAAAGTTACACAGGATTTAGTGCGGACATGTCAAGTTGATCAGCCAGCTTAAGTGATCATTCTCAACTGATCATTGGTGCTCATTAAGTAAAGGCTTACAAATGTATCATAGAGCATGGCACCAACCAGTTTGGATAGATTGGATTACTTGGACGCTTTCTCGTCTCTATTTCTTCCTTAAATTTTGTCAAAATATAAAAACTTGAGCTACATTAATGTGGGCATTGGATTCGTGTCATTCTAAACTCTAAATAAAAATTAATGGAAGATTTAGTGAGGAGATGTCAAGTTGATTGGCCAGTTAATATGATTATTCTAAACTGATCATTGGTTCTCATTGAGTGAAGGCTTATAAATGAAACATAATACATGACATCACACATTTCGGGATAGATTGGATTTGTTGGACGGTTTTTCGTATCTAGTTCTGTCTCAAATTTTGTCATAATTTAGAAAATTGAATTAGTTTAACGTAGGCATTGAATTCGTATTATTGTGAGTTATAAATCAAAAGTTACAGACGATTTAGTGTAGACATGTCATGTTGATCGGCTAGTTAAAATGATCATTCTAAACTGATAATTGGGCTCATTGTGTAATAAAAGCTTGTAAATAAAGAATAATGTATGACATCACGCAGTTTGGGATTGATTGAATTACTTGGATGCTTTATCGTATCTATTTCTATCTCAAAATTTTTCAAAATATAGAAAATTGATCAAGCTTAACATGGGCATTGGATTCCAGTCATTCTAAGCTCAAAATCAAAAGTTACATACGATTTAGTGCGGCCATGTCAAAATTATTGGCCGGTTATTTTGATCCTTCTAAACTGATCATTAGTGTTCATTGAGTAAATTCTTATAAAAGAAGCATAATCCATGACATAACGCAGTTTTAGATAGATTGGATTACTTGGACTATTTTTCATATCTATTTTTGTCTCAAATTTTGTCTCAAATTTTGTCTCAATATAGAAGATTGAACTAGTTTAACGTGAGCATTGATTCATTTCATTCTCAGTTCTAAATCAAAACTTACAGAATATTTAGTGCAGACAGGTCAAGTTAGTCGGCCAATTAAAATGATCATTTTGAACTGATCATTGGTGCTCATTAAGTAAAAGCTTATAAATGAAGAATAATGCATGGCATCTCGCAGTTTTTGATAGATTTATTACTTGGAGGATTTGTCGAAGCAATTTTAGTCTTAAATTTTATCATAGTATAGAAAATTGAGCTACCTTAACATGGGCATTGGATTCGTGTCATTTTGAGCTATAAATAAACAAGTTACAAATGATTTAGTACGGACATGTCAAGTTGATTGGCCAAATAAAATGATCATTCCAAACTAATCATTGGTACTCATTGAGTAAATGCTTATAAATGAAGCAAAATGCATGGCATCACATTGTTTGGGATATATGGGATTACTTGGACACTTTGTCGTATCTATTTCAGTCTCAAATTGGTTCACAACATAGAAAATTGAGTTAGCTTAACCTCGACATTGGGTTCGTGTCATTATGAGCTCTAAATCAAAAGTTACAGACGATATAGTCCGAAAATTTCAAGTTGATCGGCCACTTAAAGTGATCATTCTAAACTGATCATTGGTGCACATTAAGTAAATGCTTATAAATGAAGCATAAAGCATGGCATTACGCAACTTGTGATAGGATTACTTGGACACTTTTTCATACCTATTTCTATCTCAAATGTTTTTCAAAATATAAAAAATTGAGCTAGCTTAACATGGGCATTGAATTCCTGTCATTTTGAGCTATAAATCAAAAGTTACCGACGATTTAGTACAAAAATGTCAAGTGGATCGGCAAGTTAAAATGATCATTGTTGCTCATTGCGTAAAGGCTTATAAATGCATGACAACACACAGCTTTTGATAGATTTAATTACTTGGAGGACTTGTTGAAGCAATTTTAGTTTAAAATTTTATCACAATATGGAAAAGTGAGCTAGGTTAACGTGGGCATTGGATTTGTGTCATTCTAAACTATGACTCAAAAGTTAGCGATGATTTAGTGCGGACATGTCAAGTTTATTGGCCAGTTAAAATTATTATTCAAAACTGATCATTGGTGCTTATTGAGTAAAAGTTCATAAATGAAGCATAATGCATGGGATTATATTGTTTGGGATAGATTGGATTACTTGGACACTTTGTCATCTCCATTTTTGTCTCAAATTTTGTCACAATATAATAAACTGAGCTAGCTTAACGTGGGTATTGGATTTGTGTTATTCTGTGCTCTAAATTAAAAGTTACGGATGATTTATTGCGGATATTTCAAGTTGATGGGCTAGTTAATATGATCATTCTAAGCTGATCATTGGTGCTCATTGAGTAAAAGCTTATAAATGCAGCATAATGCATGACATCACACAGTTTTGGATAGATTGGATTACTGGATGCTTTGTCGTATCTATTTATGTCTCAAACTTGGTATCAACATAGAAATTTGAACGAGTTTAACGTGGGCATTGGATTCATGTCATTATGAGCTATAAATCAAAACTTACGGACGATTTAGTGCATACAAGTCAAGTTGATTGGCCAGTTAAAATTAGCATTCAAAACTGATCATTGGTGCTTAATGAGTAAAACCTTATAAATGAAGCATAATGCATGGCATCACGCAGTTTTGGATAGATTGGATTACTTGGAAGCTTTGTCGTATCTATTTCTGTCTCAAATTTTTTCTCAATATATAAAATTGACCTAGCTTAACGTGTACATTGGGTTCGCGTCATTCTGGTCTATAAATCAAAAGTTACTAACAATTTAATTAAGACATGTCAAGTTGATCGACCAGTTAAAATGATTATTCTTAACTGATCAATGGTGCTCATTGAGTAAAGACTTATAAATGAAGCATACTGCATTACATTACGTTGTTTTGGATTGATTTTATTACTTGGAGCATTTGTCGAAACAATTTTAGTCTTAAATTTTATCATACTATAGAAAATTGAGCTAGCTTAACATGGGCATTGGATTTGTGTCATTCTGTGCTATAAATAAAATATTTACAGACGATTTAGTGCGGGCATATCAAGTTGATCGGCCAAATAAAATGATCATTCTAAACTTATCATTGGTGCACATTGAGTAAAGGCTTATAAATTAAGAAAAATACACGGCATCACACAGTTTGGGATATATTGGATTACTTGGACACTTTGTCATCTCCATTTCTATCTCAAATTTTGTCACAATATAATAAACTGAGGTAGCTTGACGTGAGTTTTGGATTCGTGTTATTCCAAGCTCTAAATTAGAAGTTACGGATGATTTAGTGGAGACTTGTCCAGTTGATCAGCCATTAATATGATCATTCTATACTGATCATTGGTGATGTATGACATCACACAGTTTTTGATAGATTGGATTACTTGGACTCTTTGTCGTATATATTTCTGTCTCAAATTTGGTCTCAATATAGAAATTTGAACTCGCTTAACTTGGGCATTCGATTCGTGTCATTCTGAGCTATAGATCAAAAGTTACAGACGATTTTAGTGCATACATGTCAAGTTGATCGGCCAGTTAAAATGATCATTCTAAATTGATCATTGGTGCTCATTGAGTAAAAGCTTATAAATGAAGCATAATGCATGGCATCACGTAGTTTGGGATAGATTGGATTACTAGGACGCCTTGTCATATCTATTACTGTCTCAAATTTTTTCTTAATACATTAAAGAGAGTTTGGTTAATGAAGGCATTGGATTCGTGTCATTCTGAGCTATAAATCAAAAATTACAGACGATTTAGTGCAGAATGTCAAGTTGATCGAATAGTTAGATGATCATTCTAAACTGATCGCTGGTGCTCAGTGAGTAAATGCTTATAAATGAAGCATAACGCATGGCATCACGCAGTTTAGGATATATTAGATAACTTGGACGCATTGTCCTATCTATTTCTCTCTCAAATGTTTTCTCAATATAGAAAATTAAGCTAGATTAACGTGGACATTGGATTCGTGTTATTCTGATATATAAATCAAAAGTTACTAACAATTTAGTTAAGATTTGTCAAGTTGATTGACAAGTTAAAATGATCGTTCTAAACTGATCAGTGGTGCTCATTGAGTAAAGACTTATAAATGAAGCATAGTGCATGACATTACATATTTTTGGATAGATGTTATTACTTGGAGGATTTGTCGAAGCAATTTTAGTCTTAAATTTTATCATAATATATTAAATTGAGCTAGTTTCACGTGGGCATTGGATTCGTGTCATTCTATACTATAAATAAAATATTTACACGATTTAGTGCGGACTTATCAAGTTGATCGGCCAAATAAAATGATTATTCTAAGCTATCTTTGGTGCACATTGAGTAAAGGCTTATTAATGAAGCATAATGCATGGCATCATGCAGTTTGGAATATATTGGATTACTTAGACCCTTTGTCCTATCTAGTATTGTCTCAAATTTTATCATAATATAGAAAATTGAACTAGCTTAACATGTGCTTTTGATTCATGTCATTCGGAGTTATAACTTGAATGTTACAGACGATTTAGTCGAGACATATCAAGTTGATCGGCCAGCTAAAATGATCATTCTAAACTAATCATTGGTGCTCATTGAGTAAAAGCTTATAAATGAACAATAATGCATGGAATAACGTAGTTTGGGATATACTAGATTACTTGGATGCATTGCTGATCTATTTTTGTCTCAAATTTTGTAAAATTATAGAAAATTAACCTAGTTTAACGTGGGGATTTGATTAGTGTCATTTTGAACTCTAAATCAAAAGTTACTAACAATTTAGTGCGGACATGTCAAGTTGATCAGCCAGTTAATATGATTATTCCAAATTGATCATTTGGGCTCATTGAGTGAAGGCTTATAAATGAAGCATAATGCATTGTATCACGCAGTTTGAGATAGATTGGATTACATGGACCCTTTGTTGTATCTAGTTCTATCTCAAATTTTGTGACAATATAGAAATTTGAACTACCTTAACATGGGCATTGGATTCGTGTCATTTTGAGCCATAAATCAAAAGTTACGGACAATTTAGTGCAGATATGTCAAGTTGATTATCAAGTTAATATGATCATTCTAAGTTGATCATTGGTGCTCATTGAGTAAAAAATTATAAATAAAGAATAATGCATGGCATCAAGCTGTTTGGATAGATTGGATTATTTGGATGTTTTGTCATCTCTATTTCTGTCTCAAATTTTATCAATATGTAGAAAATTGAGTTAGCTTAACATGGGCATTAGATTTGTGTCATTTTTAGCTCTAAATCAAAAGTTACAAATGATTTAATGCATACATGTCAAGTTGATTGGCCAGTTAAGATGATTATTTTAAACTTATCATTGTTGCTCATTGAGTAAAGGCTTATAAATGAAACATAATGCATGGATTCACGCAGTTTGGGATAGATTGTATTACTTGGACGCTTTGTCGTATCTATTTTTGTCTCAAATTTTGTTACAATATAGAAAAATGAGCTAGCTTAATGTGGGCATTGGATTTGTGTCATTCTGAGCTCTAAATCAAAATTTACAGACGATTTAGTGCAGAAATATCAAGTTGATAGGCCAGTTAATATGATTATTCTAAAATGACCATTCGAGCTCATTGAGTAAAGGCTTATAAATGAATCATAATTCAAGGCATCACACAGTTTGGGATAGATTGGATTACTTGAAAGCTTTGTTGTATCTAGTTCTATCTCAAATTTTTTCACAATATAGAATATTGAACTAGCTTAATATGTGCGTTTGATTCGTGTCATTCGGAGTTATAACTTAAAAGTTACAAACGATTTAATGCAAACATGTGAAGTTGATCGGCCAGTTAATATGATTATTATAAACTGATCTTCGGTCCTTATGTATTTAAATGAAGCATAATGCATGTCATCACGCAGTTTGGGATAGATTAGATTACTTGGACGCTTTGTCGTATCTAGTTCTGTCTCAAATTTTTTCACAATATAGAAAATTGAACTAGCTTAACCTGGGCATTGGATTCATGTCATTCTGAGTTATAACTCAAATGTTCAAACGATTTAGTGCAGACATGTCAAGTTGATCGGCCAGCTAAAATGTTCATTCTAAAATGATCATTGGTGCTCATTGAGTAAAAGCTTATAAATGAACAATAATGCATGGCATATCGTAGTTTGGGATATACTGGATTACTTGGATGCTTTTTAGTATCTATTTTTGTTATTTTTAGCTAGCTGAACATGGGAATTGGATTAGTGTTATTTTGAGCTCTAAATCAAAAGTTACTAAAAGTTTGGTGCGGACATGTCAAGTTGATCGGCCAGTTAATATGATTATTCCAAACTGATCATTTGTGCTCATTGAGTAAAGGCTTATAAATGAAGCATAATGCATTGCATCACGCAGTTTGGGATAGATTGGATTACTTGGATGACTTGTCATATCTATTACAGTTTCAAATTTTGACTTAATATAGAAAAGAGAGTTTAGTTAACGTAGGCATTGGATTCGTGTCATTCTAAGCTATAAATCAAAACTTACAGACGATTTTAGTGCACACATGTCAAGTTGATCGAACAGTTAAAAATTATCATTCTAAACTGAGTTTTGGTGCTCTGTGAGTAAAGTCTTCTAAATGAAGCATAACGCATGACATCACACCGTTTGGGATATATTGTATTACTTGAACGCTTTGTTGTATCTATTTCTCTCTCAAACTTTTTCTCAATATAGAAAATTTAGCTAGCTTAACGTGGACATTGGATTCGTGTCATTCTGATCTATAAATCAAAAGTTACTAACGATTTGGTTAAGATATGTCAAGTTGATCGACCAGTTAAAATGATCATTCTAAACTAATCAGTGGTGGTCATTGAGTAAAGACTTATAAATGAAGCATAGTGCATGGTATTATGTAATTTTGGATAGATTTTATTACTTGGAGGATTTGTCGTAGCAATTTTAGTATTAAATTTATCATAATATATAAAATTGAGCTAGCCTAACGTAGGCATTGGATTCGTGTCATTCTACGCTATAAATAAAATATTTACAGGCAATTTAGTGCGGACATATTAAGTTGATCGGCCAAATAAAATGATCATTCTAAACTCATCTTCGGTGCACATTGAGTAAAGGCTTATTAATGAAATATAATGCATGGCATCACGCAGTTTGGAATATATTGAATTAGTTGGATGGTTTGTCGTATCTAGTTCTGTCTCAAATTTTATCAAAATATAGAAAATTGAATTTGTTTAAAATGGGCATTGGATTCTTCTCATTCTGAGTTATAACTCAAATGTTACAGACGATTTAGTGCAGACATGTCAAGTTGATCGGCCAGCTAAAACGATCATTATAAACTGATCATTGGTGCTCACTGAGTAAAAGCTTATAAACGAACAATAATGCATGGAATAACATAGTTTGGGATATATTGGATTACTTGGATGCTTTGTCATATCTATTTTTGTCTCAAATTTTGTCAATATATAAAACATTGAACCTAGCTTAACATGGGCATTGGATTAGTGTCATTTTGAGCACTAAATCAAAAGTTACTAACAATTTAATGCGGACATGTCAAGGTGATCGGCCAGTTAATATGATTATTAGAAATTGATCATTTGTGCTCATTGAGTAAAGGCTTATAAATGATGCACAATGCATTGCATCAAGCAGTTTGAGATAGATTGGATTACATGGACGCTTTATTGTATCAACTTATATCTTAAATTTTGTCACAATATAGAAATTTGAACTAGCTTAACATGGGCATTAGATTCATGTCATTTTGAGCTATAAGTCAAAAGTTACTGATGATTTAGTGCAGACATGTCAAGTTGATTAGAAAGTTAATATGATCATTTTATGTTGATCATTGGTGCTCATTGAGTAAAAACTTATAAATAAAGAATAATGCATTGCATCAAGCTGTTTGGATAGATTGGATTATTTGGACGCCTTGTCATCTGTATTTCTGTCTCAAATTTTGTCAATATATAGAAAATTGAGCTAGCTTAACGTGGGCATTGGATTCGTGTCATTTTGAGCTCTAAATCAAAAGTTACAAATGATTTAATGCAGACATGTCAAGTTGATTGGCCAGTTAATATGATTATTCTAAACTGATCATTGGTGCTCATTGAGTAAAGGCTCTTAAATGAACAATAATGCATGGAATACCGTAGTTTGGGATATACTGGATTACTTGGATGCTTTGTCGTATCTATTTTTGTCTCAAATTTTTTCAAGATATAGAAAATTTGCCTAGCTTACCGTGGGCACTGGATTAGTGTCATTTTGAACTCTAAATCAAAAGTTACCAATGATTTAGTGCAAACATATCAAGTTAATCGGCAAGTTAATATGATTATTCCAAACTCATCATTTGTGCTCATTGAGTATAGGCTTATAAATGAAGCATAATGCATGACATCACGAAGTTTAGGAAAGTTTGGAATACTTGGATGCTTTGTATTATCTAGTTCTGTCTCATATTTTATCATAATATAGAAAATTGAACTATTTTAATGTGGGCATTGGATTCCTGTCATTCTCAGCTATAAATCAAAAGTTACAAATGATTTAGTGCAGACATGTCAAGTTGATTAGCAAGTTAATATGATCATTCTATGTTGATCATTGGTGCTCATTGAGTAAAAACTTATAAATAAAGAATAATGCATTGCATCAAGCTATTTGGATAGATTGGATTATTTGGACGCCTTGTCATCTGTATTTCTGTCTCAAATTTTGTCAATATATAGAAAATTGAGCTAGCTTAACGTGGGCATTGGATTCATGTCATTTTGAGCTTTAAATCAAAAGTTACAAATGATTTAATGCAGACGTGTCAAGTTGATTGGCCAGTTAATTTGATTATTCTAAACTGATCATTGGTGCTCATTGAGTATAGGCTTATAAATGAAACATTATGGTAGGATTCATGTAGTTTGAGATAGATTGTATTACTTGGACATTTTGTTGTATCTATTTTTATCTCAAATTTTGTCACAATATAGAAAAATGAGTGGGCATCGGATTCGTGTCATTATTAGCTCTAAATCAAAATTCACGGACGATTTAGTGTGGACATGACAAGTTGATCGGCGAGTTAAAATGATTATTCTAAACTGACCATTGGAGCTCATTGAGTAAAGGCTTATAAATGAACCATAATGCAAGGCATCACAAAGTTTGGAATATATTGGATTACTTGGATGCTTTGTCGTATCTAGTTTGGTGTCAAATTTTGTCACAATATAAAATATTGAACTATCTTAATGTGGGCATTGGATTCGTGTCATTCTGAGCTATAAATCAAAAGTTACAAACGATTGAGTGCAGACATGTCAAGTTGATCGGCCAGTTAATATGATTATTCTAAACAGATCATCGGTCCTTATGTATTATTAATGAAGCACAATGCATGGCATCACGCAGTTTGGGATAGAATGGGTTACTTGGACACTTTGTTGTATCTAGTTCTGTCTCAAATTTTATCATAATATAAAAAATTGAACTAGCTTCTTGTGGGAATTGGATTCACGTCATTCTGAGTTATAACTCAAATGTTACAAACGATTTCGTGTAGACATGTCAAGGTTATCGGCCAGCTAAAGTGATCATTCTAAAATGATCATTGGTGCTCATTGAATAAAAGCCTATAAATTAATAACAATGCATGGAATAATGTAGTTTGGGATACACTGGATTACTTGGATGCTTTGTCGTATCTATTTTTGTCTCAAACTTTTTCAAAACATAGAAAATATACCTAGCTTAACATGGGCATTGGATTATTGTCATTTTAAGCTCTAAATCAAAAGTTACAAATGATTTAGTGTGGACATGTCAAGTTCATTGGACAATTAGTGTGATTATTCCAAACTGATCATTTGTGCTCATTTGAGTAAAGGCTTAAAAATGAAGCATAATGCATTGCATCATGCCGTTTAGGATAGATTGGATTACTTGAATGCTTTGTCGTATCTAGTTCTATCTCAAATTTTGTCACAATATAGAAAATTGAACTAACTTAACGTTGGCATTGGATTCGTGTCATTCGGAGCTATAAATCAAAAGTTACGGATGATTTAGTTCAAACATGTCAAGTTGATTAGCAAGTTAATATGATCATTCTAAGCTGATCATTGGTGCTCATTGAGTAAAAGCTTATAAATGAAGAATAATGCATTGCATCAAGCTGTTTGGATAGATTGGATTACTTGGATGCTTTGTCATCTCTATTTCTTTCCCAATTTTTTTCAATGTATAGAAAATTGAGCTAGCTTAACGTGGGTATTGGATTCGTGTCATTTTCGTATCTATTTTTGTCTCAAATTTTTTCACAATATAGAAAAATGAGCTAGCTTAACGTGCGCATTCGATTCGTATCATTCTGAGCTCTAAATCAAAATTTATGGACGAACTAGTGCGGACATGTCAAGTTAATCGGCCTGTTAATATGATTATTCTAAACTGACCATTGGAGCTCATTGAGTAAAGGCTTATAAATGAAGCAAAATGCAAGGCATCACACAGTTTGGGATAGATTGGATTACTTGGAGGCTTTGTCGTATCTACTTATGTCTCAAATTTTGTCACAATATAGAAAATTGAACTAGCTTAATGTGGGCATTGGATTCGTGTCATTCTTCTGAGTTATAGCTCAAAAGTTACAAACGATATAGTGCAGACATGTCAAGAGTATCGGCCAGTTAACATGATTATTATTAAGTGATCATTGGTGCTCATTGAGTAAAGGCATATAAATGAAGCAAATGCATGGTATCACACAGTTTGGGATATATTGGATTATTTGGATGCTTTGTCCTATCTATTTCTATATAAAATTTTGTAAAAAACATAGAAAATTGAGCTAGCTTAACCTAGGCATTGGATTTGTGTCATTTTGATATCTAAATCAAAGTAATAGACGATTTAGTGCAGACATGTCAAGTTAATCGGCTAGTTAATATGATTATTCTAAACTTTACATCTGTCCTTATGTTTTATTAATGAAAAATAATGCATGACATCACCCAGTTTGGGATAGATTGGATTACTTGGATGCTTTGTCGTATCTAGTTCGGTCTCAAATTTTATCATAATATAGAAAATTGAACTAGCTTAACGTGGGCATTGGATTCGTGTCTTTCAGAGTTATAACTCAAATGTTACAGACGATTTAGTGCAAACATGTCAGGTTGATCGGCAAGTTAAAATGATCATTCCAAACTGATCATTGGTGCTCGTTGAGTAAAAGCTTATAAATGAACAATAATGCATGGAATAACATAGTTTGGGATATACTGGATTACTTGGATGCTATGTCGTATCTATTTTTGTCTCAAATTTTGTCAAGATATAGAAAATTTACCTAGCTTACCGTGGGCACTGGATTAGTGTCTTTTTGAACTCTAAATCAAAAGTTACAAACGATTTAGTGCAAACATATCAAGTTGATCGGCAAGTTAATACGATTATTCCAAACTCATCGTTTGTACTCATTGAGTAAAGGCTTAAAAATGAAGCATAATGCATGACATCACGCAGTTTAGGACAGTTTGGAATACTTGGATGCTTTGTATTATCTAGTGTTGTCTCATATTTTATCATAATATAGAAAATTGAACTATTTTAACATGGGCATTTGATACAAGCCTCGATTCAAGGCTTATATACGCGTGGGCTGTTTGGAGAAGGTTAGGTGAGAAACTCGACCTTAGACTTCTTGGATTGGGGTTTTTGGGTTGGTATTTGATGGAAGGGTGAAGTGAACCACACGAGGGGTGATGAACCTCGTGATAAATCACAAACTTAGAGCTAGGAGAGCTGGTCTCAACTAGGTTCTAAGCGCACAAGCTTCTTTGAGAGAATAACTTGTAAAGAAAATTCGATCTTTATTAATTAGTAAAAAGGTTGTCGAACTGCAATGCTGGAAGGAGCCTTATTAATATGCTCGACAGCTTGACCTACTAGGGTCGACTCAAATAAGAAAAGGAAAATTTACAAAATTGCACAAAAGGAAAAGATACAAAAGTGTATAATCGAAAAAGGACCTATTCCTAAAATGTCTTTGACTCAATAAATGTAAATATTCTAGATCCTACCCTGCAAAACAGAAAGAGGCAAATATTCTTATTGAAAACTTACCTTACTTACTTCACGGCCAAGAAATGGAAAGTGGCCGTCCTTGTGGCATGCACGCGCCTTGCTCCTAGTCTTTGACTTGGAGTAGGGTTAGGAATCTTTGGGCCCTGACCTCTCTTGCCACTAAAGCCCAAGTCTATGATGTCCCTTGTGTTGTTGAGAAGTCTTTGGACTCTACTTTGCACTTCTGGCCCATTGTCCTTAGTCGATCTTCCTCTAGGAGTTTGTTGACCCATAAGCTGAATTTGTGGAAGAGTGCCCTTGATCTGCTTCTTGTCATTGCTCCTTGAGGTACTACTAGTGTAGAGACTTCCTCTAGGTGCATGTCCTGGAGCTGGTAGCTCATCTGGTCCGAGTCTTCTTGTGTAGAAGTGGAAATGCACGTGTACTCGGCTGGATCGGCTGTACCGGCTGGATTGTGCGAGGTACTGGCCGGAATGCCTTCAAGACCGGCCAAGTTGATCCCGGAGTCGGTGGCATCAGCAAGGGGACCGGCGGTGTCATCCACGTCGCCACCAAGTGTGCCGGAAGCTTGGGCCTCTCTGTCGGCAATGCTGACCTGTCTGGTCCTATTGGTCGAGGGTCCGGTGGTAGTGCTTGGTCCGGCAGACTTGCCAAATGGCCCGGCTGTCTCGAGCAAGCTTCCTGGTCGGCCAGTCTGGTCTCCTGGCTGGATGTACGACCTGATGTCCTCATCATCCCCTCCCTCTTCAGTAGGTTTTGTCCTCAAAACTGGTTCATCTGCATGGAAAGGGGCTAAGTCAGTTACGTTGAACGTGTTGGACACATTAAACTCACCTGGGAGCTCGATCCGGTAAGCGATGTTATTGATCTTCTCAAGCACTTTGAATGGTCCATCTCCTCTTGGTGCTAGCTTGGAACTCCTTAGGTTTGGGAACCTCTCCTGCCGTAGGTGTAGCCACACCCAATCGCCTGGTTGAAAGATCACCTCCTTTCTTCCCTTGTTGGCATGAGTCACGTACTGTCCGGTCCTCTTCACCAAGTTTTCTTCTATCTTCTGGTGTAACTTCCTTATGAACTCTGCCTTGGATGCTCCGTTGAGGTTGGTCATCTTAGATGGTGGCAATGGCGTTTGCTCCAATGGGGTGAGAGGGTTGAAGCCATATACTACTTCAAATGGTATCTTTTTGGTTGTTGAGCGCACGGCTCGGTTGTAAGCAAACTCTATGAATGGCAGGCACTCCACCCAAGTCTTTAGGTTCTTCCCTAGTGTAGTCCTGAGAAGATTTGATAGTGTCCTGTTGACAACTTCAGTTTGGCCATCGGTTTGAGGATGGCAGGTGGTAGAGAAGAGTAGCTTTGTGCCTAGCTTCCTCCAAAGGGTCCTCCAGAAATGGCTGAGGAACTTGGTGTCCTTGTCTGATACAATGGTCCTTGGAACTCCATGAAACCGTACTATCTCCCTGAAGAACAGCTCAGCTGTTTGCGTGGCATCATTGACATTGGCACATGGAATGAAGTGTGCCATCTTGGAGAATCTGTCCACCACTACAAAGATTGCATCTTTGTGGTTGATCTTGGGCAGACCTAGAACAAGGTCCATTGAGATGTCCACCCATGGATGTGTAGGTATGGGCAGTGGGAGATACAACCCGTGAGGTTGCACTCGGGACTTTGCCTTCTTGCAAGTGATGCATCTTGCACAATGAGCTTCTACTGTCTTCTTGATGTGTTGCCAGTAGAAGTGCTCCTTGAGCACTGCTAGAGTCTTGTCGACACCAAAGTGGCCCATGAGTCCTCCTCCATGAGCTTCTCGGATGATAAGCTCCCTCAATGATCCTTGTGGTATGCACAGCCTTCTCTCTCGGAACAAGAATCCCTCATGGATGTAAAACTTGCCATGACTCCCTGTGCCACACTCCTTGTAGCTCTCAGAAAAGTCAGGATCATCCTTGTATAGGTCCTTGATGTGCTCGAATCCTAGGACCTTTGCCTCCATGGTTGATATCAAGGCAAACCTCCTTGATAGTGCATCGGCTACCACATTGTCTTTGCCCTTCTTGTACTTGATGACGTACGGGAAGGTCTCTATGAACTCCATCCACCTGGCATGTCTCCTCTTGAGATTGGTTTGCCCTCTGAGGTGTTGAGTGTCTCATGATCAGTGTGGATCACAAACTCCTTGGACAGCAAGTAATGCTGCCAAGTCTCAATGCTCGGACAAGGGCATAAAGCTCCTTGTCATAAGTGGGGTAGTTCAGTGAGGCACCACCTAGCTTCTCACTGAAGTATGCCACTGGTCTCCCTCCTTGGGTTAGCACTGCTCCTATGCCTATTCCAGAGGCATCACACTCCACTTCAAACGTCTTGTTGAAGTCGGGCAGGACTAGCACTGGTGCATGTGTAAGGCTGTCCTTCAAGGCCTGGAATGCCTTCTCCTGAGCTTCTCCCCAGCTGAATCCCACGTTCTTCTTCACTACTGCCGTCAATGGTGAGGCAGTACTGCTGAAGTTGGGCACGAATCTCCTATAGAAGCTGGCCAGTCCGTGGAAGCTCCTTACTTGGCTGATGTTGCCTGGTGTTGGCCATTCTTGTATGGCTCGAATCTTCTCTTCATCAACCTGTAGGCCCTGTGAACTTACAACAAAACCTAAAAAGACAAGTTTATCAGTACAAAAGATGCACTTCTTGAGATTGGCATAAAGCTCTTCTTGTCGAAGGGTTTTAAGTACCATCTCAAGATGTGTGAGGTGTTCCCGTAGGCACTTACTATAAACTAGTATATCATCAAAGTAAACCACTACAAACTTACTGATGTACGCCCTAAGAACTTGGTTCATAAGGCGCATGAAGGTGCTTGGGGCATTAGTCAAACCAAATGGCATGACTGTCCACTCGTAGAGCCCTTGCTTTGTCTTGAAAGCAGTCTTCCATTCATCACCTTCCTTCATCCTGACCTGGTGGTATCCACTCTTGAGGTCTATCTTGGAGAAGACTGTGGCTCCACTCAGCTCATCTAGCATGTCATCCAGCCGTGGTATTGGATTGCTCGACAGTCCACGCACATACGCCAAGTCCCATCCTTCTTGGGAACTAGTAGCACTGGTACGGCACATGGACTGAGGCTCTCTCGAACGTAGCCTTTCTCCAGGAGCTCCTTGACTTGCTTCTCAAGCTCCTTAAACTCCTCTGGACTCATCCGGTAGGCTGGCCGGTTGAGCAGGGCTGCTCTGGGCACTAGATCGATCTGGTGTTCTATGCCACGTAAAGGAGGCAAGCCTGCTGGTATCTCCTCTGGAAACACATCCTGGAACTTGTTGAGGAGAGTTGCTACTTCAGGAGATAGCTCTACCTGTTCTTTTTCTACATTCAACACTTCTTTGAAAACCATTAGTAGCATTAGATCCTTTGAGGCTAAAGCTCTCCGGACATGACTTGGTTGAATAAGAAAATTAGATTTAATGAGCTTCTTTTCCTTACTCATTTGCTGTTGAAGCTCATGTACCTGGGCAGGTGTGAGAGGAGCTCGGCTGACCTTTCTCTTGTCATGCACGAAAGTGTAGAGATTGGTTCGGCCATCATGCCTGGTCTCCTTGTCAAACTGTCATGGCCTTCCTAACAGAAGATGGCCAGCTTGCATGGGCACCACGTCGCATACGACTTGGTCTTGGTACTTGCCCACACTGAATGGCACAGTGACTTGCTCATGGATCTTGAGCTCCACTTTGTCATCCAGCCATCTCAGTCTATATGATCGAGGAGGCTTTGTCTTCTCTAGACCTAGCTTATCAACCATATATGCACTAGCAACGTTAGTGCAAGAACCACCATCTATGATGAGGTTACATACCTTGCCCTTGATGGTGCAGCGGCTGTGGAAGATGTTCTCCCTTTGGATGGTCTCTGAAGGATCCACCATTGCACTGAGGATGCGTCTAGTGACCAGCACTTCCCCCACATCAGGGTACTCAATGTCACCATATTCTTCTTCTGGTTCATAGTCCTCTTCATCTTGGGACTCATATTCTCCAACCTCTGTAATCAGCATGACCGGTTGTTTGGGCACTCCCTTGAGATGTGTCCACGACCCCTACACTTGAAACAAGTGATGTCACGTGATCTTTGAGGGTTAGAAGACTTACTAGGCTCTCTCTGGTCACGGGTGGGTTCAGGAGGCTTGCTCTTGAACCTTGACTCGATCTCTATGCTCTTGCCTTTCTCTACGGGCTTGGGAATGTTGCTTGGTGCCCAAGGTGTCTTAGGCTTGCTGCGGATGTCTTGGCTCTTACGTTTGATGTGCTGCTCAGCTTGCACAGATAGGTGGAACAAGTCTTTGAAGTCATTGTAGATTTGCCTTTCCACCTTGTGGCTGATCCTTTCTTGGAGTCCATCCAAGAATTGTGCCATCAATGCTTCTTCATCATCATTGAGCTCCAATCTGTTCCTTAACTTCTCGAACTCTTCATAGTACTCCTCTACTGATCTGGTACCCTGCTTAAGAGTACGAAAACGACGTTGCAAGTCTCTATGAAAGTAAGGTGGAACAAACCTTTGTCGCATGACATCCTTCATGTCGACCCATGAGTCTATGGGCCTCATTCTTTTACTCTTTCTGTTAGATACCTCACGATCCCACCAGATGAGGGCATTGTCCGTGAATTGTGCTACTGCCATTGAGACTCTCCTAGGCCCTGGTTGGTTGTAATGATAAAAGATATGATCCATTCTTCTCTCCCAATCAAGGTAAGCTTCGGGGTCTACTTTTCCTGCAAAACTTTGAGGAGTTAGTTTAACATCAGGATGAGTTACCCGGTTGTAGGCGAGTTCATCTCCATCCTCATGATGTCTAGGAGGCATCCTTGGTCTTTGGTGAAGAACATATGGCTCGAAGCCATCATCTTCTGCCTCTGATTGCCGCGGAGGTCCTCTCGGCCTATGGTGATAGTTATGAGGTTGTGTGTCCTCATCTCCATCTGGCTGGGGCTCCTCCTGTTCGTGCCGTGTCCTAAGGTGCTCAGGACCCTCAGCACGGTCTTGCTCAGCTCTCACGTGCCTTATGGCCTGGAATCTCACCGGCCTCTCCACGCGCTCCAACCTCTCGCCTATTGATGCGAGTTGTGTTTGGAGAGTGGTGAACATGGCCATCATGGCCTCGGCTGCTTCTCTATTCTCTTCTGCCATTGCGTACTACAAAGAAAGAAGACAAGTTATGCTACTCCTAAATTGTTAGGAGGGTTTTCTTTTATAAAGGGATTCGAAAAAATGCAAAAAGGAAAGTTCTAAGGAATGGAAAATTCAAAAATATGGAGATTTGAATAAAAGGAAATTTTCTTGACAACTATTGCTAGCTGTCCAATTCGAAATCTTTTGGTATTTTTCCTATTTTCTTTTTCTTTTCTTTTTCTTTTCTTTTAATTTAACTTAAAATAATAGATATATGATTCTAACAAAAAGGAAAGTCGAATATAGCAATGCAAAAATGATTCTAGAACCTAGTGATGCACGTAGGAACTAGATGCACTCGGTATGAACTTAGATGTTATTTTTTGATTTTCTGGAATGAAACTTAAACTAATGCAAAAACAAGAAACAAGACAAGCTAAAGGATAGAAACAACCTGGTTTAGGAGCTTTAAGCTCTAATACCAAAATGATACAAGCCACGATTCAAGGCTTATATGCACGTGGGCTGTTTGGAGAAGGTTAGGTGAGAAACTCGACCTTAGACTTCTTGGATAGGGGTTTTTGGGTTGGTATTTGATGTTCATGAAGTGAACCACACGAGGGATTATGAACCTCGTGATAAATCACAAACTTAGAGCTAGGAGAGCTGGTCTCAACTAGGTTCTAAGCTCACAATCTTCTTTGAGAGAATAACTTGTAAAGAAAATTCGATCTTTATTAATTAGCAAAAAGGTTGTCAAACTACAATGCTGGAAAGAGCCTTATTAATATGCTCGACAGCTTGACCTACTAGGGTCGACTCAAATAAGAAAAGGAAAATTTACAAAAGTGCACAAAAGGAAAAGATACAAAAGTGTATAATCGAAAAAGGACCTATTCCTAAAATGCCTTTGACTCAATAAATGTAAATATTCTAGATCCTACCCTGCAAAACAGAAAGAGGCAAATATTCGAATTGAAAACTTACCTTACTTACCTCACAGCCAAGAAATGGAAGGTGGCCGTCCTTGTGGCATGCACACGCCTTGCTCCTAGTCTTCGACTTGGAGTAGGGTTAGGAATCTTTGGGCCCTGACCTCTCTTGCCACTAAAGCCCAAGTCTCTGATGTCCCTTGTGTTGTTGAGAAGCCTTTGGACTCTACTTTGCACTTCTGGTCCATTTTCCTTAGTCGATCTTCCTCTAGGAGTTTGTCGACCCATAAGCTGAATTTGTGGAAGAGTGCCCTTGATCTGCTTCTTGTCATTGCTCCTTGAGGTACTACTGGTGTAGAGACTTCCTCTAGGTGCATGTCTTGGAGCTGGTAGCTCATCTTGTCCGAGTCTTCTTGTGTAGAAGTGGAAATGCGCATGTACTCGGCTGGATCGGCTGTACCAGCTGGATTGTGCGAGGTACTGGCCGGAATGCCTTCAGGACCGGGCAAGTTGATCCCGGAGTCAGTGGCATCACCAAGGGGACCGGCGGTGTCATCCACGTCGCCACCAAGTGTTCCGGAAGCTTGGGCCTCTCTGCCGGCAATGCTGACCGGTCTGGTCCTATTGGTCGAGGGTCCGGCGGTACTGCTTGGTCCGGCAGACATGCCAAATGGCCCGGCTGTCTCGGGCAAGCTTCCTGGTCGGCCAGTCTGGTCTTCTAGCTGGATGTACGACCTAATGTCCTCATCAACATTGGATTCGTGTCATTCTGAGCTATAAATCAAAAGTTACGGACGATTTAGTGCAGACATGTCAAATTGATTAGCAAGTTAATATGATCATTCTATGTTGATCATTGGTGCTCATTGAGTAAAAACTTATAATTATAGAATAACGCATTGCATCAAGCTGTTTGGAGAGATTGGATTATTTGGACGCCTTGTCATCTCTATTTCTGTCTCAAATTTTGTCAATATATAGAAAATTGAACTAGCTTAACGTGGGCATTGGATTCGTGTCATTTTGAGCTCTAAATCAAAAGCTACAAATGATTTAATGCAAACATGTCACCTTGATTGGCCAGTTAATATGATTATTCTAAACTGATCATTGGTGCTCATTGAGTAAAGACTTATAAAGAAACATTATGGATGGATTCATGCTGTTTGAGATAGATTATATTACTTGGACGCTTTGTCGTATCTATTTTTATCTCAAATTTTGTCACAATATAGAAAAATGAGCTAGCTTAGCGTGGGCATTGGATTCATGTCATTATGAGCTCTAAATAAAAATTTCAGACGATTTAGTGCGGACATGACAAGTTGATCGGCCAGTTAATATGATTATTTTAAACTGACCATTGGAGCTCATTGAGTAAAGGCTTATAAATGAACCATAATGCAAGGCATCACAAAGTTTGGAATATATTGGATTACTTGGATGCTTTGTCGTATCTAGTTCGGTCTCAAATTTCGTCACAATATAAAATATTGAACTATCTTAATGTGGGCATTGGATTCGTGTCATTTGGAGTTATAACTCAAAAGTTAAAAACAATTTATTGCAGACATGTCAAGTTGATCGGCCAGTTAATATGATTATTCTAAACAGATTATCGGTCCTTATGTATTATTAATGAAGCATAATGCATGGCATCACGCAGCTTGGGATAGATTGGATTACTTGGACACTTGACAATATATAGAAAATTGACATAGATTAACCGTGGGCATTGGAATATTGTCATTTTGAACTCTAAATCAAAAGTTCCAAATGATTTAGTGTGAACATATCATGTTGATCGGCAAGTTAATATGATTATTCCAAACTCATCATTTGTGCTCATTGAGTAAAGGCTTATAAATGAAGAATAATGCATTGCATCACGCAGTTTGGCATAGATTGGATTACATGGACGCTTTGTCGTATCTAGTTCTATCTCAAATTTTGTCACAATATAGAAAATTGAACTAGCTTAACGTGGGCATTGGATTCGTGTCATTCTGTGCTATAAATCAAAAGTTACAAACTATTTAGTGCAGTCATGTCAAATTGATTAGCAAGTTAATATGATCATTCTAAGCTGATAATTGGTGCTCATTGAGTAAAAGCTTAAAAATGAAGAATAATGCATTGCATCAAGCTGTTTGGATAGATTGGATTATTTGGATGCTTTTTCATCTCTATTTCTGGCTCAAAATTTGTCAAAATATAGAAAATTGAGCTAGCTTAACGTGGGGATTGGATTCGTGTCATTTTGATCTCTAAATCAAAAGTTACAGACGATTTAGTGCGGACATGTCAAGTTGATCGGCCAGTTAATATGATTATTCAAAACTGATCATTGGTGCTCATTGAGTAAAGGCTTATAAATGAAACAATATGCATGGATTCACGTTTTTTGGGATAGATTGTCTTACTTGGACGCTTTGTCATATCTATTTTTGTCTCAAATTTTGTAACAATTTAGAAAAATGACCTAGCGTAACGTGGCCATTGGATTCGTATCATTCTGAGCTCAAAATCAAATCTTACGGATGATTTTGTGCGTACATGTCAAGTTGATCGGCCAGTTAATATGATTATTCTAAACTTGCCATTGGAGCTCATTGAGTAAAGGCTTATAAATGAAGCATATTGCAAGGCATCACACAGTTTGGGATAGATTGGATTACTTCGAGGCTTTGTTATATCTAGTTTTGTCTAAAATTTTGTCATAATATATAAAATTGAACTAGATTAATGTGGGCATTCGATTCGTGTCATTCTGAGTTATAACTCAAGAGTTACAGACAATATAGTGCAGACATGTCAAGAGTATCAGCCAGTTAACATGATTATTATAAACTGATCATTGGTGGTCATTGAGTAAAGGCTTATAAATGAAAAAAATGCATGGTATCATGCATTTTGGGATATATTGGATTACTTGGATGCTTCCTATCTATTTTGTATAAAATTATGTAAAAACATAGAAAATTGAGCTAACTTAACTTGGGCAATGGATTCGTGTCATTTTGAGCTATAAATCAAAAGCTATAGACGATTTACTGCAGACATGTCAAGTTAATCGGCCAGTTAATATTATTATTCTAAATTGTTCATCGGTCCTTATGTTTTATTAATGAAGCATAATGTATGACATCACAAAGTTTAGGACAGATTGGATTACTTGGATGCTTTGTAGTATCTAGTTCTGTCTCAAATTTTATCATAATATAGAAAATCTAACTAGTTTAACGTGGGCATTGGATTCTGTCATTCAGAGTTATAACCCAAATGTTACGGACGATTTAGTGCAGACATGTCAAGTTGATCGGCCAGCTAAAATGATCATTTTAAACTGATCATTGGTGTTCAATGAATAAAAGCTTATAAATAAACAATAATGCATGGAATAACGTAGTTTGGGATATACTGGATTACTTGGATTCTTTGTCGTATCTATTTTTGTCTCAAATTTTGTCAATATATAGAAAATTGACCTAGCTTAACGTGGGCATTGGACTGGTGTCATTTTGAACTCTAAATCAAAAGTTCCAAATGATTTAGTGTCAACATATCATGTTGATCGGCAAGTTAATATGGTTATTCCAAACTCATCATTTGTGCTCATTGAGTAAAGGCTTATAAATGAAGAATAATGCATTGCATCACGCAGTTTGGCATAGATTGGATTACATGGACGCTTTGTCGTATCTAGTTCTATCTCAAATTTTGTCACAATATAGAAAATTGAACTAGCTTAACGTGGGCATTGGATTCGAATCATTCTGTGCTATAAATCAAAAGTTACGAACTATTTAGTGCAGTCATGTCAAATTGATTAGCAAGTTAATATGATCATTCTAAGCTGATAATTGGTGCTCATTGAGTAAAAGCTTAAAAATGAAGAATAATGCATTGCATCAAGCTGTTTGGATAGATTGGATTATTTGGACGCTTTTTCATCTCTATTTCTGGCTCAAAATTTGTCAAAATATAGAAAATTGAGCTAGCTTAACGTGGGGATTGGATTCGTGTCATTTTGAGCTCTAAATCAAAAGTTACAGACGATTTAGTGCGGACATGTCAAGTTGATCGGCCAGTTAATATGATTATTCAAAACTGATCATTGGTGCTCATTGAGTAAAGGCTTATAAATGAGACAATATGCATGGATTCACGTTTTTTGGGATAGATTGTCTTACTTGGACGCTTTGTCATATCTATTTTTGTCTCAAATTTTGTAACAATTTAGAAAAATGACCTAGCGTAACGTGGCCATTGGATTCGTATCATTCTGAGCTCAAAATCAAATCTTACGGATGATTTTGTGCGTACATGTCAAGTTGATCGGCCAGTTAATATGATTATTCTAAACTTGCCATTGGAGCTCATTGAGTAAAGGCTTATAAATGAAGCATATTGCAAGGCATCACACAGTTTGGGATAGATTGGATTACTTCGAGGCTTTGTTATATCTAGTTTTGTCTAAAATTTTGTCATAATATATAAAATTGAACTAGATTAATGTGGGCATTCGATTCGTGTCATTCTGAGTTATAACTCAAGAGTTACAGACAATATAGTGCAGACATGTCAAGAGTATCAGCCAGTTAACATGATTATTATAAACTGATCATTGGTGGTCATTGAGTAAAGGCTTATAAATGAAAAAAAATGCATGGTATCATGCATTTTGGGATATATTGGATTACTTGGATGCTTCCCATCTATTTTGTATAAAATTATGTAAAAACATAGAAAATTGAGCTAACTTAACTTGGGCAATGGATTCGTGTCATTTTGAGCTATAAATCAAAAGCTATAGACGATTTACTGCAGACATGTCAAGTTAATCGGCCAGTTAATATTATTATTCTAAATTGTTCATCGGTCCTTATGTTTTATTAATGAAGCATAATGTATGACATCACAAAGTTTAGGACAGATTGGATTACTTGGATGCTTTGTAGTATCTAGTTCTGTCTCAAATTTTATCATAATATAGAAAATCTAACTAGTTTAACGTGGGCATTGGATTCTGTCATTCAGAGTTATAACCCAAATGTTACGGACGATTTAGTGCAGACATGTCAAGTTGATCGGCCAGCTAAAATGATCATTTTAAACTGATCATTGGTGCTCAATGAATAAAAGCTTATAAATAAACAATAATGCATGGAATAACGTAGTTTGGGATATACTGGATTACTTGGATTCTTTGTCGTATCTATTTTTGTCTCAAATTTTGTCAATATATAGAAAATTGACCTAGCTTAACGTGGGCATTGGACTGGTGTCATTTTGAACTCTAAATCAAAAGTTCCAAATGATTTAGTGTCAACATTTCATGTTGATCGGCAAGTTAATATGATTATTCCAAACTCATCATTTGTGCTCATTGAGTAAAGGCTTATAAATGAAGAATAATGCATTGCATCACGCAGTTTGGCATAGATTGGATGCTTTGTCGTATCTAGTTCTATCTCAAATTTCGTCACAATATAGAAAATTGAACTAGCTTAACGTGGGTATTGGATTCCAATCATTCTGAGATATAAATCAAAAGTTACGAACTATTTAGTGCAGACATGTCAAGTTGATTAGCAAGTTAATATGATCATTCTAAGCTGATAATTGGTGCTCATTGAGTAAAAGCTTAAAAATGAAGAATAATGCATTGCATCAAGCTGTTTGGATAGATTGGATTATTTGGACGCTTTTTCATCTCTATTTCTGGCTCAAAATTTGTCAAAATATAGAAAATTGAGCTAGCTTAACGTGGGGATTGGATTCGTGTCATTTTGAGCTCTAAATCAAAAGTTACAGACGATTTAGTGCGGACATGTCAAGTTGATCGGCCAGTTAATATGATTATTCAAAACTGATCATTGGTGCTCATTGAGTAAAGGCTTATAAATGAGACAATATGCATGGATTCACGTTTTTTGGGATAGATTGTCTTACTTGGATGCTTTGTCATATCTATTTTTGTCTCAAATTTTGTAACAATTTAGAAAAATGACCTAGCGTAACGTGGCCATTGGATTCGTATCATTCTGAGCTCAAAATCAAATCTTACGGACGATTTTGTGCTTACATGTCAAGTTGATCGGCCAGTTAACATGATTATTATAAACTGATCATTGGTGGTGATTGAGTAAAATAAATGAAAAAAATGCATGGTATCACGCATTTTGGGATATATTGGATTACTTGGATGCTTCCTATCTATTTTGTATAAAATTTTGTAAAAACATAGAAAATTGAGCTAACTTAACTTGGGCAATGGATTCGTGTCATTTTGAGCTATAAATCAAAAGCTATAGACGATTTACTGCAGACAGGTCAATTTAATGGGCTAGTTAATATTATTATTCTAAATTGTTCATCGGTCCTTATGTTTTATTAATGAAGCATAATGCATGACATCACGAAGTTTAGGACAGATTGGATTACTTGGATGCTTTGTAGTATCTAGTTCTGTCTCAAATTTTATCATAATATAGAAAATTGAACTAGCTTAATGTGTGCATTGGATTCATGTCATTCTAAGTTATAACTCAAATGTTACAGACGATTTAGCGCAAACATGTCAAGTTTATCGGCCAGCTAAAATGATCATTCTAAACTGATCATTGGTGCTCAATGAAGAAAAGCTTATAAATGAACAATAATGCATGGAATAACGTAGTTTGGGATATACTGGATTACTTGGATGCTTTGTCGTATATATTTTTGTCTCAAATTTTTTCAATATATAGAAAATTGTCCTAGCTTAACGTGGGCATTGGACTGGTGTCATTTTGAACTCTAAATCAAAAGTTCCAAATGATTTAGTGCGAACATATCATGTTGATCGGCAAGTAAATATGATTATTCCAAACTCATCATTTGTGCTCATTGAGTAAAGGCTAATAAATGAAGAATAATGCACTGCATCACACAGTTTGGCATAGATTCGATTACATGGACGCTTTGTCGTATCTAGTTCTATCTCAAATTTCGTCACAATATAGAAAATTGAACTAGCTTAACGTGGGTATTGGATTCCTATCATTCTGAACTATAAATCAAAAGTTACGAACTATTTAGTGCAGACATGTCAAGTTGATTAGCAAGTTAATATCATCATTCTAAGCTGATAATTGGTGTTCATTGAGTAAAAGCTTAAAAATGAAGAATAATGCATTGCATCAAGCTGTTTGGATAGATTGGATTATTTGGACGCTTTGTCATCTCTATTTCTGTCTCAAATTTTGTCAACATATAGAAAATTGAGCTAGCTTAACGTGGGGATTTGATTCGTGTCATTTTGAGCTCTAAATCAAAAGTTACAGATGATTTAGTGCGGACATGTCAAGTTGGTCGGCCAGTTAATATGATTATTCTTAACTGATCATTGGTACTCATTGAGTAAAGGCTTATAAATGAAACATTAAGCATGGATTCACGTTGTTTGGGATCGATTGTATTACTCTGACACTTTGTCATATCTATTTTTGTCTCAAATTTTGTAACAATATAGAAAAATGACCTAGCGTAATGTGGCCATTGGATTCGTATCATTCTGAGATCAAAATCAAATCTTACGGACGAGTTAGTGCGTACATGTCAAGTTGATCGGCATGTTAATATGATTATTCTAAACTGATCATTGGTGCTTATTGAGTAAAGGCTTATAAATGAAACATTGTGCACGGATTCACATAGTTTGGGATAGATTGTATTACTTGGATGCTTTGTCATATATATTTTTGTCTCAAATTTTGTAACAATATAGAAAAATGGCCTTGCATAACGTGGGCATTGGATTCGTATCATTATGAGCTCTAAATCAAAATTTATGGACGATTTAGTGCGTATATGTCAAGTTGATCGGCCAGTTAATATGATTATTCTATACTTGCCATTGGAGCTCATTGAGTAAGGGCTTATAAATGAAGCATAATGCAAGCCATCACACAGTTTGGGATAGATTGGATTAATTGGAGGCTTTGTCGTATCTAGTTTTGTCTCAAATTTTGTCACAATATAGAAAATTGAACTAGATTAATGTGAGCATTAGATTCGTGTCATTCTGAGTTATAACTCAAAAGTTACAAACAATATAGTGCAGACATGTCAAGAGTATCAGCCAATTAACATGATTATTATAAACTGATCATTGGTGGTCATTGAGTAAAGGCTTATAAATAAAAAAAATGCATGGTATCACACATTTTGGGATATATTGGATTACTTGGATGCTTTGTCCTATCTATTTCTGTATAAAATTTAGTAAAAACATAAAAAATTGAGCTAGCTTAACTTGCGCAATGGATTCGTGTCATTTTGACCTATAAATCAAAAGTTATAGACAATTTAGTGGAGACATGTCAAGTTAATCGGCCAGTTAATATTATTATTCTAAACTGTTCATCGGTCCTTATGTTTTATTAATGAAGCATAATGCATGACATCACGCAGTTTAGGACAGATTGGATTACTTGGATGCTTTGTAGTATCTAGTTCTGTCTCAAATTTTATCATAATATAGAAAATTGAACTAGCTTAACGTGTGCATTGGATTCGTGTCATTCTAAGTTATAACTCAAATGTTATAGACGATTTAATGCAGACAAGTCAAGTTGATCGGCCAGCTAAAATGATCATTCTAAACTGATCTTTGGTGCTCAATGAATAAATGCTTATAAATGAACAATAATGCATGGAATAACGTAGTTTGGGATATACTGGATTACTTGGATGCTTTGTCGTATCTATTTTTGTCTCAACTTTTTTCAATATATAGAAAATTGACATAGCTTAAAGTGGGCATTGGATTAGTGTCATTTTGAACTCTAAATCAAAAGTTACAAACGATTTAGTGCAAACATATCATGTTGGTCGGCAAGTTAATATGATTATTTCAAACTCATCATTTGTGCTCATTGAGTAAAGGCTTATAAATGAAGCATAATGCATGGCATCACACAATCTTGGATATATTGGATTACTTGGATGCTTTCTCATATCTAGTTTTGTCTGAATTTTTGTCACAATATAGAAACCTGAACTACCTTACCGTGGGCATTAGATTCGTGTCATTATGAGCTATAACTCAAAAGTTACGAACGATTTAGTGTAGACATGTGAAGTTGATCAGTTAAAATGATCATTTTAAGCTGATCATAGGTACTCATTGAATAAACGCTTATAAATGAAGAATAATGCATGTTATCAACCAGTTTGGATAGATTGGATTACTTGCATGCTTTGTCATATCTATTTCTGTCTCAAATTTGTCAAAATATAGAAAACTGAGCTAGCTAAACGTGACCATTGGATTCATATCATTCTGAGCTCTAAATCAAAATTGACGAACGATTTAGTGCGTACATGTGAACTTGATCGGCCATTTAATATGATTATTCTAAACCGATCATCGGTGCTCATTGAGTAAAGGCTGATTAATGAAGCATAATACATGGCATCACGCAGTTTGGGATAGATTGGATTACTTGGACGCTTTGTTATATCTATTTCTATCTCAAATTTTAACAAAATATAGAAAATTGAGCTCGCTTAACATGGGCATTGGATTCGTGTCATTCTGAGCTATAAATCAAAAGTTACAGATGATTTAGTGTGGACATGTCAAGTTAGAACAATCATATTAACTGACTGATCAACTTGAAATGTCGGCAGTAAATCGTCCATAAATTTTGATTTAGAGCTTAGAATGACACGAATCCAATACCCACGCTAAGCTAGCTCATTTTTCTATATTATGATAAAATTTGAGACAGAAATAGACACGACAAAGCATGTAAGTAATACAATCTATCCCAAACTGCGTGAACCCATGAATTATGCTAGTTGAAATTTTAGGTGGTTCCCGAAAAAAAATAGCGAAAAAAATTATCCCTAAAGTCGATACTAAGAGAAAGGTATAAACCAATGCTTCCATAAATTTGATCGTGGTTTACAATTATAGCTTTCATACCTGTTTTGTTTACTTAGGAGTATCCCTCCGGATAAAGAAAGAAAAAGAGTCAAAGAAACGGCAGCGATTTAAATCAAGATTCCTACAGTACCTATTAAATAAAATCGCAAACAGAAACTAGAAGAAAAAAGCAATGTTGCATCAGACTGCTTGTCTTTTTGTAGTTGGATCTCCAAGTTTTTGGAATGCCCCAAATTCCACTTGAGCATCCAAATCTGGATCAATACCAGCAAAAACATCTCTGAAGAGGGTTCGAGCACCATGCCAAATGTGTCCAAAGAAGAAAAGTAGAGCAAACGAAGCATGCCCAAAAGTAAACCAACCTCTTGGACTGCTACGAAAAACACCATCGGATTTCAAAGTAGCACTATCTAATTCAAAAATCTCACCCAATTGAGCCCGCCTAGCATATTTTTTCACAGTTGCAGAGCAATAAACCAAAATGTACAGACGATTTAGTGGAGACATTTCAAGTTGAACGGCGAATTAAAATGATCATTGTGAAGTGACCATTGATTCTCATTGAGTAAAGGCTTATAAATGAAGCATAATGCCTCACATCACGCAGTTTGGGATAGATTTGATTACATGGACGCCTTGTCGTATATAGTTCTGTCTCAAATTTTGTCACAATATAGAAAACTGAACTAGCTTATCGTGAGCATTGGATTCGTGTCATTGTGAGTTATAACCCAAAAGTTATGGACGATTTAATGCAGACATGTAAAATTGATCTGCCAGTTAAAATGATCACTTTAAACTGATCATTGGTGCTCATTGAGTAATATCTTACAAATGAAGAATAATGCATAGTATCACGCTGTTTGTCATCGATTGCAATACTTGAATGCTTTGTCTTATCTAAATCTGTCTCAAATTTTGTCAAAGTATAGAAAATTGAGCTAGTTTAACATGGCATTGGATTCGTGTAATTCTGAACTCTAAATCAAAAGTTACGGATGATTTAGTGCATACATGTCAAGTTGATCGGGCAGTTAATATGATTATTTTAAACTGATGATTGGTGCTCATTGAGTAAACGCTTATAAATGAAGCATAATGCATGGATTCACGCAGTTTGGGATATATTGTATTACTTGGACGCTTTGTTGTATCAATTTCTATCTAAAATTTTGTCAGAATATAGAAAATTCAGCTAGCTTAACGTGGGCAATTGATCTATGTCATTCTAAGCTCTAAATAAAAATTTATGGACGATTTAGTACGGACATGTCAAGGTTATTGGCCGGTTAATATATTTATTCTAAACTGATCACTGTTTCTCATTGAGTAAAGTCTTATAAATGAAGCACAATGCATGGCATCACATAGTTTGGGATATATTGGATTACATCGATACTTTTTCCTATCTAGTTCTGTCTCAAAAATTTTCAGAATATAGAAAATTGAACTAGCTTAACGTGGGTATTGGATTCGTGTCATTCTGAGTTGTAACTCAAAAGTTACAGAAGATTTAGTGTATACATCTAAAGTTGATCGGCTAATTAAAATGATCATTTTAAACTGATCATTGGTGCTTATTGAGTAAAAGCTTATAAATGAAAAATAATGTATGGTATCAAGCAGTTTTGATATATTGGATTACTTGGACGCTTTGTCATATCAATTTCTGTCTCAAATTTGACAAAATATAGAAAATTAAGCTTGCTAAACGTGACCATTGGATTCGTATCATTCTGAACTTTAAATCAAAATTTACGGACGATATAGTGCGAACATGTGAAGTTATTTAGCCAGTTAATATGATTATTCTAAACATATCATTGGTTCTCATTGAGTAAAGGATTATAAATGAAACATAATGCATGGCATAAAGCAGTTTTGGATATATTAGATTACTTGGACACTTTGTCGTATCTATTTATGTCTCAAATTTTATAAAAATATAGAAAATTGAGCTCGCTTAAGATGGCATTGGATTTGTGTCATTCTGAGCTCTAAATCAAAAGTTACTGATGAATTAGTGCGGACATTCCAAGTTGGTCGGCCAGTTAATATAATTATTCTAAACTTATAATTGGTGCTGATTGAGTAAAGGCTTATAAATGAAGCATAATTCATGGGTCCACGCAGTTTGGGATAGACTGTATTACTTACATGCTTTGTTGTGTCTATTTCTATCTTAAATTTTTTCACAATATAGGAAAATGAGCTAGCTTAACGTGGGTATTGGATTCGTGTCATTCTAAGCTCTAAATCAAAATTTACGGATGATTTACTACAGACATGTCAAGTTGATCAGCCAGTTAATATGATTATTCTAAACTGATCATCGGTGCTCATTCAGTAAACGCTTATAAATGAAGAATAATGTCTAGCATCACGGAGTTTGAGATAGATTGGATTACTTGGACGACTTGTCATATCTAGTTCTATCTTAAATTTTGTCATAGTATAGAAAATAGAAATAGCTTAACGTGGACATTGGATTCGTGTCATTCCAAGCTCTAAATTAAAAGTTATGGACGATTTAGTTCGGACATGTCAAGTTGATCGGGTAATTAATATGATTATTGTAAACTGATCATTGGTGCTCATTGACTAAAGGCTTATAGATGAAGCATAATACATGTCATCATGCATTTTGGGATAGATTGAATTATTTCGATGCTTTGGCGTATCTATATCTGTCTCAAAGTTTATCAAAATATAAAAATAGAGCCATCTTAATGTGGACATTGGATTCGTGTCATTCAGAGCTCTAAATCAAAAGTTACGTATGATTTCATGTGGACATGTGAAGTTGGTTGCCCGGTTAATATGATTATTCTAAAATGATCATTGGTTCTGATTGAGTAAAGGCTTATAAATGAAGCATTATTCATGGGTTCACGCAGTTGGGGATAGATTGTATTACTTGGACGCTTTTTCGTGTCTATTTCAAAATATAGAAAATGAGCTAGCTTAACGTGGGCATTGGATTCGTGTCATTCAGAGCTCTAAATCAAAATTTATGTACAATTTAGTGCGGACATGTCAAGTTGATCAGCCAATTAATATGATTATTCTAAACTGATCATTTGTGCTTATTGAGTAAAAACTTATAAATGAAGCATAATGGCTGGCATCACGGAATTTGGGATATATTGAATTACGTGGATGCCTTGTCGTATCTAATTCTATCTCAAATTTTATCTCAGAAAAGAAAACTGAACTAGCTTAACGTGGGCATTTGATTCGTGTCATTGTGAGTTATAAAGCAAAAGTTACGGATGATTTAGTGCAAACATATCAATTGATCCGCCAGTTAAAATGATCATTGGTGCTCATTAAGTAATAACTTATAAATGAAGAAAAATGTATGGAATCACGCAGTTTGTGATAGATTGGATTACTTGGATGCTTTATCATATCTATTTATGTCTCAAAGTTTTGTCAAAATATAGATAATTGAGCTAGCTTAACATGGGCATTGGATTCGTGTCATTCTAAACTCTAAATCAAAAGTTACGGATGATTTAGTGTGGTCATGTGAAGTTGATTGGCCAAATAATATGATTATTTTAAACTGGTCATTGGTGCTCATTGAGTAAACGCTTATAAATGAAGCATAATGTATGGATTCACACAGTTTGAGATAGATTGTATTACTTGGACGCCTTGTCATATCTATTTCTGTCTCAAATTCTGTCACAATATAGAAAAATGAGCTAGCTTAATGTGGGCATTGGATCTGTGTCATTCTAAGCTCTAAATCAAAATTTACGGACAATTTAGTGAGGAAATGTCAAGTTGATCGGCCTGTTAATATGATTATTCTAAACTGATCATTGGTGCTCATTGAGTAAAGGCTTATAAATGAAGCATATTGCATGGCATCGCACAATTTGGGACATATTGGATTACTTGGATGCTTTGCCGTATTTAGTTCTGTCTTAAATTTTGTCATAATATAGAACATTGAACTAGCTTAACGTGGGCATTGGATTCGTGTCATTCTTAGTTATAACTCAAAGTTATGATGATTTAGTGCAGACATGTGAAGTTTAGCGGGCAGTTAAAATGATCATTTTAAACTGATCATTGGTGCTCATTGAGTGAAAGCTTATAAATGAAGAATAATGCATGGCATCACGCTGTTTGGGATATATTCGATTTTTTGGACATTTTGTCGTCTCTACTTCCATCACAAATTTTGTCAAAATATCAAAAATTTATCTAGCTTAACATGGGCAATGTATTCATGTCATTCGGAGCTCAAAATCAAAAGTTACTGAAATTTAGTGAATTACTTTGACGCTATGTCATCTCTAATTCTATCTCAAATTTTGTCAAAATATTGAAAATTGAACTAGCTAAACATGACCATTGGATTCGTGTCATTCACAACTCTAAATCAGAATTTTCGGACGATTTAGTGCGCACATGTGAAGTTGATCGCCATGTTAATATGATTATTCTAAACCGATCATTGGTGCTCATTGAGTAAAGGCTTATAAATGAAACATAATGCATTGCATCACTCAGTTTGGGATACATTGTATTACTTTGACAATTTGTCGTATCTGTTTATGTCTCAAATTTTATCAAAATATTGAAAATTGAGCTAGCTTAATGTCGACATTGAATTCGTGTCATTCTGAGCTCTAAATCAAAAGTGATGGATGGTTTAGTGCGGACATGTCAAGTTCTTCGGCCACTTAATATGATTATTCTAAACTGATCATTGGACTGATTGAGTAAAGGCTTATAAATGAAGCAGTATTCATGGGTTCACACAGTTTTGGATATATTGAATTACTTGGATGCTTTGTCGTGTCTATTTCTGTCTCAAATTTTGTCACAATATAGAAAAATGAGCTACCTTAACATGGGTATTGGATTCGTGTCATTTTGAGCTCTAAATCAAAATTTACGGAGGATTTAGTACGAACATGTCAAGTTGATAATCCAGTTAATATGATTATTCTAAACTGATCATCGGTGCTCATTGAGTAAAGGCTTATAAATGAAGCATAATGTCTGACATCATTGAATTTGGGATAGATTCAATTACTTGAACGCCTTGGCGTATCTAGATCTATCTCAAATTTTCTCACAGCATATAACATTGAACTAGCTTAACGTAGGCGTTGAATTCATGTAATTCTGAGCTCTAAATTAAAAGTTATGGACGATTTAGCTCGGACATGTCAAGTTGATCGGCCAGTTAATATGATTATTGTAAACTGATCACTGGTGCTCATTGACTAAAGGCTTGTAAATGACGCATAATGCATGCCATCATGCAGTTTGGGATAGATTGAATTATTTGGACGTTTTGTCGTATATACTTCTGCATCAAATTTTATCAAAATATAAAAAATTGAGATAGCTTAACGTGGGCATTGGATTTTTGTCATTCTGAGCTCTAAATCAAAAGTTAATGATGATTTCATGTGCATATGTTAAAAATAATGCATGGCATCACGCATTTTGGGATGGATTGGATTACTTGGATGCTTTGTTGTATCTATTTCTATCTCAAATTTTCGATATTATAGAAAATTGAGGTAGCTTAATGTGTGCATTGGATTCGTGTCATTTTAAGCTCTAAATCAAAAGTTACAAACGATTTTGTGCTGACATGTCAACTAGATCGGTCAATTAAAATGATCATTCTAAACTGATCATTGGTCCTCATTGAGTAAAAGCTTATGAATGAAGAATAATGCATGGCATCACATAGTTTGGGATGAATTGGAGTACTTGTACGCCTTTTCGTATCTTTTGTCTCAAATTTTGTCCCAATATAGAAAATTGAACTAGATTAATGTGGACATTGGATTCGTGTCATTCTGAGCTCTAAATCAAAAGTTACGGACGATATAGTGTGGCATGTCAAGTTGATCGGCCAGTTAAAGTGATCATTCTAAACTGATCATTGCTGGTCACTAAGTAAAGACTTATAAATGAAGCATAATGCATGGCATCACACAGTTTGGGATAGATTATATTATTTGAACGCTTAGTCATATCTAGTTATGTCTCAAATTTTGTAACAATAGAGAAAATTGAGCTAGCTAAACGTGGGCATTGAATTCGTGTCATTCAGAGCTAAAAATCAAAAGTTACGGACGATTTAGAGTGGATATGTCAAGTTGATCAGCCAGTTATAATGTTTATTCTAAACTGATTATTGGTGCTCATTGAGTAAAAGCTTATAAAGCAAGCATAATGCATGGCATCACACAGTTTTGGATAGTTGGATTACTTTGATGCTTTATCGTTTCTATTTCTGTCCCAAATTTTGTTAAAATATAAAAAATTTATCTAGTTTAATGTGGGCTTTGAATTCGTGTTATTCTGAGCTCAAAATCAAAAATTACGGACGATTTAGTGCAGACGTGTCAAGTGGATTGGTCAGTTAATATGATTATTCTAAACTGATCATTGGTGCTCGTTGAGTAAAAGCTTATAAATGAAGCATAATACACGCCATCTTACAGTTTTGGAAATATTGGATTACTTGGACGCTTTGTCGTATCTATTTCTGTCTCCAATTTTGTTATAATATGCAAAATTTAGCTTGTCTAACGTGGGCATTGTTATTGTGTCCTTCTGATCTTTAAATCAAAAGTTACAGACGGTTTAGTGCGGACATCTCAAGTTGATCAGCAGTTAAAATGATTATTCTAAACTGATCATTGGTGCTCATTGAGTAAAGGCTTATAAATGAAGCATAATGCATGGCATCACACAATTTGGGATAGATTGGATTATTTGGACGCTTTTTTGTATCTAGTTATGTCTCAAATTTTGTAACAATACATAAAATTGAGCTAGCTTAACATGACAATGGATTCGTGTCATTCGGAGCTCTAAATCAAAAGTTACGGACGATTTGGTGGAGATATGTAAAGGTTATCGGCCAATTAAGATGACTATTCTAAACTGATCAATGATGCTAATTGAGTAAAGGTTTATAAATGAATCATGAAGCATGGCATCACACAGGTTGAGATAGATCTGATTACTTGGATGCTTTGTTGTCTCTATTTCTGTCTCAAATTTTGCAAAATATAGAAAATTTAGCTAGCTTAACGTGGGCATTGGATTCGTGTTATTCGGAGCTCTAAATCAAAACATATATATGATTTTGTGCGGACATGAAAAGTTGATCTGCCAGTTAAAGTGATCATTCTAAAGTGATCATTCTAAACTGATCATTGGTGCTCATTAAGTAAAGGCTTATAAATGAAGCATAAAGCATGGCATCACGCGGTTTTGGATAGATTGGATTACTTAGATGCTTTGTCATCTATATTTCTGTCTCAAATTTTGTCAAAATATAGAAAATTGCGCTAGATTAACGTGGGGATTGGATTCGTGTCATTGTGAGCTCTAAATCAAAAGTTACGGAGGATTTGGTGTGGAAATGTCAAGGTTATCGGGCAGTTAAGATCATTATTCTAAACTGATCAATGGTGCTGATTAAGTAAAAGCTTATAAATGAAGCATAAAGCATGGCATCACACAGTGTGTCGAGATAGATTGGATTACTTGTACGCTTTGTTGTCTCTATTTATGTCTCAAATTTTCCAAAATATAGAAAATTTAGCTAGCTTAACGTGGGCATTGGATTCATGTCGTTTGAGCTCTAGATCTAAAGTTACAGGTGATTTAGTATGGATATATCAAGTTGATCAGCTAGTTAAAGTGATCATTCTAAACTGATCATTGGTGCTAATTAAGTAAAGGCATATAAATGAAGCACAAAGAGTGGCATCATGCAGTTTCGGAAAGATTGGATTACTTGGACTCTTTTCTGTCTCTATTTCTGTCTCAAATTTTAAAAATATAGAAAATTTAGTGCAGACGTGACAACGTGGGCATTGGATTCATGTGTTTCTGAGCTATAAATCAAAAGTTATGGACAATTTAGTACGGAAATGTCAAGTTGATCAGCCAGTTAACTTGATCATTCTAAGCTGATCATTGTTGCTTATTCAGTAAGGCTTAAAAAAGAAACATAAAGCATTGCATCATGCAACTTGGGAAAGATTAGATTACTTGGACGCCTTGTCGTCTCTATTTCTATCACAAATGTTATCAAAATGAAGAAAATTTAGCAAGCTTAACGTGAGCATTGGATTCGTGTCATTTTGAGCTCAAAATCAAAAATTATAGACGATTTAGTTCGTACATGTCAAGTTGATCGGCCATTAATATGATCATTCTAAACTGATAGTGGTGCTCAATGAGTAAAGGCTTATAAATGAAGCATAATGCAAGGCATCACGCATTGTGGGATATATTGGTTTATTTGGACGCTTTATCATATCTAGTTATGTCTCAAATTTTTTTAACAATAGAGAAACCTAAGCTAGCTTAACGTGGGCATTGGATTCGTATCATTCTGGGCTTAAAATCAAAAGTTACGGACGATTTAGTGCGGACATGTCAAGTTGATCGGCCAGTTAATATGATTTTTTTAAAGTGATCATTGGTGCTCATTGAGTAAAAGATTATAAATGAGGCATAATGTCTAGCATCACACAGTTTTGGATAGATTAGAATACTTGAATGCTTTGTCGTCTCTAGTTCTGTCTCAAATTTAGTAACAATATTGAAAATTGAGCTAGCTAAACGTGGGCATTGGATTCATGTCATTTCGACCTCAAAATCAAAACTTACGAACGATTTAGTGCGGACATCTCAAGTTGATCGGCTAGTTAATATGATTTTCTATTCTGATCATTGCAGCTCATTGAGTAAAGGCTTATAAATGAAGCATAATGCATGGCATCACACAGTTTTGGATAGATTGGATTACTCGGACGCTTTTTCTTTTCTAATTCTGTCTCAAGTTTTGTTGAAATATAAAAAATTTATATAGCTTAACATGGGCATTGAATTCGTGTCATTCTGAGCTCAAAATCAAAAGTTATAGATGATTTAGTGCGGACATGTCAAGTTGATCGGCCATTTAAAGTGATTATTCTAAATTGATCATTGGTGCTCATTAAGTAAAGGCTTATAAATGAAGCATAAAGCTTGCCAGCACGCAACTTGGACGCTTTGCCGTCTCTATTTCTATCACAAATTTTGTCAAAAAAATAAGAAAATTTAGCAAGCTTAAAATGGGCATTGGATCTATGTCATTTTGAGCTCAAAATAAAAAAATTACGGATGACTTAGTGCGGACATGCCAAGTTGATTGGCAGTTAATATGATCATTTTAAATTGATCATTTGTGTTCATTGAATAAAGTCTTCTAAATGAAGCATAATGCATGGCATCACACAATTTTGGATAGATTGGATTACTTGGACGCTTTGTCGTCCGTATTGCTATCTTAAATTTTGTTAAAATATAGAAACTTGAGCAAGATTAACGTGGGCATTGGATTCGTGTGTTTCTGAGCTATAAATCAAAAGTTACGTACGATTTCTTGGGGACATGTCAAGTTGATCGGCCAGTTAAAATGATCATTCTAAACTGATGACTTTGGAGCTCATTAAGAGGCTTATAAATGAAACATAAAGCATGACATCACGCAATTTTGGATAGATTAGATTACTTGGATGCTTTGTCTTTTCTAATTTTGTCTCAAATTTTGTCAAAATATAGAAATTTGAGCTAGCTTAACATGGGAATTGGATTCACGTCATTCTGAGCTCTAAATTCAAAGTTACATACGATTTAGTGCGGGTATATCAAGTTGATCAGCTAGTCAAAGTCATCATTCTAAACCGATCATTGGTGCTAATTAAGTAAAGGCATATAAATGAAGCATAAAGCATGTCATCACGAGTTTGGGAAAGATTGGATTATTTGGACTCTTTTCTGTCTCTATTTCTATCTCAAATTTTAAAAATATAGAAAATTTAGTGCAGACGTAACAACGTGGGCATTGGATTCATGTGTTTTTCTGAGCTAGAAATCAAAAGTTACTCACAATTTAGTGCGGAAATGTCAAGTTGATCAGCCAGTTTAATTGATCATTCTAAACTGATCATTGGTGCTTATTAAGTAAAAGGCTTTAAAAAAACATAAAGCATGGCATCATGCAACTTGGGAAAGATTAGATTACTTGAACACCTTGTCGTCTCTATTTCTATCACAAATTTTGTCAAAATAAAGAAAATTTAGCAAGCGTAACGTGAGAATGGGATTCGTGTCATTTTGAGCTCAAAATCAAAAATTACAGACGATTTAGTCCGTACATGTCAAGTTGATCGGCCATTAATATGATCATTCTAAACTGATAATTGGTGCTCAATGAGTAAAGTCTTATAAATGAAGCATAATGCATGGCATCACACATTGTGAGATAGATTGGTTTATTTGGACGCTTTATTGTATCTAGTTATGTATTAAATTTTGTAACAATAGATAAAACTAAGCTAGCTTAACGTGGGCATTGGATTCGTATCATTCTGAGCTCAAAATAAAGTTACGGATGATTTAGTGCGGACATGTCAAGTTGATCGGCCAGTTAATATGATTTTTCTAAAGTGATCATTGGTGTTCATTGAGTAAATGATTATAAATAAGGCATAATGTCTAGCATCACACAGTTTTGGATAGATTGGAATACTTGAATGCTTTGTCGTCTCTAGTTCTGTCTCAAATTTAGTAACAATATTGAAAATTGAGCTAGCTAAACGTGGGCATTGGATTCATGTCATTTCAAGCTCAAAATCAAAATTTACGGATGATTTAATGCGAACATGTCAAATTGATCGGCCAGTTAATGTGATAATTTTGAACTAATCGTTGGTGCTCATTGAGTAAAGGCTTATAAATGAAGCATAATACATGGTATCACACAGTTTTGGATAGATTGGATTACTTGGACGCTTTTTCTTTTCTAATTATGTCTCAAGTTTTGTTGAAATATAGAAAATTTATCTAGCTTAACATGGGCATTGAATTTGTGTCATTCCGAGCTCAAAATAAAAAGTTACAGTTGATTTAGTGCGGAAATGTCAAGTTGATCGGCCATTTAAAGTTATCATTATAAACTGATCATTGGTGCTCATTAAGTAAAAGCTTATAAATGAAGCATAAAGCTTGCAAGCACGCAACTTGGGATAGATTGAATTACTTGGACGCTTTGTCGTCTCTATTTCTATCACAAATTTTGTCAAAAAAGGAAAATTTAGCACGCTTAACATGGGCATTGGATCTATGTCATTTTGAGCTCAAAATAAAAAAAAATTATGGATGACTTAGTGCGGACATGCCAAGTTAATCAGCTAAGTTGATTGGCCAGTTAATATGATCATTCTAAACTGATCATTTGTGGTCACTGAGTAAAGTCTTCTAAATGAAGTATAATGCTTGGCATCACACAATTTTGGATAGATTGGATTACTTGGATGCTTTGTCGTCCCTATTTCTATCTCAAATTTTGATAAAATATATAAAATTGAGCAAGCTTAACGTGGGCATTGGATTCATGTGTTTCTGAGCTATAAATCAAAAGTTACGTACGATTTAGTGGGGACATGTCAAGTTGATCGACCAGTTAAAGTGATCATTCTAAACTGATGACTTTGGAGCTCATTAAGAGTCTTATAAATGAAACATAAAGCATGGCATCACGCAATTTTGGATAGATTAAATTACTTGGACGCTTTGTCGTCTCTAATTTTGTCTCAAATTTTGTCAAAATATAGAAATTTGAGCTAGCTTAACATGGGAATTGGATTCACGTCATTCTTAGCTCTAAATCAAAAGTTACATTCGATGTAGTGCAGACAAATCAAGTTGATCGGCGAGTTAAAATTGTCATTCTAAACTGATCATTAATGCTCATTGGGTAAAAGCTTATACATAAAGCATAATACATGTCATCACGCATTTTGGGATAGACTGAAATACTTCGACGCTTTGTTATCTCTATTTCTATCTTAAATTTTGTCACAATATAGAGAATTGAGCTAGCTTAACATGGCCATTGTATACGTGTCATTCTGAGCTATATCAAAAGTTATGGACGATTTATTGCGGACATGTCAAGTTGATCAGCCATTTAATATGATCATTCTAAATTGATCATTGGTGCTCATTGAGTAAAGACTTATAAACGAAGCATAATGCATGGCATCACACAGTTTTGGGATGGATTAGATTACTTGTACGCTTTGTCGTCTCGATTTTTATCTCAAATCTTGTCAAAATATAGAAAATTGAGATAGATTAACGTGGGCATTGGATTTGTGTTATTTGAGCTCTGAATTAAAGTTACAGATGATTTAGTGTGGATATATCAAGTTGATCGCACAGTTAAAGTGATCATTCTAAACTGATCATTGTTGCTCTTTGAGTAAAGGCATATAACTGAATTATAGTGCATGACGTCACACAGTTTTTGATAGATTGGATTACTTGGACGTATTGCCGTATCTATTTCTGTCTCAAATTTTGCTACCATACAAAAATTTGAGCTAGCTTAACGTGGGCATTGGATTTGTGTCATTCTCAGCTCTAAATCAAAAGCTGCGGACGATTTTGAGCGGACATGTCAAGTTGATTGCCAGTTAAAAGGATCATTCTAAACTTATCATTGGTGCTCGTTGAGTAAAAGCTTATAAATGAAGAATAATGCATGGCATCACGCAGTTTGGGATGCATTTGATTACTTGTACACTTTGTCGTCTCTATTTTTATCTCAAATCTTGACCAAAAATAGAAAATTGAGCTAGATTAACATGGGCATTGCATTCGTGTTATTATGAGCTTTAAATTAAAAGTTACAGACGATTTAGTGTGGATATGTCAAGCTGATCGGGCAGTTAAAGTGATCATTCTAAACCGATCATTGGTGCTCATTGAGTAAAGGCATATAAATGAATCATAATATATGGCATCACATAGGTTTGGATAGATTAGATTACTTGGACGCATTGTCGTATCTATTTCTGTCTCGAATTTTGTTACCATATAGAAATTTGAGCTAGCTTAACGTGGGCATTGGATTCATGTCATTCTGAGCTCTAAATCAAAAGTTGCGGATGATTTAGAGCGGACATGTCAAGTTGATTGCTAGTTAAAAGGATCATTCTAAACTGATCATTTGTGCTCATTGAGTAAGGGCTTATAAATGAAGGATAATGCATGACATCACACAGTTTTGGATAGATTGAATTACTTGGACGCTTTGTCGTTTCAATTTTTTTTAAATTCTGTTAAAATATAGAAAATTAATCTAATTTTATGTCGTAAGTTGATTCTTGTCATTCTGAGTTCAAATCAAAAGTTACGGACGATTTATTATGGACATGTCAAGTTGATCGGTCAGTTCAAATCATCATTCTAAAGGCTTATAAATAAAGCATAAAGTATGGCATCACGAAGTTCGGGATAGATTGGATTACTTGGACGCATTCTTGTCTCTATTTCTGTCTCAAATTTTGTTGTAATATTGAAAATTGAGCTAGCCTAATGTGGGCACAGGATTCGTGTCATTTAGAGCTCTAAATGAAAAGTTACGAACGATTTAGTGTGGAAATATCAAATTGTTCGGCCAGTGAAAGTGTTCATTCTAAACTGATCATTTGTGCTCATTAAGTTAAGGCTTATAAATGAAGCATAAAGTACACATCACGCTGTTTGAGATAGATCGAATTACTTGGACACTTTGTCATCTCTATTTTTGTCTCAAATTTTGCAAAATATACAAAATTTAGCTGACTTAACGTGGGCATTGGATTCGTGTCATTCTGGTCTCTAAATCAAAAGTTACGGACAATTTAGTGCGTACATGTCAAGTTGATCGGCCAGTTAATATGAATATTCTAAAGTGATCATTGGTGTTCATTGAGCAGAGGCTTATAAATGAAGCATAATGCATGACATCTTACAATTTTGGATAGATTGGACTTTTCCGTATATATTTATGTCTCAAATGTTGTCATAATATAGAAAATCGAGCTAGATTAATGCGGGCATTGGATTTGTGTCATCATGAGTTCTAAATCAAGAGTTACAGACGATTTAGTGAGGACATGTCAAGTTGATCGGCTAGTTAAAGTGATCATTCTAAACTAATCATTGGTGCTCATTGAGTAAAGGCTTATAAATGAAGCAAAAAGCATAGTATCACGCAGTTTGGGATAGATTGGATTACTTGGATGCTTTGTCATCTCTATTTCTGTCTCAAATTTTGCAAAATATAGAAAATTTAGCTAGTTTAATGTGGGTATTGGATTCATTTCATTCTAAGCAATAAATCAAAAGTTACGGAGGATTTAGCGGAGACATGTCAAGTTGATCGGACAGTTAATATAATTATTCTAAACTGATCATTTGTGCTTATTGAGTAAAGGCTTATAAACGAAGCATAATGCATATCATTACACAGTTCCAGATTTAGTGTGGACATATCAAATTGATCGGCCAGTGAAAGTATTCATTCTAAACTGATCATTGGTGCTCATTAAGTTAAGGCTTATAAATGAAGAAAAAAGTATGACATCACGCAGTTTGAGATATATTGGATTACTTGGACACTTTGTCGTCTCTATTTTTGTCTCAAATTTTGCAAAATATAAAACATTTAGCTGGCTTAACGTGGGCATTGGATTCGTGTCACTCATATATCTAAATCAAAAGTTACGGACAATTTAGTGCGACATGTCAAGTTGATCGGCCAGTTAATATGAATATTCTAAAGTGATCATTGATGTTCATTGAATAGAGGCTTATAAATGAAGCATAATGCACAACATCTTACAATTTTGGATAGATTAGATTTTTCCGTATCTATTTTGTCTCAAATGTTGTCACAATATAGAAAATCGAGCTAGCATAATGTGGGCATTGGATTTGTGTCATCATGAGTTCCAAATCAAGAGTTACGGACAATTTAGTGCGGACATGTCAAGTTGTACGGCTAGTTTAAGTGATCATTCTAAACTAATCATTGGTGCTCATTAGAAAAGGCTTATAAATGAAGCATAAAGCATAGCATCACGCATGTTTGGGATAGATTTGATTACCTGGACGCTTTGTCATCTCTATTTATGCCTCAATTTTTTTACTAATAGATTGGATTACTTGGATACTTTTTCTTATCTAGTTCTTTCTCAAATCATGTCACAACGTAGAGCTCGCTTAATGTGGGCATTGGATTGGTGTCATTTTAAGCTCTGAATCAAAAGTTACAGACGATTTAGTGCGGATATGTCAAGTTGATCGCCCAGTTTGTGTGATCATTCTAAACTTATCATTAGCGCTCATTAAGTAAAGACTTATAAATGAAGCATAAAGCATGGCATCACACAATTTGGGATAGAGTAGATTACTTGGACCCTTTATCTTCTCACTTTCTGTCTCAAACTTTGTCACAATATTGAAAATTGAGCTAACTTAACATGCCATTGAATTCGTGTCATTTGGAGCTCTAATCAAAAGTTACGGATGATTAAGTGCGAAAATATCAAATTGATCGGCTAGTTAAAATGCTCATTCTACACTGATCATTAGTGCCCATTAAGTAAAGGCATAGAAATGAAGCATAAAGCATGGCATCACGCATTTTGGGATATATTGGATTATTTGGATGCTTTGTCGTCTCTATTTTTGTCTCAATGATTTTTTTCAATATATAAAATTGAGCTAGCTTAACGTGGGAATTGGATTCGTGTCATTCTGATCTCAAATTCAAAAGTTACAGATGATTTAGTGTGGACATGTCAAGTCGATCGGTCAAATAATATGATTTTTCTAAACTTATCATTGGTGCTCATTGAGTAAAGGTATACAAATAAAGCATAATGCAAGGCATCACACAGTTTTGGATAGATTGGATTGTTGGCAAGCTTTGTCATTTCTATTTTTGTCTTAAATTTTTAAAAAATATAAAACGTTGAGCTAGCTTAGCAAGAGCTTTGTCATTGGATTCACACATGAAGCTTTGTCATTGGATTCATGTGTTTCTAAGCTCTAAATCAAAAGTTATGGCTATTTAGTGCGGACATGTCAAGTTGATCGGCCAGTTAAAGTGATCATTCTAAACTGATTAATTGTGCTCATTAAGTATAGTTGATCAGCCAGTTAATATGAATATTCTAAAGTGATCATTGGTGTTCATTTAGTAGAGGCTTATAAATGAAGCATAGAGCATGACATCACGCAGTTTGGGATAGATTAGAATACCTGGACGCTTCGTCGTCTCTATTTTTGTCTCAAGTTTTGCAAAATATAGAATATTTAGCTACCTTTATTTGGGCATTGGATTCGTATTATTCTAAGCTCTAAATAAAAAATTATAGACGATTTAGTGCAGACATGTCAAGTTGATCGGCGAGTTAATATGATTATTCTAAACTGATCATTGGTGCTCATTGAGTAAAGGCTAATAAATGAAGAATAACGCCTGACATCACGCAGTTTGGGATGGATTGGATTACTTAGACGCTTTTTCGTATCTATTTTTGTCTCAAATTTTCTAACAATATAGAAAATTGAGCCAGCTTAACCTAGACATTGGATTCGTGTCATTTTGAGCTCTAAATCAAAAGTTATGGACGATTTAGTGCAGACATGTCAATTTTATCGGCCAGTTAAAAATGATCATTATAAACTGATCATTCGTGCTCATTGAGTAAAAGCTTATAAATGAAGAATAATGCATGGCATCACGGGGTTTGGGATGGATTGGATTAGTTGTACGCTTTATCGTCTCTATTTTTATCTCAAATCTTGTCAAAATATAAAAAATTGAGCTAGATTAACGTGGACATTGGATTCGTGTTATTTTGAGCTCTAAATTAAAAGTTACAGACGATTTAGTGTGGATAAGTCAAGTTGATCAGGCAGTTAAAGTGATCATTCTAAACTGATCATTGGTGCTCATTGAGTAAAGGCATATATATTAATCATAATACATGGCATCACATATTTTGGGATAGATTGGATTACTTGGACGTATTGTCGTATCTATTTTTGTCTCAAATTTTGTCACCATATAGAAATTTGAGCTAGATTAACGTGGACATTGGATTCATGTCATTCTGAGCTCTAAATCAAAATTTGCGGACGATTTAGTGCAAACATGTCAAGTTGATCGCCAGTTAAAAGGATCATTCTAAACTTATCATTGGTGCTCATTGAGTAAAAGCTTATAAATGAAGAATAATGCATGGTGTCACGTAGTTTGGGATGGATTGGATTACATGGATGCTTTCTCATATCTATTTCTGTCTCAAAGTATGTCATAATATAAAAAATTGAGCTAGCTTAGCGTGGGCATTGGATTCGTGTCATTCGGAGTTCTAATCAAAAGTTACAGACGATTTAGTGCGGAAATGTCATGTTGATCAGCCTGGTAATATTATTATCCTAAATTGATCATTGGTGCTAATTAAGTAAAAGCTTATAAATGAATCATAAGGCATGGCATCAAGCAGTTTGGGATAGATTGGATTACTTGCATGTTTTGTCGTATCTAGTTATTTCTCAAATTTTTTTATAATATAGGAAATTGAAATAGCTTACCTGTGGCATTCGTTATCCCACATAAAAGACGTGAAAGTGCGGATCCGTCCATTGGAAATATGCGACGAGCATCTACATGTTGTGAGTCTTTATAAAGTGTGAGTCTTTATAAAGACCTCACCAATAGAAACAAATTACAAAAAAATTGAAAAATAAATCTAATTATCCAGAGGCGAAAATTGAAAATCGGATGGCAAAAATGCTGGTGTAGCATTTGACGGTTTCACCTGTGGCATCGTTATCCCACATAAAAGACGTGAAAGTGGGATCCGTCCATTGGAAATATGCGACGAGCATCTACATGTTGTGAGTCTTTATAAAGTGTGAGTCTTTATAAAGACCTCACCAATAGAAACCGATCGTTCTAAATTATTTTTCTAAATATTGAAATAAATTGTTAATGAATAACAAATAAATTTTAATTTTAATTTAAATATTTTAAAATACTTACTATTTCTTGTTAGATCTGGATATAAAATATTTAGCTTGACAAATGCTTGTGCGGACCAAAACCATCCCGAGATGAGTCGTGGTTATTGAACGACTTACTACTACTCTCATTAGACATTTCTGTTCCCCAATAGTCTGTCATTGTTTTGTACAAACTAGGGGAAATCCACCTTGACGTTTGCGATTGTATGAACTGGGTTCACCACCCCTTTCATCGATCTTACACAGATGGAGTCAAACTCATTCCGTACCACCGTGGTGATCACAAGATTCCATGTGTTCGGTTGATTGCAAATTTAAAATATTAATTTTAGAAATTATTAAATTTTATAAAATAAAATATTTTTTAAAAAATTACTTACCGCAGATTCGATAAAGTATTTTTCTTGTCGTTCAGCTGGTATGACCGTCCAACTATATTAGGGGCCGTCAAATTTGTTTTTCAAAATTTTTGAAATTTGATGGGTTATTGCCTTTTTGTCCCAGCCAAACCAAATTAATTAAATATATAAAATATAAGTATCTTAAATACATATTTACAAATATTAAAATTTAAATTTAAATTATTGATTTATAATTAAATATTTATAATATATATTTTTATATTTATTATGTAATTCTATGAAATAAAAAAATCAAAAAATCAAATTTTAAACGTATCATGTTGTGTTCGGTGCTGGCATAGGAGACAGTACAGTCAAGTACTGGTCCCGTCCTGGAGTTTGTAACAAACTATCAAGTGTGATAATTTGTTCCCCCGTTTCCATTTCAGAAGGCGAAACCTATTCCTCCTCATGCTCCTCGGCTTCCTAAAACAAAGAAGACGGATCGGTTTTGGGAACCGAGTGAGGGTTGAAGGTGTATTATGGAGGGAGGCGGGATGCTGCTCTCTATAAGCGGCATCTGAGGTGTTCGAGGAGGCCGAAGAGTTACCACGGCCAGACGACGATAGGATTTGTCGTCTTCCACGACCTCTCGTTGACCTACCGCTACTTGCCATTGGGTATTGGGTGTTTGAGAGAGTTTTAGGTGTTTGAGAGAGTTTTAAGTGTTTGAGAGAGTTTTAGGAAGTAGGAAAATTTGTGTGAAGTGTGAAAATGAGGGAAAAGAGTCACGTATTTATTGGAAATATTTGTGACCACGCATGTGGTCGCAAATCAGTCGCAAAGTGGGAAATAAAATACGTGGTCGCAAATCAGCCACAAATTTGCGACTGATTTGCGACCACAAATTTTTCTAGAATTTTCGGTACCCACCGAATACACTGGTGGTCACAAATCAGTCACAACTTTATGACTGATTTGCGACCACATATTTAAAGTTTATAAAATAACAGGTGGTCGAAAATTAGTCGCAAATTTGTGACTGATTTGCGACCACTAGTACATCTAGTGGGAGTTGAAAATTTTCGAGAATTTTCATCTCCCACCATTTTCACAGTGGTCGCAAATCAGTAACAAATTTACGACTGATTTACGACTACGGTTTAAAATATTAACATTAATATGTTTTTTATATGTGGTGGCAAATGAGTCGCACATATGTGACTGATTTAAGAACACGAGTTATTTTAGGGACCAATTTGCCACCACATTCCCAATGTAGTGGGAATGTGGTGAAAAAGTAGTCACAATTAATACCCTAAACCCTAAATTATGTGATTTTGTTGACTAACATGAATTATATAAGATTGATAACATCATTTGGAGTTGTAAGAACTTCAATTACTAAGTAAACAATAACATTTGACAAATTTACTAAATTTTCATATCATTTACCTAAAACACTTAACACATTCAATTAACCTTATACCTCTTATATACAATTCAAATGTTTCTAACATTTACATAGACACAAATAAGATTTTGTTTTATATTTGGCCACCTATAATGGTTAGTACTTACCTAGAAATGCAAAATAAGTTGTAAATGTGAATAATACATAGGGAAAATGTAAATTTACACTATGTAGTCGCAAAGTGATCACTATTTTGTGACCAATTTTCGACTACAGTGAACCTGTGGTCGCAAATTGGCCGCAAATGTGCGACTGATTTGCGCCCATGGATTATTTTTGTGACCAATTTGCCATCACATTACCAATGTAGTGGCAATGTAGTGGCAAAGTAGTCATAATGAATGCCCCAAAACCTAAATTATATGATTTTCGTGAATACTATGAATTATATATATAATTGATAACATCATTAGGAGTTGCACAAAAAACTTCAATTCGAAATAACAACATTTTAGAAAAATATATAAGGATCAAATATAAAAATACATAAAAAGTCAAATATATTACATCTCTTCCTCCTCCTCATCATTTAAAGATGAAATATTACACTGAAATTCATCTTCTAGTTTGGCATCTCTAACATCAAAATCAATTTCTTCGGTATGATTAACTCTATCAACCAAAAGATCCAATTCTATCTTTTCAACCACTGTTACCTCTTCATCATTTTCTTGTTGCTAAAAGGCCAATCTCGTCTTTGTTTTTGTATTTCCCCAAAATGTTAGATCTAGGGTTAACTTTGAGAAAACTTAGCCATGTTTGTTTTGATGATGATTTTGTGTGCGGATAAGGAATATAACAAACGTGCTCTGCTTGAGAGTCTGTGGTACATCATGATTAATAAAATGTAAATTAGTTAAATAATTATATAAACAAATTATTTATAGAATTTTACGTATGTAATATATATAAATTAACATATACTTATAGTTAATTAGTTACGTACCTAGAATAAATTGTTCATAATTGTAGTATTTCCGTGATGATAACACATCAACGACACCATTTTCCAATCCGAATTCCTTTCGAAAGCGTAGGATCATACCACTCACATTTAAAAAGTGTGATCTTCAAATTTATGAGTCTAAAATACTCAAGTTGAATGATATGAGTTAAAATCTTGTAAAAATCAGCTTCATCAGATGCATCTCAGTAATTGTCTCCCTTGACAAAAATGCCTTAGTTACGTGTCTTCCTCCTGTGTCCATGTTTCTTTGTGCGGAACATATAACCTCTTGTAAAATAGATCGGCCAAGTTAACGCTTTATTCATCGGCCCTTGAACTAATTCTTGAGCCTCTATCGGAAAGGCGTGTGGCCGAAAATAAATGAAATTGTTTTCATATTATTTACCTCTCTAGTGGCCGAAAATATTCACAATTCCGCAAAACATATGCATGTGCATATTTGTATTCTTTTACGGAGAGCCATATTTCTCTACTTTTACCACTTGGACGACCCATGTGAGTAAATATATCTAGCACTCTGGGATCTAGATATACAGTGACGTCACCTTTCCTCGAATATAGTAGAGCTATATATATATATATATTATACACGATATTTAGCACGAAAATTTAATTAATTAACCTTACAAATAAAATAATTAATTAATATAAACACAACAATTTATGGTTACTATGTACGTACCTGTTTTTGGTGCGTATGTGGGCAGCAAAGTAATGCTCCGAGAAGTAAGATATCTCATCATTCACATATGATCCAACAATCGACCCTACAACATATTGTTTGTTCTTCATCTTGCTTTTAACTTTTTTAAAAAACCTTTCAAATAGATACATTCACCTATATTGCACAGATCCATCCAATTCAGCTTCGTATGTGCAACTCTTTTCGGGAGCAAAGCTTTGCAATATCTAACCTTGACTTAACTGTATCTTTTGATTTATCCTTAACATTCATAACAATATTAATGATGTTATCAAAGAAATTCTTTTCTATATGCATCACATCAATATTATGTCGAAGGTTAAGATCCGTCCAGTACGGCAACTCCGAAAATATGCTTTCTTTATGCCAATTATGCCAGATTCCATAAACCTCTTCTTTCCTTTCATGATCGTTTCCTCCGCACTCAAATGTTCTTGGAGGATTGATAGTTTTTATTTGCTCGTATAAAACTTGTTCGCCTGTCAATGATTGTGCAGGATAGTCATTCAAAGCATGCTTCCGCTTTAAAAAATTTGTTTTATTTTTTCGTAATGGATGACCCTTTGGAAGAAACATTCTGTGACAATCAAACCAACATATCTTTCTACCATTTGGTAATTGAAATGCCTTCGTATCATTCATACAAATTGGACAAGACAGTCTACCATGCGTTGTCCATCCTGACAACATTCCATAAGCTAAAAAATTGCTTATCGTCCACAGTAACATGAATTTTAGATTGAAATTTTGATTCAACGATACATCGTATGCATGAACTCCCATAGATCACAATTCTTTCAACTCATCAATCAAAGGTCAGAGGAATATATCCAGATTAGCGCACGGATGATTTGGTCCCAAATTCAGAATTGTTAGAAACAAGTACACTTTCTTCATACACATACAAGTTATATGGAGTGATAATCACCGGACATAATGAATGATTTCGAGACATCCCAAATGGATTGAACCCATCTGTACATAAGCCAAGATAAATTTTTCGAGATTCAACAGCAAATCTTGGATGTAGATATTGAAAAAGTTTCCAATCTGCAACATCAGATAGATGACTCATTTCTCCGTTTTTTGCTTCATGCTCTACATGTCACCTCATTGCCTCTACGGTTTTCTCGATTTGATACATTCTCTTAAGTTTGTCACCTATACGTAAATACCACTTACGATTGAAAGGTATTCTCGTCTTACCATCACTTGGCTTATATCGGGGGGAATCGCAAAATTTACATTTTTCCCATTTCTCATCTTTTTTCCAAAAGATCATACAGTTGTGAACACGCAAGTCAATTGTATAAAACAGGAGCCCTAAATTTTGCATCAGTTCTTTGGTTTCATAATATGAACCTGTTGCTTGATTCTCCTCAGGCAAATATTCTGTAAACAGCTCCGCCCAAGAATCCATGCATCTGACTTAATGTTTATGAACCGAGCAGCTAAAGATAAGTGTGAGTGTCCTCCATGACAACCATCATACAATGGATTTTTTCGCATCTTCTAACATGTTGTAAAAATTTTGTGCTTCTAAATTTGGTTCTTCTACATTATTATATTCCTTCTCGTTCTGATTATAGTACTCATCCGTCGTACTCTCACAAAATGCATCCGTCGCCATTTCAACATATCTATTACCGGATGTCCCAACTGTTTCTTCACTAGTACCACATGTACCTCCCTTATTTCTTTGGACATCACCTCGACTACTCATCCCTAACTGAACATTCAGCTCTTCTCCATGATTATACCAAATTTAATAATTTGGCATAAATCCTCGACTATATAGATGATTCCATATTTTGCGTCCCAGAAGAAATTTATCATTTTTGCAATTAACACAAGACAGAAAAATTTAGCTCTGCTACTTTGATATGTTGGTTGACTACTTGCAAAATTCATGAACTGCTCTATGCCTTGTGCAAATTCCGCCGATATATTTCTTCTTTGATTATCAATCCTTTTGTACATCCAATCTCTCGAATTATTATAATTTTCACCACATATTTGATGTTTTTTTCCTTTTGAATTCTACAAATGAGAGAATGGGATGGGGGCATATATATATATATATATATATATATATATATATATATATATATATATATATATATATATATGCGACTACTTCACGACCATAACAGTGTTGGTCGCATATTAGTCGCATATTCGTCGCTTAAAGGTCGGTATACCTACCATGCACATGTTTTTTATGTTGTGACTTTGTCACCACTTTGTGACTAAAGAGCCACTCCAACCATGGTCGCAAATTGGTTGCATATTTTGCGACCAATATGCGACCAACAGGTGTTTCTACCACTCGCAGTTGCTAATAAGTCACCAATTTGTGATGGATTAGCGACTGCCAACACCGGTCACAAATTAGTCGCATATTAGTCGCAAAATGGTTGCGTATTACGATCAATATGCGACTACAGTTTTTAGTCCCAAATTTCCGACCAATTTGCCACTACTGCTCTGTAGTCGCAAATTGGTCGTAGAACAATGGCAAATGTGGTCGCAAATTTTCCCACCACGTATGTTGTCGCAAAATGTAGTGGCATTTTGGCAGTTTTCTTATAGTGGTGGGCATTGGACTCGTGTCATTCTAAGCTATAAATCAAAAGATATGAACAACTTTGTGCAGACATGACAAGGTTATCAGCCAATTAAAATTATCATTCAAAACTGATCATTGGTGCTCATTGAGTAAAAACTTATAAATCAAAAATAATGCATAGCATCACGTAGTTTGGGATGGATTGGATTACGTGTACAATTTGTTGTATCAATTTCTATCTCAAATTTTGTCATATTATAGAAAATTAAGCTAGCTTAACGTGGGCATTGGATTCGTGTCATTTTAAGCTCCAAATCAAAAGTTACGGATAATTTAGTGCAGATATATCAAGTTGATCGCCAATTAAAATGATCATTCTAAACTGATCATTGGTGCTCATTGGGTAAAAGCTTATAAATGAAGAATAATGCATGGCATCACACAGTTTGGGATGGATTGGATTACTTGTATGCTTTGTCGTATCTATTTCTGTCTCAAATTTTGTCACATTATAGAAAATTGACCTAGCTTAACGTGTACATTGGATTCGTGTCATTCTGAGCTCTAAATCAAAAGTTACGGACGATTTAGTGTGTACATGTCAAGTTGATCGGCCAGTTAAAGTGATCGTTCTAAACTGATCATTGGTGCTCATTAAGTAAATGGTTATAAATGAAGAATAAGGCATGACATCACGTAGTTTTCGAGAGATTGGATTACTTGGACACTTTGTCGTATCTAGTTCGGTCTCAAATTTTGTCACAATATAGAAAATTGAACTAGTTTAATGTGGGTATTGGACTTGTGTCATTTTGAGCTATAAATCAAAAGTTATGGACAATTTAGTACAGAAATGTCAAGTTGATCGGCCATTTAAAATGATCATTCTAATCTGATCATTGGTGCTCATTAAATAAAAGCTTATAAATGAAGCATAAAGCATGACATCACGCATTTTGGGATAAATTGGATTACTTGGACGCTTTGTCGTCTTTATTTCTCTCTTAAATTTTGTCAAAACACAGAAAATTGAGATAGTTTATCATGGGTATTGGATTCGTGTCATTCTGAGCTCTAAATCAAAAGTTACAGACAATTTAGTGTGGACATGTCAAGTTGATCGACCAGTTAAAATGATTATTCTAAAATGATCATTGTTGCTCATGAAGTAAATGGTTACAAATGAAGCCTAAGGCATGGCATCACCCAATTTATGATAGATTGGATTACTTGGATGCTTTGTCGCCTCTATTTCTGTCTCAAATTTTGTCAAAATATATAAAATTTATCTAGTTTAATGTGGGCATTGGATTCGTGTCATTCTGAGCACTAACTCAAAAGTTATAGACGATTTAGTGCGGACAAGTCAAGTTGATTGGCCATTTAATATGATTATTGTAAGGTGATCATTGGTGATCATTGAGTAAAGGATTAAAAATGAAGCATAATGCATGGCATCACGCAATATGGGAAAGATTGGATTTCTTGGATGCTTTTTCGTCTCTACTTCCGTCTCAAATTTTGTCAAAATATAGAAAATTTATCTAGATTAACGTGGGAACTGGATTTGTATCATTTTAAGCTCAAAATAAAAAGTTATGGACGATTTAGTACGGACATGTCAAGTTGATCGGCCAGTTATTATGATTATTTACAACCCGTAAATCCGGCGTGGGGCGTGGAGGGTTTTAACCCTTTTGTTCCGGGAGGAATAACCTCTCATCATATTGCAGCAGGGATGTTGGGTATATTACGGGCTTATTCCATCTTAATGTTCGTCCGCCTCAACGTCTAGACAAAGGATTATGTATGGGAAATATTGAACCGTCCTTTCCAGTAGTATTGCTGCTGTCTTTTTTGCAGCTTTTGTTGTTGCTGGAACTATGTGGTATCGTTCTGCAACTACTCCCATCGAATTATTTGGAAACTGATCATTGCTGCTCATTGAGTAAATGCTTAGATATGAAGCATAATGCATGACATCACACAGTTTTGGATAAATTTGATTACTTGCAAGCTTTCTTCGTGTCTATTTTTGTCCAAAATTTTGTTATAAGATAGAAAATTGAACAAGCTTAACGTGGGCATTGGATTCATGTAATTCTGAGCTCTAAATTAAAAGTTACGGATGATTTAGTACGGATATGTCAAGTCGAATGGCCAGTTAAAGTGATCATTCTAAATTGATCATTGGTGCTCATTAAGTAAAGGCTTATTAATGAAGCATAATGCATGGCATCAAGCACTTTGGATAGATTGGGTTAGTTGGATACCTTGTCGTCCCTAGTTTGGTCTCAAAATTTTGTCAAAATATACAAAATTTAGCTAGCTTAACTTTGACATTGAATTCGTGTCATTCGAGCTCTAAATCAAAAGTTACGGACGGTTTAGTGCGGACATGTCAAGTTGATCGACTATTTAAAGTGATCATTCTAAACTGATCATTGGTGCTCATTAAGTAAAGGCTTATAAATGAGGCATAAAGCATGGTATCACGTAGTTTTTGATAGATTGGATTACTTGGATGCTTTGTCATCTCAAATTTTGTCTCAAATTTTGTCAAACCATAGAATAATGAGCTTGCTATACGTAGGCAATGGATTCGTATCATTCTGAGCTCTCAATCAAAAGTTACAGACAATTTAGTATGGACATGTCAAGTTGATCGACCAGTTCAAATGATCATTCTAAAATGATCATTGGTGCTCATGAAGTAAAGGCTTACAAATGAAGCCTAAGGCATGGCATCACCCAGTTTATGATAGATTGGATTACTTGGACGCTTTGTCGTCTCTATTTCTGTCTCAAATTTTATCAAAATATATAAAATTATCTACTTTAATTTGGGCATTGGATTCGTGTCATTCTGATCACTAACTCAAAAGTTACCGACGATTTAGTGCGGACAAGTCAAGTTGATTGGCCAGTTAATATGATTATTCTAAGATGATCTTTGGTGCTCATTGAGTAAAGGATTAAAAATGAAGCATAATGCATGGCATCACACAGTATGGGAAAGATTGGATTTCTTGGACGCTTTTTCGTCTCTTCTTCCGTCTCAAATTTTGTCAAAATATAGAAAATTTATGTAGTTTAACGTGGCCATTGGATTCGTATCATTTTATGCTCAAAATAAAAAGTTATGGACGATTTTGTGAGGACATATCAAGTTGATCGGCCAGTTATTATGATTATTTTAAACTTATCATTGTTGATCATTGAGTAAATGCTTATACATGAAGCATAATGCATGACATCACACAATTTTGGATAAATTTGATTACTTGCAAGCTTTTTCATGTCTATTTTTGTCTCAAATTTTGTTATAAGATAGAATATTGAACAAGCTTAACGTGGGCATTAGATTCATGTCATTATGAGCTATAAATTAAAAGTTACGGACGATTTAGTACGGAAATATCAAGTTGAGTGGCGAGTTAAAGTGATCATTCTAAATTGATCATTGGTGCTCATTAAGTAAAGGCTTATTAATGAAGCATAATGCATGACATCAAGCAATTTGGATAGATTTGATTAGTTGGATGCTTTGTCGTCCCTATTTCGGTCTCAAAATTTCGTCAAAATATAGAAAATTTAGGTACTTCACATGGACATTGGATTCGTGTCATTCCGAGCTCTAAATCAAAAGTTACGGACGATTTAGTGTGGATATGTCAAGTTGATCGGCTATTTAAAGTGATTATTCTAAGCTGATCATTGGTGCTCATTACGTAAAGGCTTATAAATGAAGCATAAAGCATGGCATCACGTAGTTCGGGATAGATTGGATTACTTGGATGCTTTGTCGTCTCAAATTTTATCTCAAATTTTGTCAAACCATAGAATAATGAGCTTGCTTTAAGTGTGCAATGGATTCGTGTCATTCTGAGCTCTAAATCAAAAGTTATATATGATTAAGTGTGGACATGTCATTCTAAAATGATCATTGGTGCTCATTAAGTAAATGCTTATAAATGAAGCCTAAGGCATGGCATCACACAATTTTTGATAGATTAGATTACTTGGACGCTTTGTCGTCTCTTCTTCCGTCTCAAATTTTGTCAAAATATAGAAAATTTATCTAACTTAATGTGGGAATTGGATTTGTGTCATTTTAAGCTTAAAATCAAAAGTTATAGATGATTTATCGTGGACATCTCAAGTTGATCGGACATTTATTATGACTATTCTAAACTGATCATTGTTGCTCATTAGGTAAAGGCTTATAAATAAAGCATAATGCATGGCTTCACGCAGTTTGGGATAGATTGGATTGCTTGGACGCTTTGTTGTCTCTACTTCCGTCTCAAATTTTGTCAAAATATCAAAACTTTATCTACCTTAACGTGGGCATTGGATTCGTGTCATTCTAAGCTCAAATCAAAAGTTACCGACGATTTAGTGCAGACATGTCATGTTGATCAACAAGTTATTATAATTATTCTAAACTGGTCATTGTTGTTCATTGAGAAAAGGTTTATACATGACGCATAGCTCATGGCATCACATAGTTTGGATAGATTGGATTACTTGGAAGCTCTATCGTGTCTATTTTTTCTCAAATTTTGTTACAATATAGAAAATTGAACAAGCTTAACGTGGGCATTGGATTCATGTCATTCTGAGCTATAAATCAAACGTTACGGACGATTAAGTACGGACATGTCTAGTTGAGTTGCCCGTTAAAGTGATCATTCTAAATTGATCATTTGTGCTTATTAAGTAAAGGGTTATAAATGAAGAATAATGCATGTCATCAAGAAGTTTGGATAGATTTGATTAGTTGGATGCTTTGTCATCTCTATTTTTGTCTCAAATTTTGTCAAAGTATAGAAAATTGAGCTAGATTAACGTGGGCATTGGATTCGTGTCATTCTATGCTCTAAATCAAAAATTAAAGATGATTTAGTGCGGACATGTCAACTTGATCGGCAATTTAAAGTGATCGTTTAAAGTGATCATTCTATACTGATCATTGGTGCTCATTAAGTAAAGGCTTATAAATGAAGAATAAAGCATGGCATCACGTAGTTTGGGATAGATTAAATTACTTGGACGTTTTGTCGTCTCTAATTTTGTCTCAACTTTTGTCAAACCATAGAATAATGAGCTTGCTTAACGTGGGCATTGGATTTGTGTCATTCGTAGCTCTAAATCAAAAATTATAGACGATTTAGTGTGGACATGTCAAGTTGATCGGCCAGTTAAAAAGATCATTCTAAAATGACAATTGGTGCTCATTAAGTAAAGGCTTATAGATGAAGACCAAGGCATGGCATCACACAATTTGTGATAGATTGGATGACTTCGTTACTTTTTCGTCTCTACTTCTATCTCAAATTTTGTAAAAATATAGTAAATTTATCTAGCTTAACGTGGACATTGGATTCGTGTCATTCTGAGCTCAAAATCAAAACTTACGTTCAATTTAGTGCGAACATGTCAAGGTTATTGGCAAGTTAATATGATTATTCTAAGCTGATCATTGCTGTTAATTGAGTAAAGGCTTATATATGAAGCATAATGCATAGCATCATAGAGTTTTGGATAGATTGGATTACTTGGAAACTTTGTCCTGGCTATTTCTATCACAAATTTTGTTACAATATAGAAAATTGAGGTAGCTTAACGTGCTCATTGGATTCGTGTCATTCTGAGCTCTAAATCAAAAGTTAATGATGATTTAGTACAGACATGTCAAGGTCAGTGGCCAGTTAAAGTGACCATTCTAAACTGATCATTGGTGCTCTTTAAGTAAATGCTTATAAATGAAGCATAATGCATGACATCAAGCGGTTTGGATAGATTGAATTACTTGGATGCTTTGTCGTCTCTATTTTTGTGTCCTATTTTGTCAAAATATTGAAAATTGAGCTTGCTTAACATGTGAACTGGAGTCGTGTCATTCTAAGCTCTAAATCTAAAGTTACGGACGATTTAGTGCGGATATGTCAAGTTGATCGGCCATTTAAAGTGATCATTCTAAACTGATCATTGGTACTCATTAAATAAAGGCTTATAAACGAAGCATAAAGCATGGCATCACATAGTTTGGGATAGATTGGTTTACTTGAACGATTGGTCGTCTCTAATTATGTCTCAAATTTTATCAAACTATAAAATAATGATCTAGCTTAACATGGGCATTAGATTCGTGTCATTCTGAGCTGTAAATCAAAAGTTATAGAAGATATAGTATGGACATGTCAAGTTTATTGGCTAGTTATAATGATAATTCGAAAATGATCATTGGTGCTCATTAAGTAAGGGGTTATAAATGAAGCCTAAGGCATGACATCACACAATTTCTGATAGATTGGATTACTAGGACGCTTTGTCGTCTCTATTTCCATCTCAAAATTTTTCAAATATAGAAAATTTAGATAACTTAACGTGGGAATTGGATTTAGCGCAGTCAAGTTGATTGGCCAGTTAATATGATCATTCTAAACTGATCATTGCTGCTAATTGAGTAAAGGCTTATACATAAAGTATAATGCATGGCATCACACAATTTTGGATAGATTGGATTACTTGGAAGCTTGGTCGTGTCTATTTCTGTCTTATATTTTATTACAATATAGAAAATTGAGCTATCTTAACATGCACATTTAATTCATGTCATTCTGAGCTCAAAATCAAAAGTTACATACGATTTAGTGTGGATATGTCAAATTGGTCGGACAGTTAATATGATCATTATAAAATGATGATTGGTGCTCATTAAGTAAAGGCTTATAAATGACGCATAATGCATGGCATCAAGCAGTTTGGATAGGTTGGATTACTTAAACATTTTTTCGTCTCTATTTCGGTCTAAAATTTTGTCAAACCATATAAAATTGAGCTAGCTTAACCTGGGCATTAGATTCGTATCATTCAGAGCTCTAAAGCAAAAGTTTGAGACGATTTACTGTGGACATGCCAAGTTGATCGGCCAATTAAAATGATCATTCTAAAATGATAATTGGTGCTCATTAAAATGATCATTCAATGCACATTCTAAAATGAAGCCTAAGGCATGGCATCATGCAATTTGTGATAGATTGGATTACTTGGACGCTCTGTCGTCTCTACTTCTATCTCAAACTTAGACAAAATATAGAAAATTTTTCCAGCTTATCGTGGGCATTGGATTCGTGTCATTCTAAGCTCAAAATCAAAAGTTACGGACGATTTATTACGGACTTGTCAAGTTGATTGGCCACTTAATATGATTATTCTAAACTGATCATTACTGCTCATTGAGTAAAGGCTTATAAATGAAGCATAATCCGTGGCATCACACAGTTTTGGATAGATTGGATTACTTGTAAGCTTTGTCGTGTCTATTTCTCTCTCAAATTTTGTTACAATATATAAAATTGAGCTAGCTTAACGTGGGCATTGGATTCGTGTCATTCTGAGCTCTAAATCAAAAGCTACAGACGATTTAGTACGAACATGCCAAGTTGAGTGGCGAGTTGAAGTGATCATTCTAAAATGATCATTGGTGCTAATTAAGAAAAGACTTATAAATGAACCAAAAGGCATGGCATCACCCAGTTTATGATAGATTGGATTACTTGGACGCTTTGTCGTCTCTACTTTTGTCTCAAATTTTGTCAAATTATAGTAAATTTATCTAGCTTAATGTGGGTATGGAATATGTGTCATTATGAGCACTAAATCAAAAGTTATGAACGATTTAGTGTGGACATGTGAAGTTGAGTGGCCAGTTAAAGTGAAAATTCTAAACTGATCATTGGTGCTCATTAAGTAAAGGCTTATAAATTAAGCATAATGCATGGCATCAAGCAGTTTGGATAGATTGGATTAGTTGGATGCTTTACCGTCCCTATTTCGGTCTCAAATTTTTGTCAAAATATAGAAAATTGAGCTACATTAACGTGGACATTGGATTCTTGTCATTCTGAGCTAAAATTCAAAGTTATGGACAATTTTGTGCGGACATCTCAAGTTGATCAGCTAGTTAATATGATTATTCTAAACTGATCATTGGTGCTCATTGAGTAAATGCTTATAAATCAAGCATAATGCATGGCACCAAACAGTTTTGGATATATTGGTTTACTTGGATGCTTTGTCGTCTCTATTTCTGTCTCAAATTTTGTTAAAATATAGAAAATTTATCTAGCTTAATGTGGGCATTGAATTCGTGTTATTCTGAGCTCAAAATCAAAAATTACAGACGATTTAGTGGGGACATTTCAAGTGGATCGGCCAGTTAATATGATTATTCTAAACTGATCATTGGTGATCATTGAGTAAAAGCTTATAAACGAAGCATAATGTACGCCATCTTACAGTTTGGAAAAGATTGGATTACTTGGATGTTTTTTCGTGTCTATTTCTGTGTCCAATTTGGTTACAATATACAAAATTAAGCTATCTTAATGTGGGCATTGGTATTGTGTCGTTTTGAGCTTTAAATCAAAAGTTACAGACGGTTTAGTGTGGACATGTCCAGTTGATCGGCTAGTTAATATGAGTATTCTAAACTGATCATTGGTGCTCATTGAGTATAGGCTTATAATTGAAGCATAATGCGTGACATCACACAGTTTGGGATAGATTGGATTACTTGGACGCTTTGTCGTATCTAGTTATGTCTCAAATTTTGTAACAATAGAGAAAATTGAGCTAGATTAACGTGACATTGGATTCGTGTCATTCGGAGCTCTAAATCAAAAGTTACGGAAAATTTGGTGGAGACATGTAAAGGTTATTGGCCAATTAAGATGATTATTCTAAACTGATCAATGGTGCTAATTGAGTACATGCTTATAAATGAAGCATGTAGCATGGCATCACACAGGTTGAGATAGATTAGATTACTTGGATGCTTTGTTGTCTCTATTTCTCTCTCAAATTTTACAAAATATAGAAAATTGAGCTAGCTTAATGTGGGCATTGGATTCATGTCATTCAGAGCTCTAAATCAATAGATACTGACGATTTAGTACGAACATGCCAAGTTCAGTGGCCTGTGCAAGTGATCATTCTAAAATGACCATTGGTGCTCATTAAGTAAAAACTTATAAATGAACCAAAAGGCATGTCATCACCCAGTTTATGATAGATTGGATTACTTGGACGCTTTGTCGTCTCTACTTCTGTCTCAAATTTTGTCAAATTATAGAAAATATATCTACCTTAATGTGGGCTTTGAATATGTGTCATTCTGATCACTAAATCAAAAGTTACGGACGATTTAGTGCGGCCATGTGAAGTTAAGTGGCCAATTAAAGTGAAAATTCTAAATTGATCATCGGTGCTCATTAATTAAAGGCTTATAAATGAAGCATAATGCATGGCATCAAGCAGTTTGGATAGATTGGTAGCTGGATGCCTTGCCGTCCTTATTTTGGTCTCAAATTTTTGTCAAAATATAGAAAATTGAGCTAGCTTAACGTGGACATTGGATTCGTGTCATTCCGAGATAAAAAATCAAAAGTTACGGATGATTTAGTACGGACATGTCAAGTTGATCAGCCAGTTAATATGATTATTCTAAACTGATCATTGGTGCTCATTGAGTAAAGGCTTATAAATCAAGCATAATGCATGGCATCACACAGTTTTTGTATATTGGATTACTTCAATGCTTTGTCGTCCCTATTTCTGTCTCAAATTTTGGTAAAATATAGAAACTTTATCTTGCTTAATGTGGGCATTGAATTCGTGTTATTCTGAGCTCAAAATAAAAAATTAGAGACGATTTAGTGCGGACATGTTAAGTGGATCGGCCAGTTAATATGATTATTCTAAAGTGATCATTGGTGATCATTGAGTAAAAGCTTATAAATGAAGCTTAATGCACACCATCTTACAGTTTGGGAAAGATTGGATTACTTGGACGCTTTGTCATGTCTATTTCTGTCTCCAATTTTGTTACAATATACAAAATTGAGCTTGCTTAACATGGGCATTGTTATTGTGTAGTTTTGAGCTTTAAATCAAAAGTTACAGACCTTTTAGTGTGGACATGCCAAGTTGATCGACCAGTTAATATGAGTATTCTAAACTGATCATTGGTGCACATTGAGTAAAGGCTTATAAATGAAGCATAATGCATGGCATCACACAGTTTGGGATAGATTGGATTATTTGGACTCTTTGTCGTATCTAGTTATGTCTCAAATTTTGTAACAATAGAGAAAATTGAGCTAGATTAACGTGACATTGAATTCCTGTCATTCGGAGCTCTAAATCAAAAGTTATGGGCGATTTGGTGGAGACATGTACATGTTATTGGCCAATTAAGATGATTATTCTAAATTGATCAATGGTGCTAATTAAGTAAAGGCTTATAAATGAAGCTTGAAGCATGACATCACACAGGTTGAGATAGATTGGATTAATTGGATGATTTGTTGTCTCTATTTCTGTCTCAAATTTTGCAAAATATAGAAATTTAGCTAGCTTAACGTGGGCATTGGATTCGTGTGATTCTGAGCTCTAAATCGAAACATATATACGATTTAGTGGTGACATATCAAGTTGATCGGCCAGTTAAAGTAATAATTCTAAAACGATCAATGGTGCTCATTAATTAAAGGCTTATAAATGAAGCACAAAGCATGGCATCACGCAGTTTTGGATAGATTGGATTACTTGGACGCTTTGTCGCCTCTATTTCAGTATCAAATTTTGAAAAATATAGAAAATTTAGTGCACACATGTCAACATGGACATTGAATTCGTGTCATTCCGAGCTTAAAATCAAAAGTTACAGACGATTTAGGGTGGGAAATATCAAGTTGATCGGCCTGTTAATATGATCATTTTAAACTGATCGGTTGTGCTTATTGAGTAAAGGCTTATAAATGAAGCATAATGCATGACATCACATAGTTTTGGATAGATTGGATTACTTGGACGCTTTTCGTCTCTATTTCTTTCTCAAAATTTTGTTTAGATATGGAAAATATATCTAGCTTGACATGAGCATTGGATTCGTGTCATTCTAAGCTCAAAATCAAAAGTTACTGACATGTCAAGTTCATCGGCCATATAATATGATTATTTTAAATTTATCATTGGTGCTCATTGACTAAATGCTTAAAAATGAAGCATAATGCATGACATCACACAGTTTTGGATAGATTGGATTACTTGGACGCTTTGTCATCTGTATTATTGTTTCAAATTTTGTTAAAATATAGTAAATTTATCTAGCTTAACGTGTTCATTGGATTCGTGTCATTCTGAGCTGAAAATCAAAAGTTATGGAAGATTTAATGCAAAATATCAAGTTGATCGGCCAGTTAATATGATTATTCTAAACAGATCATTGGTGATCAATGATTAAAGGCTTATAAATCAAGCATAATGCATGGCATCACACAGCTTTGGATCGATTGGATTACTTGGATGCTTTGTCGTCTCTCTTTCTGTCTCAAATTTTGTTAAAATATAGAAAATTTTCTTAGTTTAATGTTGGCATTGAATTCATGTTATTTTGAGCTCAAAATCAAAAGTTATGGACGACTTTGTGCGGACATGTCAAGTTGATCGGCCAGTTAATATGATTATTCTAAACTGATCACAGGTGCCCATGGATAAAGGCTTATAAATAAAGCATAATGCATGGCATCACACAGTTTTGGATAGATTGGATTACTTGGACGGTTTTTGCGTATCTATTTTTGTCTTAAATTTTGTTTCAATATAGAACATTGAGCTAGCTTAACGTAGACATTGGATTCGTGTCATTTTGAGCTCAAAATCAAAAGTTTTGGAAGATTTAGTGTGGACATGTCATGTTGATCGACCAATTAAAGTGATCATTCTAAACTGATCATTGGTGCTCTTTAAGCAAAGGTTTATAAATGAAGCATAAAACATGGCATCACAAAGTTTGGGAAAGATTGGATTAGTTGGACGCTTTGTCGACTCTATTTCTGTCTCAATTTTGTTAAAACATAGAAAATTTGGCAAGATTAAAGTGTGCATTGGATACGTGTCATTATGAGCTTTAAATCAAAATTGACGGACGATTTAGTTCAGATATGTCAAGTTGATTGGCCATTTAATATGATTATCTAAACAGATCATTGGTGCTCATTGAGTAAAGGCTTATAAATGAAGCATAATGCATGGCATCACACAGTTTGAGATATATTAGATTATTTGAACGGTTTGACGTATCTAGTTATGTCTCAAATTTTGTAACAATAGAGAAAATTGAGCTAGCTTAATGTGGGCATTGAATTCGTGTCATTATCAAGTTGATCTGCCAGTTAAAGTGATCGTTCTAAACTGATCATTGGTGCTCATTAAGTAAAGGCTTATAAATGAAGCATAAAGCATTGCATCACGCAGTTTGGGATAGATTGGATTACTTAGATGCTTTGTCGTCTATATATCTGTCTCAAATTTTGTCAAAATATAGAAAATTTAACTAGATTAACGTGGGGATTGGATTCCTGTCATTCTGAGCTCTAAATCAAAAGTTACGGAGGATTTGGTGCGCACATGTCAAGGTTTTCGGGCAGTTAAGATCATTATTCTAAACAGATCAATGGTACTGATTGAGTAAAGGCTTATAAATGAAGCATAAAGCATGGCATCACACAGTTTGTCGAGATACATTGGATTACTTAGAAGATTTGTTGTCTATATTTATGTCTCAAATATTCCAAAATATAGAAAATTTAGCTAGCTTAACGTGGGCATTGGATTCGTGTCGTTTGAGCTTAAAATCAAAAGTTACATACGATTTAGTGTGGATATATCAAGTTGATCGGCTAGTTAAAGTGATCATTCTAAACCGATCATTGGAGCTAATTAAGTAAAGGCATATAAATGAAGTATAAAGCATGGCATCACACAGTTTGAGCTCAAAATCAAAAGTTACGGACGATTTAGTGCGGACATGTCAAGTTGATCGGCCATTTAATATGATTATTCTAAAATGATCATTGGTGCTCATTGAGTAAAGGCTTATAAACGAAGCATAATGCATGGCATCACACAGTTTTGGATAGATTGAATTACTTGGACACTCTGTCGTTTCTATTTTTGTTTCAAATTCTGTTAAAATATAGAAAATTAATCTAACTTATTGTGGTCATTGGATTCTTGTCATTCTTAGCTCAAATCAAAAGTTACAGACGATTTATTATGGACATATTAAGTTAATCGGCCAGTTACAGACGATTTAGTGTGGATATGTCAAGTTGATCGGGCAGTTAAAGTGATTATTCTAAACTGATCATTAGTGCTCATTGAGTAAAGGCATATAAATTAATCATAATGCACGACATCACACAGTTTTAGATATATTGGATTACTTGGACGCATTGTCGTATCTATTTCTGTCTCAAATTTTGTTACAATATAGAAATTTGAGCTAGATTAACATGGGCATTGGATTTGTGTCATTCGGAGCTCTAAATCAAAAGTTGCGGACGATTTAGAGCGTAATGTCAAGTTGATCGCCAATTAAAAGGATCATTCTAAACTGATCATTGGTGCTCATTGAGTAAAGGCTTATAAACGAAGCATAATGCATGGCATCACACTGTTTTCGATAGATTGAATTACTTGGACGCTTTGTCATTTCTATTTTTGTTTTCAATTCTGTTAAAATATAGAAAATTAGTCTAACTTAATGTGGTCATTTGATTCTTGTCATTCTGAGCTCAAATCAAAAGTTACAGATGATTTATTATGGACATGTCAAGTTGACCGGCCAGTTAAAATCATCATTCTAAACTGATCATTGGTGTTTATTAAGTAAAGCCTTATAAATGAAGCAAAGTATGGTATCACGCAGTTTGGGATAGATTGGATTACTTGGACACTTTGTCATCTCTACTTTTTTCTAAAATTTTGCAAAATACAGAATATTTAGCTAGCTTTATGTGGGCATTGGATTCGTGTCATTCCGAGCTCTAAATCAAGAGTTACAGACGATTTAATATAGACATCTCAAGTTGATCGGCTAGTTAATATGATTATTCTAAACTGATCATTGGTGCTCATTGAGTAAAGGCTTATAAATGAAGCATTATGCCTGGCATCATGTAGTTTGTGATAGATTGGATTACTTGGACGCTTCGTATATAGTTCTGTATGAAATTTTGACACAATATAGAAAATTGAGCTAGCTTAACGTGGGCATTGGATTCGTATCATTTTAATCTCAAAATCAAAAGTTACGGACGATTTAGTGCGAAATTATCAAGTTGATCGGCCAATTAAAATGATATGAAGAATAACGCAGGGCATCACGCAGTTGGGGATGAATTGGATTACTTGGACACTTTTTCAAATCTATTTCTATCTCAAATTTTGAAAAAAATATAGAAAATTGAGCTTGCTTAACGTGGACATTGGATTCGTGTCATTCTGAGCTCTAAATGAAAAGTTATGGACGATTTAGTGAGGACATGTCAAATTGATTGGCATGTTAAAATGATCATTATAAACTGATCATTGAGCTCATTGAGTAAAATGTTATAAATGAAGAATAATGCATGGAATCACGCAGTTTGGGATGTATTGGATTACTTGTATGCTTTATCATCTCTATTTTTATCTCAAATCTTGTCCAACTATAGAAAGTTGAGCTAGATTAACGTGGGCATTGGATTCGTGTCATTCTGAGCTTAAAATATAAAGTTACATACGATTTAGTGTGGATTTGTCAAGTTTATTAGGCAGTTAAAGTGATCATTCTATACTGATCATTGGTGCTCATTGAGTAAAGGCATATAAATAAATCATAATACATGGCATCACACAGGTTTGGATATATTGCATTGCTTGGACGCATTGTCGTATCTATTTCTATCTCAAATTTTGTTACCATATAGAAATTTGAGATAGCTTAACATGGGCATTGGATTCGTGTCATTTTGAGCACTAAATAAAAAGTTGCGGACGATTTAGAGCGGACATGTCAAGTTAATCTCTAGTTAAAAGGATCATTCTAAAGTGATCATTGGTGCTCATTCAGTAAAGGCTTATAAACAAAGGATAATGCATGGCATCACACAGTTTTGGATAGAGTTAATTACTTGGACGCTTTGTCGTTTCTATTTTTGTTTCAAATTCTGTTAAAATATAGATAATTAATCTAACTTTATGTGGTAATTTGATTCTTGTCATTTTGAGCTAAAATCAAAAGTTATGGATGATATATTATGGACATGTCAAGTTGATCGGCTAGTTCAAATCATCATTCGAAACTGATCATTGTTGCTTATTAAGTAAAGGCTTATAAATGAAACATAAAGTATGGTATCACGAAGTTTGGGATAGATTGGATTACTTGGATGCATTATTGTCTCTATTTGTGTCTCAAATTTTGTCGCAATTTAGAAAATTGAGCTAGCCTAATGTGGGCACTAGATTTGTGTCATTCGGAGCTCTAAATAAAAAGTTACATATGATTTAGTGCGGACATATCAAATTGATCGACTAGTTAAAATACTCATTCTAAACTGATCATTGTTGCTCATTAAGTAAAGGCTTATAAACGAAGCATAAAGCATGGTATCACGCAGTTTGGGATATATTGGATTATTTGGATGCTTTGTCGTCTCTATTTTTGTCTCAAATTTTGCAAAATATAGAAAATTGAGCTAGCTTAACGTGGGCAATTAATTCATGCCATCCTGATCTCTAAATAAAAAGTTACGGACAATTTAGTGCGGGCATGTCATGTTGATCAACCAGTTAATATGATCATTCTAAATTAATAATTGGTGCTCATTGAGTAAAGCCTTATAAATGAAGCATAATGCATGTAATAACGCAGTTTGGGATAGATTGGATTATTTGGATGCTTTCCCGTATCTAGTTATGTCTCAAAGATTTTCACAATATAGAAAATTGAGCTAGCTTAACATGGGAATTGGATTCTTGTCATGCTGAGCTCAAATTCAAAAGTTACAGACGAATTAGTGTGGACATGTCAAGTCGATCGGTCAGTTAATATGATTTTTCTAAACTGATCATTGTTGCTCATTGAGTAAAGGCATATAAATAAAGCATAATGCAATGCATCACACAGTTTTGGATAAATTGGATTGTTGGGAAGCTTTGTCTTTTCTATTGTTGTCACAAATTTTGTTAAAATATAGAAAATTGAGCTAGTTTAACGTGGGCATTGGATTCATGTGTTTCTAAGCTCTAAATCAAAAGTTTCTGGAAGATTTAGTGCTTACATGTCAAGTTGATCAGCCTGTTAAAGTGATCATTCTAAACTGATTAATTGTGCTCATTAAGTAAAGGCTTATAAATGAAGCATAAAGCATGACATCACGCAGTTTAGGATAGATTAGACTGCTTGGACGCTTCGTCGTCTCTAATTTTGTCTCAAAATTTTCAAAATTTAGAAATTTGAGCTAGTTTAACATGGGCATTAGATTCATGTCATTCTAAGCTCTAAATCAAAAGTTGCGGACGATTTAGTGCGGACATGTCAAGTTAATCGCCAGTTAAAAGGATCATTCTAAACCTATCATTGGTGCTCATTGAGTAAAAGCTTATAAATGAAGAATTATGCTTGGTGTCACGTAGTTTTGGATGGATTAGATTACTTGTACGCTTTGTCATATCTTTTTCCGTCTCAAAGTGTGTTAATATAAAAAATTGAGCTAGCTTAACGTGGGCATTGGATTCGTGTCATTCAGAGCTCTCAATCAAAAGTTACAGACAATTTAGTGCGGAAATTTCATGTTGATCGGCTAGTTAATATGATTATTCTAAATTGATCATAGTGCTCATTAAGTAAAGGCTTATAAATGAAGAATAAAGCATGGCAGCAAGTTTGGGATAGATTGGATTACTTGGACGCTTTGTCGTCTCTATTTCTGTCTCAAATTTTGTCAAAATATAGAAAATTGAGCTAGCTTAGCAAGGGCATGGGGTTCGTGTCATTATGAGCTATGAATCAAAAGTTATGGACGATTTAGTGTGGACATGTCAAGTTGGTCGGCCAGTTAAAATGATCATTTTAGAATGATCATTGGTGCTCATTAAGTAAAAGCTTATAAATGAAGCATAAAGCATGGCATCAAGAAGTTTGGGATATGTTGGATTACTTAGATGCTTTGTCGTATCTAGTTATTTCTCAAATTTTGTTATAGTATAGAACATTTGCGACTATGGACACAACGTGGTCGCATATCAGTCACAAAATTTTGTGACTTATTTGTGACCACATCTTTCACTGAATTTGTGACTCATTTGCGACTACATTATATCTATAGTCGCAAAGTAGTCCCAAATATTTGTGACTGATTTGCGAGTATATATAAATTTTTCAAAAAAATAGATGTAGACGCAAATTGGTAACAAATATGTGGGACTGATTTGCGACTAAATTCAAATTACAAAAAAAATTGAAAAATAAATCTAATTATCTAGAGGCAGAAATTAAAAATCGGATGGAAAAAATGCTGGTGCAGCGTCTGACGGTTTACATGTGGCATCGTTATCCCACATAAAAGACGTGAAAGTGGGATCCATCCGTTGGAAATACGCGGTGAGCATCTGCAAGTTGTTAAATGTTTTTTCGTTTTCCTTTTGGAATTCCTGGATCTTTTGATTCGCTTCCTACATTTGCGCATTTTGTTCTTCACTATGCATATTACGTGTGTTTTGTTCTTTGATCTGTCGCTGCGCGGCTAAGAGTTGATCCTGAAGCGCAACAAAGTTGGAGATAGTGGATTGGAAGCCACTACGCCTGCCCGACCCATGCATGCGGTTTAGGCTACCAAGTCTGTAAAGACGGCCTCGGTCATCCTCAACAGAAAACTACAAAATTTTAATAAAATGATTAAAATAATTATATTAAATTTAGTGTATATAAATAAAATTTTAAAAATGTTTTTTTTCTGAATGAAGATCTCATTTTTCTCATCTTGGGTCAACTCAATTCGATGGGAAGTATCGTTGGATGTTTCAGTTACATCGACCTCCACGAGAACCATCTTTTATTGGATGATTCGTTTGTATGTTTCACTGATTTGTTTAGCTTTCAAATCGACATACGAAACATACTGCCGAGTGTGATTCTTTATAAAGACCTCACCAATTGAAACTGGTCGTCCTAAATTATTTTCCTAAATATTGAAAGAAATTATTAATAAATAACAAATAAATTTTAATTTTAGATTAAATATTTTAAAATACTTACTATTTCCTATTAAATCTGGATATAGAATTTTTGGTCCGACAAATGCTTGTGCGGACCAAAACCATCCCGAGAGGAGTCGTGGTTATTGAACGACTTACTACTCCTCTCATTAGACGTTTTTGCTTCCCAATAGTCTGTCATTGTTTTGTACAGACTATAGGAAATCCACCTTGGACGTTTGCCGGTTGTATGAACCGTGCTCACCATTCTTTTCATCAATCTTACACAGATGGAGTCAAACTCATTCCATACCACCGTGGTGATCACAGGATCCCTGGTGTATAGTTGATTGCAAATTTAAAATATATTAATTTTAGTAATTATTAAATTTTATAAAATAAAAAATATATATATATTTTTTAAATTACTTACCACAAATTCGATAAAGTATTTTTCTTGTCGTTCATCTAGTATGACCGTCCAACTGTATTAGGGGCCGTCAAATTTGTTTTTCAAAATTTTTGAAATTTGACCTGTTATTGCCTCTTTGTCCCGGTCAAACCTAATTAATTAAATTTATAAAATATAAGTATCTTAAATACATATTTACAAATATTAAATTTTAAATTTAAATTACTTATTTATAATTAAATATTTATGATATATATTTTTATATTTATTATGTAATTCTATGAAATAAAAAAAAAAAATTTAAACGTACCATGTTATGCTCGGTGCGGCACAGGAGACAGTCAGTCAAGTACTGGTCCCACCCTGGAGTTTGTAACAAACTATCAAGTGTGATAATTTTTTCTCCCGTTTCCGTTTCAGAAGGCAGAACCTATTCCTCCTCATGCTCCTCTGCTTCCTCAAACCGAGGAGACGGATCGGTTTCATGAACCGAGTGAGGGTTAAAGGTGTATTGTGGAGGAAGGCGGGATGCTGCTCTATAAGCGGCAGGTGAGGGGTTCGAGGAGGCGGAAGAGTTACCACGGCCGGAAGACGACGGGATTTGTTGTCTTCCACGACCTCTCAACGACCTACCGCTACTTGCCATTGGGTATTGGGTGTTTCAAAGAGTTTTAGGTGTTTGAGACAGTTTTAAGAGTTTGAGAGAGGTTTAGGAAGTAGGAAGATTTGTGTGAAGTGCGAAAATGAGGGAAAATAGTCACGTATTTACAGGAAATATTTACGACCACGCATGTGGTCGCAAATTAGTACAAAGTGGGAAATTAAATACGTGGTCGCAAATCAGCCGCAAATTTGCGACTAATTTGTGACCACAAATTTTTCGAGAATTTTTGGTTCCCATCGAATGCACTGGTGGTCGCAAATCAGTCATAAAGTTACGACTGATTTGTGACCACGTATTTAAAGTTTATAAAATATTAGGTGGTCGAAAATCAATCGAAAATTTGCGACTGATTTGCGACCACCATTTGCTACCACATTCCCAATGTAGTGGCAATGTGGTGAGAAACTAGTCACAATTAATACCCTAAACCCTAAATTATGTGATTTTGTTGACTACCATGAATTATATAAGATTGATAACATCATTTGGAGTTGTAGAAACTTCTATTAATAAGTAAACAATAACCTTTGACAAATTTACTAAATTTTCATATCATTTACCTAAAACACTTAACACATTCACTTAACCTTATACCTCTTATATACAACTCAAATGTTTCTAAAATTTACATCAACACAAATATGATTTTGTTTATATTTGGCCACCTATAATGGTTAGTACTTACCTAGAAATGCAAAATAAGTTGTAAATGTGAATAATACATAGGGAAAATGTAAATTTACACTATGTAATCGTAAAGTGATCGCTATTTTGCGACCAATTTTCGACTATAGTGAACCTGTGGTCGCAAATTGGTCGCAAATATGCGACTAATTTGCGACCATGGATTATTTTTGTGACCAATTTGCCACCATATTACCAATGTAGTGGCAAAGTAGTCACAATTAATGCCCCAAAACTTAAATTATATGATTTTTATGAATACTATGAATTATATATATGATTAATAACATCATTAGGATTTGTACAAAAAACTTCAATTCGAAACAACATTTTAGAAAAATATATAAGGATCAAATGTAAAAATACATAAAAAGTCAAATATATTACATCTCTTCCTCCTCCTCATCATCTAAAGATGAAATATTACACTGAAATTCATCTTCTAGTTCGGCATCTCCGACATCAAAATCAATTTCTTCGGTATGATTAACTCTATCAACCAAACGATCCACTTCTATCTCTTCAACCACCGTTACCTCTTCATCATCTTCTTGTTGCAAAAAGGCCAATCTCGTCTTTGTTTTTGTATTTCCCCAAAATGTTAGATTTGGGGTTAACTTTGAGAAAACTGAGCCATGTTTGTTTTGATGATGATTTTGTGTGCGGATAAGGAATATAACAAATGATTTAGTTACGTACGTAGAATAAATTGTTCATAATTGTAGTATTTCCCTGATGATAACATATGAATGACACCATTTTCCGACTTCCAAATTCCTTTCAAAATCGTAGGATCGTCCCACTCACATTTAAAAAGCGTGATCTTCAAATTTTTGAGTCTAACATACTCAAATTGAATGATATCAGTTAAAATCCCGTAGAAATCAGCTTCATCAGATGCATCTGAGTAATTGTCTCCCTTGACACAAATGCCATAGTTACATGTCTTTCTCCTGTGTCCATGTTTCTTTGTGTGGAACATATAACCTCTTGTAAAATAGATCGGCCAAGTTAACGCTTTATTCATCGGCCCTTGAACTAATTCTTGAGCCTATATCAGAAAGGCGTGTGGCCAAAAATAAATGAAATTGTTTTCATATTATTTACCTCTCTAGTGGCCGAAAATATTCACAATTCCGCAAAACATATGCATGTGCATATTTGTATTCTTTTACAGAGAGCCATATATCTTTACATTTACCACTTGGATGACCCATGTGAGTAAATATATTTGGCACTCCGGGATCCGGATATACAGAGACATCACCTTCATCAAATCTAGTAGACCTATATATATATATATATTATAAACGATATTTAGCACAAAATTTTAATTAATGAACCTTACAAATAAAATAATTAATTAATATAAACACAACAATTTATGGTTACTACGTACGTACCTGTTTTTGGTGCGTATCTGGGCAGCAAAGTAATGCTCCGAGAAGTAAGATACCTCATCATTCACATATGATTCAACAATCGACCCTACATCATATCGTTTGTTCTTCGCCTTGCTTTTAAGTTTTTTAAAAAACCTTTCAAATGGATACATCCACCTATATTGCACATATCCATCCAATTCAGCATCGTAAGATAGATGTATAGGTAGGTGCTCAATGACATAGAAAAATGTAGGTGGAAACTGGATTCGTGTCATTCTGAGCTCAAAATCAAAACTTACAGACGATTTAGTGCGGATATGTCAAGTTGATTGGCCTGTTAATATGACTATTTTAAGCTGATTATTGTTGATAATTGAGTAAAGGCTTATACATGAAGCATAATGCATGGCATCACACAGTTTTGGATAGATTGGATTACTTGGAAGTTTTGTCGTGCCTATTTTTATCTCAAATTTTGTTACAAAATTGAAAATTGAGATAGTTTAACGTGGGCATTGGATTCGTGTCATTCTGAGCTCTAAATCAAAAGTTAATGATGATTTAGTACAAACAGATCAAGGTTAGTGGCCAGTTAAAGTGACCATTCTAAACTGATCATTGGTGCTCATGAAGTAAATGCTTATAAATGAAGCATAATGCATGGCATCAAACGGTTTGGATAGGTTGAATTACTTGGATGATTTGTCATCGCTATTTTTGTCTCAAATTTTTTCAAAATATAGAAAATTGAGCTAGCTTAACATGGGAATTGAATTCATGTCATTCTAAGCTCTAAATCTAAAGTTACAGACGATTTAGTGCGGACATGTCATGTTGATCGGCCATTTAAAGTGATCATTCTAAACTGATAATTGGTGCTAATTAGGTAAAGGCTTATATAAATGAAGCATAAAGCATGACATCAAATAGTCTGGATAGATTGGATTACTTGGACGCATCGTCGTCTCTATTTTTGTCTCAATTTACGTCAAAATATAAAAAATTGAGCTAGCTTAACGTGGGCATTAGATTCATGTCATGCTGAGCTCTAGATCAAAAATTACGGACGATTTAGTGGGGACATGTCAAGTTGATCCGCCTGTTAAAGTGATCATTCTAAACTGATCATTGGTGCTCATTAAGTAAAGGCTTATAAATGAAGCATAAAGCATGGCATCACGTAGTTGGGATAGATTGGATTACTTGAACGCTTTGTCACCTCTAATTTTGTCTCAAATTTTATCAAGCCAGAGAAAAATGAGCTAGCTTAACGTGGAAATTGAATTCGTGTCATTTTGTGCTCTAAATCAAAAGTTATAGAAGATATAATGTGATCATGTCAAGTTGATTGGCCAGTTAAAATGATCATTCTAAAATGATCATTGGTGCTCATTAAGTAAAGGGTTATAAATGAAGCCTAAGGCATGACATCACACAGTTTCTGATAGATTGGATTACTTGGACTCTTTGTCGTTTCTACTTCCGTCTCAAATTTTTTTCAAAATATAGAAAATTATCTAACTTAACATGGGAATTGGATTTAGTGCAGTCAAGTTGATAGGACAGTTAATATGATTATTCTAAACTGATCATTGCTGCAGATTGAGTAAATGCTTATACATAAAGTATAATGCATGGCATCACACAATTTTGGATAGATTGGATTACTTGGAAACTTTGTCGTGTCTATTTCTGTCTCATATTTTGTTACAATAAAGAAAATTGAGCCATTTTAACATGCGCATTTGATTCATGTCATTCTGAGCTCAAAATCAAAAGTTACATATGGTTTAGTGTGGATATGTCAAGTTGGTCGGCATGTTAATATGATCATTCTAAAATGATGATTGGTGCTCATTAAGTAAAGGCTTATAAATGAAGCATAATGCATGGTATCACATAGTTTTGGATAGATTGGATTACTTGGAAACTTTGTCGTGTCTATTTTTATTTCAAATTTGGGCAAAATAAAGAAAATTTATCTAGCTTAACGTGGGCATTGGATTTGTGTCATTCAGAGCTCAAAATCAAAAGTTACGGATGATTTAGTGCAGACATGTCAAGTTAGTCGGCGAGTTAATATGATAATTCTAAACTGATCATTGATGCTCATTGAGTAAAGGCTTATAAATGAAGCAATGCATGGCATCACACAGTTTTGGATAGATTGGATTACTTGGAAGCTTTGTCGTGACTATTTTTGTCTCAAATTTTGTTACAATATAGAAAATTGAGCTAGCTTAACGTGGGCATTAGATTCGTGTAGTTTTGATCTCTAAATCAAAAGTTACAAATGATTTAGTGCGGAAATGCCAATTTGATCGGCCATTTAAAGTGATCGTTGTAAACAGATCATCAGTGCTCATTAAGTAAAAGCTTATAAATGACACATAATGCATGACATCAAGCAATTTGGATAGATTGGATTACTTAAATGTTTTTTGTCTCTATTTTGGTCTAAAATTTTGTCAAACCATATAAAAATGAGCTAGCTTAACCAAGGCATTGGATTCGTATCTTTCTGAGATCTAAATCAAAAGTTAGAGATGATTTAGTGCGGACATGTCAAGTTGATCGGCCAGTTAAAATGATCATTCTAAAATGATCATTGGTGATCATTAAAATGATCATTCAATGCTCATTCTAAAATGAAGCCTAAGGCATGGCATCACGTAATTTGTGATAGATTGGATAAATTGGATGCTTTGTCGTCTCTACTTCTATCTCAAATTTAGTCAAAATATAGAAACTTTATCCAACCTATCATAGGCATTGGATTCGTGTCATTCTAAGCTCAAAATCAAAAGTTATGGACGATTTAGTGCAGACTTGTCAAGTTGATTGGCCAGCTAATATGATTATTCAAAGCTGATCATTGCTGCTCATTGACTAAAGGCTTATAAATTAAGCATAATGCATGGCGTCACACAGTTTTGGATAAATTGGATTACTTGGAAGCTTGTCGTGTCTATTTCTCCCTCAAATTTTGTTATAATATATAAAATCGAGCTAGATTAACATGGGCATTGGATTCGTGTCATTCTGAACTCTAAATCTATAGCTACAGACCATTTAGTACGAACATGCCAAGTTGAGTGGCCAGTTGAAGTGATCATTCTAAAATGATCATTGGTGCTCATTAAGTAAGGACTTATAAATGAACCAAATGGCATGGCATCACCCAGTTTATGATAGATTGGATTACTTGGACGCTTTGTCGTCTCTACTTCTATATCAAATTTTGTCAAATTATAGAAAATTTATCTATCTTAATGTGGGCATTGAATCTGTGTCATTCTGAGCACAAAATCAAAAGTTACGGACGATTTAGTGCGGACATGTGAAGTTGAGTGGCCAGTTAATGTGAAAATTCTAAACTAATCATTGGTGCTCATTAAGTAAAGGCTTATAAATGAAGCATAATGCATGGCATCAAGCAGTTATGATAGTTTGGATTACTTGTATGCTTTGTCGTCTCTATTTTTGTTTTAAATTTTGTCAAAAGATAGAAAATTGTGCTAGTTTAACATGGGCATTGGATTCGTGTCATTATGAGCTCCAAATCAAAAGTTGGAGATAATTTAGTGTGGACATGTCAAGTTGATTGGCCAGTTAAAATGATCATTCTAAAATGATCATTCTAAAACGATCATTGGTGCTCATTTAGTAAGGCTTCTAAATCAAGCCTAAGGCATGGCATCACAGAATTTGTGATCGATTAGATTACTTGGATGCTTTGTCGTCTCTACTTATGTCTCAAATTTTTTAAAAATATAGAAAATTTATCTAGCTTAACGTGGGAATTGGATTTGTGTCATTCTGAGCTCAAAATCAAAAGTGCCGGATGATTTAGTGCGAACTTGTCAAGTTGGTCGCCAAGTTAATATGATAATTTCAAACTGATCATTGCTGCTCATTGAGTAAAGGCTTATAAATGAATCAGAATTCATGGCATCAAGTAGTTTGGGATAGATTGGATTACTTCAATGCATTTCCATCTCTATTTCTATCTCAAATTGTGTCAAACCATATAAAATTGAGCTAGTTTAACGTGGACATTGGATTCGTGTCATTCTAAGCACTAAATCAAAAGTTATAGACGATTTAGTGGGGACATGTCAAGTTGATCGGCCAGTTAAAAGTATCATTATAAAATGATCATTGGTGCTCATTAAGTAAAGGGTTATAAATGAAGCCTATGGCATGACATTACACAGTTTCTGATATATTGGATTACTTGGACTCTTTGTCGTCTCTACTTCCCTCTCAAAGTTTTCAAAATATAAAAAATTATCTAACTTAACGTGGGAATTGGATTTAGTGCAGTCAAGTTGATCGGCCAGTTAATATGATTATTCTAAAGTTATCATTGTTGCAGATTGAGTAAATGCTTATACATAAAGTATAATGCATGGCATCACACAATCTTGGATAGATTGGATTACTTGGAAGCTTTGTCGTGTCAATTTCTGTCTCATATTTTGTTACAATAAGGAAAATTGAGCCATTTTTACGTGCGCATTTGATTCATGTCATTCTGAGCTCAAAATCAAAAGTTACATACGGTTTAGTGTGGATATGTCAAGTTGGTCGGCATGTTAATATGATCATTCTAAAATGATGATTTGTGCTCATTAAGTAAAGGCTTTTAAATGAAGCATAATGCATATCCTCACACAGTTTTGGATAGATTGGATTACTTGGAAGCTTTGTCGTGTCTATTTGTATTTCAAATTTTGGCAAAATAAAGAAAATTTATCTAGCTTAACGTGGGCATTGGATTTGTGTCATTCAGAGCTCAAAATCAAAAGTTACGGACGATATAGTGCAGACATGTCAAGTTAGTCGGCAAGTTAATATGATAATTCTAAACTGATCATTGATGCTCATTGAGTAAAGGCTTATAAATGAAGCAATGCATGGCATCACACAGTTTTGGATAGATTGGATTACTTGGAAGCTTTGTCGTGAGTATTTTTGTCTCAAATTTTGTTACAATATAGAAAATTGAGCTAGCTTAACTTGGGCATTAGATTCGTGTAATTGTGATCTCTAAATCAAAAGTTACAAACGATTTAGTGCGGAAATGTCAATTTGATCGGCCATTTAAAGTGATCATTGTAAAAAGATCATCGGTGCTCATTAAGTAAAAGCTTATAAATGACGCATAATGCATGGCATCCAGCAGTTTGGATAGATTGGATTACTTAAACGTTTTTTTGTCTCTATTTTGGTCTAAAATTTTGTCAAACCATATAAAAATGACCTAGCTTAACCTGGGCATTGGATTCGTATCTTTCTGAGATCTAAATGAAAAGTTAGAGACGATTTAGTGCGGACATGTCAAGTTGATCGGCCAGTTAAAATGATCATTCTAAAATGATCATTGGTGCTCATTAAAATGATCATTCAATGCTCATTCCAAAATGAAGCCTAAGGCATGGCATCACGCAATTTGTGATAGATTGGATTACTTGGACGCTTTGTCGTCTCTACTTCTATCTCAAATTTAGTCAAAATATAGAAAAGTTATCCAACTTATCGTACGCATTGGTTTCGTGTCATTCTAAGCTCAAAATCAAAAGTTACAGACGATTTAGTACGTACTTGTCAAGTTGATTGGCCAGTTAATATGATTATTCTAAGCTGCTCATTGAATAAAGGCTTATAACGTGGCCAGTTAATATGCCCACGTTAATATGATCATTGCTGCTCATTGAATAAAGGCTTATAACGTGGCCAGTTAATATGCCCACGTTAATATGATCATTGCTGCTCATTGTGTGATGCCATGCATTTAATATGATTATTCAATGCATGGCATCACACAGCTTTGGATAGATTGGATTACTTGGAAGCTTGTCGTGTCTATTTCTCCCTCAAATTTTGTTACAATATATAAAATTGAGCTAGATTAACATGGGCATTGAATTCGTGTCATTCTGAGCTCTAAATCTAAAGCTACAGACCATTTAGTACGAACATGCGAAGTTGAGTGGCCAGTTGAAGTGATCATTCTAAAATGATCATTGGTGCTCATTAAGTAAGGACTTATAAATGAACCAAAAGGCATGGCATCACCCAGTTTATGATAAATTGAATTACTTGGACGCTTTGTCGTCTCTACTTCTGTATCAAATTTTGTCAAATTATAGAAAATTTATCTAGCTTAATGTGGGCATTGAATCTCTGTCATTTTGAGCATTAAATCAAAAGTTACGGACGATTTAGTGCAGACATGTGAAGTTGAGTGGCCAGTTAAAGTGAAAATTCTAAACTAATCATTGGTGCTCATTAAGTAAAGGCTTATAAATAAAGCATAATGCATGGCATCAAGTAGTTCTGATAGATTGGAATACTTGTATGCCTTGTCGTCTCAATTTTTGTTTTAAATTTTGTAAAAAGATAGAAAATTGTGCTAGCTTAACGTGGGCGTTGGATTCGTGTCATTCTGAGCTCTAAATCAAAAGTTATAAACGATTTAGTGCGGACATATCAAGTTGATCGGCCAGTTAAAAGCGTCATTATAAAATGATCAATGGTGCTCATTAAATAAAGGTTAAGGCATAGCATCACGCAGTTTCTGATAGATTGAAATACTTGGATCCTTTGTCGTCTCTAACTTTGTCTCAAATTTTGTCAAGATATTGAAAATTTATCTAGCTTAACGTGGGCATTGGATTCATGTCATCCTGAGCTCAAAATCAAAAGTTACGGACGATTTAGTGTGGATATGTCAAGTTGGTCGGCCAGTTAGAATGATCATTCTAAACTGTACATTGATGCTCATTGAGTAAATGCTTATAAATGAAGCATAATGTATGGCATCACACAGTTTTGTATAGATTGGATTACTTGGATGCTTTATCGTGTCTATTTCCGTCTCAAATTTTGTTACAATATAGACAATTGAGCTACTTAACGTGGGAATTGGATTTGTGTCATTCCGAGCACTAAATCAAAAGTTACGGGCAATTTAGTGCGAACATGTCAAGTTGAGTGGCCAGTTAAAGTGATCATTCTAAACAGATCATTGGTGCTCATTAAGTAAGAGCTTATAAATGAGCATAATGCATGACATCAAGTAGTTTGGATAGATTGGATTACTTGGACGCTTTGTCATCTCAATTTTTGTCTCAATTTTGTCAAAATACAGGAAAATGAGCAAGCTTAACTTGGACATTGGATTCGTGTCATTTTAAGCTCTAAAACAAAAGTTATGGATGATGATTTAGTGCGGACATGTCAAGATGATCGTTCAATTAGAGTGATCATTCTAAACTGATCATTGGTGCTCATTGAGCAAAAACTTATAAATGAAGCATAAAGCATGGCATCACGTAGTTTGGGATAGATTGGATTACTTAGAAGCTTTGACATCTCCATTTCTGCCTTAAAGTTTGTCAAAATATAGAAAATTTATCTAGCTTAACATATGCATTGGATTCGTGTAATCCTGAGCTCTAAATGAAAAGGTATAAACGATTTAGTGAGGACATGTCAGGTTGATCGGCCAGTTAGAGGGATCATTCTAAAATGCTAATTGGTGCCCATTAAGAAAAGGCTTATAAATGAAGCGTAAGGCATGGCATCATGCAATTTAGGATAGATGGGATTACTTGGACGCTTTGTCGTCTTTACTTCTGTCTCAAATTTTGTCAAAATATAGAAAATTTATCTAGCTTAACGTGTGCATTGGATTCGTGTCTTCTGAGCTTAAAATCAAAAGTTACGAACGATTTAGTGTGTACATGTCAAGTTCATCGGCCAGTTAATATGATTATTCTAAACCGATCATTGGTGCTCAATTAGTAAAGGCTTATAAATGAAGCATAATGCAAAGCATCACACAGTTTTGGATAGATTGGATTTCGTGGACGCTTTATCGTATCTATTTATGTCTCTAATTTTGTTACAATATAAAAAATTGAGCTACTTAACGTGGAAATTGGATTTGTATCATTTTCTGAGCTCTAAATCAAAAGTTATGGACGATTTACAACGGGCATGTCAAGTTCAATGGCCAGTTAAAGTGATCATTCTAAACTTATCATTAGTGCACATTAAGAAAAGGCTTATAAATGAAGCATAATGCATGGCATCAAGTAGTTTCGATAGATTTGATTATCTGGACACTTTGTCGTCTCTATTTCTATCTCAAATTTTGTCAAAATATAGAAAATTGATCTAGCTTAACGTGGGCATTGGATTCGTGTCATTCAGAGCTTGAAATTAAAAGTTACGGACGATTTACTGCAGAAATATCAAATTGATCGGCCACTTAAAGTGATCATTCTAAACTGATCATTGGTGCTTATTGCGTAAAGGCTTATATATGAAGCATAAGGCATGACATCACGCAATTTGGGATAGATTGAATTACTTGAACACTTTGTCGTCTCTATTTCTGTTCAAATTTTGTCAAAATATAGAAAATTGAGCTAGCTTAACATGGGCATTGGATTCGTGTCATTCTAAACTCTAAATCAAAATTTACGAACGATTTAGTGCGGACATGTCAAGTTGATCGGCCAGTTAAAGTGATCATTCTAAACTGATCATTGGTGTTCATTTAGTAAAGGCTTATATATGAAGCATAAGGTGTGACATATCTATTTAGGATGGATGGATTGGATTACTTGAACGATTTGTCATATCTATTTGTATCTCAAATTTTCAAGATATAGAATATTGAGCTAGCTTAACGTGGGCATTGGATTAGTGTCATTCTAAGCTCTAAATAAAAAGTTACGGATGATTTAGTGCGGACATGTCAAGTTGATCGGCCAGTTAAAGTGATCATTTTAAACTGATCATTGGTGCTCATTAAGGAAAGGTTTATGAATGAATTATAAAGCATAATATCAAGAGTTTTTGATTGATTAGATTACTAGGACACTTTGTCTTCTCTATTTCTGTCTCAAATTTTGTCTAAATATAGAAAATGGAGCTAGCTTAATGTGGCCGGTGGATTCATGTCATTCTAAGCTCTAAATCAAAAGTTATGGATGATTTAGTGGCCGTGTCAAGTGTATCGGCCAGTTAATATGATTATTCCAAACTTATCATTGGTGTTCATTGAGTAAAGGCTTATAAATGAAGCTTAATGCATGGCATCACGCAGTTTGGGATAGATTGGATTACTTGGACACTTTGTCTTATCTAGTTCTGTCTCAAATTTTGTCACAATATAAGAACTTGAGCTAGGTTAACGTGGGCATTGGATTCGTGTCATTATGAGCCCCAAAACAAAAGTTATGGACGATTTAGTGCGGACATGTCAAGTTGATCGGCCAGTTAAAGTGATCATTCTAAATTGATCATTGGTGCTCATTAAGTGAAGGCCTATAAATGAAGCATAAAGCAGGGCATCACGTAGTTTGGGAAAGATTGGATTACTTGGACGCTTTGCTGTCTCTATTTCTATCTCAAATTTTGTCACAATATAGAAAATTGAGCTAGGTTAACGTGGGCATTGGGTTCGTGTCATTACAAACAATCAATCAGAACTTACGAAAGATTTAGTGCGAACATGTCAAGTTGAGTGGCCGGTTAAAGTGATCATTCAAAACTGATCATTGGTGCTCATTAAGTAAAGGCTTATAAATGAAGCATAATGCATGACATGAAGCAGTTTGGATAGATTGGCCTACTTGGACGCTTTGTCGTCTCTATTTTGTCTCAAATTTTTTCAAAATATAGAAAAGTAAGCTACCTGGCCAGTTAAAGGGATCATTCTAAACTGATCACTGGTGCTCATTGAGTAAAGGCTTACAAATGAAGCCTAATGCATGACATCACACAATTTTAGATAGATTGGATTACTTGGACGCTTTGTCGTATCTAGTTCTGTCTCAAGTTTTATAACATCAAAGAAAATTGAACTAGGTTAATGTGGATATTGGATTCGTTTCAATCTAAGCTATAAATAAAAGTTATGGATGATTTAGCGCAGACATGACAAAGTCATCGGCCAGTTAGAATGATCATTCTAAATTGATCATTGGTGTTCATTGAGTAAAAGCTTATAAATGAAAAATAATGCATGGCATCACGCATTGTGGGATGAATTGGAGTAATTGGAAACTTTCTCGTATCTATTTTCCGTCTCAAACTTTGTCACAATATAGCAAATTGAGCTAGCTGAACGTGGGTTCTAGATTGGTGTCATTCTGAGCTCTAAATCAAAAGTTACGAACGATTTATTGCGGACATGTCAAGTTGATCAGCCAGTGAAAGTGATCATTCTAAACTGATCATTGGTGGTCTTTAAATAAAGGCTTATAAATGAAGCATAAAGCATGGCATCACGCTGTTTGGGATAGATTTGATTAATTGGACGCTTTGTCGTCTCTATATCTATCTCAGATTGTGTCAAAATATAGAAAAATGAGATAGCTTAATGTGTGCATTGGATTTGTGTCATTTTGAGCTCTAAAGTTATGGACGCTTTAGTGCATACATGTCAAGTTGATCGGCCAGTTAAAGTTATCATTCTAAACAGATCATTGGTGCTCAATGAGTAAAGGCTTATAAATGAAGCATAAGGCATGATATCACGCAGTTTGAGATAGATTGTATTACTTGGACGCTTTGTCGTATCTAGTTCTGTCTCAAATTTTGTCACAATATAAAAAAATTTGAACTAGCTTAATGTGGGCATTGGATTTGTGTCATTATGAGCTATATATCAAAAGTTATGAACGATTTAGTGTAGATATGACAAGTTGATTTGCCAGTTAATATAATCATTCTAAACTGATCATTGGTGCTCATTTAGTAAAAGCTTATAAATAAAAAATAATGCATGGCATCATGCAGTTTGCGATAGATTGGATTACTTGGACGTTTTTTCGTCTCTATTTTTGTCTCAATTATTGTCAAGATATAGAAAATTGAGCTAGCTTAACATGGGCATTCGATTCCTGTCATTCTAAGCTCTAAATCAAACATTACGTATGATTTAGTGCGGACATGTCAAGTTCATCAGGCATTTAAAGTGCTCATTCTAAACTAATCTTTGGTGCTCATTGAGTAAAGCCTTATAAACGAAGCATAGGCATGGCATCACACAGTTTTAGATAGAGTGGATTACTTAGACGCATTGTCGTATTTAGTTCTGTCTCAAATTTTGTCACAATATAGAAAATTGAACTAGCTTAATGTGGGAAATTGATTTGTGTCATTCTGAGCTATAAATCAAAAGTTATGGAAGATTTAGTGTAGACATGACAAAGTCATCGGCTAGTTAAAATGATCATTCCAAACTGATCATTGGTGCTCATTGAGTAAAAGCTTATAAATTAAAAATAATGCAAGGCATCACGCAGTTTGGGATGGATTGGATTACTTGGACGCTTTGTCGTCTATTTCGGTTCAAACTTTGTCAAAGTATAGAAAATTGAGCAAGCTTATCATGGGTACTAGATTCGTGTCATTCGAAGCTCTAAATAAAAAGTTACGAATGATTTAATGCGGACATGCCAAGTTGATCGGCTAGTTAAAGTGATTATTCTAAACTGATCATTGGTTCATATTAAGTAAAGGCTTTTAAATGAAACATAAGGCATGACATCACACAGTTTGGGATAGATTGGATAACTTTGATGCTTTGTTGTATCTAGTTCAGTCTCAAATTTTTTCAGAATATAGAAAATTGAACTAGCTTAATGTGCGCATTGGATTCATGTCATTCTGAGCTATAAATCAAAAGTTATGGATGATTTATTGACACATGACAAGTTGTTTGGCCAGTTAAAGTGATCATTCTAAAATGATCATTGGTGTTCATTTAGTAAAAGCTTATAAATGTAAAATAATGAATGGCATCACGCAGTTTGGGATGTATTGGATTACTTGGAGGCTTTGTCGTATCTATTTTTGCCTCAAATTTTGTTACAATATAGAAAATTGAGCTAGCTTAACGTGGGGATTGGATTCGTGTCATTCTAAGCTCTAAATAAAAAGTTACAGACGATTTAGTGCAGACATGTCAAGTGATCTGCCAGTTAAAGTGATCTGCCAGTTAAAGTGATCATTCTAAACTGATCATTGGTGCTCATTGAGTAAAAGCTTATAAATGAAGAATAATGCATGACATCACACAGTTTTAGATAGATTGGATTAGTTGAACGCTTTGTCGTATCTATTTCTATCTCAAATTTTGTCACAATATAGAAAACTGAACTAGGTTAATGTGGACATTGGATTCACGTCATTCTAAGTTATAAATCAAAATTTATGGAAGATTTAGTGTAGACCTGACAAAGCCATCGGCTAGTTTGAATGATCATTCTAAACTGATCATTGGTGCTCATTGAGTAAAAGCTTATAAATGAAAAATAATGCATGGCATCACACAGTTTGGGTAGGATTGCAGTATTTGGACACTTTGTCATATCTATTTCTGTCTCAAACTTTGTTACAATATAAGTAGCTTAATGTGGGCATTGGATTCGTGTCATTTTTAGCTCTAAATCAAAAGTTACGGACGATTTAATGAGGACATGTCAAGTTGACTGTCCAATTAAAGTGATCATTCTATACAGATAATTGGTGTCCATTAATTAAAGACTTTTAAATGAAGCATATTGCATGATATCACCCTGTTTGGATAGATTGGATTGCTTGAATGCTTTGTCGTCTCTATATATGTCTCAAATTTTGTCAAAATATAGAAACTTGATCTAGCTTAACGTGGGGATTGGATTCGTGTCATTCCGAGCTCAAAATCAAAAATTACGGACGATTTAGTGCGGACATGTCAACTTGATCGGCTAGTCAATATGATTATTCTAAACTGATCATTGGTACTCATTGAGTAAAGTCTTATAAATGAAGCATAATACATGGCATCAAACAATTTTGGATAGATAGTATTACTTGGATGCTTTGTCATATCTAGTTATGTCTCAAGTTTTGTCACAATATAGAAAATTGAGCTAGCTTAACGTGGGCATTTGATTCGTTTGTTTCTGAGCTCTAAATCAAAAGTTACGTACGATTTAATGCGTACATGTCAAGTTGATCGGCTAGTTAAAGTGATCATTGTAAACTGATCATTGGTGCTCATTAAATAAAGCTTTATAAATGAAGCATAAAGCATGCCATCACGCAGTTTGGTATAGATTGGATTACTTGGACGCTTTGTCATCTCTATTTATGTCTTAAATTTTGTTAAAAATAGAGAATTGAGCTAGCTTAATGTGGGCATTGAATGCATGTCATTATGAACTCGAAATCAAAAGTTACAGACGATTTAGTGTGGAAGTGTCAAGTTGATCGGCTAGTTAAAGTGATCATTCAAAGTTGATCATTGGTGCTCATTAAGTAAAGGCTAATAAATGAAGCCTAAAGAATGGAATCACGTATTTTGGGATGGATTGGATTACTTATACGCTTTTTCATATCTATTTCGGTCTTAAACTTTGTTACAATATAGAAAATTGATCTAGCTTAACGTGGGCATTGGATTCATGTCATTCCGAGTTCTAAATCAAAAGTTACGTTCACTTTAGTGCGGACATGTCAAGTTGGTAGGCCTGTTGAAGTGATCATTATAAACGGATCATTAATGCTCATTAAATAAAGGCTTATAAATGAAGCATAATGCATGGCATCAAGCAGTTTGGATATATTGGATTACTTGGACGTTTGTTCGTCTCTATTTCGGTCTCAAATTATGTCAAAATATAGAAAATTTAGCTAGCTTATTGTGGGCATTGGATTCGTGTTATTCTGAGCTATACATTAAAAGTTATGGATGATTTAGTGTGGACATGTCAAGTTGATCGGCTATTTAAACTGATCATTCTACACTGATCGTTAGTGCTCATTGCGTAAACGTTTATAAATGAAGTATAATGCATGACATCATACAGTTTTAATAGATTGGATTACTTGGACGCTTTGTCGTATTTATTTTGTCTCAAATTTTGTCACAAAATAGAAAATTGAGCTAGCTTAACGTGGGCATTTGATTCATGTGTTTCTGAGCTCTAAATCAAAAGTTACGGACAATTTCGTGCATACATGTCAAGTTGATCGACCAGTTAAAGTGATCATTATAAACTGATCATTCGTGCTAATTAATTAAAGGCTTATTAATGAAGCATAAAACATGGCATCACGGAGTTTGGGATAGTTTGGATTACTTGAATGCTTTGTCATCTCTATTTCTCCCTCAAATTTTGTCAAAAAATAGAGAATTGAGCTAGATAAACGTGGGCATTAGATTCGTGTCATTCGGAGCTCTAAATCAAAAGTTATAGACGATTTAGTGCGGACATGTCAAGTTGATTGGCCAGTTAAAATGATCATTCAAAACTGATCATTGGTGCTCATTAAGTAAAGGCTTATAAATGAAGCGTAATGCATGGCATCACAAAGGTTTGGATAGATTGGATTACTTGAATGCTTTGTCGTATCTAGTTCTAATTCAGATATTGGGACAATATAGAAAATTGAATTAGATAAATGTGGGTATTGGATTCGTGTCATTCAGAGGTACAAATCAAGAGTTATGGACGATTTATTGCAAACATGACAAGTTGATCGGCCAGTTAAAATGATCATTCTAAACTGATTATTGGTGCTCATTGAGTAAAAGCTTATAAATGAAAAATAATGTCTAGCATCACGCAGTTTGGGATTTTTTGTATTATTTGGATGCTTTGTCGTATCAATTTACGTCTCAAACTTTATCACAATACAGAAAATAGAGCTAGCTTAACTTGGGCACTGGAATTATGTCATTCTGAGTTGTAAATCAAAAGTTACGTACGATTTAGTGCGGACATATCAAGTTGATTGACCAGTTAAATTGATCATTCAAAACTGATCATTAATGCTCATTAAGTAAAAGCTTATAAATGAAGCGTAATGCATGGCATCACAAAGTTTTGGATAGATTGGATTACTTGGACGCTTTGTCGTATATAGTTCTGTATCAAATTTTGTCACAATATAGAAAATTGAACTAGCTAAATGTGGGCATTGGATTCATGTCATTGTGAGGTACAAATCTAAAGTTATGGACGATTTAGTGCAGATAGGACAAGTTGATCGGACAGTTAAAATGATCTTTATAAACTGATCATTAGTGCTCATTGAGTAAAAGCTAATAAATGAGAAACAATGCATGGCATCATGCAATTTATGATTGATTGGATTACTTGTACGCTTTCTCGTATCTATTTTTGTCTCAAACTTTATCACAATATAGAAAATTCAGCTAGCTTAAGGTGGGCACTGGTTTCGTGTCATTTTGAGTTTTAAATCAAAAGTTACGGACGATTTAGTGCGGACATGTCAAGTTGATCGGCCAGTCAAAGTGATCATTCAAAACTTATCATTGGTGCTCATTAAATAAAAGCTTATAAATGAAGCCTAAAGAATGGCGTGACGGAGTTTGGGATGGATTGGATTACTTGGACGGTTTGTCATATCAGTTTTTGTTTCAAACTTTGTCACAATATATAAAATTGAGTTAGCTTAACGTGGGCATTGGATGTAAGAATATTGAGATTAGAGAGGAGAAATGTGAAGAATTGAATCTTGAAACTCAAAGAGAAGAATGAGAAAATGAGAAATATCTAAGACTTCTGGAGAAGAATCTCCTAAAAGAGTTAACTTATACACTGAGTCTTTATAATCCTTTTATAGAGGATTTACAATGTGAACACAAAACAATTCAGAATTAAACTTGTGCATGAGCTTGAATAGAGGAGGAGCTTGATGACAACCAATGGGAAGAGAGGGGAGGAGCTGCAAACAGACTTATAACCCTTTCATGTGGTTACCAAGGCTGTGTGCAGCAGTCATGACTATTTGGTGTGGTTACCAATGCTATGTGCAGCATGGACATGTCCTTGTCACTGTGATTCTTCTCCCAAGGCAGCTATATCACCATATTAACCATTTTAAATAATAACTTCTCTCCTTTTTTTCTTTTCCCTTGTTATTCAAACTGAATTTTCTTTTCCTTCCATGAATTAAATTGCTCACATTTGCCTTGTAGGTCAAGATGGATCTTATTTGATTTTCCCATGTCAATACTCCCCCTCAAGATAAAGACTTTGGAATCACCCTAAAGTCTTAAGCTTGGGAACCCAAGGCAACACCTCATTAAAAACCTTATTAAGGAAAACCACTTGGGACAAAACCTTAATAAGGATAAAGAGTGTGTTGCTCTTGGATTAGGAGACCTTTGATCATGTGTGTGATAAATCAATAAGTCCAAGTTTGTTAAAGATGTTCTTTCAAACTTTGAGACTTGCTCCCTTTGTGAAGATGTCAGCTAGTTTGTCTTCACTCCTTGTATAACATGGCAGAATGGTTCCATCTTGAACTTTCTCCCTAACCTTATGGCAATCGATCTCTATGTGCTCGATGCTCTCGTGAAACACTGAGTTTGAATCTATGTGAATGGCAGCCTGATTATCAGAATGGAAGGTAATTGGCACTGGTTGTTCAATACCAAGTCGTTCAAGAGCGTTTTGATCCAAGTTACTTCACTTGTCAGCTTCCTCATAGCCCTATATTCTGCTTCAGCTCTAGAACATGATATCACCTTCTGCTTCTTAGTCTTCCAAGTGACTAACTTCCCACCAATGAAGTTGCAATACCCAGTGGTTGATTTTCTATCCACACTATCACCAGCCCAATTAACATCACAATACCCGAAAATGTCAGTGTTCCCATTCTTGCCCATCCATATGCGTTGACCAGGAGATCCTTTGATGTATCTAAGGATCCTTTCTACCATGCTCCAATGATATACAGTAGGTTTTTGCATATGTTGACTCACTTGATTCACAGCAAAACACAAGTCTGATCGTGTGATGGTGAGGTGGATTAGCTTCCCAACTAGTATTCTATACTGAGAAACATCATTAAATAACTCATCAGCTTTCTCCTCCTTTCCGTTGACCTTGTAGCCATCTTCAATAGGAGTTTTGGATGGTTTAGCCCCAAGCTTTCCCGTTTCTAATAACAAATCAAGAGCATACTTTCTTTGGGATAGAAGGAGCCCTTCCTGAGACCGACACACTTCAATACCCAAGAAGTACTTCAACTCTCCAAGATCCTTGATGTCAAATGATCTATTTAAGAATGCCTTTGTGGACCGAATTCCTTCCTTATCATCTCCCGTGATGATAAGGTCATCCACATAAACCAAGACCGCCATAATTCCTTTGGAGTTTTGACGAGTGAACAAAGTATGATCTGAATGGGATTTTTTGAACCCATTGTCAGTAAGTGTGGAGCTTAATTTGTAATACCAGTCCCTTGGTGACTGCTTCAACCCATATATTGCCTTTCTATGTCTTAGAACCTATCCCTCTTTGCAAAGATCTTCAAGGCCTGATGGTGGAGTCATATATACACTTCCTCTTCAAGTTCTCCTTGTAGGAATGCGTTCTTGACATCCATTTTGCCATAAGTCCCAAGTCAGATTCATAGGTAGTGAAAGAACAACCCTTACAGTGGGTAGCTTAGCCACCAGTGCAAATGTATCAGTATAGTCCTTTCCATATGTCTGAGTAAAACCTCTTGCAACTAGGCGTTTCTTGTACCTTTCTATGTACCATTGCTCTTATACTTGATGGTGAACACCTACTTGGAACTTACAGCCTTCTTGCCTTCGGGAAGTTGTTGTATATCCCATGTATGATTCCTTTCCATAGCCCCCTTCTCATCTCTTACTGCATCTAACCATTATTTCTTGCTCTTAGCTTCTTCATAAGTCCTTGGAATCTGACTCTGTTCAATCTTTCCAAGGAATGCTTGATGACTAGATGGCAAGAGGTCAAAGGAACAAACAGCTTGTATGGGATGAGCCACGGCCTGGTTGTTGTAGAAGACCCTAGTGTTTACCCAATTGGATGGGTCTTTACTAAGTCTAGTACTCCTCCTTAGTTGCTGAACAGGTGGTGCAGCCTCCTCTTCAACCATTTCCTCTTCCATTTGGTGAATAGGTTCCTCTATACCCACTTCCAAGTCGTCTTGTTCTTGGTTTTGGGCCGTAGCTTCTTCTTGGATTGGAGTTGGTTCTTGAGTTACCACCTCTTGTTCATTCTCTTAGGTATCTTGTGAACTATTTGGAGTTCTTGCTTCTTCTTGTCTTGAATCCCTTGGCACATCATTTCCCAAATGATTCAAGAGAAACCTCAAACTCGTAGCCAAATAAGATGGTGACCTTGAGAGATCCTTCAATCGTTCCCAATCTTTCTGATCATAATAGCTTCGTTCTTCTATGAACTTGACATCTCTAGATACATACATTCTCTTCGAAATCAGGGAGTTTTGGCTCTCTTAGGATGGAATTAATCACGTCCTTAAAGGCTGGATTTAGGTTGAGAAGGAGCCCAAATATCTTGTCTTGTTCCTTCCTTACATTAAGCACCTTTAGATCCATAGAACTTGGTGAACTCCATATCCTCTTGGTGTAGATCATTGAGAGCCTTCTTAACGTCATACACACGGCTGAGGTTTGAAACATCCCCATACACCCTCTTGAGAGTCTCCCAAAGAGACTTGGCGGTTTCACAATATGAATAAGCTTCAAGTATGGATGGGTCCAATTAATTTTGGAGGAATCCAAGGACTGATTGATCTTCTTTGAACCACCTAGCTTCTTCTTTTCTTGTTGCCTCATCCTTCTTCTCCTTTGGATCGTCTATAGTTGCAGTATTATCCTCCAAGATGTGATTCCAAAGTCCTTTGCTACAAACGGCTATCTTGATGGTTCTTGACCATAATGTGTAGTTCAAGCCTTTGAGAACTACAGGTATCACCGTAGGTTTTAGGCTGGAACTAATTTGAACTATATCCTCCATTGTTAGGCTTTGAAGAGCTCAAAGGAGGCAGCTTTTATGGTTGAATAAAAGCGAGAGTTTTTAGTTTAAAGGCTGAGAGATTTTTGACAGAATTTTAAATTAGAAACAGAGAGATTTGAGTAGAAAAGATAAGAGAATGATCTTATGCTCTGATACCATGTAAGAATATTGAGATTAGAGAGGAGAAATGTGAAAAATTGAATCTGGAAACTCAAAGAGAAGCATGAGAAAATGAGAAATGTCTAAGACTTCTGAAGAAGAATCTCCTAAGAGTTAACTTATACATTGAGTCTTTACAGCCCCTTTATAGAGGATTTACAACATGAACACAAAACAATTCAGAATTAAACTAGTGGATGAGCTTGAATAAAGGAGCTTGTTGACAACCAATGGGAAGAGAAGGGAGGAGCTGTAAACAGACTTATGACCGTTTGGTGAGGTTACCAAGGTTGTGTGCAGCAGTCATGACTGTTTGGTGTGGTTACCAAGGCTGTGTGCAGCATGGAAATGTCCTTGTCACTATGATTCTTCTCCCAAGGCAGCTGTATAACCATATTAACCATTTTAAATAATAACTTCCCACCTTTTCTCCTTTTCCCATGTTATTCAAACTGAATTTTCTTTTTTGTGTCATTCCGAGCTTTAAATCAAAAATTACATACGATTTAATGCGGACATGTCAAGTTATCGGCCAGTAAAAGTGATCCTTCTAAACTAATCATTGGTGCTAATTAAATAAATGTTTATAAATGAAGCATAATGCATGGCATCAAGTAGTTTGGATAGATTGGATTACTCGGATGCTTTGTCCTCTCTATTTCTGTATCAAATTATGTCCAAATATTGAAAATTGAGCAAGGTTAACGTGGGCATTGGATTCGTGTCATTCTGAGCTCTAAATCAAAAGTTATGGATGATTTAGTGTGGACATGTTAAGTTGATAGGCCAATTATAGAAATCATTCTAAACTGATCATTAGTGCTCATTGAGTAAAAGCTTATAAATGAAGGATGATTCATGGCATCACGCAGTTTGGGATAGATTGGATTACTTGGATGCTTTGTCATATCTATTTCTATCTCAAATTTTGCTACAATATAGAAAATTGAGCTAGCTTAACGTGGGCAGTTGAATCGAGTGTTTCGGAGCTTTAAATCAAAACTTACGGACAATTTAGTATGTACATGTCAAGTTGATCGGCCAGTTAAAGTGATCATTCTATTGATGATTTGTGCTCATTAAGTAAAGACTTATAAATGAAGCATAAAGCATGGCATCACGCAGTTTGGGATAGATTGGATTACTTGGACGCTTTGTCATCTCTATTTCTGTCTCAAATTTTGTCACAATATTGCTAGCATAACGTGGGCATTGGATTTGTGTCATTATGAGTTCTAAATCAAAATTTATCGACGATTTAATGCGGACTTGCCAATTTGATCGGCCTGTTAAAGTGATCATTTTAAACATATCATTGGTGCTAATTAAGTACTGGCTTATAAATGAAGCATAAAGCATGGCATCAAGCAATTTGGGATAGATTGGATTACTTGGACACTTTCTCGCCTCTATTTCTCTCTCAAATTTTGTCAAAATACAGAAATTATATTATCTTAATGTGGGCATTGGATTCGTGTCATTCTGAGCTCTAAATCAAAAGTCACAGACGATTTAGTGTGGACATGTCAAGTTGATAGGCCAGTTAAAGTGATCATTCTAAACTGATCTTTGGTGCCCATTCAGTGAACGCTTATAAATAAAGCATAATGTAGGGCATCACATAGTTTTGGATAAATTGGATTACTTGGACGCTTTGTCGTCTTTATTTCTGTATCAAAAATTTTCAAAATATAGAAATTGAGCTAGCTTATCAGGGGAAATGGATTCGTGTGTTTCAGAGCTCTAAATCATAAGTTTTGGACAATTTAGTCAGGACATGTCAAATTGATCGGCTTCTTAAAGTGATCATTCTAAACTGATCATTGGTGCCCATTGAGTAAAGGATTATAAATGAAGTATATCTTATGTCATCACACAATTTTGGATAGATTGGGTTACATGGACGCTTTATCGTATCTTGTTATGTCTCAAAGTTTGTCACAATATAGAAAATTGAGCTAGCTTAACGTGGGCATTTGATTCGTGTCATTCTGAGCTCTAAATCAAAAGTTACTGACGATTTAGTGCGGACATGTCAAGTTGATCGGCAAGTTAAACTGATCATTCTAACCTGATCATTGCTGCTCATTAAGTAATGGCTTTGAAACGAAGCATAATGCATGGCATCAAGCAGTTTCAATAGATTGGATTACTTGGATGCTTTGTCATCTCTACTTCTGTCTGGAAACTTGTAAAAATTTAGCAAATTGAGGTAGCTTAATGTGTGCATTGGATTTGTTTCATTCTGAGCTCTAAATCATAAATTCGGACGACTTAGTGCAGACATGTCAAAATGATCGGCCTCTTAAAGTTATCATTCTAAACTGATCTTTGGTGCCCGTTTACTAAAGGCTTATAAATGAAGCATAATGCATGGCATCACACAGTTTTGGATAGATTGGATTACTTGGACGCTTTGTCGTTTCAATTTCTATCTAAAATTTTCTCAAAATATAGGAAATTGAGCTAGCTTATTGTGGGCATTGGATTCGTGTGTTTCTGAGCTCTAAATCAAAAGTTTCGGATAATTTAGTGCGGACATATCAAATCGATTGGACAGTTAAAGTGATCATTCTAACTGATCATTAGTTCTCATTGAATAAAGGCTTAGAAATAAAAAAAATAATGCATTGCATCAAGCAGTTTGCATAGTTTGGATTACTTGAATGCTTTGTCGTCTCTATTTCTGTCTCAAATTTTGAAAACATATAGCAAATTAAGCTAGTTTAACATGGGCATTGGATTCGTGTCATTTTGAGCTCTAAATCAAAAGTTATGGAAGATTTGGTGCGGACATGTCAAGTTGATCGTCCAGTTAAAGTGATCATTATAAACTGATCTTTGGTGACCATTGAGTAAACGCTTACAAATGAAGCATAATGCATGGCATCACACAGTTTTGGATATATTGGATTAATTGGGCGCTTTGTCGTTTTTGTCTCAAATTTTGTCAAAATATAGAAAATATTGTGGACACTGGATTCGTGTGTTTTTGAGCTCTTAATCAAAAGTATCGGACGATTTAGTCCAGACAAGCCAAGTTGATCGGCCAGTTAAAATGCTCATTCTAAACTGATCATTCGTGCTCATTAAGTAAAAGCTTAGAAATGAAGCATAATCCATGGTATCAAGCAATTTGAACAGATTGGATTACTTGGATACTTTGTCGTCTCTATTTCAGTCTCGAATTTTTTAAAAATAAATCAAATTGAGCTAGCTTAACGTGGGCATTGGATCGTGTCATTCTGAGCTCTAATTCAAAAATTACGGACGATTTAGTACAGACATGTCAAGTTGATTGGCCAGTTAAAATGATCATTCTAAACTGATCTTTGGTGCCCATTGAGTAAAGCGTTATAACTGAAGCATAATGCATGTCATCACACAGTTTTGGATAGATTGGATTACTTGGACGTTTTCTTGTATCTAGTCATGTCTCAAATTTTGTCACAATATAGAAAATTGAACTAGATTAGTGTGGGCTTGGATTTGTGTCATTCTGAGCTATAAATCAAAAGATATGGACGATTTAGTGCAGACATGACAGATTGATCAACCTGTTAAAATAATTATTCTAAACTGATCATTGGTGCTCATCGAGTAAATGCTTAATAATGAAAAATAATGCATGACATCTCACATTTGGGATATATTGGATTACTTGTACACTTTTTCATATCTATTTCAGTCTCAAATATTGTCACAATATAGAAAATTGAGCTATCTTAACATGGGCATTTGATTCGTGTGTTTCAGAGCTCTAAATACAAACAATTTACTGTGGACATGTCAAGTTGATTCGCCAGTTAAAGTGATAATTCTAAACTAAGCATTGGTGCTTATTAAGTAAAGGCTTATAGATTAAGCTTAAAACATGGCATCATGTATTTTGGGATAGATTGGATTATTTAGATGCTTTGCCGTCTCTATTTCTGTCTCAAATTTTGTAAAAATATAGAAAACTGAGCTACAATAACGTGGGCATTCATTTCGTGTTATTCTTAGCTCTAAATCAAAATTTACGGACAATTAGTGTGGACATATCAAGTTGATCGGCCAGTTAAAATGATCATTCTAAACTGATCATTGGTGCCCATTGAGTAAAGGCTTATAAATGAAGCCTATTGCATGGTGTCACACAGTTTTGGATAAATTGGATTACTTAGACGCTTTGTTATATCTAGTTCTGTCTCAAATTTTGTCACAATATAGAAAATTAAGCTAGCTTAACGTGGGGATTTGATTCGTGTCATTCAGAGCTCTAAATCAAAAGTTACAGACGATTTAGTGCAGACATGTCAAGTTGATCGGCCAATTAAAGTGATCAATTTAATCTGATCATTGGTGCCAATTGACTAAAGGCTTATAAATCAAGCATAATGCATAGCATCACACAGTTTTGGATAGATTGGATTACTTGGACGCTTCGTCGTATCTAATCATGTTTCAAATTTTTAACAATATAGAAAATTGAGATAGTATAACATGGGCGTTGCATTCGTATCATTCTTTGCTCTAAATTAAAAGTTATAGATGATTTAGTGCAGAAATGTCAAAATGATCGGCCAGTTAAAGTGATCATTATAAACTGATCTTTGGTGCCAATTTACTAAGGGTTTATAAATGAAGCATAATGCATGGCATCACACAGTTTTGGATAGATTGGACTACTTTTAAGCTTTGTCGTCTCTATTTCTGTCTAAAAGTTTCTCAAAATATAGAATATAGAGCTTGCTTATCGTGGGCATTGGATTCATGTTTTCTGAGCTCTAAATCAAAAGTTTCGGATGATTTAGTACATAAATGTCAAGTTGATTGACCAGTTAAAGTGATAATTCTAAACTGAACATTGGTGCTCATTGAGTAAAGGCTTAGAAATGAAGCATAATGCATAGCATCAAGCAGTTTGGATAGATTGGATTACTTGGATGCTTTGTCGTCTCGATTTCAATCTCTAATTTTGAAAATATAGAGCAAATTGAGGTAGTTTAATGTGGGCATTGGATTCGTGTCATTCTCAACTCTAAATCAAAAGTTATGGTCGTATCTAATCCTGTTTCAAATTTTATCACAATATAGAAAATTGAGCAAGTATAACGTGGGCGTTGGATTCATATAATTCTTAGCTCTAAATTAAAAGTTATAGACGATTTAGTGCGGAAATGTCAAAATGATCGGCCAGTTAAAGTGATCATTATAAACTGATCTTTGGTGCCCATTTACTAAGGATGTATAAATGAAGCATAATGCATTGTATCACACAGTTTTGGATAGATTGGATTACTTTTACCCTTTGTCGTCTCTATTTCTGTCTAAAAGTTTCTCTAAATATAGAATATTGAGCTTGCTTGTCGTGGGCATTGGATTCGTGTGTTTCTGAGCTCTAAATTAAAAGTTTCAGATGATTTAGTACAGACATGTCAAGTTGACTGACCAGTTAAAGTGATAATTTTAAACTGAATATTGGTGCTCATTGAGTAAAGGCTTAGAAATGAAGCATAATGCATGGCATCAAGCAGTTTGGATAGATTGGATTACTTGGATGCTTTGTCGTCTCTATTTATATCTCTAATTTTGAAAAGATATAGCAAATTGAGCTAGTTTAATGTGGGCATTGGATTCGTGTCATTCTCAGCTCTAAATCAAAAGTTACGGACGATTTGGTGCGGACATGTCAAGGTTATCGGCCAGTTAGAGTGATCATTCTAAACTGATCATTGGTGCCCATTGAGTAAATGCTTATAAATGAAGCATAATGGATCGCATCAAGCAGTTTTGGATAGATTGGATTACTTGGATGCTTTGTCATCTTTTTTTGTCTCAAATTTTGTCAAAATATAAAAACTTTAGCTAGCTTATCCTGGGCACTGGGTTTGTATGTTTCAGAGCTCAAAATCAAAAGTATCGGACAATTTATTCCGGACATGTCAAGTTGATCAGCTAGTTAAAGTGATCATTCTAAACTGAGTATTGGCGCTCATTAAGTAAAGGCTTAGAACTAAAGCATAATGCATGACATCACATAGTTTTGGATAGATTGGATTACTTGGACGCTTTGTCGTATCTAGTCCTCTTTCAAATTTTGTCACAATATAGAAAATTGAACTAGATTGGTGTGGGCCTTGGATTTGTGTCATTCTAATCTATAAATAAAAAGGTATGGACGATTTAGTGCATATATAAAAATTTGATCGAGCTGTTAAAAGGATCATTCTAAACTAATCAATGATGCTCATTGAGTAAAAGCTTAACAATGAAAAATAATGCATACCATCACGACGTTTGGGATGGATTGAATTACTTGGATGCTTTGTCATATCTATTTCTCTCTCAAATTTTGTCACAACATAGAAAATTGAGCAAGCTTAATGTGGGCATTGGAATCGTGTGTTTCAGAGCTCTAAATCAAAAGTTACAGACCTTTTAATGCGGACATGTCAATTGATCGGCCTGTTAAAGTGATCATTCCAAACTGATCATTGGTGCTAAATAAATAAAGGCTTATAAATGAAACATAAAGCATGGAATCACGCATTTTGGGATAGATTGGATTACTTGGAAGCTTTGTCGTCTCTATTTTTGTCTCAAATTTTGTAAAATCTATAAAATTGAGCTAGCTTAAAGTGGGCATTAGATTTATGTCATTCTGAGCTCTAAATCAAAAATTACAGACGATTAGTTCGGACATCTCAGTTGATCAGTTAGTTAAAGCGATCATTCTAAACTGATCATTGGTGCCCATTGAGTGAAGGCTTATAAATGAAGCATATTGCATGGCATCACACAATTCTGGATAAATTGGATTACTTGCACATTTTATCGTATCTAGTTCTGTCTCAAATTTTGTCACAATATAAAACATTTAGATAGCTTAACATGGGAATTTGATTCGTGTCATTCTGAGTTCTAAATCAAAAGTTATGGACGACTAATGCTGATGGCTTTCCGTCCGGTTTCCGACGGAAGGGCAAGTGTCGAGATATCCTCTCAACACTGTCGCACGTTACCGAAAAATATAAGCCGTCGGTTGTTTTTTGACGATTTCCCGACAGAGTGTGGTTTTTACTATCCGTCTAGAATCCGTCTGGAATATAGTCGTGGGCTGCCATCGAGGATCGTCGGTTCATCGTTGGAAATATCCAGTAGTGGTCGGCAATCGTCAGAAATCCATCAGAAACCGGAATATTCCTAAGAATAATCTACTAAAAATTTGTGATTATCTATTAAAAATTCATAATAATATGTTAAAAATTCATAATAGTATGTTAAAAATTTGTAATAATCTGTTAAAAATTCATGATAATCTTCTAATTTTCAATATAAATACGCTATGCTCCTTTACAATTCGATCAGAACAAAAATCTTAACAAAATGTCTTCTTCATGTTCTTATGATTATTTTCGATCTTGGATGGATAAACCTCGGTATGATTCAACAACGGAGGAATTGACGGATGAATTTGCGCAAGGAGTTGAAGAGTTCATGACATTTGCATCAAACAATAGCATGACATCGGAATACGGTAAAATGTATTGTCCGTGTATTAAATGTAGAAATCATAGATTAATCTCTGTTAGAAAAGTATGTAATCATTTGTATAGGACTGGATTTATGCCGGGTTACAAAATTTGGTATTCACATGGAGAAACTGATGCAACGATGCAATATTATGGTAGTACTTCAAAAAGGTTAGATAATACTAATGTTATGGTAGAGGAACCGGCATCACAAGTTGATATAAGCGGAGGTATTGTTCAGATGGTGAATGATGCGTTTCGTGAACAAAGAGCATCGTACATTGAAGATAGGAGTAGAATAGAGGAACCTAATTTGGAAGCCCGAAATTTTTTTGAAATGTTGGATGCATCCAAACACCATTTGTATAAAGGATGTAGAGATGGATTATCGCCTTTATCTGCTGCAAGCAGGTTGATGACAATAAAGACGGATTTCAACTTGGCTGAAGATTGTGTGAATGCGATAGCTGATTTTGTTAGAGATATATTACATGAAGATAATATTGCACCTACTTCATATAATGAGGTTCAAAAACTTGTAGCTGGTCTTGGATTACCATATCAGATGATCGATCTATGTATTGACAGCTGCATGATCTATTGGAGAAATGATGAAAACCGCATGAACTGCCGATTTTGTCACAAACCTCGATTTCAAGAGACAAGTGGCAGAGTACCTATTCCGCATAAATGGATGTGGTATTTGCTATTAACAGAGAGGTTAAAGAGGTTATATCCATCTGAACACACGGCAAATCCCATGAGATGGCATGCAGAACATAATTCGAATGGAGAAATTGTGCTTATTGAGTAAAGGCTTATAAATGAAGCATAATTCAAGACATCGTGGAGCTTGGGATAGATTGAATTATTTGGACGCTTTGTCGTATCTATTTCTCTCTCAAATTTTTTTAAGATATAGAAAATTGAGCTAGAATAACATGGGCATTGGATACGTGTCATTCCGAGCTCTAAATCAAAAGTTACGGACGATTAGTTCGGACATGTCAAGTTGATCAACCAGTTAAAGTGATCATTCTAAGCTGATCGTTGGTGCCCATTGAGTAAAGGATTATAAATGAAGCATATTGCATGGCATCACACAGTTTTGGATAAATTGGATTACTTGGACACTTTATCGTATCTAGTTCTGTCTCAAATTTTGTTACAATATAAAACATTTAGATAGCTTAACATGGGAATTTTATTCGTGTCATTCTGAGTTCTAAATCAAAAGTTATGGACGACTAATGCGAACATGTCAAGTTGATCGGCCAGTTAAAGTGATCATTTTAAACTGATCATTGGTGCAAATTAAGTAAAGGCTTAGAAATCAAGCATAACGCATGGTATCAATCAGTTTTGGATAGATTGGATTACATGGATTCCTTGTCATCTCTATTTCTGTGTCAAATTTTGTCAAAATATAGAAAATTGAGCTAGCGTAACGTGGGCATTGTATTCGTGTCATTCTGAGCTCTAAATCAAAAGTTACGGACGATTTAGTGTAGACATGTCAAGTTGATCGGCGAGTTAAAGTGATCATTCTAAACTGAACATTGGTGCTCATTGAGTAAAGGCTTGTAGATAAAGCATAATGCATGACTTCACACAGTTATGGATAGATTGGATCACTTTGACGCTTTTTCGTATCTAGTTTTGTCTCAAATTTTGTCACAACATAGAAAATTGAGTTTGTTTATGATGGGCATTGGATTCGTTTCATTCGGAGCTCTAAATCAAAAGTTACGGACGATTTAGTGTGTTAATGCAAGTTGATCGGCTAGTTGATATGATCATTCTAAACTGATCTTTGGTGCACATTGAGTAAAGACTTATAAATGAAGCATAATGCATGGCATCACACAGTTTTGGATAGATTGGATTACTGGGTTGCTTTGTCACCTCTATTTCTGTCTCAAAATTTGAAAAATATAGCAAATTGAGCTAGCTTAACATGGACATTGGATTCGTGTGATCATTCTGAGCTCTAAATAAAAAGTTATGAACGATTCAGTGTTGACATGTCAAGTTGATCGGCCAGTTAAAATGATCATTTTAAACTGATCTTTGGTGCCCATTAAGTAAAGGCTTATAAATGAAGCATAATGCATGACATCCCACAGTTTTGGATAGATTGGATTACTTGGACGTTATGTCGTCTTTATTTTTGTCTCAAATTTTGTCAAAATATAGAAAATTGGGCTAGCTTATGGTGGCATTGTATTCATGTGTTTCCAAGCTCAAAATCAAATGTTTTGGATGATTTAGTCCGGACATGTCAAGTTGATCGGCCCGTTAAAATGATCATTCTAAACTGATAATTGGTGCTCATTAAGTAAAGGCTTAGAAATGAAGCATAATGCGTGGCATCAAGCAGTTTGGATAGATTGGATTTCTTGGATGCTTTGTCATCCCTATTTCAGTCTCGAACTTTGAAAATATATAGCAAATTGAGCTAGCTTAACGTGGGCATTGGATTAGTGTCATTCTGAGCTCTAAATCAAAAATTACGGATGATTTATTGTGGACATGTCAAGTTGATCGGCCAGTTAAAGTGATCATTCTAAACTGATCTTTGGTCCCCATTGAGTAAAACCTTATAGTTGAATAATAATTTATGGCATTACACGATTTGGGATAGATTGGATTACTCATTCGGAAATTGGATTAGATTGGACTAGACGCTTTGTCGGATCTAGTCATATCTCAAATTTTTTCACAATATAGAAAATTGAACTAGATTAGTGTGGGAATTGAATTTGTGTCATTCTGAGCTATAAATCAAAAGGTATGGACGATTTAATGCAGACATGAAAATTGATCAACCTGTTAAAACGATCATTCTAAGCTGATCATTGGTGCTCATTGAGTAAAAGCTTCATAATGATAAATAATGCATGGCATCACGCAGTTTGGAATGTATTGGATTACTTGGACGATTTTTCAAATCTATTTTTTTCTCAAACTTTGTCACAATATAGAAAATTGAGCTATCTTAATGTGGGCATTGGATTTGTGTGTTTCTGAGCTCTAAATCAAAAGTTATGGACGATTTTGTGCGGACATGTCAAGTTGATCGGCCTGTTAAAGTGATAATTCTAAAATAATCATTGGTGCTCATTAAGTAAAGGCTTATAGATGAAGCATAAAGCATGGTATCACGTATTTTGGGATACATTGGATTACTTGGACGCTTTGTCGTCTTTATTTTTGTCTCAAATTTTGTCAAAATATTGAACATTGAGGTAGTAGTGTGGGCATTTGATTCGTGTCATTTTAAGCTCCAAATCAAAAGTTACGAATGATTAGTGCAGACATATCAAGTGTATTGGCCAGTTAATGTGATCATTCTAAACTGATCATTTGGTTCCCATTGAGTAAAGGCTTATAAATGAAGCATATTGAGTGGCATCACACATTTTTGGATAAATTGGAATACTTGGACGCTTTATCGTATCTACTTCTCTCTCAAATTTTGTCACAATATAGAAAATTAAGCTAGCTTAACGTGGGCATTTGATTCGTGTCATTCAGAGCTCTAAATCAAAAGTTACAGACGATTTAGTGCGGACATGTCAAGTTGATTGGCCAATTAAAGGGTTCATTTTACACTGATCATTGGTGCCCATTTAGTAAATGCTTATAAATCAAGCATAATACATGGCATCACACAGTTTTGGATAGATTGGATTACTTGGACTCTTTGTCGTATCTAGTCCTATCTCAACTTTTGTCACAATATAGAAAATTGAACTAGCTTAACGTGGGCATTTGATTCGTGTCATTCTGAGCTCTAAATCAAAGGTTTCAGACGATTTAAACCGGATGTGTCAAGTTGATCGGCCAGTTAAAGTGATCATTCTAAACTCATCATTGGTGCTCATTGAGTAAAGGCTTATAAATGAAGCATAATGCATGGTATCACACAGTTTTGCATAGATTGGATTACTTGGACGCTTTTTTGTCTTTATTTTTGCCTCTAATTTTGTCAAAATGCAGAAAATTGAGCTAGTTTAACGTGGGCATTGGATTCGTGTCATTCAGAGCTCTAAATCAAAAGTTACGGACGATTTAGTGTGGACATGTCAAGTTGATCGGCCAGTTAAAGTGATCATTAAACTGATCATTGGTGCCCATTGAGTAAACGCTTATAAATGAAACAAATTACATGGCATCACACATATTTGGATAGATTGGATTACTTGGACGCTTTGTCATCTTTGTTTTTGTCTCAAATTATAGAAAACTGAGCTAGCTTATAGTGGGTATCGGATTCGTGTGTTTCGAAGCTTTAAATAAAAGGCTACATACGATTTAGTTCGTACATGTCAAGTTGATCGGCAAGTTAAAGTGATCATTATAAACTGATCATTGGTGCTCATAAATGAAGCATAACGCATGACATCACGCATTTTGGTATAGATTGGATTATTTGGACGCTTTGTCATCTCTATTTTTGAATCAGATTTTGTCAAGATACAAAAAATTGAGCTACCTTAACGTGGGCATTGAATTCGTGTCATTATAAGCTTTAAATAAAAAGTTACGAACGATTTGGAGCAGACATGTCAAGTTGATCGGCAACTTAAAGTGATCATTCTAAACTGATATTTGGTTCCCATTGTGTAAAGGATTATAAATGAAGCATAATGAATAGCATCACACAGTTTTGGATAGATTGGATTACTTGGACGCTTTGTCTCTTTATTTTTGTCTCAAATTTTGTCAAAATATAGAAAATTAAGCTAGCTTATGGTGGGCATTGGATTCGTCTGTTTGTTAGCTCTAAATCAAAAGTTACGAACAATTTAGTGTGGAAATGTCAAATTGATCGTCCAGTTCAAGTGATCATTCTAGGTCATTGGTGCTCATTCAGTAAAGGCTTAGAAATGAATCATAAAGCATGGCATCAAGCAGTTTCGATAGAATGGATTACTTGGATGCTTTATCGTCTCAAATTTTGTCAAAATATAGAAAATTGAGCTAGTTTAACGTGTGCATTGGATTTGTGTCATTTTGAGCTCTAAATCAAAAGTTTCGAATGATTTAGTCCGGACATGTCAAGTTGATCGGCCTGTTAAAGTGATCATTCTAAACTCATCATTGGTGCTCATTGAGTAAAGGCTTATAAATGAAGCATAATGCATGACATCACAGAGTTTTGGATAGATTGGATTATTTGCACGCTTTTTCGTCTGTGTTTTTGTCTCAAATTTTGTCAAAATATTGAAAATTGAGCTAGCTGAACATGGGCATTGATTCATGTCATTCTGAGCTCTAAATCAAAAGTTACGAACGAGTTAGTACGGATATGTCAAGCTGATCGGCCAGTTAAAGTGATCATTATAAACTGATCATTCGAGCCCATTGAGTAAACGCTTATAAATCAAAAACATTCCATGGCATCACACATATTGGGATAGATTGGATTACTTGTACGCTTTGTCATCTCTATTTCTGTCTCAAATTTTCTCAAAATATAGAAAACTGAGCTAGCTTATCGTGGGCATCGGATTCGTGTGTTTCTGAAGTTTAAATGAAAGGTTACCCACTATTTACTTCGTACATGTCAAGTTGATCGGCAAGTTAAAGTGATCATTATAAACTGATCATTGGTGCTCATTAAGTAAAGGCTTATAAATGAAACATAACGCATGGCACCACAAATTTTGGGATAGATTAGATTACTTGGACGCTTTATCATCTCTATTTCTGTCTCAAATTTTGTCAAAATATAGAAAATTGAGCTACCTTAACGTGGGTATTGTATTCGTGTCATTCTGGGCTCTAAATAAAAAGTTACGAACGATTTGGTGCAGACATGTCAAGTTGATCGTAAAGTTAAAGTGATTATTCTAAACTGATCTTTGGTGCCCATTGAGTAAAGGATTATAAATGAAGCATAATGCATGGCTTCACATAGCTTTGGATATATCTGATTACTTGGATGTTTTGTCGTCCTTATTTTTGTCTCAAATTTTGTCAAAATATAGACAATTGATCTAGCTTATGGCTGGCATTGGATTCGTCTGTTTCTGAGCTCTAAATCAAAAGTTACGGACGATTTAGTGTGGACATGTCAAGATGATCAGCTAGTTAAAGTGATCATTCTAAACTAGTCATTTGTGCTCGTTTAGTAAAGGCTTAGAAATGAAGCATAATGCTTGGCATCAAACAGTTTGGATAGAATGGATTACTTGGATGTTTTACCGTCTCAAATTTTGTCAAAATATAGAAAATTGAGCTAGTTTACCGTGGGCATTGGATCGTGTCATTTTGAGCTCTAATTCAAAAGTTATGGATAATTTAGTGCGGACATGTTAAGTTGATCGGCCAGTTAAAGTGATCATTCTAAAGTGATCTTTGGTGCCCAATGAGTAAAGACTTATAAATGAATCATAATGCATGGCATATTTTGGATAGATTGGATTACTTTGACACTTTGTTATATCTAGTTCTGTCTCAAATATTGTCACAATATAGAAAATAGAATTAACATATTGTGGACATTGGTTTCGTGTCATTCTAAGCTATAAATCGAAAGCTAAGAACAATTTAGTGCAGACATAACAAGTTGATTGGCCTTTTAAAATGATCACTTTAAACTAATCATTGGTGCTCATTGTGCAAAAGCTTATAAATGAATCATAATGCATGGCATATTTTGGATAGATTGGATTACGTTGACACTTTGTTATATCTAGTTCTGTCTCAAATATTGTCACAATATAGAAAATAGAATTAACATATTGTGGACATTGGTTTCGTGTCATTCTAAGCTATAAATCGAAAGCTAAGAACAATTTAGTGCAGACATAACAAGTTGATTGGCCTTTTAAAATGATCACTTTAAACTAATCATTGGTGCTCATTGTGCAAAAGCTTAATAATGAAAAATAATGCATAGCATCACGCAGTTTGGGATGGATTGGAATACTTGGACGCTTTTTCATATCTATTTCTTTCTCAAATTTTGTCACAATATAGAAAATTGAGCTAGCTTAACGGGGGCATTGGATTCGTGTCTTTCGGAGCTCTAAAACAAAAGTTACAAACGTTTTAGTGCGGACATGTCAAGTTGATCGGCCAGTTAAAGTGATAATTCTAAAATGATCATTTGCGCTCATTACATAAAGGCTTATAAATGAAGCATAAAGCATGGAATCACACATTTGGGATAGATTGGATTACTTGGAAGCTTTGTCGTCTCTATTTCTGTCTCAAATTTTGTCAAAATATAGAAAATTGAGCTAGCTTAACGTGTGCATTGGATTCATGTCATTATGAGCTATAAATCAAAAGTTACGGACGATTAGTGCGGATATGTTAAGTTGATCGCCCAGTTAAAGTGATCATTCTAAACTGATTATTGGTGTCCATTGAGTAAAGGCTTATAAATAAAGCATATTGCATGGCATCACACAGTTTTGGATAAATTAGATTACTTGGAAACTTTATCATATCTAGATCTGTCTTAAAAATTTTCGCAATATAGAAAATTGAGCTGGATTAACGTGGGTATTTGAT